>OZ010606.1:38147599-38587599 GCA_963932145.1 Acanthosepion lycidas
CAATGAAATAGCTGATTTTAACATTCTTGATGCCCCATATTAAAAAGCTTTAAACAATAACAAACAACAGGCTGTATTTTATAGTCAAGATGAAAACAATTATTTCAAACAATCAAAAAAATAAGGCCAAGTTGGAAATTGAATGACTTGTTAACATCTGTTGATTCAATTATTACCATATTCATCAAATCAAAACAAAAGAGACTTCCCTCACTTTTCTAATGCAGAGCACTTGAATCAGAAAGGCCATAAAATTATCTTCAAGAAGTTTTGACTTTCCTATAGAGATGCTACTAGCCCAAGTCAGTCACTTCAAATTCTTTAAAACCAAAAAGAAATTCTGATGACTTGATAAAGGCTAGGCCATCAAGATATTCTAAAAATAAACAGCTAAATTTAAAATATTAATAGCTGAAGAGATTATTTTCCATGAATTCTGTTGAATTCTTAACTGGAGAACTTACCTTAAGAAATTATCCAAAAATAAATCATGCTACATAAAAAAAAAAAAAAAAAAAAAAAAAAAAAAAAATTTTTTTTTTTTTTTATGACTTGTGAAACAAGGTTTTAATAAAGGGGGGGGGGGGGAAATAAGTACATTAACAACTTCAGGGGCATTAAATATTGTTCAGAGAACACATGGCCAACAACAAACAAAACTTATCTATGGATCATGGTGGTGGTGGGGGGAAGGAGATGTTGTTTTTGGTTAGTATTCCTATAAGATTAAAATGTTAAAAATGACACCTTACTTTACTGAAAATGTCTAATTTGAAAAAATAAAATTGATTTTGTGGAGGGATTCTCTTAGAGTGAGAGCATTAAAAAAATTGGATTTTAAATAAATAAAACCTCAGACATAACACAGTAAAAAAGTTATTTTTCAATATACAATTAAAATACACAAAATGAAAAAAATTGATTTCATGAAAGAAATACAAAAAATCCTGCTTTGATACAATTCAAAGCATTTTGATTAAAATGGAAAACCTTGCTTTAAAAATTTCAAACTACATTTAAAAAAAAAAAAAAAAAAAAAGGGTATGCAAAACACTGTTTTGCTTCATTGAAAAGGTTTATTGCACCAACTAATTGCAATGAGCTTTTTTTTCTTTTTCATAAATTAACAGACTTTACTCAAGAGATAATTTGAACATGCACATTTAATCAATTTAGTTTAAAAATTCAGAAAAAAAAAAGCCAGCTTCAAAATTTCTAATAAAGAATTTTTTTTTCATGAATTTAGGACATTTCAATAAATATATTGAGAAAAAAAGTGTACATTTTTTTTTCATTCTTTTTTTTTTTTTTTTTTTTTTTTACTTACGCTGCTTTGAAGTTTTGTGTTCGTAGCTATCCTACGGTTTTCAGGGGTGTCAGCTACTGCAGTAAACTTAGTTGTTGGGTAATGCCTGCATTAAAAACAAAAATTAAATCAATAGAAATTAAAAAAATAAATAAATGGAATATTTGAGAAAAATTTATGCTAATAGGCAAGAGTAAATTAAATTTTTTTTTTTTTTTTTTTTTTTAATACATTAAGATTAATAATTCTTTCTCAAGATATTGAGGGAGAGATAAACATTGCAGAAAAAAAAAATGAAGTATGCATAATACATTTCAGAAAAATTTTGTGAGAAAGTTATTTAATATTTTTTAATAACCATGAATATGTAATTATCTTTCAAACTCAATCTGAACCTCAAGGTCTTTGATTAAAAAAAAATTATTTGCATAAAAACTAATTTTAGGTTTTTCTTTAAGTTTCTTCTTTTTCAGTTTATTTCTGTAATCATTCAAGATTAGAGAAATAAACTCAAAAATAAGAAAAGAAAAAAAAAAAATCTCACTAATCTTGAATCCCTTTACAGTATATAGTCCTTAACTTTGCTCCATCATAAAATGAATCTTGCATGTATATTTTCATATTCAAGTTGACTTTTATACCAGTTAAGTTTAAAGACAATATCATTATGTTACAAGAATTAGCATGATCACAGATATTGTCCAAAAATCAACATGAACATTTGTACCATGTTTATAATCATATACTCTATGGACAGGCTAAAATACAGATAATAGTAAAGATACTGACTTGAAAAACAGTATAACCAAAAAGATAATAGTCCATTTTAAGTCAAAAGATTCAGCTTATCAGTTAAACTTTTGCTCCGAGTCCAAAAGCATATAAGTCAGCCAACTTCAAGCTTTCATATATGTCAAATTTGCAATTATTTTTTCTGACTAAAAGGATTTGTGACTTTGTTCTCATTTACTTGCTTTTCTGCTGGTCTTTTATTCTTTAGTAAATATCAGAAGCCATACTATCATTCCAACTCTCATTGCCTCATGACAAGAAAAGATAAAAAAAAAAAAAAAAAAAAAAAAAAAAACTAAAACTAAACTTTTTATTTGGAATTTAAAAAAAAAAATTGAAGCCCAAAAAGTGAACAAATTCTAGTTTACATTATTCGGACTATTGTCCTCATCTTTGTCGGCATATTATGGGAAGGAGTTATCAGAGAAAATACAAAGGATCTGCGGTCCATATAACATCAGGACAACCTTCAAAAGCTCGACGACACTTTGCAGATATCTCTCCTGAGTAAGACCCCCCCCATACAGGAGAACATGACTAAAGACTGTGTGTACGCTATCCCGTGCAGCTGCAGAAAGGAATATAAAGGAGAGACAGGCCGCCCCCTCAAGGTAAGGTTTCTAGAACACCAGAAAGCTGTAACACGAGGGGAAGTAGAAAAATCAGGCATGGCTGACCACATATGGAGAGAGAAGGGAGATCACCGCCCTCTGTGGGATCATGTTGAGATCATAGACATGGAAAATTCGTAAACTTAAGGAATCAGCACATATGCTAGGCCACAAAAATCTCCTGAGCCGACCAAGCATAGAAATAAATACAATATGGGAACCAGTAATAAATAGTGCCAGAGAAAAGCAATGATAACAACAAAAAGTTGCAATATGAGCTCTGGTAAAAACATAAATGAGAACAGCAAAATTGCAATATGAGCACTGGTAAAAATGGTTGCTGAAGACATTAGGTTTATAATACCCAGAAATTCATACCCAGATGTCCTCAAGTGGATAAAGGTGTTGGTTAGATCCAGTAACAGGACCCAAAGAGTGTGAGTTCAATACCCGGTTAAGGCAGCGGAGAACTTTCAGAGGGAAATTAGCAGGAGATAACTGATAACCGACATCCATCAAACATGGCATGTAAACTAGAACAGTGATCAAAATAAAGGGTTCAGTTCGAAATTCCAACCACCTGAAGAAGGTCGGAGCATACAACAGCCGAAATGTTGTGATAAATATGGCGACAAAGATGAGGACAATAGTCCGAATAATGTAAATAATGTACATAATACCTCATCTCAGAAATATAGACAAATTCTAGTTTTATAAATATTTTAAAGAAAATATCTCAACAAAACATGCCAAATTTACATTACATGCACAAGATACTGACAATATTTTTATTTCTGTATCATTCTTTTATCTGCAGCAAAAAGGGGTACATTTTATAGCAAGAGGTTTGGAAATTAATGTTTACCTTAAATAGTAGAATAGTTAAGAATAAAGAGGAAGTTTGAACAGATACCAGACACTTCAAATGAAAGCTCTACAGCACAGATGAAAGGAATCTTATGAAAGGATTCCATTTACATTCTGGTTTGCACATCAGAAGGACAGAGGAATTATTTACAGAAGAATCTGGCTGGCAAGACAGGTTCTGCTAAATATCAGGAGATCTCTTGAGCAAATGAAATGAATAAAGCTAAAATATAAAGACCATATCATACAATATTGGTAGAGAATAATTCAAAACTTCACTTTTTCAATAAAGAAAAATATTTAGATAAAGAGTTAACATTGGTTTTAGCTGCAAGTTCTTATCAGGTTGTACACATTAAGTTTCCAGTTTGAGTTAGAAATATATGTACAAAAAGAACATTTTTTTTTAATACTCTGAAGCAGCCTTAAATTTATCAACTTACATTGCTTAATTTCATTAGTTAGGTTTCCTATTTGATATGGTTCCAAATAGGAGTCAGAAGAGGGAGAAAACAACAAAAGATGAAGAAGTGGCACACTTTAATTGAATCCTACACAATAGATCAAGAAAAACATTTCTCAGATTTATTTAAATATTAAAAATAAAATATTGCAGGATTCACCAAGTTTACATTCAAATTAAATAAGTTAATGTGATAAAAATAATAAAATTTAAAACAAATATGATGAAAAAATGCAGATAATCAATCACAAGACTCAGAACAGAGTTAAATTAGAGTTTTAGGTGAATATTTCCACAAAACTCTTTATACTACTCCTCCCACCAAGGAAACTTGTTGCTTAAATTTGCATTATGAAGAGAAGAGAGAAATAACCTAGTCATTCTAATGAGTAAGAATTTTTGCTTTTTGTAAAGATGTCCTCACTTAAAAAGAAAAAGACATTTGCATAAAGAAAAAAAAAAAAGAAAACTTAATATTTGAAAAACACACTTAGAACAACTTAAACATCTTATTTCAGGAACCTTACCTTGTATGATGTTGGTGCATAACAAGATTTTATAATACAAAATGCAATAAGAAAAAGAAAAAAATCTAAAATACTTTTGAAGCAACAAATGAGAATAAGTAACTTAATTTTACCTATTTATGGAGTACTACATAAGTTGAATATTTTAAGAGTACTAGAATAAGAATGACACTTTAAATAGTTAAAAGTTTCATATTACTAATCTTAAATATTTCAAGTAAGCATAACTTGATCCACTTGACATGCCTTCAACAATTGTCTGAAGAACCATTAAAGATTTACCATTGTGTAAAGAACCATTGTCATTAGTCTACAAACTTGCAGTGGAAACAGTAAGCATGAATGTAGCAGAAAAACTTAAAACAGTGAACTACTGGTCAGTATCAAAAGAGACACTTAGTAGCCCCTGCATGATTTGGCAAACGGAAAAAAATCTTTGAGGCATCTATTTGTATATTGATAGCATTCAGTATAAAAGAATACTGACATAGGAGAAAGCAAGTCATTTTATCTGTAGTGAGAGTAACAAGTCAGACAGAGAATGTGTAATATGTCTGATGGTGGTAGATATGATTTGTAGCTGTGAGTACAGCAGTTACTGTTTTTTTTTGGGGGGGGTCGGAGGGGTGTTAACCACTTCTTTAGTAACAAACTATTTCAACAACCCAAAAGAAAGTAATCAAAGAGTTCAACCTCAAACTGATCCCTGAATTTGATGGCTCACTAACTGGCCAGTCCATAATCAAATGAATTGAAAAAGCAACACTTGTGTGGCTGAGTTTTCCATCATTTATCAACTGCTGAGCAAGAAGGACAAGTTCAACATTGACCAAATAAAAATGCCTTATGAATGGCTTTCATAACAGACCTGCTCATGGTCTATATACAGTTTGTAACATAAAATTTGCCACTCTACAAGTTTATAAATTTATACCTTGGAAGTTTGTGATACTGTTTTGGAAGGACAGCTGAAGGTGGCTTGTCATGCACATTTGAAGCAAGATTGTTAAACCACATCAAACAATTCCTTTATATCTCATGCAGGATAGAGTCAATGGCCATGATCCAATTACTGGCTTGATTCTGTGAATTAAAGACAATTGTGGCAGCTACCTGACTAGCACTCATTAGAGCTGAAACAATCCACTAGCCATCAATATCAATGTCACTCACTATAGATGCACTGGCTCCAATCACTTTGCAAGTGACTGCTTATATCAATCTAATAGTCACCCAAGCACCATACAAGTGTGATGCTTTCAACACAGTAAAGTGGGTCACATTTCTAGAGTGCCTAGTGGGAAAACATCAGCACCAATCTCCTCTTCAAACAAGATTGGAATGGGGGTGCTACCCATAATTGAATTGAATGTCAATAGCAGTGTTGGTGGACACCAGTTGTTCTTAATCACTCATGAGCAAATCCATTAGTTTAGAAAAAGGTGGTACTGACTATCAATGGAAAAACTCTCATGTCTTGGAGTTGAGAATGCTAAACTCATCATATACAACATGAATCTCAATGTTAAAGTCTTAATCATGTCTGGAAAGTTGTTGGGGTTAAATCTTCTGCTTGTATGAGACACCATTAAAGAACTGGGTGGAATTCAAATAACTCAATCTGGCATCATATGCTTTTCCCAAGGTCAATGTGCCTGTACAGTCAGCCATTAAGATCAGGTAGAATGGTATATCTGACTTTGCACATACCAGCAGAGAATGGCATAGTGGAAAAAGGCTTAAGGAGACTTACAAGAAGTGCCACCAGAAAAAAATGTGTTTCATAATAGGGACTGGGTACGAAATTCAGATAAAAGGTAAAATTAAGATTTAATTTTTAAAAATCTAATGATTTACTTATCTGTAGAGAATGAAATATATTGTAATTATTGGAAATGAAAATGGCTTCTCTAATATACAAGATGCTATTAAATAAAAGCAGCAACTTCATCAAATACAAAATAAATACTGTTATTTACTTTCATGGAAATTTTGGAACAAAATATCTATATTTATCCATTATGGATAATCCTCTCATTATCATATACACACACACATATATATATATATATATATATATATATATATATATATATATGAAAAAAAGTGTCTGTATTAGTGCACATACACCATTGTGTACTTTCAGTCAGCTCCATGCCACATCACAAGATAATAAATTATCAATCAAAACAGGTGAATTTACAATCCAAATAATCAGCTAGTGAGTTTTCACATTAGCAATTCAATATAACAAATCAAATAAATGAATCTATGATTAGATTAAATACCTAAACAAATGGAGAAGACAGATAACAAGTCAATCACTTGTAAATATTTGAATGTCTATTTCTGAGTCACAGATATACTGACAAAGAGGATTTAAAATTATAGCCAGAATGCCCAATCAAATAACCTGTTGCAGATCAATTCCTACACATCCTGATAGATGTACATAGTGATTTTTGTCTTTTCAATGACATCAGTTCTGCCATATATAATAAATATTGTATAAATTGAATAAGAGCTGTGTATCTCATGTTTAGCCATCAAGTTATGTTTTATGAAGTTATTAATATATCAAATCAATTATAAATGACAAGCAAAAAAAGTGCATGGATTTTGATTATAGAATGGGTGAAGAATGAAACAAAAAGTAAAAACAGACCTGGAACTGGTTAATCAAGACTGGCTAAATTTAGACAAGTGTTCATCTTGGGTGTAATATTTTCACAGGCTCAAGTCAATGGATAATAAGGTACAAACAAATCAAAATACAGATTCAATGTTAAAACTGGATTAAAAATTAAAGAAATTACCAATGAACAAAATAACTCTTTACTATTGCTTAAATTCTGATCAGTTCTCTTTATAAAATTATTACTTTGAAAAATATTGTTTTATGGAACTCATAAAATTTTACACCAGAACATTTTAATAGATTCTTATAGAACTTAAAATTTGTTAGTAAAATTAAGATTTTACTTTAAAATCAACGTCTAGAAACTGGTTATATCAAATTTCAAGTTCCATCTTTGTTCTTTTATTGCTCACAAACTTTTCCCAGTCCTATAAGAGAAATTGTATAGTTCTTTTCTAAACTCTTACCCATTTCTCCCTGATGAATGAATATTCAGTTTGCAGAAGTAAATGTCTAGGGAATATATTCATATGCATTATGCTCATTGTATTCATTTAAACTTCATTATTATATTGTAATGTACGCTAACTAATGTCCTCATTTTGGTTGTTATAGTGATAAAATATCCTGAGTATCCTCTGGCTGTCTACAGGTCTGTTGTGGAGTGATTTCACAGTGGGGGTCGGTATTTGTACTAAGTCAGTCCCAAAATAGGTGCGACGTACAAAACGTTAGGAACTTGATATAATAGGTATAACGCAGAGTAATCTAGTTGTGGTCACTGATACTTTAATATTTGACTAACTGTTGTCCGACATCAACTGACTCACCGAGCGACTGACTCGTTACTCTTACTACATCTACTTATTATAGGTGGGAGAGAGTATTAACTATAGAATAGGTGTGTTTACCATTTACTATAACAAGGTCTTTGACCTAATAAGTGACCTCCTGGGAATTTTGAACTGAACTCTTTATTCACTCTACACAGGTAGATTGTTTTCATTCTACTGTCCATTTGAGAGGAAATTCTCACCAGTTCATTTGTCCTTGTGATCACTGAATCAGATAATGTTTTTTTTCCACTACCTAAACTAAAGATTGAACTCATATCAAGAAACACCTTTATCCTCTAGGCCATGTATCCCTTAGGAGAAGCTAGTAATGGAAACTCAGCCTAATGTCACTTCTCTGCTCTTTAATTGAACCAGAAATATGACTTTTACTTGTCATGTAATTAGGGTGAAATTTACAAGTCTTATACCTTATGTTCTTTCTCTCTTAACTAAGGGTTTCTATAGGGTGTTCATTTCTATGCTAAGCCTACTGAGCAGCACGTGCACTGATTCTTTCAACTGCCTAATCTTCCCATATTGTTCTCTATCTACAAATAGTATAAAGTCAGATACTCTGGTTACCAACTATGGCAGATACATCCCACTGATTGATTTGGGGTAATTGCTGAAGAATTGTGACTATAATAACAGAGATAAGGACACTAGTCAAGAGTACATCACTGTATAATTCCTCATCTCAAAAATTCAGCTGTCCTGGGTATGACAAACTACATCCACATCCTGGGTAAGACGATAAACTATGTCGAACAGCAAGGCCTCTAATCAGGAGGTTTTGAGGAGTGTGGAACTATCTCTTAATTGCTGGTGTTCCTAGTTCCCCCCTGACTGGGGGTGGCAGCACCTGTTAGGATCCCAGCTATGGGTAAATAGTTAACCACTAAACTAGGGTCAACACTATGAAAGTGTAAAAATAGATTTTAATACCAGAAATACTTTGTAAAAAATTATTACCAGCAATACATTTTTTTTTTTTTTAAATATTGCTACAATAAAAATCTTGTTGGCATTAAATAACCCATTGAGGTTGATATGCCATAAGACAAACAAAACCAATCAAAAATTCAGACAAAATTTATATTTGTTATTAAATTTTCATTCTTTCAAAGAACTAAATTTCGTGCATTTACAACAGAATTCACCAAATGGTAAACTGAAAATACTATTTGAACAACAAATATGCAAAAACTATGGAATATTACAATGACTCAAGGGGGGGAAAAAATGACTTTAGACAATGTTAGTTCTTCCTGAGCAGGTCTCCACACAGAAATCACTATAAATTTTATACTGCAATACATTGTTTCTGTACTTTAAGTTTAAGATGCACTTGATGCTAAACTGTGTAGAGTTGTACTATGAAAACCTGTAGTACTCTGAGTAATTGGATTTTAATCCATTCAACAATATACAAAATAATTTTTTTTCGAAAATAATTCTCATAAATATTATTTGTAAAATACTTGAAAGGTAATATTTATTTAAGCATAGCATTTTGTTTAATTACATAAATAACATGGAAGAAATCTATTAACATCTGCTAGCAGACAAGTGAATACAATTTTAAGGCTTTCCCATTCTTTTAAAGATAAAAACCAAAATATCATTAACATTGTTAGGAAAGAAGGTGAGCAATTCATTTATAAATTTACAACCAATTATATTTGAGAATAATGCCTATTTTATACAAATTTCCTCAAATGTATTCCACATATATGAATGACAACAAAATGAATGAAAAAGGAAGTGTCTGGAAATAATTAATACCCTCAATAATGATATAAAATGTGCATACAAAATGTGGCAATTATCTGATAATACACACAATTCCAATGGCATTAGCTTAGCATTGTATATGATTTTTTTTTTTTAAATAGAAAATTTATTTTACAATAAAAGCCTCAAACTGTCAGCAAAATCTTACAAAACATTTTAATAAAATGTATAGAATTGGAAACCAGACAATATAGCGCATGTGGTTAGTGGAAGGGAAAATATTTTGTTGTTAGTAGCCTAGGTATGACTGCTTCAACCTGTAAGTGGTTAAGGCTTAAAGGTTTTCACATTGCCTACACTCCAATGTCATTCAAAGAGGCATTGACAGCATTACAAAAAACTCAGCATTAGTTTAAACAGTAGTGGAACCTTTTTTATAAGGAATACTATCTTTGGTGAAATGTTCAAGAAATATGCTATTTTTAGATAATTTTTTTCTCCACCAGCTCAAAATCAATAAAAGTAATAACCATCCACTTGTAACTAATATTTCTGTATTATTAAAATATGAAAATTATTAGGTGTTTCAGCTACTGTAGATTTTCCACAGGTTCTACTGGCATTAAAAATACCTCAAATGACTTACCAGGTGATACTGCCAATAAGGATAAAGATCTATATAAGAAAGGAATGGAAGATTTTGATCTGCTTATTTAAAGCAGAAGATTTAAAACTTGATACTCAAACAATAACATCAGGTCAGTTATGTGACATGCATGATATACACTTAGGTGATCATGTATCTTTCGATATATGACTGATGAAACAGATTTTTCCTGCAGTAGGTTGCCATTTCTTTCTGTGGTAGACCAGTTGCCATCCAAGGCTATAGAAACTAGTCTGTCCTGCTATTTACCCTTAGCTAGGGTAGGAGATGTGGAATTATACCTTTCCCAAGGGTATTAGCACGTAAGTGAATGTAATGGATCTGACTGGAATTCGAACTCAGCTCTCAGATTTCTCAATTGGAGCTGCTATCCATTACTCCACCATGTCATCATGTAATACATTCAAATCCACCCAACTACTACTTAATACAAGGAAATTAATTCTAAAAAGATAGAATTTGGTACAATGTCGAAACTTTAAAAGTTTTTATATAATACACAGAGATGAGAAAAATGTAAAATATTGAAATATCTATTAATTACTAACAATAAGTACAAGAATAAAATCAATATATTTCCCACCATTTCATACTGTCATTTTTTTCCCCCCAAATAGTACATACATTTTTTTTGTGAAAAAGCAAATCATTCAGTATATTTTTGTCTGGTTTCCTGTTAACAAATTTTATTTTTGTTTGTTAAATATCACATGCAAATGAGGTTGGCTTGAAAAGTCTACAATGAAAAAACAAAAAAAATTTTTTAAAATTACAATCAGAAAGAGACAGCTGAAATTCATAAGACACATGAGGATAGTGTGCCTAGAATATTTAACACTCAAAGGACATATTGAAGGAAAGAAAAACAGGAAGAAACAACAATTAACTTTGTGTGAATGGATAGCAAGACAATGACAAAAAGAGATAGTAACAGCTAAAAAAAATTACTGGGCAACAAAAGGCAGTTGTAGAGAGCCATGATTGCCTATATCCTGCAAGGACTTGGTACATAAAAAAAGAAATGAAGTGGT
This sequence comes from Acanthosepion lycidas, assembly GCA_963932145.1. Classification (NCBI taxonomy): domain Eukaryota; kingdom Metazoa; phylum Mollusca; class Cephalopoda; order Sepiida; family Sepiidae; genus Acanthosepion; species Acanthosepion lycidas. Next base: position 38,159,072 of record OZ010606.1, read on the forward strand.
TGATGTCCCTGGCCTCTCAACGGTGCTTACAGTTTCTTCATGAGATCTTGATATGCAACAGCCTACTAGCCTACTTTCTTCTGTAACATCTCACCTAACACTTACAATGCTTTTCAGTTAAGATCATAAGCTTTTCAATTGTTCTGATAATATCACTTGTCACATCTTTCCAGCAGAGACACTTCAACCTTGACATCATCAACAGCCACCTAATATCTTGTCTCATCTTTCTTGCTTCAAGAAAAACTGCTGTTGCACTCTGTACACTATACTCTTGATCACCATGAGAAAAGCTTTCACTGCAACCACCTGCTAATCTCCTGAAATAAGATGTTATTTAAAGCTTCTACCTGGACAAGTGTCTTTCAAGGTATAATTCTCACAAGCTCAATATTGTTGCAAGTTTTCATTTCTATGTAGAGGTCTAAAACCACTTACTAAAGATTGCTAATTGGTTCATTTAAGGCCACCTCCTTTTTAATGCATTAATTTAGTTTACCAACCAATAATCTTGAAATTATTTTTCTATGATACTTTATTTGTTATAATTGTATCAATGTGCTCAGTTCATATTAAAAGATTATAAAAAAAGGATTTAGGATTAGCAATAAAATATCAAAATTAATTATATACTTTACTGTGAACTGTAATTTAATTTTGCATAGTGGCATCATCTAATTGTTTTAAAAACTATCAACTCTGCAGGTTTTCAAAATTTTTAATTATGAACTTGTAACCCTATATGACTTAACTACCCTGAAGGCTTTCAACTTTCATAAAAATAAATAAAAATAAAAGCAAGCAGAAAAAAAATATATTTAAAAACTGGACCAAAAGTTTTATATACCCATACAGAAATAGTTTATCTTATTGCATGCTGAATAAATTTAAAAAAAAAAAAAAAAAAAAAAAAAGAGGAGAAGAGGAAAGAGTGGGATATATAAAAGCATTTTTAAAACTTTGATGAAATACAATAATGTTTTACTGACCCTACTTAAGTGGCTGTTCACCATTTTTGAGATTTAAACAAAGTTAAATTTTACCAACATGATCTTAAAAGTTAGATACAGTAATGGTTTACAGTTTAGAGAGTAACACAGTATATCATTTAGTAAAAATAGTTCAACATTCAAGTTCCAAAGTTAAAACTGACTAATTATTCTCAGAATTGATAGGAACACAAAGGAAGAATAGCCAAAAAATAAAACTAAATGAATTGATGCAGAATTATTTACTCTGTGATATTTTAACCAAATAACATGTGAAAATAAGTTTTCTTCTTCAATTTTTAAAATAATGGAATTAAGCATATTTTAAGTGTGTCTGAACATGAATTACAGACATAGAATATAACTTATGATTTGAAATTCAGAGTTAAAAAATCCTAAAAGATTTTTGAATAAATTAAGCATAATGTAATGTGGACAAACTTCAAAGAGCCTCACATCATCTTTCTGAGATGAGGAAGAAAAGATTTTAAAAACCAGTAATAGATTTACAAAAAATATATAATGGAAAGGATTTAAAGTGATAAAAACATTGTATAGATTAAAGATTATAGTTTAGGAAAATTTCAATAGTTTTACCATTAATCTGGCTAATCTGTAACATATGTAACTGCATACAATTTTATGCATGCAAACAGTGATAGGTTTATTAGGATTAAATGGGCATTCAGACTATTGAAATAAAGAAAAAGCCAAAGATACCAAATGAGACAGCTTTGGTTTTGCTAACAACCTAATAATGTTATAAAATTGGAACTAATGCTATTTTTATTTGGGAAAAATGTATGTAAAGAGTAATTTCTGATAAGGAATTTAAAAAAAAAAAGTCCATTTCTACTGAGAGACATAAAACATTAGTTCTGCAGAAAATGTTGAAAAATGTGCATAAAAAGTAACAACTTCATTTAGTAACAGCCTTCTACCATGATTGTCTCTTAGACCTTGTATTGGGTGAACAATAGTATAAAAATGGTGTGTACAAAATACTGAGCTTACAATAAAACAATACTCAGATATAAAATAAATGGCCAAATCATTTGCAAGAAGAAAAAACTGAAAACTATTAAACAAGTCTTTGATATGAAAGCTAACAGATGCTTCTGCCAATGAAGTGGCTTATCTTTGAAGTTATGTATTGGAGATATTTAACTGAAGAGGCCAAATTATCTTGCTAATATTTTTGAGAACAAGTTAGTGTCATAAACATTGAAATTAACTACCACAAGCACTAACAAATAATGGCAACAAAAGCAGCTATTTTTGTGTAGAAGCAATAATAATAGCTGTATTGTGCAACAATAGGAAGTAATAAGAGATAATATGACACTTATTTTCAATCACATCTAAATTCATACCCACAATCATAAGAGGAAAAAAGCTCAAAACTTTTCTTCATGAGGTACAGCTCTCATTCAAAATAAAATATCGTAAGTTACTCAAAATAATATAAACTGACATAAAACCAGACCACTGAAGTGCAGGCTGGTATAGTGGTTATCAACACAGAAAATGAAGTTGACAAAGTTTAAAATAGTTCTCACTTTCAGACTAATATATTTGGGAAAGACAGGAATCTAACTCTTCCAGTACCCTATCTCATTATCAGTCATCTTGATATACATGGTCTTGTCACTTGTACAAGAGGATTGTAGACAATTTAGACAAACCATGCAAATCAATAAGACTTATAGATGAACAGCAACTGTTTGCAAGTAAATGTTAAACAAGAGCTGTCACTTTTATCAAATATTTTCCATAGAATAAATGAATATTTTTAACATTGAAATCATATTGTCTACATTTGGTAATCTAATACTTACTACCAACATTTTTTCACATTCACCACTGTTATAATTTTAACAGAGCTTTGCAATCCATAATATAAACCACTATCACTCAATATGATAAATTCAAACATATGAGGTTTTTCCAGCATTTTAGAACCTATAAATTATATAATTATTATTCAATAATTAAAAGAATTAAGTTGCTTTATCAAATCCAAACATGAAAATTTATTCTTGCATAGGACACAGTTGACCAATTTCATTTGATGATAAAGTCATCTATGCAAAATAATATCTTGAAAACTGGCATATTGATAGCTAACATAGAAAACAGCATTTACAAACATTTTTCATAAACCTGCAGATTTCACAATTAATGCATTATTTTTCTCATGCTTTTATAATGGAAATCCATTCAAAAACAAAAACAAAAAATTACTTGTCTCAACACTTGATATAGTATGAAAGTACATGTTGAATACAATAAAGATTATATAATAGACGAACATTCAATAGAAGAAAAAAACTGTGGGGGAACTTGAATTAACAGTGAGTAATTATAGTCTGGGATGAGAAAGAAAGCAGAAAAAAAGAATTAGATATTCTGATTATACAAACTAAGTACAATGTCATGAAACAAAAGTTTATTTCTGATTCAATGGTTTGATGAGAAAAACCTTTATAGATGCTAATTGGTTGAAAGCTCAGTGGCCTTGCAGAATAACATAAGCCAAACTGATTAGTCTACCTGTTTGTTACTTGTTATTCCAGACAGACTAAATACTGTTGCTTTTAGTACAATTAGACAAAATTATATTTGTTTGAACCTAATAGATCCCTGGTTTTCAGAATGATACAGTCAGATGAATAATCCCTGAAATTATTCTATTTCTGAATCTCAATCAATGAGTTAATGATTGCAATTTTAAGAGCTGATTCATACTCTGCTGAAATTACTTTTATTCACTGATTTGAATTTCAACTAAATCACTAACTAAAATCGTATGACAAAATAAGTAGGTTATATAGATGACAAACCTTAAATGTTTAAGAGTAATTTTTTCTATTACTACATTCTAATTATATCAACAACAAACCAAAATACAGTTGTTTAAATGAAAATATAAAGTTATTTAAAATAAAGAATAACCTATCAGTTGGCAGTTATAGAATTTTATATAGCATAGAAATTTATTTTTCCTTCTTATCTTTTTAGATCATGCAATAATTAAAAATTGAAAAAAGAAAGTACATTAGAAATAAAAATTACAATTATAACAGGCCTAAGGAAATTCATTGCTTTAAAAAAAAAAAAAAAAAAAAAAAAAAAAAAAAAGAGACATAACAAAAACAGTTGCTCACTAAGGACATAAAGACAGGGTGAAAAAACCAAGCTTAATTGACAAACAAAAAAAATACTACATTAATGCAATGAACCTAATATTAACTGATGACCGATTTCATGTGCACATTACCTAAATAGGTCATGCAGTCATTTTTATATATATATATATATATATATATATATATATATAGCCAAAGAGATAAATCTATATATCCCTGCTGTCATTTACATAAAAATACCTTTCCAAATGAACATTCTTTCAGTATTGTTAATATTTCAAGTTTGAATTTCTTCCTCTTTGTAAGTCAAAATACAGTTTTATTCTTGTACTATAGTGTTGCCTATCATATGATAAGGTCTTAATATCAAGAATGAACTTTTTGCTTTTGAGGACCTATCAGTTGTATTTTTTGTCAGCTGTTCAAAAAGATATTCAAATTTAATTTTCATCACATATTGGTAAGGAAAGCTCAATACTCACTAAAGTTTTTGCACCAAGTTGACATACCATACAAGCAAATGTCTTTCACAATATTTTAATTTTTTTTTTTTTTCAAAATCCAGTTAAGTAATCATTAAATTAGTTAATTTTAATTGAATGTTATATTTCTATAACTACTAATTTATCTGCTGGTAGATATCAAAGTTATTTTAAATAAAAACAGACAAAAAAAATCCTGTTTTTAGTACATCAGTTATTTTTTTTAACAAACTTTATTTGCAATTAACACCAAAATTAAAACTTCAGAAATTTCGAGATTATTATAATACATTTGGAAATTTTTACTTAAAAAAAAAAAAAAAAAAAAAAAAAAAATGTGCTCATTGATGCAATTTACAATGTCTTTGGTACCTACCTAGTTGAATTGAAATTAGCAATATATACTGACAGAAAATAGCAACACAAAAGGAAATGCTAATTTTGACCTACATGCATGCTAAGGTATAGTAGATATTCTGGTAACAATTTTTTAAGTTTTCATCTATCTTGTGATATAACACTCATCTATTCTGAAACTTTCAATGGTGATGAATAATGCAAAGTTTCAATTTGGTGAAAGAGTTCAGTGCAAGCAGATGCAATGCCTTGAAGATGAACAAGTTCACTTTTTCAAACAATTTGAAATGGGCTGGATTGTGCGTCTTCAAGAGGCTGGATGAACATTTTAGAGAACTGCTGTGCATATTGGACGTGATGCATTGGTAATGCATTGATATTGGCAATACTAGTCAAATAAGCATATACCTAGAGACTAAGTTCTGGATAGCCATATGGTACAATGACTTTCTAAGATTAATGCATGGCAAAATGCATGATCTCACAGAGACCATAGCAAATGTAGCTCCAGGAATGTCAGCATAAACCATTGGAAATGACTATATTACAGGACTACATGCATGCATGCACCTAGCACAACTTCCACTTCCATCACTGAGCACATCATCAGTGGTGTCACAAGAGAGTCATTTGGAGGGGGGTATCAAATAATGCACCATAGTAATATGAGTAGGTTCTGACTTTATGCAAGTGAAGGTGGGTTGCATGTGTAATAGAACGTTGAACAGTGCTATGTACATATAAAACACGATTCAACCCATTCTACTGCTATTCATGCAACAGGAAGGTGAAGTGCAGTTCCATCAGAATAATGCCTGCCTTTATGATACCTATGTAACTCAACAATCTCTGCAAGATGTTCAACAACTTCCCTAGATGGCATGATCACCAAACCTGTTTCCTATTGGACATATACACGACAAAACCTAATTAAATTAACCAAAGTACAAATATATTGCATCAGCAGGTGCAAGAGGCATGAAAGAATGGCATTTGCTATTTGTATAATTGTATGCATGCAAGTGTACAGGCCTGTGGTAATACCCACAAAAGATATAGTGTATTAACATCAGGTTTGAGTACTGGTGACAGACATTTTATTTTTATTTTGGAACCTTTGCCTGTATTGATCTATGATCATTTGCTGTAATCCAATTATGACCTGCTTGTTCAATAAGTAAATTGAAACATTCATTGCAATTTTATTTTCGGTCAGTGTATAAATTATACCATTTTATGCGGTCATTTAGGAGTTATGTATGTAAATATGAACACTATATATAGCCTACAGTCTTAGATATACAAAAATACAGTGTGAAAGGTTTTGCACATTACAAATCAACAGGCACTGGCACTTATTTATAAATTTATATATCTTTAAGTTTTAGATTAAATGTCCATATTCTTGTCTACTGCTAATATTTGTAGGTTATATCAGAATTTTAAGGAGTTTTATTTCTGAAAATATGCTTTTTGAGCATGAAAATAGGATTAATAATAATGTGATGTTTGTGGATTTTTTATTTTTTACAAATACCTGAATGCAACCTATGTTATTTTTCCAAAACTATATTCAGAAATCTTAATCAGAGCAGTAAAGTTATTCAATTTGAACATAAATAGAACATTGTTACCTGCTGAGGAGTAGACCTAATATCAGATAAAGACTTTCTGTCAAAGGATTATAAAGATTATCATTATTATTATTATTGGTCTAATTAATACATAAAGGAATTTTGTCTCTATGGTTCATTCAAAAATAACTGTATATTTTTTTTTCTTTTAGTGTGTAATTTTCTTAGCCTAAATGTTACTATAATTGTTTGATTGAGAATTTGTGCCAAGTAAAAAAAACAAAAACAAAAAAAAAACATGGTTAGCCAAGTAGCTGTCAACCTTAATATTTATAAATAATGGAAAACTCATTTTGGATGTTGATACATTCTTTAATGACTTTCCAAGTGTTAACTATTTGTAAACATAATGTAGTGTATTTTTACTTCAAATTCCTTTACAGGTTTCAATCTAAATGGAGGTGTTTTTTTCCTCTTGGATAATTCCTCACTGAGCATTAAAACATCCATTCTCAAGTATAAATTACAATAACATTTTCTCCTAGAAAAGTTATTTTTCATTTATCCTAACAAGTTTCAATATCAATTATTTACTTTTTTTCTAGTAAGTTTTAAATTTTAAGAGCTTTAATTAGTGCAACTTATGATTCTTATGGTTGTCAAACTTCTTTTTTTTTTTAAAGAAAATATGAAGGAGGGTGAGATATTTTTTCACCCCCCCCCCACACTTCAACTAAAATTGTTACAGACTTAGTGAATTAAATACCAAAATCTACATCAACCAACAATCATACAAAAGCATTTAAACATACTCATTTTTATTTTAAGAAAAAAAAAAAGACATTTCATTTTTTTTTTATTTAAATAGAATATATAAAATACTACATGATAGCAATGTAGATTGCCAGAACCTATAAGTGGCTACTAAAAGAGCAATTAGATAAATAAATATCTTCTGTTGATAAGACCAGAGAATTTTATCAAAATATTTCACATTCAATTTTTAAGCTTATGATAAAATACCAGCAACTTTAAAAGGTAATTAAATTTGGGAGGTACACAACATGAGTGAGAGGGATATTGAAAAATTCAACAGACCAAGAAGCAAAAATCTGAGGTTTGATCAGATTTTGTTAAGTGCATTGAGCCAAGAATTTTTCAGCATCCCTTACATAAATAATGAGTAAAGAGATCACTATATGGAGATTTTCATGTAGCATATTATACAGATATTTTTTTATTATTATTATTATTATTATTATTAAATAGAAACTTACTTTGTTTTTGTTTTTTTTAACTGAAACTTTTTTTATTATCTTTTCTTGTTGAAAAAGTAAAACTGAATTATTAAAATAATTGACAAATGTGTTATGCTTTCTTACATGGGTAATTGATTTCTTTATTTGATTGTGAATGAAATGACACATGTGAGTTTCAATTACTGCTTTACAGTTCTTTCAATAATCTAATTTATGAAAATACTGATATTTTTATAAAAGCATAATTTTAAAATTGACTACTTCTTTAATAGAGCAATTCTTTCACAGAATTATTTGCCATTCTCATTTTTCTTGTCTACTGACAAATGTTAAGAGAATTGGAAAAATATTTATAATTCATATATTTAAATGAAAAACTTACTTGTGTTAATAACTAATATAACTTTTTATATTTTATAACTTCAAAAAAGTCATAAATTAATTTAGGACAGTTATATTTGACAAGTTGCCACACTAGAAAAAAATGAAAAGTTACATCTGAATCTTACAGGATAATATAAATTAATTTCTAAAGCATCTTGCAAATTTTCTCCATGTACCATGAAAACGGCAGATTTATCACAAAAATTTTACGTCTTATTTCCTATTCAAATGGTAATTTATGCCCAATTATACTGATATTCTAGTATTTAAACTAAAACAAAAATTGTTTTTCTTACTAATGTTCAGGCTTGTACAAAATCAATTCCAAGTCATAAAGGGAACAGGTTTCAAATATTTCACATCTTAAAACTAAAAGTATGATAATAGTCTACTTAACCCTAGAAAGCCTGAGCATAAAAACAGATACCACTTGGTCATCTTTACCACTGTAGTTTCACAACTGTCCACCAGATGGTAGTGATGCTAAGGATCATATGTACTACAACTGGCATTTGTGGTCCTCAGGAGAGGTTTTTTTTTTTTTTTGTTTTTTTTTTTCAGTTTGGGGAAATCAATGTCTGTTTATACTTAGTTTCTAAATTGGCATCTTAAATGATACTACAGGCATCTTAGGGTTAAACTCCTTTTCAAATGTTTATTAAAAGAAAAAAAAAAAAAAAAAGAAAAAAAGTAAATCATAGATATACTGGAAATAATATTATATAGAAATAAAACAGGCATACACTAAAAATGATGAGGAATGGTTTGTGCATAAATTGAATACATGAAACAGAGGGGAAAAATATCAAAAAGTTTAATATAGGCAATCTAACAGTTAACTATTAAAAAGGGCCGAGTAAATCATAAATAAGGAATATTTCACAAACTAAGGAAACAACTTATGAATTGCCAATATATTTCAGAGCTCCCCATATATTATGCCCAAGGATAAATACACTTGCTTTATATTCATTATTCTCACATAACATGAACAAACCTTGAGAAACAAGATATAAAGAATAAACTTGAGATGGAACTTGATATACAACATCAATTTAAACCATTAAATATCTACTTTTAACTTTTAAATCCATTTGCTTCAATAACTTTCAAAAGGAGCATAAAGCTTACAATATTTAATATGGGAACATACAAGAAAAAAAACATTTCCCGATTTTTATTTGTTTTAACCGTTTGTCAACACCCACTCAGTAAGATAAAATTAAAAAGTGAAAAAAAGTTTATCTTTGCTGCTGAAGGCTCAAAGTTATCAGCTCTTACTTTGGTAAACAAAGTTGTTTTTCTTTTTATTTATTTTAATCTTGGGTATATAAAAAAGTTTAAAATACAGATGAAAAAGGGGATTGTGAGGAAACAGAGCATTTAAACAAATTGAATGGGGAATAGCATACCAGAACAAGAGAAGCCTAAAAATGTAGAAAATAGAAGCAATGCTAACAAAGATTAAAAATATATTTACCAAGAGTTCAGTGGTAGAGTGTGTTACTAAAAATTTATGTTTAGCATTCAATCAATTACATGCATTATCAAGTTCAATGCAGAAATGGAAAATTGATTTTAATAGAGTAAATGTATTTAGTTGTCAGTTGTATAATAGAAAAATTCACAATATGATTTACTTTGAATAAGAAATTATTAGATCAGAATGACCTCAACTAATATTTATCAACTGAGAAAAATATCAAAATTAAAAACCCAGCTGATGCCATTAGCTATACGTTTCAATTAAGGTTGCAATGCCCAATTTTTCATAAATTGACCTCTGAATGAGCTAGCTTTATTCTTATACCAAATTTATTTACTATACATAAAGTGTTCAGTGGAGGAGGGGGCATATTTAACAAAGCATATATATATATATATATATATATATATATAAAAAATTGCCTTTTTCACTGCAAATTATTGATTATAACATATCAAAGTATTTTACAAAAAATTAGAGCCAATTACACACTATTTCAAGTTCAGTTTAGGTTTATAGTTTGTAATTATGCAATGAGGTAACATTAACCATAGATTTGTTTGCTGAATATCATTACATTATTCTTACATAATCATAGTGAAATCATTAAGGTGTTTTTGTCAAAAACATTTTATTTTTGGTCATATATCAATTTAAAATATTCCTTTTTACAGGCTTTATTTTTGAAATGGAATAAAATCATTCTAAATTTCAGAATTTTACTATTGTCCATCAAAATGACTGGAAGAAAACAATCTAAAAACAACAAGGAAAAAGAGAGTAACAAAGCATAAATGAAATAGCTCCAGTTTAATTGACTTAAGAAACTTAGCATTGCAGCTAAAGTTTTCTAAAATGCTAACTAAGGAGAAAATGAAAAATACCTGGCAACAAACAGAATATAGCATCAAAATTTATATTTTTATTTGTTATGTAACTAAATACATAATTGTCAGCAATGTTCCCGTAAAACTTGATATTTTTTGTAATAAATTCTTTATAAATATTATTATTATTTTACTTAAGTATAAGGTAATCCAACATTTACAATTTCTTACGGTTAACCATGAAAAGAAATGTTGATCAAAACTGTTAAAAACCTTTAAGCATGTATTGCACAAAATTATCAAATGTACAATATGTCCTCTTCTGCCAAATGAGTCATATATTTTAATTTATTTCAATGAAAATGAGAGACTTCAATTCCAAAAATGCAAACCATATCCAAGAAAGTACCAGTTGCTACTACACACTAAGACAGTGGTTCCCACACAGTGGTGCAGCAGAAGAGAATAGCAGGTGAGGCAGAATGATTGAAAGGCAAAGATTTAGAAACAGTTTCAAAAAATTCATATGCCAAAATAAATATGTTAAAATTTAAAATATTATTATGGATTATATGTAATTGCATGCACAAGTCCATGTATAAATAGTTATTGACCAATTTTATCATTGTGATATTAATATGAAATATTACAAATATGATAACTAGGCTCCGCAAATTGAAGGAGAGAGTTATCACCGATAATATTCTGGCTTCAAATCCGTGGTTATCTCCCTTTAACCCTGTGTTTTTTCATGTTTAAATGTACCACCAATTAAATAAATCACCAGCAATAACTTTATTACACACAATGTCAATGCAGCTCAAATTTTAATATTATGGATTACTAAAAAGCCACCAATAAAGCTCACTTCCAAAAATTATTTCAATGACAAAACATCAGACTAGATTTGAAGAAATACGTCATGCTGAGAAATATTCAGCAAAACTTCATACCTTTTCTCTCATATCAGACAAAATGCAAGATGGGGATTTCCTCAAAGAAACCAAAACATGAAAGGATGTTGGCATAAATTAATTTTAGAATTCAAATACCTAAAAGAAAAATGTTCTTGAGATTAGTATATATTGATGGATTATTATTAGTTTAAAATATTGCCTTGTTTCTTGAAAGTGATAGAATTGAATATATTCTCCAAATGTTTTAGGGCTCTTGCTGAAATATTAGTTACCTACTTTTAAAGTGTCATTTTAAACTGATTATGATTAATAATCATGCAGAGTTGAGTGTTAATCTATGTAAACCTGTTATATTTGCAAATATTGGCCATGTTCTAAGAATAAAAACCTGTTTCTTCACTCATTTGATTTTTTGCTTATAATTTGTGAATTATTTTTTTTTTAAAGAAAAATACATCTATTGTATAAAATCAAATACAAAATGGTTTTGAAGCCAAAAATAAACATTTCTAATAGATTAGAGTATTACCAAAAGTATAAGGTTTTCCTGGACCAGTAATTTGTAAAGCCAACAAGAATAGAATACTCACGCAACACAATAAGGTTTTTTGTCGTATCCTTTGTAATTCTTCATGTTTAAAGTCATTCCACAATTTTCGCATTTGAAACAACTCTTGTGCCATATCTAGAAAAGAAATTGTTTAATTGAGTGCTTGAAATTATACAATAACAGATTATAGTTAAAAAACAATTTGCCTTCTAATGTCATTTCCAAAGAGCAATGGCACCAACTACTTAGATTTTATATATATATATATATATATATATATATATATATATATATATATATATATGAAAAGAAAACAATAAAAGAGGATATCATTTCAGTTCAAATTTCAAAAATGTTTATTGAAATCACAAGTAGAAATCAGAAAGTAAACATGCAGAGCTGATGTTAGTTTTGTTTGCATGCATATGTTTGTTTTAAAAATATTCAGTTATAGCAACCAAGACACAAATCCAAAGTAGCATGTTGATAAATTGAATTTGTGGATTGCTTTTTTTCTAAATTCTGAAAAATAATCAATCAAGAAGGATGCAGGAAATAAAACTATGCCATATTATTAAAGTATAAAATTAATATTTTTTCTATAATCTATTAAGAATTGCTAATATAAAATCATAAGAAACCCTCTCTTTAATTTCAGGACAGTTATCTGTGAACTAAACCAATTTTGCTCCAAGGCCACTGTCATGGAGTAACCAGTGATAAATTAACATGCTGAGCACTTAGCAGAAGCATTACAATCATTAATTTACAGAACAGTTATGAAATTTTATCATTAATTGCAATTATTTAAGTTTTTGATTTGGTAACATCAAATCTTTACAAAACTTAGAAAAAGTTCAAGTATGGAGAAAATATATACATATTTAAAGTAAGAAATATTTAATAATACTACTAGTTACTAGTACATTTGAGCCAACAAGTTTCTATTTTGCATCTTAACAGTTTACTTGTACAGATCCCAATATTTTGTACATATTTTTGTTATCCTCCAGCTTGCATCACTTCATAAGAAGGATCCTAAAAAATGTTATTTTCAATATCCTTTCAAAACCCTCTCTGCCACTTTTCCAATTGCAATCTTTATTAAGAGACTAAAGACCTTACTATATCCTTCAGTCTGAAGGATCCTGTGACTAGCATATTCAACTAATAGTAATATAACATGTAAGCTCTTAGAGGGCAAGTCAAAAAGCAATGCAATTTCCTTTATTATATAAGAAATAAAGAACAGAATCAAACATATATACATCAAAGGTTCACATCCCTGCTTTTGAACATAGTCACCACCTCCATAAAACTCAGCTAGTTGCTGATGTAGCCAATTGCTTACAGAAGTTTTCACTTCTTCATCACTCCCTGACTTAGTACTTTCAGACTTTCATCTCTTTGGTCTAATGAAAGAGGCACTGAGGGGGCAAACATCATGGTGGTGATGAAAACTGCTGTAAAGAATTAGCTACCAGCTGAGTTTTATTAAAGCTGGGATACATGCTCTCTTATGTAGGTAGAAGATAATCACCACTTCTTTCAATAACTATTTTGACAAGTAGGGATGTGAACTTGTGATGTATTGTTATATCTTCATGTACGTTTGGTTGTGTTCCTTATTTCTTAGATAATAAAGGATTTTGCATTACTTTTTAAGCTGCCTTCATATGTCCAAACAAGTTTAGCTTTTAAATATATATAATCTTCATCCAAACAGGTTTCATTGAATAATAAAAACATATTGTATCTTTATTTTTATACCGATCCTTTCCAGTTCTCTAATCAGTTTCTTGATGTTAAGATGAAATTCATTAAGGAAGGCACCACAACATTTATAAAAATATCTTACACTTCATTTGTTGGATACAAGTTCTATTGCACAACATCTAAAAACACATTCTTGTCTACATTCACAATACAGAAAAATACTTGTTGACAACACCAATATACTACACCATGAAAATAATTAACAAAAACTTCAAATTCTTGAGGTCCTCTATATCAAAATCAATGAACCAACACAAAATTTATGAGTATAGAATTAATTTTGAAAAAAAAAAAAAAAAAAAAAAAAAAATTACATCCCTATAAACATACACATATATATGAAAATCATTCCTAAACATGTTATTTTTTAAATATAGCTAACCTCTCTGTATGATCATTTAGTATTATCAAAATAAGCATCTAAACAAATCAGTTTGTTGCATGTTATCTAATTCATTCACAGAATTAGTTACATTTTTTTTCCTTTATAGTCTAATCTCCTTTGAAGGGCAAACCCAACCCAGCCTACAATTTCCAGCTGAGTAAGCAAAGCAAAATGTCAACACCAAACCACAAAAACCTCCAAATGATTCAGAAGTTATATTAAAATTTACTTAAAAAAATAAATGAAAATAAATAAAAAATAAAATAAATCTACACTATTAATGATGTTCTCAAGATGACCATTACATAAAAATATATAGACAAAAATTTTAATACTTTGATTTAACAGGGCATTATTGCAAATTGAAGGTTTTAAACACAAGGTTAATCTGCTTTGTCACTCAAACTCACAACTCGCCCAGAAAACATTGATCTGCTTCAAACAAAAAGTGCACTAACTTAATACTATCCCAACAGTACATGTAGATTTTTCCTTCTTGATAACTGTTTGCTTTGGCATTTTTCAGATATAAAGTGGGTTGCTACTATTCTGAAATTGATTTTTTTTTTTTTTTTTCAACTTTCTAATAATCTCCTTTCAATTTGCTGAAGAGTGATTTTGAATTTTACAGGAGCAACAACTTGACAATTTACTTATTTGTAATAATTAGTGTGAAGAGAGTTTTACTTTTGTTAAATACCTTTCAAAGAAAAAAAGAAAAGGAAAAGTAGGTGTGTGGAGGTGTGCATTATATATGAAACATAGAAATCTTTATTCTTGTAACTTCAAAGAGTTGTTATAGAATTAAGGGCTTATAACCTGACACTGAGTTTGCCTTTTGAAAACCATTTGAAGAAAATTCAAACCTTATTGTGTATCCTACTAGGGTGGCCTTGTACCAGTTGAAGCTGAGTTTACCAAATATCCACCTCTCACTTGAACAATTTGTTCCAGTAGCCATTATATAAAAACCCTTTCTGGAAAGTTAAGATTTAAGCCCAAATGTTGCAGTAATTCTCAGATTATTACTTTAAGTAAGCAGATATAAAACAGGCTGTTTTTTTGTTTTTTTTTTCCTTCTTTACACTCCTCCACCCCAAGCAGATTCTACATTTTCTCAAACTATAAGATTAATTAACAGAATAGAACCTAAAAATGTACCTCAGAGACTTTGGGTTCTATAACTTAAAATAATGGAATCCCATTCTTTTAGCAAGTACTATGAACAGCCAAGATCCTCTTTCAAGAGATCTAATTCCTGTCAAACTCCCTAAACCAACATATTTGAGGTCACCAACTCTTCTGACCCACAAAACATAGCTGTCAGCCATTAACACTACTCCACTGTAATTTTTAACCTATTTGAGTCTAACCTTCCTACACAAGTTAATCTCACTCTTCACCATTTGCACACCCAACAAAAATACTGCATATTTCACACAAAGGTGAAATTATGTATATTTAAAAAGATAAGCAATAAAAATATTTCATGTCAAAAGCTAGAATTTATTCATAGGCAAAGAAGAATAAACAAGTTGATGCCGAAGAGGAATTCTGACATTTTTATCCTCAATCCTTTTAACAGCTGGAGTTAGAAGTCACAGAAAAGAGAGAGAGAGAGAAAGAAAAAAGTTTTAGTTGATAGAAATAACAGGTTTTTGATTTAGCACAAGAGAGTGAGTAGTTTTATAGAATACAGAAGTGTTTACTATCACCAATAGGAATATAGTACAGAAATGCATAAATAAATAATATTCTCAATATTTTGGAGATAAATCATAATTTCTTGTGTTCTATATAAATTAATATAAAATTGAAAAGTAATTAAAAGTACCTGTATCTATGTAAAAATGCTTTTTAATTATTTCGTAAAAATGAAAATCGGAATTAGGTTTTGCAAAGGTTTGTGTGCACAAACATGTATGCATGCTGGAGGTCTCATACCCTGAATTCCTTTGATTCAGTCTTTCTTCTAGTTCATTACCTTCCCCTTCTTAAGGTAATGGAGTCCAAAGAAGAGGAGACAAACATGAAAGAAACTAGAGAATAAATAACTGAAACATTGTCTGAGGAATCATTAAATATTAATATCTCAAAATCTCTCCAAAACTGAAACTAAATAATTGTATTCTTCTTTGGTTGTTTCTGTTTATTGTGCAGGAGCATAGTCCACATCAGTGGGCCCCCTTCCAGATAACTGGCTAGCTGCATGCATGACAGTTCTCACTCCAGAAACAGGATCTGTTGATGAGCATACTATAATTTTAGTGGAATGAAAATTTTTGACAGGATTGCCTGTCCTGGCTGTCATCCCAACTCAGACTTTAACAGTAACTGAGGACTCCACCATTCCTACACTCAGGCATTGTGCCTTGACATTGTCCTCATAAAGGGATCATCTGCCAAACCACACTATTTGCTCATGGCTGGACCCTAACAGGTATTACTACCCCGGGTCAGGGTGGACATGGGAACAACAGTAAGAGGTGGTTTCACGCTCTTCAAAACCTCCAATCTAACTATCAGGTCTTTCTGCCAGATGTAGTTTATCATCTTACTCTGGGCTAAAAGATTATTATTAACCAGTTCACTAAAGATTATTGCCTTGGAAGCCAGAACAGAGGTTCAGTTAGTTTATAGAATTTAAGAAACAGAAATTGTATTTTCCAGGGATTTCCATACTACAGACGTTATCAGATTTTGTCTGCAACAACATTAAATATTAAAATGAATGACCTGCATTTCTCACCTACAATTTATTATTTTGTCAAATCAGTCGCTGAATGTTTGATGTTTTTATTCATTACATATCATTTCTCAATGTTAAGTTTAATATCAGTCTCATTTCTCATTGGTTTTAAATCTTATGCTGATCACAAAGACCTAATACTTATTTATAAAAATAATATACAACATGATTCTAATAAAGTAATGAATTCTATTTTTTTTTTTATCAGTCCAACAGATTTTATTAATTAAACATTATTATTATTATTATTATTAGTGGATACCCATATTTGAGTAGACATTCTGTTTATTTATTAAACAGTATATTTATTTATGTCTACCAACCTCAATATTCAAGAAATCTTAAAGTAAAATATGCACTTTCAGGTAGGATTCGAACCTGCAACTGACTTGGCAGGAGAAACAGTCATTAGATCTGACATGCTTACACTGACTCAGTCACAGAGTGTGTCACCAATCAAGCAAAGTTCAATATTCAAGAAATCTTATTAAAGAATAACATACACTCTCCAGTAGGATTCGAACCTGTGTCCCCTCCCCACCGGCAGGAGGGGAGGGGACACAGGTTTGAATCCTACCATAGACTGCATATTTTTCTTTAATAAGATTTCTGAAATATTCAGGTCAGTAGATATAAATAAATATACTGTTTTATAAATAAACAGAGTCTACTCAAATATGGGTATCCGCTTATAATATTTAAGTAATAAAAACATGACTCTACTGAAAAAAACTTACAGACAATAGATATACTCCTGTTTGAATCTGTAACATTCCCAACTTCATAAATTGTTTTCATTCATATTTTCAAAGTAATAGGGGGTGCTCTGAAAGTAATGCCTCCTATTTAATTCTATAGAATTCCAACAGTTACAGATAACTTAGATGAAGTTTTCAGCTACAAAGCACTATTTTTCTCTACCTTTGACTACACTATTTTGCTAGTGATGAAAATACCAGCATGTGGAAATCTGCACCAGTGAACCACTTCTTCCACACTTAGAGTTACTACTGCTGAAGCCTTACTGTCATCTAACTTTGTTCACATCCAGTTTAGTCTCTACAAACTCACTAATCATGTCAGTGAGTAATATTTTTTTCTGCATGAAGAAATTCAATGAAACACCCTGGCTATGCACTATCAAGTCAGATGACCTTACTGCCACTCAACTGATTTTTGTAACAATGCAAAAAGTACTTTGACAGGAAGATTTAACTTCTGCCATGTCATCAATAAGTTATCACTGATGTGGTTCAACATAATAAAACCAAGTGTTACAACTTTAGAAACAACCTTCATAGTTTAGAAAACATTGTAACTGGGATGTTTTTAATTTTTAATGTTATGCATCCCCAGTGTTAGATTAACCAATAAAGACAAAGTTAAATTACATTTAATCCATTTAAAATGACAGAATATTAGATCTTCCAATTCCCACCACATTGGAGAAGGTAGATAAGTGATTTCTGAATGCATTTGAAAATGTCACTATATTCAAGAATATTGCTTCCTAGAAACATGTTTATGCAAACTGTTTACAGGAAGAAGAAAAAAAACAAAAAAAAACAACAACAATATAGAGGTTCATCTAGAATGCTAACCATTTTTGGTCAGCCTTCAATAAAAGGGTCATTTTGTTTAGTATGAAACCTGAACATAAAAACCATGTAAAGATTTTGTACAAATCTGTAATTGTAGTTGCAATCAACCAATAGCAAAAGAAAGCAGGCTGAAAAAAAAAGAAAAGAAATATCCTGTATACAGTAAACATAAACCATCCCAGTATTAAATTAACATTCTTCCCACAGACTGGTCATTTGGCAGCAGAAATGCCAAAATAAAAACTGAAACAATTTTCTATCAGGATGTTGAAATCTAAACTGCATATTTACTGGTCTTAGTTGAGATCTGATTCTTGCTAACAGATAAACATCTCCAAGACCTGGAATGTCAGAAAAACTAATACCTAAAATAAATTTTCAGACAAAACTATAATGTAATTACCACAACAATATATTCTGAAAGTCATCATGTAAAAGAAATTCCTCACCTTTTTTTTTTTTGGTACCTAAGCTTCATGTGTTAGTAACAATAATTTGCAGTTAAATTAGTATTAATTTTATTATATACTTAAATATTTCTAGGTGTTACTTTCTAAAATATTTTTAGATACTTTAAAAAGTTTACCAAGTTTCGAAATATATAGCTTTTCTCATATTTGTAACTAGTTTCTACAAAATTAATCATGACTGTGCTTGCTTGATTAAACCAATTTTCATCTCATAAGGGAATACAAGTTATATAAGAAACATTTTGTAATCTTTCTTCAATGAAATTTTCATCCAAATATAAAATCATTAAGTGAAAGAATGAAAAATCAGAACAATGTTTCAAAAAAAATATTTTGGTTTCTTTGAAACAATTATTTGAAATCTTGTTTAGCAAAATATCTACTTAAATGCCATAGTCAATCCAAATGAAAAGCAACAAAGATCTTTATTCTGCAACAATATCATAATTTGTCAAAAGTCAAGGCTGAATTCAAAACAGCAGGGAAAAAAGGCAAAATAAACTAATGAAAAAGTCATAAGAAACAAAAGAACTCTAGTGATTAATAAAGGAGATTAATTGATGAGATTCTCTGTTCAAAGTAGTAAGACAGCTTAATCTCTCCACCCTCTGTCAAGCTATATATATATATATATATATATACACACAATATCAAAATTAGGAGCAGATTAAAAAAATAAAGAAATACAGATATAAACAAAGAAATAAATGATAATACTGAAATAATAAATGCTTCATAGGCCAAAGTCGCAAGAATTAAGAGTAACTAATAAAAAGACCAGGTGAAAAAAGTGATGATTCACCTTTAAAATCTAGTTGTGGTGAACAATGAGAAAATTAAGTTACACCCAATGAAAACAATGTTAAAAAAAGAAAATTAAAATTTCAGATTAATAGACATGTGCTTTATGTAAAACAAAACAAAAAAAAAAAGAAAAAAAAAAAAAAAAGAAAAAAGATAACATCTGCAATACTTGAACTTTGTGTTAAATGTTACTATAATATTTTTGGCCATTTAACAACCTTCTGCAGATCTAAACTGTAAAACAAATTTTAAATGACAATAGTCACTAACATCAACAAAATCAGTTCATTTCAACAATACAGGACAGAGCTGATACTATTCACCACCACTTATATAACTTAGATGATTCTAATATATATATATATGGAGAAAGTTTGTAACTCTTAAACTTATAAGCAAAGAAAATCACTTCACACTGAAATCTATAGTGGCTTGACTTATACAATGAGTCAAAAAGCTGATGTATGCTGCTTTCTCCAATTTTCTCATTCTCCAATAGCGTTGCCTATCAACTATCTAGACTGCATCCTCAAAAAGTGTAATGTATGCCCTTCTCTCTCTCTCTCCAGACATGGTCTACCATATCAGATGTGCTCATAGTTTTCTTGTGTTCCAAAAGCCTGACTCTATAGAGACGGCTAGTTTGTCATCATATTCTTTTCCATATTTGCATCAGATGTCATAAATGCAATCTTTTATAAATGTCTTCACCTATAACACTAGTAAGGAGGTTGTAAAGAATAGTTTTGCTATTAAAAAAAACCCCCCAAAAAAACTGATTTTATAACATCCATAAATCCTTTGGATCCATTCAGCTACACCTCTTTCATGTCATGCTTACTATAGTTACACAGTTGATGTCTCTGGGGATAACCCAATTTCTCTTAGAAATAAAAGATGAATAGTAGTTATTTTAGAGGATACTATATACCTTAATACTTCCAGCATCACTAAATCATTGCTGATGAACTCTGCCCAGTGATAAAGGTGCAAAAACACTTAACATAAAAAAGATGGAGCAAACCAAACTTCAGGTATAAATACATATTTTTTTTTTTTTTTTTTTTTTAACTTTTTACCATCATACAACAAACATACACACCTCCCTGAAGAGGTTACTCAAATGAGGAAGAAAGTAAGCTCATTAATGTTCTCCTAAATCATGACCTGTATAGATTGTCTAATGAACTTGTATGTTGATTTGGTGGAGCCAGAGGATTAATATCAGTCAGTCAGTTATGTGCTATGTGTGATACACGCTTAGGCAATCTTTTGATACATAAATGATGAGGCAGATTTTTTTTCTCACAGTAGGTTGCCATTTCTTTCTGCAGTAGAAGGCTATAGAACCCGGTCTGTCCTGCTATTCACCCATAGGCTTTCATACCTTTCCCAAGGGTATTAGCACATAAGTGAATGTAGTGGATTCGACTGGAATTTGAACTTGGCTCTACGATTCCTCAAACCAAGATGCTATCCATTACTCCAACATGCCTCCTTAATAATATCACATACCCAAATCAGACTGTAGGCTTCACTTGAGGGAAATCTGGGACAAAAATTTAAGAGGAGTGGGGAGTTAAATGTTGATGAATAAAGACTCTACATTTGACACTTTTAAAATGGCTAACCATATCAATGTGCAATATTAATAGTGATGCTGAAATGAGTACCCTCACCTTAATCAGTTTCACAAAATGTTCAAAGTTCTTGCTCAGAATATCAACCAATAAACAAGGAGTAACACATCAAGCAAAAGCAATTCAGGGCAGATTTATAAAAGTGATTTGACATAATAGATACTGATGTGTTCTGGAGCAAAATCCAAAGTGTTTTCTTTTGTTTTTAACAATCTGCTCCTAATTATGTGAGAGGGGGCTAGCTAGCTAGCTCTCTATCTACATTTTGTTAGTTAACTGTAAGTAGGTGGGTACAATGGAATACAAAAAGTGACATTTAATAATGATTTTATCAAATATTTTTGAATGGATATTGGAAAAAAAAAAAAAAAAAAAAAAGTTGCTATTTAATTTTTTTGTTTCCTGTAGTATTAAAATATATGAATTACTAGGATGTACTGAAGTGGGTCCTAAATGTTTGCATTTCATATAAGTAACTGTGTGTTATTAGTCATTTAAAATAACTGAAGGCCAAGTTGGCGGGGGGGGGAGGGGGATCTGAATTCATGAGAGGGATCAAATGAAAACAAAAAGACCCATGACAAATGTAAATTATTTACCAGAATTAAAAGAAAAGAAAAAAAAATCCATAATGGTTATTTAGATTAGCATCTTTCCTCTTGTTTTAAATATTTTAATCAGTAGATTACTGAGGATTTTTCAGGTTTATACTGCTATATATTTATATATGTAGGTTTAAGTATTATGCTGTTACCTACATGATACAACCATATTTTTAAATAATATATAAAACTTTTTCACTTACTAAAGCCGCTAAGTATGGTAAAAGTAATTTTTCCAAAGAATACTTATAAATAAGAAATATCATCCAACAAAGGTGATCAAAAATAATTTCTGCCTTTGGTTGGAACTAAGATTTTGATTATAGCACTTGATTCAGAAGTAACATCAATGGCTTGATCAATGTAAAAGATGGAGTAATAGTATACTGCAACCTATTGAACTTGGTGCTTGTAACTGAAGATCATTTGAAGTGGTTCTTCTTCATCACAAATGTTAAAGAGTTGTCTGAATACTCAAATTCACTGAGTGCCTTTACTTCCTTTCTTTGTTCCTTTAGAGGTGGACATGAAATTCCATTAAAAGTTATATCAATGTAATGTCCATTCCCTTCGATACAATTTTTAAACTTTATTAGCAACCTTTTTATACATCACAAATAATTCTAGTCTCTTTTTCCTGGTTATCTCACAAGAAAAGTACTTCTCTGGGCATGGAGTTCATCCACTGAACAGAAGATTAAATGTAAATTTTATTAATCACCTGGGAAAGAGTGTGTCATGGAAAGAATTAATACATAGAACAAAAGTGAACACACACACACACACATATATATATATATATATATATATATATTACACACACACACACACAAATCTTCCATAAAGGCTTAAGGGGAAAAAAAATTATAAAAAAGCTGATAGAGGTTTGCAAAAGTTGGGAAAATTATAAAATATATCCATGTTTTTTTGTTTTTTTTTTAATGTAACAATTTCATTTTAATCAATGAAACAGGGCCTAATCCTGAGAATTATTAAACAAATAATCATTAAAAGAAAAAAAAAAAAAAAAAAAAAAGGAAAATGAATTACATTCTGAAAATTACCTAATTACATTAGATTTTTTTTTTATGAACCCATGTGAAAAAAATTAAGCAAAAACATACCCAGTTTCATTTTTATTAAAAAATGGTAAATAAATTTAATCCTCAGAGAATTACAGAAAATATTGCTAGTCATAAATGTAAATGAAATGACCATTAAAAAGCAAAACTGAATACTTTTTAAATTTATTTTTCTTATGAAGGTGCTAAATTTAAAGAACTAAAATTATATCCAGTTTATTTGTTTTTGGTATATAAAAAAAAAAAAAAAATGTATTAAAACTTCTGAGGCAAATGTGATTCAAGTGTGACAGTTTGAACAGAATACAATGAATGAGTATTTGACACAGTTTTAAAATGCATCAATAAAAAAAAATACAAGAAAAAGATTCAAACTGTAATATCCATCAATGAAAAAGTGGTTTAAAATGGGGTTCAACTTGCAATGTTTATTCATACAGTCAAAAAAAAAAAAAAAAAAAAAAAAATTTTTTTTTCATTCATAGGACCCAACAGTTTTGCATGAAATGAACACCATATACCCTCCTTTTTTGTATGAGCAGAGAGATATGAAGCCAAACTTATTAAAAATGAGAAGTTTCCCTACAAGGTACAATTTTTTAAGGTGTTGATTTTCTCTGGATTTTCATCCATTAAAGCTCCCAACTTAGAATTTTTTAAAAAATTAAATTTTTTTTTTTTTGTGAAAGACAACTTCAAACCTTATATTAACCCCACTAAATTGACAGGCATCCTTTTCTTCTTTAAGACTGGACTATTTTGATATGTTTAAGAAGACAACTCTGAGCACAAGATAACAAAAAAACACCACTATTGAAATAGTGACAATTTGAAAAGACATGAAATAAAAACTAATTACCACATACAAGAAAGAAATATATATTTAGAAAAGGAAGATTAAGTTTTGTTTACATACTAATTTTTATCAAAATAGTTTAAAAATAAAGGAGATGTTAGCAGTTGAAATTGAAGGAAATTTCACAATTTTCACAGTGTAAACTATAGCAGTTTGGGATACCTACCTACTTCTAGTAGAATTTTTATTTTTCAAGCACAACATACTATTCATTAAACATATTTTAAATTCAATTACTATGCAAAATTAGGTTAGTATACTAAATTACAGTATTTAAATTATATAGATATATCCTAGTCAATATATCCTTGTGGCAATAATTTCCATTTCTTTCAAAATTGCACAAATTAAATTAAAACAATTAGAGACAACAGCATACTAAATGATGACTTGTAGAAATGAACTCAGATGATGCATGTATGGGGTAATAGGTAAAAAAGTAGTGTATCTGTAGCAGTCATGAAATGTGGACAGGATTTAACCCATTTGGCCATGGAATGATACAATGTAATTGCCAATGACTGACAAGGATGGTAACTACCTAACAAAGGAGAATATTGCAGCAAATAACATAATTCAACACTAGTACTGCTTACCCAATTAGTCAATTCACTGTACAGCATTTGTAGTCACTGACCAGCAAGGTTACCATGATTAACACCATGAAGTCAGTTACTAATGTAAGGTGTGTTTTAAGGAGTTCACAAGGACCACTAGTGAAACTGAGGCCTATCTTGACAGGTAGGACATACATGTAACTATTTCCCAGGAATGATGGTCTGATCCAGCAAAATAATTGTGGCAAAATCAGCTAATTTCCAAGCACTCCTCTTTAAACATCATTGGGCATATACGAGACATCTCACATCCTTTACTAACTTCCCTGCAACTACAGTAAACAACTCTGTTATAGGCAACCCAGCAGCATGCATGAATAGAGATGATTCCAGCATCTTGTAGACTCCATAAGAAATGAGCTACATGTTGTTAGGTAGCCATTAAATTTTTTGGCACATTAGTTATTATACAAATTACCTGAAAAGCTTTGAACATTTCTCACAAACAAAAGAATAATCAATGACATTTATGGCATCTCGGATGATATTTAATGGGTCCTATATAGATAAATTTAAGCATACTTTGTATAGGATGAATCTGAGAAGGGATGGCAGCTCATTTTCAAAATCTCAACAGCAACTACCACTGTAATTATGCCTCAGATATTTTGCATAATTCTGATTCTCTGTTACATGGTCTTCATTGAAATGAGTTATCTCCCCCAGACCAGTATTTGATTTACACACATAGCTACATTATATTATTCATCCATCTGATCACATATCCAAGATAGACTTTTATTAGCTGGCAAGCAATATATTTGAGTTAAATCTAATTTGGAACTGAAAGTTGAATCTTATATCAAACAATGTGTTCTTTCAAACTGATCTAGTAATTGTAACATTTGAGCCCAGTGTGGTGGAAATATCTTCTCAGGCTTAAATGTTAAGACAATATCTGAGCAATTTGTAACAGACCTTGAAATTACTACATTATAGCAATATTGGGGGAGAAGAACAATGCCATTTTTTGTTCTTGTTTATATTAGAAATTTTTTTTTTTTTAAATACATTCACTGACTTAATTATAAGACGTGCCAAAAAATTCAAAAAATTTATTGTGTGTGTGGGGTATTATGCTTCCTCTTAAGAAAACAGTACATTCCATTATTTCTAGTTGAAGTTTTCCACTGTGATGTGATAACGATCATCACTGATCTGATATATGAAAGTTAAGATTGATTATATTTAAAATCATGAATTGAGATTTAATTATTTTAAATCCAAGTACAACTATCCAGGCTTGTTTTATAGCATTCATTCTTTGGGCAAACAGCCAATTGCAGCTTTGGTACTAATTTTGACACTAGTTTCCCTATGCAAACTTCATATATCTGCCATTTATCCTTTTCTCCAATTTTGATTAATACCCAACATGTAATCAGAAAATATCAACCTATTACTGGGCACAAACTATCTTTAGAAATTTGAAACCTTTAAATTTTTTTTCAATAAATTAGTTCAGATTAATTTTTATAACCTTGCAATTAACTGATCTCAATGTATTAAAAGTGTTACAATATCCAAACAGAACAAGATCTAAAACAATCAGGTTTCAGTCAGTTGTTAAATTCCACATTTTATAGAGGTTAAATTATGATTTCAATATAGTGAGTCAAATGTTTAATATACATTTCTTGCTTCCCCCAATCTGAACTATATTATATATATATATATATATATATATATATATATATATATATATAACATTATGCTCATAATGGAGCAAAATTAAAAATTATCTTTATTTGAACTATTATTGTTACAATTCTCATGTTCCTCTGAATGCGGTGGATTAAATCCAGACCTTTGAACAAGAAAAGGTGTTAATCTGTTCATCAATTTGTTAACAGAATCATACAAGTGTAATCATAGTGTTTTTTTTTTTTTTTTTTTTTTTTTTTTTTAATCTTAAAAGAAATAGAATTGCTAATAGATTCAAATGAATATGATTTATTGAAAAGTAAGAAAATACTTTGCACTGAGATACAATAATATAGAGGATTGCTCTATGCAAGAAAATCTTTATTCATTAACTTAATGGCTGGACACATTTTAGTCTCCTAAAGTTAATGATATTGAAAGCTATTTGAATAACACCTAAAATTCAACCCAACAATTAACTTATTCATATGGTTTAATTAAGCAAAGCAAATTACTATTTATTCATCAATTATCAGGAATCTTTTGTATTCTAGTTACTGATAATGGTACTTCTAATGAACATGTTACAGTAGTTTTGGAATCAGGCCAATACCACATAAGGCTAAACTATTAACAGTTATGTTAACTGGTGGATTAAGATGCTATTTTCTGCTTCTTGTTACTAACCTGATAGCTGTCAGTGGAAATGCTGAGAAAATATTATTGCATGTTAAAATTGGATTTGAGATTTTTCTCTTTAGATCGTTATCTTCAAATTTTCAATTACATGGAAGAGCAGACAAAAATAAGACATCTTAATTGGATTTAAATATTTTTATAAACAGTCATAGAATCAATATTAATATTACAGAAAGTGACCTTATGTTTATTGTCAGAAACAAATAAAACCCAAAGTTTGAAGTAGGTAAAAAGCTGTATGCGCTTATAGCAAGTAAAGTTTCAACCAGGTGATTAGATTCCCAATCCCACCCAGTGCCCATGGTATTCAATATCTACTTATAAAATCAATCATGAACATTTCCTCTTGTGACACTTGGAAAGATTAGTATGCTTTAATGAACTCAAAATAAGGAATGCTCCCACTCTTACCAACATCCTGCTACAATCTAGTTTTCTGAATACAAACTGGTCCAAGTTTGAAAATTGCCATTCAGCTTTAAACCTAAACTAGTATTCTACAAAGAATTTTGAGTTTTTGCCAAAGAGCAATGATATACATCTACTTCCTCTAACATTACAATTCCATTTTAGTGTCCCTAAACAGGTAGATCAAATTCTATTCCACCATAAACCTTAAAAAAAAAAAAAAAAAAAAAAAAAAAATTGAATTATCAGTAAGGAAGATTAAAGAAAAGACAAGATGTTAAAGTTTACACAAACATATATAACTGCAAGCAAAAATAAGTATTACAAAGAATTACCCTGAAAACAAACATCATCTCATTTGAAATGAGGCTAGAAATATTTAGCTGCAAAAAGGCAAGTTACAAGAGAAATATTTGGGAAATTCCAGAGACAGAAAATATTTGACAAAATGTTATATTTAAGACAAAAGATTTTAAAAACAAAAAACAATGCTTGAACTTGTAAACTTAAATTAGCTCTAACAACAATCTAACACTAACTGATTGTGCAGAATTTCTGAAGGACAAAAATCAAGTTGTATTATGGTATAAATTTCAACGTTTTAAGTATTCGTTAAATGGAATAAAATGATAAGTCAATGGCAAAAGATTTTTATATTTTAAACAAATGCAGGTTATTTTCTTGGGCTTATTTCTGCAGTTTTAGAGAAACAGCACAAAATATACTGTGATTCAGTTTTTGGCTCTGAAACCAACAAAAGGCAGATAACTTTATGTTCCAGGGCTGATCAAATTCAACAAATATCATTTCCAAGCTTATAAAATTCTACTACTTTTATAATATAACTACATCTAGAAAATATGAGAGAGAGAGAATGAGAGAGAATGAGAGAGAATGAGAATGAGAGAGAATGAGAGAGAATGAGAATGAGAGAGAATGAGAATGAGAGAGAATGAGAGAGAATGAGAATGAGAGAGAGAGAGAGAGAGAATGAGAGAGAGAGAGAGAGAGAATGAGAGAGAGAGAGAGAGAGAATGAGAGAGAGAGAATGAGAGAATGAGAGAGAGAGAATGAGAGAGGCTTTAGAGAGTCATGCTAGAGAGAGAGAGAGAGAGAGAGAGTCATGCTAGAGAGAGAGAGAGAGAGAGATATGCTCGAGAGAGAGAGAGAGAGAGATATGCTCGAGAGAGAGAGAGAGAGAGATATGCTCGAGAGAGAGAGAGAGAGAGATATGCTCGAGAGAGAGAGATATGCTCGAGAGAGAGAGATATGCTCGAGAGAGAGAGATATGCTCGAGAGAGAGAGATATGCTCGAGAGAGAGAGATATGCTCGAGAGAGAGAGATATGCTCGAGAGAGAGAGATATGCTCGAGAGAGAGAGATATGCTCGAGAGAGAGAGATATGCTCGAGAGAGAGAGATATGCTCGAGAGAGAGAGATATGCTCGAGAGAGAGAGATATGCTCGAGAGAGAGAGATATGCTCGAGAGAGAGAGATATGCTCGAGAGAGAGAGATATGCTCGAGAGAGAGAGATATGCTCGAGAGAGAGAGATATGCTCGAGAGAGAGAGATATGCTCGAGAGAGAGAGATATGCTCGAGAGAGAGAGATATGCTCGAGAGAGAGAGATATGCTCGAGAGAGAGAGATATGCTCGAGAGAGAGAGATATGCTCGAGAGAGAGAGATATGCTCGAGAGAGAGAGATATGCTCGAGAGAGAGAGATATGCTCGAGAGAGAGAGATATGCTCGAGAGAGAGAGATATGCTCGAGAGAGAGAGATATGCTCGAGAGAGAGAGATATGCTCGAGAGAGAGAGATATGCTCGAGAGAGAGAGATATGCTCGAGAGAGAGAGATATGCTCGAGAGAGAGAGATATGCTCGAGAGAGAGAGATATGCTCGAGAGAGAGAGATATGCTCGAGAGAGAGAGATATGCTCGAGAGAGAGAGATATGCTCGAGAGAGAGAGATATGCTCGAGAGAGAGAGATATGCTCGAGAGAGAGAGATATGCTCGAGAGAGAGAGAGAGATATGCTCGAGAGAGAGAGAGAGATATGCTCGAGAGAGAGAGAGAGATATGCTCGAGAGAGAGAGAGAGATATGCTCGAGAGAGAGAGAGAGATATGCTCGAGAGAGAGAGAGAGATATGCTCGAGAGAGAGAGAGAGATATGCTCGAGAGAGAGAGAGAGATATGCTCGAGAGAGAGAGAGAGATATGCTCGAGAGAGAGAGAGAGATATGCTCGAGAGAGAGAGAGAGAGATATGCTCGAGAGAGAGAGAGAGAGATATGCTCGAGAGAGAGAGAGAGATATGCTCGAGAGAGAGAGAGAGATATGCTCGAGAGAGAGAGAGAGAGATATGCTCGAGAGAGAGAGAGAGAGATGCTTGAGAGAGAGAGAGATGCTTGAGAGAGAGAGAGATGCTTGAGAGAGAGAGAGATGCTTGAGAGAGAGAGAGATGCTTGAGAGAGAGAGAGAGAGATGCTTGAGAGAGAGAGAGAGAGATGCTTGAGAGAGAGAGAGAGAGATGCTTGAGAGAGAGAGATGCTTGAGAGAGAGAGATGCTTAAGAGAGAGAGATGCTTAAGAGAGAGAGATGCTTGAGAGAGAGAGATGCTTAAGAGAGAGAGATGCTTGAGAGAGAGAGATGCTTAAGAGAGAGAGATGCTTGAGAGAGAGAGATGCTTGAGAGAGAGAGATGCTTGAGAGAGAGAGAGATGCTTGAGAGAGAGAAAACACAACCTGACCCAAATATCGGATTGCAGTGTGTGTGTGTGTGTGGAGGGGGTTCTTGAGCATGCAAAGAACTTTTCAGCACCACCCATAAGACTTAATAGAAAATAAATTCAAAGCTAAAATTAAGCTGCTTACTCAAATATTTTATACAATGGAGACGGAGCAATAGAAACGTGTCCTTTTAAATTGAGAGGGTCTCGGAAAATCCCATTGTATGCAGACAATTAGCATTCTGCAATTTCTATGCATTTTTTTTTATTCAAATAAGGAGTATTTTAGGGATTGGTCTAGATTATTTCCCCAAAATCTGACCAAATGACTAAACATCAGAATTGTTTTTTTTTTTAGAATCCCTTCTAGATTGGGCCAAGAATTTCCAGCCATCCTCCTATACATACATACAGGTTTTTCCAGTTATTTAAAAATATAAAATATTATGCTGTATCAGAACAAAAATTGTGCACAAATATTTCAAATGCTTCAAAGTCTTGATAAACCATTTTGCCAAAATTAACCAAGTGCTTAATATTTCCAAGGAGAGAATTATGCAGAACAGCAAAATATCTGACAACAATCAAATCTCAGCAGTCACACTTTTACACATGAAGGCAAATTGAACATAATGAGCACCCCCCAAAAAAGACACTTATGAGCACTCAATTATACAAATGAAAAACAGTAGCAAATTGTTTTTATCTGAATTGCACACCAAGATCATTTAAAGAGTCTGTGTAAAAGTAAGCTGTTCATTTCTCATAACAAATTTATAAAAAAATAAAAAATAAAAATAAAAATAAAATAAAAAAAAAAGGCAAAAAACTCAAAACATTTCCATCATTAACTGCATTTTAATACAATGTAGAATCAGTTCCATAATTGCAAAATAGTTTCTGTATTTTTTTTCTTAAATCATTTTTGTTTCTTTACGAGATCATGTTAAAAAACAAATTAAGTCATTTTGCTTCAATATATGCAGTCATAAAATTTGTAAACAGATTTTTTTCTTTTCTGACAAAGAGATTCAGTAGTATTTTTTTTTTTTTTTTTTTTGGCAAGATAAAATATTATTTAGGAATTTTGATTAGTATTTACTTTCATTGAAATATTTTAGTTGCTTTTTATTATTGCACCTTTTTACTCAAACTAAGTCTACAGCAGTGAGTAGAAAATGGTGCAGGATCAGAATTAAAGAAGAAGTTCTTTTTGAAATTCAAACTCCTGTTACTTTTGCTTTAGGTAAGCCTGGTAAATGCCAGCTGGTTTTAAATAGCTAAGAGAACAGAACAAATTTTCAGAAGACCAAATCTAACCTATAACTTATGCCATTCCACAATAGTTATTAGTACTGTATTTGTTTTCATGTTGATACTAGTAGTACCAGTAGCAAGATTACTTTTGAAATAAATATACTGCTACTACTGACACTGGTAGGTATTATCTTTGATTTGAAGCTTTATTTTTTTTGTTTACAGTTACAAACATCTTTATTGAAAAAAAATAGAATTAAAAAGTCAAATACTTCACTTCAAACAAGCAAATTTTTTTAAAAACAATTTAAAATGATTTTAATGATTAAAATAACAAATATTTATTTAATAAAAATGCAATGTTGATTTTTGCATATCTTTTTTTTTTTTTATATATATATATACAAGAATCTAGTCTCCAGTTTGTCCTGTGTTTGCAAGAACTATAAAAAATGACATGGCTAAACTCTTCAAAAAATTAGAATTTGGCTCCAGAAAAAAATATTTATGCCAGTTGTATGTTGCATGCTCAAGAGGAAGAAATACTAAGAATTTATTCTTTGCTGATAAAAAAGAATTTTTTTTAAATATTGTTTACCATGAAGTCTTATAAAATTAAATTAAAGAAATTATTAAATTGCAAAGTAGGGTTTTTGTCAAACAAATCAGGGTTTGTTTTTTTTTTTTCCAAACAAATCAGCTTATTTAAATTTTATCGACTGGTTTGTGAAATTGAATGAAATGTAGTTTGTAAACCTCAATAAAAAAAAATATTAGTGATAACTTCAACAATACTAAATACTGTGAGGATTTCAACATGTGTCAGCACGTTGTAAAATATTCTAGTAGTTTAAATTTAATAAAATTTAACCATAAACTCCTCCTTCTCCTCCCCACTTCTTCAGTAAGTAGCAGTAACCCATGGGATAACCATTTGCAAGTAATAAAAAAAGTCATTTGGATAAAAGGGATTATAGAACTAGAAACAGTGAGCAACAATACCATTTGAAGGTCAATGGATAGGAAGAATAAATGTCAGCCAACAGAACAGAGGTGAAATGGGAAGACCCCATCACATAATATACTATTTCCTACAAACAAGAGAAGTAATGAGTAGTTGATATGCTGCCACTGCACTGACACTTGAAACAGGTGACACTGATGCTGACATACAGATCTATTAAATAGATAATGTATCATGATATAAGAATATTCTAATGAGTTTAGAGGTGATGGAATAGATTAACTAAAATCTATACCCTTTGCAACAGTGAAAAGAAATTTTAAGCTCAGAACAAAGTACCATTAGAAGTTTGTGATATGAAAATGCACAGTAACATCCTATGAAATGAATGGCAGAGTTTTATTTATTTGTGTAAAAATGCCAGTTTTTCTACTCTATATTTGAAATCTATCAACTAGAAAAGTTAACCTAAAAAAGAAAAATTCTTATAGATAAATAAGAATCATGATAATTTTATTAATATTTAAAATATCACATCATCAAGCCATCTCCATGCAACTCTTAAAGAACAGATATTATAGATCAAATATTAATAACTAAAAATGGAATACAATTCAAACTGTTTAACACAGATAAAATGTAGCACAAGAGTTATGAAGGTCAGAACGAACGTATCCAACTTTAGTCCCATTCAAATGTAGTCTTTGTAACAAGCTGAAAATTTATTTTTATACCTACAAATAAAATTTGATATAGAGCCTTGTTGTAAATGAACTGATTAAGAAATAAAATGCTAGTAAACTTAGATTTTATAGAATATATAGATATCATAGAAACTGTGCCATCAAAATTGGGTAGTCAAGTGGGTTATGGTTAACTTAGCTCATATGTTGGGTTAACCTGTCTGTAGACAGAGGTGTTTATCTAGAACTGCAGCAGTTTTTCCCTGAAAGTTTGGATAGTATAAGGCACATAAAACATTAACACACAATTAACAGTAGATAGAGAAAAGATTGTTTGGTGAAAATTAGTAAATGTCTGCTGCCTGTATACTGAAAACTGGATTATATTAACAGTGAATGGAGAGAGGTCTATAGCTAACAAATTTTGGCTGATGATGAATATTCTGTGGCATTCAGAGATATTTTAACAACTTAAGAGTAGACAAGAGATGTCCCAAGAGGTTGCCAATATTTAGTTAAAGCACTTGATATTCTTATATTGGCCATTCAAAGTACCAAAACACACTCTGAATGACAACCAACAAAATATTCTAAGTACTACCAGATGTAACTAAAAGTGTAAAGTTTTATTTCCAGAAGATATTTATTGGTTTGTGGCATAAAAATCATATTATAAAACACTCAAGGAATGAACTTGTTGAACCACAGCAAATATCCAGATTTTATTCATAATACCAATATTTATATTAAAACATTTCCAATCATTTCCCAGGACACTGAAAAATTCAAATTAACAGCATCAGAATAGATTCTTTAAAATGGTAAGATTTTGCTACCTGACCCACTAATGGAAAGCATAACATTTCTTCTAAACTTGATAAACAGAAACAAGTATTAAGATATTTAAATGTACTTTGCTCTTAGACAAACAGTAACGAAAAAGTCTTATTGGAGGCAGAGAAATTTGTATACTTCCAATAGACAACAGTGATAAAAGAATTATGAATGAGAATTTTAAAGACAATCAACCTCCAATTAGATCTGTGTACCTCAAATTCATCTACTTAGACCTTGTGTCAAACTTAATATAAAAAATTAGCAATGAGAGAAAAAATACTAAAAGCCAACTACTTCCTTTCTGAAGTTACAAGTACTATTTTAAACAATGTTAAAACAGATTTTTTTTTTACATATACAAGAAATGTCTTGAAGATAAAACAAGTACAGAATATAAAAGAAAGCATATGATAATAATAAATAATTAAACTGTAACTTGAAGAAAACAGAAAACTACAATTGTTATATCTTCATATAAAATCACATAGTAACATTTCAATAATTGGCTCACTTATCCAGTAATATGAACTGTGCTCATGCTGGCTTATCGTCTGAGGAACAGTAAAAGGCTATTTTGAGAAAATACAGGTCTGAATAACATCTGGTCTACACTTAGGTTATGAAACAATTTACTTCATTGTATAATGTAGTGTAGAACTGATATAGTACATAAAAAAATCTCAAGTTACCTTGTTCATTAATTACACACAAATAAGATTACTCAGAACTGTTTTGGTCAAAGAAAATGACAATTCTTTCAAAACTAATTTGCTGCAGATTGACATGCAGATGAAGAAAAAGTTAAATAGGAAGAAAAATTAGTAATGACATTTATAAAAGAGAAAAATCACCATTATAGAATTCCTGTATTTATGTGGCAGAAAATATTTCCAATCATTTCATTTTTTTCACGATTTAAAAGAAATTTTTTGGATTTGTCACAGAAGTGGCTCAGAGTGGGCTGAGGTTAGAAGGTGAGAAAGTGGTAAAAGGAAGAGAGAAAGAGAGCAGGATTAGCATTGCCTGTATGAAGCAATGATGCGATATGAGATGTGAAGGAAGTTGGAGTTAAGGGAATGCTTTATTCCTCTTAAAAAGGGGGCTGGACAACCCTAAATTTGGAAGAGGGAAAAAAAAAAAAAAAAATCCCTCTAGTAAACATATTTTGAGAATATGGAATTTTAGGAAAAGGTTGATGCTAAGGGTGAAAGTAACCAAACCCAGACCCTGGTCAACCCCACCCCTGCCGGACACAGAACTCCATATAAACTGGAGGTTTAGACAACTTGGAGAGTCCCTACACTACTGCTACTGGAATTCACATCATTTGCCGAGAACTCTTGACCAAGACCTTGTGCTGGTCCTGAAAACCAGAGCTTAAAAATTTAAATTACAAGAGGCAGACGACAACAGGGGATCACAGTGTCATTTGTTTATAACAGTAGTGGAAAGAGTTAAAACCACTGTCTACAACAAATCATATAAACCAAATTGTTGTTACATTTTTAACCAGAATTAATTTATTCCAAAGAATGCTTTCTGTGTAGCTCCCAGCCATCGACCTGTCTTCACTTCAGTTTGCTTCATCACCCTCTGAGATCAAAAAACACAATATGACAGAAGAGTGAATGGTCAAAAACAAACACCAGCTAAGTAGAGTGGAACCATGCCCATCATCACGATACTGGCAACAAACCAGCAATGCATTAATGAATGAGGAGTCAGCTAGATGGTAACCAAAGTGGTCTGAAGAAGCTCGAGTACTAACGTGGGAATGTGGGTTACAAAAATAATTTTAATATATATAAAACATCTAACATTGTATTGAGTATAAGCCTGTTAAATTTAAACAATTTCTTGATAACAGGATTATTAATTTTATCATACAAGAGTCAGGGATAAATATGAACTTGGCATAGAATTTTTTGTGTTAAGTTTGGGTACTTGTTTTAAGGTAATTAATCTTTTCTTATAAATCACTGATAGATTATCAAGTCTTATTGTGGCACCATGTCACACTAAGCTTAGTAAATGTCTACATTTTGAAGTCAAAATGCATGCAGAGGTGAATTTGAAAATTATCAACATGAAACCAGATTTGAAATCATTAACTTGGCAACTGAATGCTCATCTCTAAAAATTAAATAGCTAAGATAATTGAATGACATTCATGCAAATCTGCTTAGGAGCAAAGCATAAAAATTTCTTTCCCATAAATTTCAACAGATTTAAAAATGTTGATAATTTATAGGAAAACAGTTTAAGCTATTGGAATATTTTAATAAACAGTCAAAAGTTAAGCATTATTTACTTCATTGAACATTTAAGAATTCTAGTAAAAAAAAAATTAAAAAGCATTTAACTATCTGTCTATATTTCTGAGATGAGGCATTGTAATCATTTACACTATTTACATTGTTCGGACTCTCGTCCTCATCCTTGTTGCCATATTCATGACATTTCGGTTGTTATCCTCTCTGGCCTCAAGGACACATGGCCTAGTGGTTAAAACCATTGGTTGAATCCAGTGAATTGACCCAATTATTGTGAGTTCAATACCTGGCTACAGCGAAGGTGAAAAAAAAAAAAAAAAAAAACTTGGAGAGTTCAGTTAATGGGAAATAACTGATACTGAGATATCTGGAAGAGGCATGGCACATGGAACTGGAACAATCTAACCCAGTGGATGAAATAAAGTGTTTGGTAAAAAATTCCAATCACTTGAAGATTAGAACGTACAATAGCCGAAATGTCATGTATATGGCAACAAGGATGAGGATAACAGTCCGAACAATGTAAATAGTGTAGATAAGCATTTAACTATTTGATATTGTTTTGAATTGCTCCTTTAAACTTTCACTTCAACCAGTCAGAGTTGGTAACAATTACCACAAAGAGAAATAGGATCATAAATAAGAGTACTGTTGAAAGAACAAGACAGGAAGATGTAATTTCTTAGGATTTGATTTAATTTCTATTTCAACATTATTTCTTATTACTATATATATATTTAGTGGATATACATATTTGAGTACACATCCCTGTTTAAAATAGTGTAATTAACATCTCCCAGCCTGGGCATTTGAAAGACAAGAAAATTAGCAGAGTTCAAACTGGTGCCTCCTACTGGGGAAATCACCTTTAAACTAGTTGTGCTATAGACAGCTCAACAATGAAAAACTTTACAGCAAAACAAGGTTCAATTACTCTAAGAAATACAAAAATAAATTTTAACATCTATTGGCTTTGAAAAGCCCCAACAGGAAATGTGCATTTCTTATAAAGGATAATTAAGCTTTGCTGTGAAGACATTCATATGGTTAAGCAGTCTAAATTATACTTATCTGCAGGTGGTTTCAACTTTTTCTTTATCAAGACCTTCAAATGCCCACACCAATAGACATCAATTACACCTGAAACAGGATGTCCACTCAAACATGTATCTACTAAATGTGTTTATAGAAATAAGAAACAGGAAGATGTGAAGTATCATGTTCACCCATGTCATTAAAAGACAGCACAAAGAGAGATGGGGAATGTGATATCAACACTTTTATCATAACTATTTAAATATTTTAATGTTTTGATTACAGTAAACTATTTCAAATTATAAGTACAACTTAAAACAAAAGTTTACCCAAATTAAAAAACACTATTTTGATTATTTTCTAAAGATTTATAAACAAGAAAATTTATACATTTCATTTAGTGGACTTGTAAAAGTTTCCTTTTCCTACAATTATTTCAGGCATTAAAAACAAAAAGGCATAAAAACAAATAAAAAAGGCATGTAGGTTGTTCTGTATACACAGTGGAAGGAATTCTACCAACATTTCAAAAGAAACTGAAACCTTAGTTGATACAATAGTTCATTTGGATGAAAGAATATTGACAGGGAATTAAAATAAATGTAACTTGTTACATAAAATATAGTAGAGAATAGTTGAAACAAAGATACTGTTTTGCTTATTTAGTAGAAGTTTTGGGATACATCAGTGAAGTAGCATTTATCAAATAAATTTCTACTTTGTCCTAGCACTCGAGAGAAAGGTTGCCTGATAAAAAAAGCAAAATTTAGCATGACTAATTTGGCCATAAGCCAAAAGCAAAAATATCACCAGATGATGCATTTGACCAGCTTTCAAATCTATAAAGGAATGTATATATTTTTTTTATTACCCCTACCCTTCAGAAGCTATATTAAACATATAAATATACAGTATTATTTTTATTGTTCATCAGATGAAGCATTGTCAAACAATCAAAATTACTCTGGCCATTAATCTGTAGCAGTGAGTAGGTAGTACAGGATCAGAAATAAAGGATATGTTCTCATAGAGATACAATATACACTTCTTTTGCATCCTGTGAGGCAAAATTTTGGGATGACCACGTACCAACTTCTTAGAACAAAGGTTCCTAATTGACATTAATTTTGATTCAGACCATTTGTCATTTCTTGGCAAGAATTTACTACACAACTAAGAAACTAATTAACATTCACTTTAGCCTTCCTTTTGTCAAATTCAGTCCTATTGATAATCTGATTTGTAACAACAGCCATTTTCTGCATCAAAGAAAAATATACAAAAGAATTAACAAATCTAATAGCATTATATTACAGAGGGTTCAATAAAACTGAATCAGTCAGCAAAAAGTATCATTTCATAAGCAGAAAAAGACTAATAAGGTTTTTCAATGTAAAAAAAAAAAAAAATAGAATAGCATTGAAGCGGGGGGGGGGGACTTGACACTGACCAACAAAAAGGAATGGTAAAGAAAGCTTTTGTGATAGAAACATTCAATATTTAGTGTACTTGTATAATAATATTTACATATACCATGGTCAGTATTATAATCTAATTTTCTAGAGAATCACAACAAAAACTATAGATAGTTCAACTCAAAAACATTGCAAGATCATATATGAAGGTCAAAAAAAAAAAAAATCACATGATTGAAGAGCTGATAAATTATTTTACTTGATTAATCATCTTGATTATCAAGATTTATTTATCTTACTCTAAACAAGGGATGATTGTTAATAATGAATTGTCATTAAGATAACTTTCAGATTATGATTCAAGGTAATTTCCCAGAAATATGCCATAACTAATTATTTTATCAAACAAAATCAGTCACAGATTTTTACCTTAACAAGGGGGATTCATATTAAATGTAATTTGGTTATAACCTTAATTAAGCAGAGCAAATCAATGACATAACATTAAAATCATTTCTTTAACCCAAAATAAATACTCTCAAGTGTTTATTAGTAGCAGATGTCAATATAGATGATAATACTTTATATAAAAAAGAGAACCAGAATCAGTACACTCCAAAGTGTGATGGAATCTTTTGGTTCATGTTTTGACAACAGGATTAATTAAAAAGGTATGCAAACAAGGATAATCATTTTTGTTTTAGAAGTAAATGTAAATTCTCTACATCTTTGTTTTTCTTCATGTTTTAGATGTTAATTCTTCAGCCTTTAAGTAGGTTCCAAGCCTTTTGACAAGACAGCACTTGAAGACCAAAAACTTTAATAGGCGTGTATGAATCAGCATGTCAATCATTTCTTTTGCCAATCACTAGTATCTGTCATCTTAGATGGAAACAACACATTAATGACCTTTTGATCAATAAGTTTCAATTTTAATTCAGATAAAGTATCAAAAAGCCACTTCAATTTCTAGTCAGCAAAAGTAAAAGAAAAATGAACTTTCACCAGTAATTGACCCACATTTAAAAATTATCACCCCAATGTTTTATATATCCTTTACTGACACAGATGAGAAATGAGTGTATTATCACTTAAATTTTAAAAAAAGCAAAAAAAAAAAAAAAAAAAAAAAAAAGCAGAGAATTTTTTTATTTCACATATTTATCACATCTTGAAATTAAATCCGAATTATTCCTCTATTATACTATACATAAATTGGCATCATAAAATGGGTGTCTAGTTCAATAGTTTGCATTAACCACAAATTAAGTTTTTTTTTTTTTGTCATGCTGTGTTTCATTCAACAATTCTGCTAAAATAAGTAGTTTTTCTTGGTCAGGCAACAGTATCAGGTTCAAAGAAACTTCATTTACAGTTTTTTTGGCTTGACACTGATTATCTGTTGCTTAAGTAATCAAGTGGAACTTAAAGGAGGAAGATGAAAGATTTGACAATCAGTTGAAGGAACACCACCTGAAATTTCTAAGTGAAAAAAAGATGAGAATGCTAGTTTAAATAAATCAAATAACAGTTCACATGATAGAGTCTGACAACATCTGGTTTTAAAATCACCAGATTCTTTTGCTTATTACCAGTAGCATTTGGAGGTGGGGAGGAACTTTTATTATTGGGTGATTTTTTTTTATGGCAGGTTGATTTGCCTTTTATTCTTACTGATAAAGTGCAAAATGCTGGATTTTTAATTCTTTTTTTTATTTGCTAATGTAATACTTTGGAAAAGGAGTAGGGTAAAAAGTGAGAGATTCAAAAGCAACACAAAAAGGTAAATCAATGCTATAAACATTTCTATAAATGACAATCTATTGTTAATATGTGAGAGAAAGGGAATTTTTTTCAACTGCCTAATTCCCTACCAATCTTAGATTGAATGGATCACACCAAGGATTGAATTCTAGGCCTTAAAGCCTTTAATCACAAGCTGAAATTCCTTAAATTGTCTTTGTGCTAAAAAAGCAAACTTTTTCTTTCATTTTGCTTGCCTATTAGAGTGAACAGCATGCCAACTATTTGAAACATGTCACTGACATACTTGTAATAAACCTCTTGAAATATTATGAAGGCTGCTACAAATACATTTCAATACAAAATTGGACTAAATAACTGCAGAATAATCATTTGCTAGATTAGAAATAGGAAATCCCCCTCTCCTCTACACTCAATATTAGGACTTTATAAAAGCTGTAAATTTAAATTTTAGGAAATATCACTTGTAGGTTTGGCACAAGTGGTGAGATAAAAAAAAAAAAAAAAAAAAAAAACTTTCATTCAAAAGTGGGGAAAAAAACACTTCACATTACAAAAATATTTTTGTTCTTAAATCAATACTCAAAAACATTTAATACCTCAAAAAGATAATAAAAGGAAATGCCTAACTCAGATGAACTTTTTGCTTGCCTTTACTTTTTAAAAGAACTAATCAACTACTGGTTTAGAAAAATTAACATCTTACAATAGAATTCACACATAAAAATTCTCTTCAATTTTACTAAAATAATAAGTGTTCTAAGAAACATAGCAATATCTTTGAGTAAAATACCTAGCCACAAAAAGTATTTTATGAAATATCCTTCTTTCCCATAAGTTCAGATACATTGATATTAGATCACACTGTAGTAGAGGGTATCAATATGGAAAGTTGTATAGAAAAAAATTACTTTTTGTAAAACCTGATGGTTGATTCAGTGATGAAGAGATTGCATGTGCTGGTCAGAAAAGCTATTTTTCATGAAGAGTGAGATTTGGCTGGTGGCAGAAATTCGCCAGACATCAATTCTGTTAACAATCATTGCACCATCATGAAGGGAGTATTGAAAATATCCTCTTGGACTAGTACAAAGAATAGAGTTCTTGTCTACATTTAATGCAGGTAACTGGCAATGTTATAGAAAAATTCAAAGGTAAACAATAAATTTCCAGAAATTTGCTTTGCTTGTTAAAAAATAAATTGGATTTCATAAAGGAAATTAATATGACAGTACATTCATTTGGAGTTGCTTACAAATTTTGTTATTAATTTATATTTTAATATTCTTCAGGATACAAGGAGACTAAGTTTAAATATTTGTAATATCACTATTCCTGTTTAATAAACATTAATAAGAAATTTAAAACATAGGTTTTGTTAAAATTTAATTATTGTTGTCATTGGTATCCAAACTAATCAATATTTGTTTTTTCCATCTTTATTCAAGAATTAAAAATAAATGGCAAATCCAGTATTAAAAAATTATATATATATATATATATATATATATATATATATTGAATAACTGACAAAAAAATTTTGAGGAACCTTATTGTAAATATACTAGGTCATCTTTTAGAAACCAGAAAAAAAAAAGTTCTTAAAATCCAACAAAGCCACTTTTATTCCAAGTAGCTCATCAATAACAAAATGAATATAGCCAATATAGACTTCTTGAGGTTTTAAATTTGAATCTTCTAATCTCTTTAACACTTGTGATCAGTCTAAATTAAAATTCAGAAAAGTTTTCAGATAATTTACCATTATAAAGAAAAAAGAAAGAGCATTCACTAGAATAAAGCAATGAATAGAAAATGACAAATCTTCAAAGATTTGTATACTTGATGAATTTTAAACAATGTCCTACAGATTAAATATGGCAAACATGCACAGAGAAAAAAATTAATTCAATATTTACAACTGCATTCTATTTTATAGGATATTTTTTTAACAAAGAAAAAAATGTTTATTGCTGTACATAATAAACAAGTCTGCATAAAAAAAAAGTATTAAAATGCAACAAAGTTTCATTCAGGTTCATCTTGACTCGTAATCCACACTAACAAAAAATCAATATCAATCATTGATTGCTGAAATGAAAGTTTCACAAGAACAGATGAAAAGATCAGCCAAATGCAGACACTTGACCTTGAATGTTAACACAAGAATGGGGGGGGCATCATCCCAGCAACCTATTCTATGATATTAGAATTTTAAGCAATGATTTATACTTTCAAATACATTTAACAAATTAAAGATTTTAGAGTGAAATTGAAAATCTGAACATTTCTAACATTAAAAAGACTTATGTCATGGCTATTTGGGGAGAAAGAGAGGAAAGGAAAAAAGGTGTAAACAATAGTAATTATCAGAAAACTGAATTACTTTGAATAATCATCATTTAATGAATGAACTACAACAAAGTCTAAATATCTACTACTGTCAATAAAAAAATATACAAACTACTGACTTTTTAAGTCCTAGGATCTTAAATTAAAAATGTCCTAGCTTCAATATTTACATAAAATACTTAATTTCCCCGACAGAAAATATCAGATGGTTCTAAAGAGGAATTTGATTTTCATTATGGTGAAATGATTTTCTACCCTATTTGATATGTATAAGTGATTTTTGGCCCTAATTGGCTTAACTATGTTAATAAATTTGATATTTAAATTGTTTCTTTGCTACCTCATTGAAAAAGATTATCAAGCTCTTATTCATCTTTACATAAATATTAAGAAAAAAATGGGGAAGGGCTCTTATTTTTTTTATATGTATATAAAGAAAAAAATGATTTTGTTGCTCAAAGAGATCATCATGTCAATAGTCATGAGATTTTGGAGAGAGAGAGAGAGAGGAATTGAAGTTAAGAGATGAAAAAAATGCTGGAGAAAAAATATCTTAACATTTACAATATTTACATTTTTTAATTCTATAATGGTTAGAAACTTGACTGAAGCCAAAATCAAATTGAAATATTTTCATAAGATGATCTATACTCAATTATTAATAACCAACTATGCTAAAGACAAATTTAGGCCATGAAAGAAATAAAAGTAATTATATGTGAATAAAACCACCCAACACCAATGATTTAACAATTTCATGTCCACCCAACTATATGCAATTTAACAAATTGCATTCTTTTAAAATATGTAAGGAAATAAAAAAAAAACTGTTCTTGTGTCTACCGAAATGAACAATAAGCATAACAAATAGTAACTTGTCAAAATCAAACTTGTTTTTTTTTTTTCAACTGATATAATGAAACCTTCTTGAAAGCTAGATAAAAAGTGAAATATGGATATCTACAATGTCTGAATAAAAAAATCTTCAATTTTCTTTGCTTTCATTTTTCAAAGATGTTATACAATTTTGCATCCTATTATGATCAGTTGGATTTTACTTTTTATAGTTGACAATTTTGCAACTTCAGAAAAAAGTATTTACTGTTTTATAAGCACAATGATGCACAAAATGCTTTCAGAAGGTTTGTTAAAAAAGAAACAAAAAGCTAAAAACATTGCTTTATCATAGTTGTTTATTAGCATTAATGAATAATATTTAAATGTCAAATTCTATTAGCCTTAATAAGATCACTTTGTTAAATATAATGCATTCATATGCAAAGCAGTTAAAACATTAAGAAATTTGGAAATATGAATTATCAAAAATAATATTTTTATCTATGAAAGCTTAAAACCAAAAAAATAAAGACTAAAAACTTCCGTTGGGTTATATAGGAGCAACTACTCAAAATGGTTTAAAAAAAAAAAAAAAAAAAAAAAGCCAGTAAATTTGACATTTCCTGATGGAATAATTTCAAGAGGCCCTTTTAAGACATTTGACAGAAGATTGATTTATCTGTTCAAATTGCCCAAACTTTTTGGTTGCAACTCAATTGGCCTACTTGATCACAGAGATAGTTGCATATCCTATTTTTGTATAAGTTGATAATGAATTTTAAAGCAGGCAACATCTTCATAATTGGAAGATCAATGCAATTTCTCCCCCACCCAAAAAGATCCTATTGAATAGCTCTCCATAATAAAAATATTCAATCTAGTAGTAGTTCCTTCATATTGATATTAAAACATCTTTTACTTATAAGAAAAGAAGAAACTAAGTATTTGGATATTCTCTTATGCCTCAAGGAAGC
This sequence comes from Acanthosepion lycidas, assembly GCA_963932145.1. NCBI lineage: Eukaryota > Metazoa > Mollusca > Cephalopoda > Sepiida > Sepiidae > Acanthosepion > Acanthosepion lycidas. The sequence goes on from OZ010606.1 coordinate 38,203,497, forward strand.
AGCAGTTTCTAATGGGTACTTTCAAAATCAAGCAATAGTTATCAGCAAGAATAGTGAAATTGGCATGTCAAGTGAACAGAGTTTTATTTACTGAGCACTGATATCCTTGCAAAAGGTATGAATTCATTTTCCTCTAGCTATGGGCTAAGTGGCAGAGCAGATTATACTCTATTTTTAGTAGAGGGACAGTCTAGGGACAACTGAATTCAAAATAAAACTTAAAGATGAATGGGATTCATTAGATCTTGCCCAAAGCGCTGCAGTTCATGTGGAACCCTCTACAACCCTCATGGGTTACAGAATTTAAGTAGGTACCTCCATGAGATTGCTAAAAAAAAGCGCATAGTCTGATGAAAAAGACGTCAAACTTGACGAAAACAAAATTTTATTGCCAAAATGTTTATGTTACTATTAAGAGTAAAGAACAAAGTAATTTTTAATTATTTTTAAAAAAATTTCTGTCTTTATTACAACATTCTAACTTTCAATTGCAAAACCTTGTTTCTCGTCATCACTGGAAGTCCCGTAAAAATAACATAGCAAATTTTTTGTGCATTTTTTTTTCTTATGACACACATTAATTTTGAAAATCTTGCAAAAATAGAAATAATTGTCAGATTTTAATGAAACTTTCAGAAACTATTCAGGAATGATGGAAATTATTATAAATATGTTATTTTTTTTTTTAAAGTCTTTATAAAAATACATTTTTTTATATATATATATATATTACACCCCCATAAATAAATTAATAAAAACTCTAAAAATTTATGGTTGAAGCACGCAAGTCATTATATTAGTTAAAAACAAGGCTTTGAGGAAAGTAAATCATGTTTTATTTTTTTAAAAATCTGACCTCGTAAACCTAAAATCAGCTCTGAATTGTAACATACAAAACCCAATAAAACAAAGATACTATTTAATTTTAAATGCTTTTAGTTGCTTTTATTTGTTTTTATCAATATGCATAATATTGTCTGAAGGCAAAAAACTTTTTCGATGAAAAATGAATTTTTAAATGAATTAAATTGTTATTTCATAAATTATTTTATTAATTTTACATAAAGTTACTAAAAGTTGTTAAATATTCTAAAATTAGTGGTACTGGTGAATCCTTTATATAATGTTTTTTTTAGGTACATGTATCTGTACAGATTATAAATAGCACAAGGTTTTTACAGTCAACAAACCAGCAGTGAGAATAATCTTACTGTTCTTTACACTATGTGGGGAAAAAAAAAAAGTTAAATCAAATGTATGGAGGCCCGGAAGAAACATGATACAATAAAAACATCACGTGACTTGATTTGTACGGCACTGTTAATGGCCTTTACATTTATATAAAATTACTTTAAAAAAATTATAATAATTTCCATCATTCCTGAAAGTTTCATTAAAATCTATTTTTGCAAGATTTTCAAAATTAATGTGTGTCATAAGAAAAAAATGAATAAAAAAATTTGCCATGTTATTTATTTACTAGAGTTCCGGTGATGACGAGAAACAAGATTTTTCAATCAAAAGTTAAAACGTTCTAATAAAGACAGAAAAAGTTTAAAAAATAATGAAAAATTACTTTGTTCTTTCCCCTTAATAGTAACAAACATTTTGGTAATAAAATTCTGCTTTCGTCAAGTTTAAGGCCTTTTTTTTCATGCTATGCCTAACTTAAAACTAACGAGGTAAATAAGTTGTTAACGTAAAGATAAATTGTCACTTATGACCTTCCGTACTATAAATTTCCGCATGTAATATGTCAGTGCGTGAAGAAAAACACGCACATGTCATTTGTCAATCAACATCGCAGTTCAGACTGGCTTTCTCCTATTTGAAAAAACATGTTTTCATCACAGAAAATAAGCAATCTTTGTTTCAAAATATATTAAATAAACTTTATAATTTCTAATTTTTTTAAATTATTTAAAAAAAAAAAAAAAAAAAAAAAAAAAAAAAATGATTTTTTAAATAAATTTTAAACGGCAACATTCACTTTTGTAAACAAAAGCTAAAAAAACAGGAGATTATCGATTTTCTGTCAATTTTTCCAATTCAAAAAAATTGAAGATTTTTAACGAAAATTTTGGACGTGCTAGAAATTATTAAAAAATCTAAAAAAAATATTCAAAAAATACTTTGATCATTCCTCTTGATAATAACATTAACATTTAGACGATAAAAAATTATTTTAATCAAGTTTAAGGCCTTTTTTTATTCATGGTATGCTATTTTTTTATCGATCTCATGAACATACCTAATTAAAGACACCATAACCATTCTTTCTCCTTAGCAATCATGGAAAAAACAATGAATAAAGTTTATGCTACACAATTTCATGTAATATTTTTTAGTTTTAAAATCAAGCATTTCAGACCAGAGCAAATCTAATTTCAGCTAGTAGCAACCCACATAAACAAAACCAAGTCAACAGAAGATTTAATATCAATAAGGGTCAAAGATTATAATAGGAGCAAAAATAAAATAACGAATGGAGTATAGAGTGAATATATGCTTGTTAATATGATAGGTCAATAAAATGAAAAAAATATAAGAGGTATTTTATTTTTTCTGTGGGGGATGCATGTGTGCCCATCATCTTCAATAATTGATTCTGTTTGGGTAATTAGCATTATGAAGAATACACTTTATAGAGAGGAAGATTAAAGTTGAGAAAGGTGTATCAATTTGATTGAAAAGATGCCATAGTGATGATGTGGCTATGCAATATCAAAGAATATCATACAGAGAAGTAAAAATTGTTAAATTTAATAGCTTAGCCATTACAATATTAGAGAGTAAAGCATGAAAAACAAAATCAATAGTAAAAAATAATAACAAAATGGAAATGTATAATGTTAGATATTTTATTCAATAAGTTTAATTTATTGAACAAAAAACAAGACTGGTATACAAGGTTAGGTTTTGATATTACTGAATTCAAAAGAAAACTTATTTCTCCAGCTGACTGAATTTTCAGTAATAAAGGTTATTCATACATACAAGCATGCATTGCAGACAGACAGGCAGGCAGGAAAATGAATACAAATGTCATTGCCTTATAGGGTTCACTTTAAAAACACTCAGAACAAATACTGTGTGATAAATAAAAGTTCTTTTTATACAGTCAACACATTGTGATTGGCTTTTCATTTGTTTTAGTCATTCATTATGCATTTTTTCTTCTCTCCACAATTAGATGAGAGGATTAAACAGAAGACAAATTCCCTTCCTAAATATTATAATTTATTGTTGCTGCTTTAAAGTAGAGATGGAATTATGTTGAATAATTATCAGAGAGACTAAGGCAGAAATAACAACGATCAAAACGTTTAGTGTTTAACACAGCAAAGAATTTAGAAAACTACAAAAAACTGTATTTAGAAGTAGATCAAGCAAATCTAACAAAGTTGTATTGTCTGTACTTTGAAAGCCTTCTATATGATGCTCATCACCCACACCTTTGCTAAAGCAGAGGTAATTTCATTTAAGAAAAAATAAATATAAAATAAAGCAGGAGTTCTAATAGTGGACAGAGATAAACCACTTTATCAATTAGATCAATTGCAATTAGAACTGCATAAAATGAAAATGAATGAACGTATAATGAAAATTACATGGCCAAGTTATAAAACATATGAACAACCAACTTTGTGAGCAAATTATAAGATATTCCTGAGAATTAAAATAGCTAGAATGGGCAATTTAAAAAAGAAATAAAAAATATGTAAATCTGAGAGATTAACTAACTGTACTGATTAAAAAGGTTCTGTTATTCAACATTATATATGCAGGTGTGCTGAAAAGTGCTCAGCCCAACCCAATTTCCCATATCAGTATTCTAATGTTTGGTCATTGAAATACTGATTATAGAAAATGGGGTCAGGTTGAGAACTTTTCTGCACCACCTCCCACACTGAAGAAGTTTTTTCCCCTTTTTGTATACTAAAAGCTTGTTCTATAAATAATGCTGGACTTTTAGAATTTCATGTAGTAAGCTAACAAGGTTTTTGTGGTACAAAGTTCTCCCTAACTGATCTCAACATTTAAGACACAATGAATAAGAATTGTTTTAAAAATTTGCCCTGAGAATGCCTAATGTAGTTTCCATAAGAATGTCCTTCTGATGAGATTAAATATTTGTCATGCTTTACTTTTCAGCATAATTACAAATGGAAAAGGAATTACTTTGCTAACAAATCTCAAAGTTTATGGAAATTTAAGTCAGTGACTCAGCTCTCGTGGATAACAGACACTTAACCTTTAAAGCATCTGTGTATCCAGAGAATAAATGATAAATGTAATAAGTAGCACTATAATTTGTTTTAGATATTCTTTAAAAAAAAAAAAAAAAGTTTCTTTTTGATTCTTGATATCAAGGTTATGTTATCAAGCGTGTGTGTGGTCAATGAATATCAAATGCTACAAAGATCAAAATTAATACAAAAAGCTTGAATGTAGCTTGAAAGTTTATTATTTTAATGAAGTTTCAAATTACGAAATCAAAACTGGCTTCAATGTTTTTTTTACTTTAAGAGTATGGAACTTTTGATACAATGTAACCCTGCAACTTTTCTAAGTAGTTTTCTGGCAATGTTCTTTAACAAGAGACAAGTGTCTAAGGAAGTGGTGAGAATATTTCAGTCTTTATCAGTTCTTATCAAAGTTTCATCACTGACTTAATTCAGCCATTGTGCACATAACAGGAGATACCATGAAAGTGGTCATTCAAAAAAACATTCAAATACAAAACACACATTAATGAGAAAAAAAAAGAGCAGCAGCCTTAATTATATACCATAAAATTGTCTGTATGCAAGTGAAAAGAGCTGTCTGCTGTTAACAGAAGATAGGAAGAAAAACATTAAGCTATTCATCAGCAAAGAAGCAACTAAAAATTTTAAAAAAAGATTAAAAGAGACATTATCAGAATTTGTTTACTCATTCTTACATTTACAAGTTTATTCATTAAAAAAATAAAATGGCATTTTAAATATACTTTTACAAATTATTATTGCACTCTGCTGTCACCTCATGGCTTCATAAACAGCGTGGAACAATCTACTATTGTCCTAGACACTGCAAACTGGCACATTCAGCAATGCAGCAAAAAGACATTACATAAAATGTACACACACACACACAGTATTATATAAGATAGTATAACCAAAAAAAAAAAACAAAAGCTGAATACTTAAAGATTTAATGTGTATAAGTGATGGGATTCTTTTTATTAAAATCTAGAAAAGGTTTATTAATAAATAATTTTATATGATAGCAGTTATATTTATTTTGTATCTAACAGATTCTATAAAACAGGAATTATTTTCATAGATTTTTTTGTTTTTTTTAATGATAGTACAGCGTTTACAAAATAGTAGCATTTGTTTATTTTTAAATAAACCAATGAACACACCTTATATTTTCTATCATAAACCAAAAAGATCATAATTTGATATTCACAATAGGAGCGGAGGAATCTGAATAGAATTTACAAGTGGTGACACTGTTCCTTTAGTTGGTAGGTGTGAAGAATTTAGAGACAAAAAATTATATTGCTTTGCTTTTCGAAGCTTTAACTTTCCAATAACAACAATCAAAGTAATAATGATCATAGCAGCAGCTTAATGTCAAGGTAACTCTAGAATGATATTAAACGTCTTATAATCTACTTTTTTTTATTTTAAAAATCATGAGATATAATCTTTAATTAATGAAACCTAAAATGAAAGTACCAGACAGCTGGGCAATATAAATTAGCTGTTTAAAATACAATAACCTCTTTAATGCTTTTACTTTAATTTCTGAGATGAAGAGTTATTTACATTGATTAAAACTGGACTAATGTCCTCATCTTTGTTATCACATTTCAGCTGTTGTGTCTGTCAATCTTCAAGGAATTACAAACTAGATTTTATTTAATCTAGAGAGATTGTTTTCATTCTACTGTCTATATTTAAGGATATCTTTTTTTTTAATTTTTTAGTATTGATCCATTATGACTATTCTGGTTTCCACTTAGTTTGAGTATACTACACAGTCCAGTGATTGAACTCAAAATTACTATGTCAAACAAATTCACAAACTAACACTTTACTCTTCTAGGCTACTGCACCTTACTTGATCAACCTTATATTTTCCTTCCTTCCTATTTTGATACAAACACTGGCTGACTGTAGGTAATTAGATAACAGCAGAGTAACAAGCAGATACCACAACCCAAAAATGGACTTCATCTTTTTATTTGCCTTGAACATAATATATAGCTATAAGTATATAAAATATAGAACACTGCATATCAATAAAGATTTTTGAATTCATTTCAAAACAAGAATAAGCTAATCACTAAAAAAATAGAGAAGCTACATGAAAGGGTTATAAATAAAACACAATTTATACACTGACATACCAAAAATTATGAGATAGCAGTATGTAAAGGTAATGATAACTGGCACCACTATAACTTGACATCATGGAAGTGCCCAGACATCTGGGCAGTCAGAGTGAACACCAGCTAGACTGCACATGACAAAGCGACATGAATTATCAGAGTTTCGGCAAAGCATGATAGTGGATGCTAGATGAAAGACCTATTTCTGAAATTGAGAGTATATTTGACATCCTTTGATATCTGGTGCCAGATGTGTATCAGGAATACCTGATGGAAAGCATTACTGTCTACTGTGAGCTGGGCAATGGTAGATCACCTGTCCTTGATGATTATGACCAAAGTTATCTGGATAAAATTGTTTTCAGTAATCCTAGCTCAAACTACATTCAATGTAAGCAGTACCAAATGCATATCCAATGTCAGTTTTAGTATTCTCAAGCTTTTATACAACATGGGAGCAAAAGACCTGCTATCATGTCTGTTAACATAATGTCACTGGGTACAACATCTCACAAGGGCTAATAACATTGTTAATTGGACTACAGAAGACTGAATATGTAAAGTGGTTCAATGAATTACAGCTCTAGTTGTTTTGGGCTGACAGTATGGGTGTGGTATGGACCTCAGTTGTCAACAATGATCCATGCAGACTGGTGGCAGTTTGATAATGTTTGGTGAATACACTGGCTTACTTAAACAGGCCATTGATCATTGACTAACATGTGGCAGTGCTTCATGGCCATTTGCACTCATTCATGGATTTTATGTACCCCAAAAATGATAGATTATTCCAGCAGAAAGAAACGATTTATTTGAGAAGCATTCTCATGAATGTCAAGGTCATTATGCTTACCCGACATGAACCCAATCAAACATCAGATAGCAGTGGACAGCTTTTCAAACAGCATGGCTCAACATGGCTTTTCGGACTACTTGTGAAACTGATACCATGCCAAGATTCTGTATTTTATCGGGCTTGAGAGTACATTACATAATAATAGACACTTATCGTAGTATTTGTGGTATATCTGTGTATATTATGATAATCTCTTAATACATTTTCATCTATAATGAAGTCACAAAAAGAAACAAAACTATTTTGCAAAGAACCAAGAACCAACAAATATTATGTCTAAACATGTTAGGAGTATGCTACCATAAGTCTAATGAGGTCATTTGTCAGCATTTACATTAGATTTGAAAAAATAAATAAATAAATCATACAAATTGTTTTTGTTTACAGCAAATCCTCAAATTATTCATTCAGAAACTTCAAATGATCAAATTTAAAGAGCTTTTTTGTTGTATAATAATGTCAAACTTTAGTTCTCTTAACTGCCAAATCATCAGATCTTCAGGTTAAAGGGAATGGGAAGAGTCCAAAAATAGCTTATTGATTAACAGCTTCAAAAACAAAACAGTTCTATCAAAAAAGGATTTGTAACCTTGAAATAAGGAAATTTTCATCAAAACTGGTACAAATTTCTTTTCTAAATTCTAATCACAAATTTTCCTGGTTATCAGATATTCACAATGGGATAGGAGGAAGGACATTGTGAAACAACAAAGAAAAACATTGGCATAAGGTAATTATTTCATAATATTATAGCAAGAAGAAAATGAACTTTAGAAACTTTTCAATTTAAAATAAAAAAGGGTTAATGAAGGATGTAAGAAAATCATTTGTTTTATTTGCACATAGAATATGCAATGTGACCCTGCATATATTTTAATAACTTCTGTACCAAACAAACTCTTCTGGTGACATGTGTCTCATGTTCATCATAGAAATATTGTACTAAAATATCTTCAATTTCAGTTTTATATTTATATATATATATATATATATAAAAACTTAAGTTATATATAAATATATGTATTTATTAAAAATTTGTTTCAATTATAATTTTTATTTATAGCATGAAACAAAGTAGAAGATAAAGTATTTTTTCTTTTTACTTAATTTTGTAGTTTGACATTCAAGAGTGTTGAATATCAAAAAGAAATTGCAGAGCAACAAACCCTTTGATAAGTACAAAACAACTGCAAAAATTACTTAAATATTCAGTTTTCTTTGATGGCATGAGGAAAATAGTTTACATGCAATTTAAAAAATGTGATCACATATAATTACTTATGTCCTATTATATCTAAGTATCATCATTTGCAAGATTTCATTTGTGAAATGACAACAATTTAACAGTCAAGAGAAGAAATATAGACAGAATTCTTTTGCAGAAATTTTTATAATATATATATATATATATATATATATATATATATATAATACATTGAAAAAAAGAAAATGCATAGCATATTCATTGATTTTCTCTATGATTTGTTAATTTTTCTTCTGAGTCTGAAAATTATACTTATATAGAAAAAGAAAACTGAAAATTCAGATATGTAGAGTATGTATTTTATTCTATTCCCCCCACCTCTGCTGATTTGTCATCTATCAGGCCCAGACAGGAAATATTTGCATAAGTATATCACTCAATGTTGCAGAAAGTTTATTTTAAAAATAAAAGACAGAAGCATAGCCAAATTATTTTCTGCGAGCTAGTTGTTTGAAATATGCTTATTGTAGCTTATGATTAAAACTAAAAATAAAATTTACAACCTACTTAAAATGTCAAAATATAAAACCATTTTAGGCAAATCATAACTATTTCCTTTTTCCACATTCTTTGACTATGACTCAAGACTTTTTCAAAAAAAAAAAAAAAAAAAAAAAAAATAAAAAAAATATAAAAAAACATGTTTACACTTTAAAACTAGAATGAATCATCAGTTTATTAAATAAAAAAAATAAATAAATAAATTTAAAAAAAATTACCGCTACCAGCTCACTTTATTCAGAGATTTAATTAGTCACATAGTAACAGTGGATCTTACCTGAAAAAATAATTACAATAAAATAGACAATTATTTCAATTAATATTGCTAAAATGCACACGAGGAATTAATACACTTGACCTTAAACTTTTGATATCCATAGCTGTTCAGAGTTTAATCTCCACCTCACTGTTCATCATTCTCAGGTTGTAACCTACTTGAGAATTACCCCAGAAGATGTTGCTTAACTTCATTGATCTGTATTTCAATATGTTGTCTACAAGTATAGGTAAATGTTAAAGAAAAAGAAGTGGGGAGATAACCTGTTAAGACTTGAGAAAGACATTTTTGTGCAACTTATAATTTGAAAATATAAACCTAAAATCTATTCTTTAATCTAGAACATTAACTATATATTTGAAATGGATATTGGTTGCAAATGCATAAAAAAAAATTTCTAAATTCTGAAGATCCAGAAAAGTGATTTTATTATAAAGAATATTTTTAAATATATATCATGTAAGAAAGTTATATATCTGATATCCAACTATAAAGATCTTTATCTTCGTCACTTCATTTTTCTTTACTTCTGCAATCTCAAAATCCTCAGCTGATGCCACCATCTTGAGCTCATTGACAGATGTTTCCCCACATTTTAGAAGTATAAGGCTATTGGAAAATTAAATATTAATATTTTGCAACAATATAGGTAAACTTAATTTATAAAGTACACATGAAAAAAATACTGATTATTTATGAAGAGATAAATTATACAAATATTCAAATACACAAAATGCAATATGCACCCATATTTTTTATGTGACAGTTCATATTACAGAGTGAACATATACTGTGCTTAGGCACAAGTGCCAATCTACAATATATAAGTAATCCTGTCAGTTTTGACAGATACTATTCTTGTATTAAATATTATTTAATTTTTATTACTAAATTTATTACATTATACTAAAATAATTCACATAAAAATCCAATAATTAAAAAGGGGCATGACATGAAATAAAGAGAAAACCAGCTCTTTTTTTTTTAATGCAGTAGGAATGGTTTCTGAAAGTGAGCACCATTATATATATATATATATATATATATATATATATATTATATATATATGATCAAACAGTTATAAAAATACATACATGGAAGAGAAACAAGCATGCGTAAATCTTGTTTCATAAATTTAATCTAAAATTATATTTTTGTAGTGGTGCAGAGTGGGGTGGTGTAAAGTCTTGAAAGAGAGAATTCAATAGATTTTTTTTTTTTTTTAATTACATTAGGAAAAGAAACCACTTCCTGTCTCCTTAGCACACTGGCACCAACCAAACTCTGCTCCCCTTAAGAGTTCAAATCACAATGTAATGTTCAACCCTAGACTTTCATATAGATGTTATGTATAGCACCAAACCCATTCAGAAAAACATACAACTGTTTTCTAAGATAAGTGGTTAAAAATGGCTTTGAGTGAAACCTGTGTATCTTTGCAAAGACCATCCTGCCTCAAAATTTGAAGACTGACATCCACACCACTTGATGACTTAACAGCAACAACTAAAATGGATAGCACATGTAATATGGAAGTGGAAATAATGACAATCAAGATGTCGACATTCCACTACTTCAAATAAAAGGTTAGGAAGGAAGCTCCCATCAATACTGGAAAGATGAGTAATAAGTACTGAACTTGAGAAACCTATTTTCCTGAAAAATTGTTTTAAGAGAAAGATTTTATAAATTTCAACTGAAAGCAGTACTGGCTGCTCAGTTAATAAATGCCAAATGTTTCTTTATAAGTAAACAGCTAATATTACCATTACAATGTCCAATAATTTGATATAAGATCGTTAAGTAAACCAAATGGCTCAATACAGAGTTTAAAAAAAAAAAATAAATAAATAAATAAACAATATCTAGCCCAAAGTTATTCACTGTATCAATCATTGTCAACTAACACTAAATCTAACCAATTACATGTGTATGATAATGTATTATAAAAAAAAAAAAAAAAAAAAGTAAAAATAAATGCTGGTAAAATCCAGTATCCATGTGGCATATTTCTTGTAGTAAACTTAAAGATAATATAAACTGCTGATAATGGGGTAAGTTGTAGGATATAATCCCTAACATCACCACTTGCATTAATATAAACAAACCAAAACTGAAAATTGATTCACAATTTTCCCCACGCTAAAGTTTTTGTTACACCATTCGATGAGGAGGAGCTGAAGAGTTCAGTCAAACCTAAGAATTAAGTCATGTTTGGTCAAATTTTGGGAAGTATTAGGTTGGTGCAAAAATAATGTCGGTTTTTGACGCATTTTTAACGTCAAAACCGACATTATTTTTGCACCAACCAAATATGTTGGGTTAAAAACTTTTCAGTATCTCATATACACAAGATTTACTCCAAAAGCAATACTTATTTTATTTTATCCGATATGAAAGTGTGCACCAAGTATATAACATGCTCAAAATAGACAGTTTAAAATCAGGTATAAGGACTGGTTACTCATTTCTGAGCAGACCCAACTGCTGGCTAGTCAATAACTGTTACAACTCCAGCTCAGGCAATTTGTGTTTGTTCAACACCCACCAGTGGTTTATATTGCAATTATACTGAGTGAACCCTAGTTAGTTTCTGGGACAGAGAATATAATTTGGAGTGACCAAACCCTCAGTCACACTGACTTGTATCTTTGTGCTAGCACAACCATTAACATCTTCCAAACAGTTATGTCTACTCAATTTTATTCACAAGAGTTGGGTCAACACAGTGTAATTTTCAGGCCCTTTCAAACAGTGCCAAACACTGGGACAGCCTTCCCAGGCCAATAACATGAAAATGTCACCTCCCTCAAAAAAAAAAAAAAAAAAAAAAAAAAAATCGACTGGTGAGATCTCATAGTTGGAAAGGGAGCTTTCTAACAACTTGGCTACGTGCCCATAGGATCAAGTATAGTATATAGTAATCCTCAAAGCACTTGTAAAACATGTATCCCAAATACTTTTCTATGAATCATGAAGCAAAATGCATAAAATTACATGTGCACAATTTGTCAACTTTAAACTCTGAAATTATATATTTTTAGCTCAAAGCTTAACTTTAGTTACAAATTGGTATACAGAAATGAGCAATTTTGATCATTTTTTTTTTTTTTTTAAAACCATTCTAAACTATTTGAAGTTCAATTTTTAGTAGTACACTTTTTATACAAATATTCTATTAATATATCAAAAAAAGTGTTAAATCTTGCCAGTATTTTTCCTCAAATTTCTTACTAAGCCAAATGGTGCATTAACCATAAGTTTAAGCAAAAAAAAAAAAAAAAAAAAAAAAAAAACATTAAAAAACATTCACTCTTAAAAAACAACTATATATACTTTGTACTTACATTAGCTAAATATTGTTAAAAAATAGTCTGTACACATAAACAAGTTGAATACACTACAGAACACTACTAGTTTCATGTGTAGCCAAATAAAATAGTAAAATGCTTTTAGCATGTGTGACAAACATGAATGGTACACCTTAGGCCCTAAGATCCTGAAACAAGAAATAAAAATATTCTTAAAATACTTCATGAACCATTTTGGTCCCATTAGATAACAAACAAGGAATAAAAAGTTAGTATAAATTTAACCAATGTATTTTATCCTAATTTTAAAATTTGGAGAGAAATGTGTAGTTAGACCCAGCTCAATAGATCCAGAAGTACTATTCTAGGAGTAATACTAATTGCATAGCAATTAAACTACTAAAACAGTTTTACATATTTTTTTCTATTGCTTAAATAATTTAAAGTGACACAAATCTGTAATGTTTACACACCTAACAGATCAAATTTACTAGCTTGCTAACTATTGCTATAATCCTATGTTGTTGCTGCCATTTTATGCAGAATAAAACAAAATTTTAATTTACAATATAAAAATATCAATTTTGATAATTTGAGATAAATATACAAATTTGTTAACTATAGCTCTAGACTAAGGCACCCACTTACAAGCTAAGCATATTACCAAAGGTTTAGAAAGCTGCAAAAGTTATATGCCTTGATCCTGTGTGTATAAGATGCAGGTTTTTTGGGGGTCTTTTTGTCCAAAAGTTGGCTTCATCTTATACTTCAGTTTAGAACTCAATCCCATTTTTCTAGAACTAAAAAAAGACAAAATTGGGTCAAATTGTATCGATTTGCTTACTGGAAAGATAATATCTATATAGTGGCATACTGCAACAAAGGGAACTAAATCACACCTATACATTGGGAAGCAGAAAGAGAAAACCAGAGCTTGAAGACATTTGCAAGTGGATCACCGGTGCCACTATCATTGTCAATACCTTCAAGTAATGATGCATCTCAAACAAGCTCAACGGCATTGAAGATGACATCCTATAATAAATTAATTCATAGAGAAACAGGGCTCAACAGAGGCACCACAAGAAACCAATGAATACAACCTCATTAACAATACCTACTACATCAATTTGTATCCCCAACATGACAGAGAGAAAATTTAATCAGTTCTACAAGTCCAACAATGAAGGCAAGTTGGAAGTGTTCAACAAGAATTCTCAGATCACAGATGCCTAAAAGCACAAAAAAAATGACCTGGAACACAAATAGAACTTTTTATTGACAACTCAATTTCAAGAGAAATACCTCAGTCACAAAAAAATTTAAAACCAAAGAAGTTGATATTTATTCAATTTTATTTCAAATTATTCTCTCAATATGCATTGGCAATTTAGTGGTCTTATCCCCAAAGAGTCATTATCATGTTTTTGGAATGCTTACAAATCACAAAAGTAAACAAAATGTCCTGGTGTTTCCTGCCCCCACCCATTTTTTCACAAGTTTTATTCATTTTCTTTGCTCTAAAATCAGGTGCATTTTTTTTTTTTTTTTTTTTTTTTAACATGAAAATAAGGTTTTCTTCCCCTGAAATTTAGCTACTTTTTAACTGTGTCTTATACTCCCTCATAATCTATACACAAAATTATGGTAATTTTAATATACCTTGAAAATATTTTAGTCTTGAAATATATGTAGATGTCAAGAAAATTTAAGTAAGCAAAATATTAGGCCATTGCTATTTTTGTAGGAATTTGAAAAAGAAATGACTGCTTTAAAAAATAAAAATGATTCAATAGTAAAAAAAATACAACTAAGAGGATGGGCTCCACTGAACAGATATGTAACTTTCTGTATATATATAAAAAAAAAAAAAACCCAAAAAAAAAAAAAAAAAAACCAAACACTGATGTATTCTCTAGCTGTACATAATTGTCTTCCTTGAAATATGTTGACTGCTTTGTACAGTGATATTCCATTGCATCCAGTCTTGCATTTCTGTCAAGCAAATGCACAATGAAGCACACTATATTGCCAATGTTGATGGCAGGATTATTAGAAAAAATATGAAGAGGCTTCAGATCACTGATAGAAATTTTTTTAACAAAATCAAATTGGATGTATGAATACTTTATTTTCCTAACATACAGAAAATATCCCTTTATTAAATGATCATGCAGATGTAATAAAATGCACATCCCAGTGAAAATCTCATATATAAATAACAAAGAAAAACAACTTTTCTTTTTCCCCTCATTATAATTAAATTTACTTAAATTCAACAAGCAAATAAATAATAAACCATTAAAACTCTTGTAAGGAAAGCCATTAATATCAACAATATTTTTGAATACATTCAACTCTTAATACTAAGGAGGGGTGCTGAAAGTTCTCAGCTGGACTAATTTCCCAAAATTTAATCAAATGATCATACAATTTTTTGAAGGGCTTCTTGGCCAGGTTGAGAACTTGTATGCACACATTGTACTTGTATACTTGAGATTATTCTTCATGAATAAATATTCAGAGTTAGAATGTCTCCTTTAAAAGTCAATATTCCAAATGTGCTATTATTGAAGATATTACAAAAAAAATCTGGTACTTTGTAATAAACATTTTAACTACTATGCCGTCACAGAGATATTTCACCTTTTTTTTCTTTTTTTTTTTTATACAGACAAAAAAAGTTTATATGCCAAAATGAACACTTTGAAAAGTGTGCTTAAAAAAAAAAATCAGCCACCTGACAAAGAAAGGTTTGAAAAGAAATTATTTGGTGACATTTCAGGAAATGGGTTGGGCCAAGAGTATTTCAGCATCTCCTTATAGGAATTGAACCATTAGCAAGCACTTTTACTTATAAAAGCACAGTTTATGTGGACATTGCTACATGGATTACAAGAGAAACATTTTCTGATAACTATTCAGGATTTTTGAATGCTATAGTTTTCACTATTGATGCTTATATTTAAGTATTGGTGACTATCATAGTATTAAATTTCACATTTATCCTTATTATGATTCTTTTACAAATTCATTTATTAACAGAAAAGTTGTGCTTTGCTAAAATTTTGTTCATACTGTAGTTTTAATGTTACAAAGTGAGAGTTGCCTGTGAACTGAAAATTTATCACCAAAGTAATTTCTTCTGAGCTTGGTTTGTTTGGGTTTTTTTTTTTTTGGTTTTTTTTCATGCTATATTAACTTCAATGGGTTATTTAATGCTGACAAAATTTTTATTGCTGGTAATTTCTGATATTAAAACCTATTTTTACAATTTCATAGTGTTTTAACCCCATTTTGGGGGTTAACTATTTGCCTATAGCAGGGACCCTAACAGGTTCTACCATCCCAGTTCAGGGTGGACCTGGGAACACCAGCAATTAATAGGTGGTTCCACGCTCTTCAAAACCTGATCAGAGGCCCTGCTGTTGGAGGTAGTTTAATGTCTTACCCAGGACGTGAATGTAGTTTATCATCATACCCAGGACAGCTTCTAAACTTGAAGGTAAAAAAGATTCCTTGACGTCTGTGCTAATTATAGCAGAAAATAATGCTGTTTAAAAAAAAAAATAAAAACAAAAAAAAATCATGCCCTTCATTCATTATTGATAATTAGTTAAAATAGTTGTCTAATGTTTCTATTTTTGTTTCGGAATAAAACCCTTAAAAAATTATATATATATATATATATATATATATATATATATATATATATATATATATAGGGAAGAAGAAGAAATTACATTAAAGAATTTCTTTATCAGCATCAAATTTTCAAGTTTCATTCCCAGTCAGATACTCCAACTATTGAGTTAACAAGAATAAAAGTGATATTAAACTATCAAATGTTGACTGTAGGCCCATGTTCATCAGAAAAATAAACAAGAACTAGTTTTTATAACTTAAGGAGTAAATATTTAAGAAAGGATTGCTTCCAATAGCCAAACTTAACATCTTACATAAACAAGAAAAAAAAATGCTAAGAATAAACATTAGGAGGCATTTGAACTTTATTAGCTATTCATCAGAATAAAAAACAAGATTTGCTCAATAACTATGTACAGAAATCTAAGGAATTTGTTAGAGATGCAAATGAAATTTAAATCAGAGCTTATTTGAAAAAACAGACACCAAGTGTAAAAACAGAAAATCTTTTCAAAAAGGCTAAAAAGCAATCTTAAATATCACATTTTATACAAAAGTAAATTTCACATTGTGCTGAAGCTGAAAGCACTTGAAACATTTAATACATATGGCAGGTGCAAGGTTTTATATTTGATACCCCAATTTAGCACCTAGTACCTATTTATAGTTGCAGCTTACTATCATAGTACATTTATCTCCCTCACCCTGCATGACCATAGTCTATAGAAACCAATTAAAAAAACTTGGTATATAATATAGGAATTTCCATTGTACACAAGTAAGACCAATTAGGCAACATTTTGTGCATAAATGAAAAGCAGACTAGACATTTTAATGATAAAAGTATAATTAATACTAACAGGATAGGTTATTGGAGATCACTTCAGTATAATAAATCTTGGAAATAGGTCAACGTGTGTGTGTGTGTGTGTGTGTGTGTGTGTGTGTGTGTGTGTGTGTGTATATATATATATAAATAAAACATACACTACATATCCAGCACTTAATACATTTACACATTTTCATTAATCATATTTCAATTTGTATACATTTCATAATGCACTTAATAATTAATATGCTGCAGAAAAAAAACCTAAGATCTGAAAACATTTATCAAACTAAAAAGCACATGCATGATGACTAACCATATCCAATTCTAAGAAATAGTGTTTTTGACAGAGATAGAATTAAAAGTTATTGGGTTGGTGCAAAAATAATGTCGTTTTCTCACATATGTTACTATGTGAGAAAACGACATTATTTTTGCACCAACCTAATAGATGGAATCCAAAGTTTTGCTCGAAAGAGTTGAATTTTGAAATACTGTTTACCATTTTTCCTTCTGAATTATTCATCGAATGTTAACATAAATTGCTATGTCAACACTATCAACATTAGCAGAAATAAGGTCTGTTTTTATAATTTACTTAATTGTTTATGGTAATGTTATTTGAGCTTAAGTATAAGATAAAGTGGTATCAGTCAACCAGATTCTTGTAAAAAAAATAAATAAAAAATATTTGTACTAAGAGAAACGAAAAAACTTGCATTTCTCAATATCAAACCAAAAATGCAGATTGTTAAATATCTTTATAGTCATTATTATCATACTTAACGTAGTGTTAAAAATGTTAAACAAGAATAGCAAGTAAACATTTGACTCACTCAGAGATCAGAATGTAGTCATTTTTTGCCCATCATGTAGAAGGTAAAGTCTGTGTAACAAGGTATCTAAATTATTTTACCTTAACCACCAATGCTTCACTAATTCAATCTTAAGAAACAAATTACAGGAAATTATATGTAAAAGATTTATTAAAAATAGAGGCAGATTAATCTGCTAAAATTACCAATTTCTTTAGTGCAACTCCCCTCCCATTGCACCAGTATTCTGGTCTTATAAGTAAAACAACACTTGCATAGTCATTTTTGTAACTATACTTCAGTGTATGATTAATAGTAGTTGCAATGTTGTAAAAATCCAATAAACTCAAGGCCTCCAAACCTAATAGAGAAGCATTAAAAACAAAAATATTATATATATATATATATATATATATTATAGTGAAGTTAATTGTAGGTATCCTTAAGTGGGAGGTACAAGTGGAATATGCCTTCACTGTTTTAAAAGAAACACTAATAAACAGAATTTAGTTTGAAATTCATACATCTACAAGCATATCTCTATGGTATTGAGAGTTGTTTCAAAAACAAATTCCAAAGTTTACAGATACTGAAATCAGAATACAGCAATATAAGTTTAGATATCCAGTCTTTTATATCATCAGCATACCACAGACAAGTTTTTTTTTTTTAAAGAATTCAGTGCTATTAGTTATGCTGACTAGATAAGAGAGATCAGCCAACAATAACAAAAAATTAGAGGTTTGGTTGCAAGTCGGTTAATAAACTAGACTTGCTCTTGAACAATTTGCTGTTTCCTCAAAACAGTTCTTAGGCTGTGATAACTAAACTACATTTCTGCAACAAAACTATTTTTGCTTCTACTTTATTAATTTGTATCATAAAAGTACATTCACATAGACTGAACAATCATTTAGATGATTGCCAATCTCAAAGAAAGGTAATCGATTGCTTAAAAATATAGTAAATATACAGAAAAAAAAAAAAAAAAGTAATGTTTTTCTGGTAAACTTTTTATTAAAAATTACAAATAAATCTTTGTCAAGAACTGCACAATGCCATTTTAGATAATCAGCGCACAAAATTTAAAGATAATATTTATGTAAAAATGCTTTTTCATTATTAGCTGATGTACATACTGATGTATCTTTGAAAAGGTTAAATTATCATATATTAATCATTATCAGAGACTATAGAAATCAATTCCATAATCAATATCATTAAAATAAAATTTGAAATAAATCCAATTAGCAAAGGATAAAGCAATTTTATAGTCTACATATCTCTGATAATCATCAAATTTCCAAACCTTTGTTTGGTTCATTTCTATCATATGGAAATATGATAGAAATGAACCAAACAAAATTTCACTAATTTCGAATATTTTCCATTTCAAAAGTTCAATCAACCTCATAAATACATTGTTCTTTACACAGTTCTAAAACTCAAGATGACTCATTTGTGTAAAGCAAAAAGATAGTTGGTTCAAGAAGTGACCCATGTTGATTGCTAGGGCCTCAGAAGACTAGCCATTAAAAAAACTATCTTCAGGGAGTTAGCTGTCAGGAAGGACATTATAATAGAAAGACTTTCAGTAATCCCATAGCTAGAGAGCTTTTGCAGTAATCCTTTATGCTGCACCTTGTCAAAAGCATTTGAAATATCTAATGCTATAGTCCTTGAGATGTATTTGTTGTTTAGTGCTTCTGTAAATAATGGTTGGTAGGACATCAACGGTGATTCAGGGTGACTGAAACCTTGTTGATTATACCATTAAAATCATCACAAGTCTATTATGGCGTTCTCTTTTGGTCTTATGTTAGGCAAATTTCCATTTCAGATTATAATTTATATTTTAAGAGATGAAAATTTGAAAACAATAGGTAAAAGTTGGATTGTGACTATCAAAGTAGTTTTTTCTCTTTTTTTTCATCTTCCATATTTGTTCCTATTTCTATACAATATTAAAAGTTGTTTTCGAACAGAAGAAAAACAAAAATTAAATTAAAACATGAAAAAATAAACGGACCAAATTATAAAAGCATACTTTACCAAACAGTCAAAGAATAGGAATCTAAAAACTAATATTTTCTGAAACCTAATATAGCAAAAGAAATCAAAACTACAAAAGTTTATCTGATAAACAGATTTGGTTGTTTGGAGAAGTAATATCTGAAGGATTATTTACTACTGTGTACAAAGTTTAATGATACCAACAAGGACAATCTATGGTAGTGATTAAAATTTTAATGCCAAGTAGACTGTTTAAATAAAAAAAAATAAAAAAAAAGACAAGCACCCTTTTTTATTCTTTGAATCTGCTCAGTAAGATTAGAGATCATTTTTGTCTTATATTCAGCTCATTAACTACTGACCACCTGATATACACCACGGAGGCTGTATGAATTATATGAACAACACAAAGAGAGTATTAGACAAAGATTTCAGTTTACACATCAGTCATATCATATATTTAATGTCAACAGATTGTTTAAAGTTCTAGTCATGAATGTAATAGAAAAATGCATCCAGTCAACAAAAGCCAGTCACTCAACTCAAACAGAACATGGTACAAGGCTGTGGGAATCACATGAATTACAAGGAATGCATTAAAAATTTGCTGAGTCTCTCCCTTGAACTGAACATACTTATTTTCATTCTGATTTAGAGGTTGAAAAGTAATATTGTTTAAGAGAAAAACCTATAGAATAACCTTTTTCAATTCAATGAAAATTTAATTGAAATGTTTGACTAATGATAACTAACAGATAAAAGCAGTATTCATTATGGTTAATTCAAACCATATTCTGAAATACAATGAACAGAAGGGTTACAAGCTAGCAATTACATCAGTTGTTTGAGAGTTTTTCAATAACACAATAGGCAAGCCTTACACAAGCATAGAATACAAATAGAAATTAATTTTAATGAACTATTTTTTGCTGAGAGGCAAAAACAAGTCAAATCTATATTCAGTTTATTCAGTAAAAGAACATTCCTACATGAATGCATTCACCAACACTTACATACACGTGTATGATTTACTAATGAAATATGCACACACACACACACACACAGTAAAATAAGATACGGTTTATTGCATGTTGGTATTTAACTTGTTTTACTAATTAAAACAGTTAATATACATAAGACTTATCTTAAGCCTTACCAAGTACTTTTAAGTTTATTATGCCAATCTCAAAGTAATGATTTTATATACAAGAAAAAGTACAATGAACGATATTCTTTCATAGACCCTATACCTTATCTGTGATGTCAAACATTAAGCAAAATATGCTAGGTGAAATAATTCAATATACCAATTTTGAATCTAGTAGCAGCAATGTAGTTCTAAAGCAAGTTGTTCACTTCACACTAAATACAATATCTTTGTAAAACAAAGGCTTTGAGTTATTAGCATGTTAGTTTGATGGTATTTGCAAGAAGGTTTGATTCTCACCAAGTAAATCTATCCTTGTGCCAAACTAAGTTAATTTCTAAAAATGTCTGTTTATATGTGAAAACATTGCATGGAAAAATTGAGATTATAGAATAATTTAGTGAAATTGTTATGATTTCAATAACCTCAACTGTGTAATTGTAATTCATTTGCCATCTTGTTAGTTTTAACATTTTGTTTGTATATACATTCCCACAAATTTGAAGAAATTCTGTTACTGTACCAAGTGCTTTAGTCATATAACATTTTAAAATGAATGGTTACAAACACAGTCAAACCAAATTCCAGTTTCTCATGATAATGAAAAAGAAATTTTTTTAAATTTTCCATTTCTAGCAGTCATTTCATGTTTGTAAGTAACACAGAATAGGTTAATAGATACAAGTAATTTGTTTAAGAGACAAAAGGAGAAATAATAGTGACAAATTGGCAAAGTGACCATGTTTGAATTCAATTCCAACATGTGGTCCACCCTTGAGAGGAATCACTCAAGTTGAATCAGCTGTTCACAGAAATAATCCATAATCGCAAAAGAACAAAAGTGAATTTAAGAGAAATAACTAATACAAGTTATTATGTAACAGTAGGCAGCTAATAAGATTAGGATTCTTCAGGTTGCTTTTGAACTTACAAGAAAAGTTTTTTTATTTAGTAAGAACAAATATTGTTTTTCTGATAGTTTGTAATTGTATAAAGAAATTTAGGGTTATTTTTAACTTTTATCAAGCTCACTAATGATAACCATTTACTCGGCCAAATTGCTAGTATGATTCCAATGAGAAAGATGTGTCACATTTAAGGACACTGACACATCATTGGCCTTAAGAAAAAGTGTCAATCCTTGAACACCAAGAACAATGTGAACTCATTAAGCCAAAATTACATCAATATATGTCAATTACAAAAATAAGGTAGTCTAAAACAGCTTTTAGAGAGAAAAAAAAAAAAAAGAAAAAAATTGTCGCTACTGTCTACAACAAATAATTATTATAATCATGTCTTAAAATATCTAAACAACCTCTGACAAAAAAAAAAAAAAATAACTGAGCCACTCTTTCTCAAAGACCCAAATCAATTAATGCTTAATCCTTGTTTCCAAAAATCTAGTTTACTTTTCCAAATCAGGTAATTAATTGAATGATAATTTGTTAAGTCCAAAAACATCAATATTACATTAAGATCAGGAGATAAAAATAATGTTCAGGTCTGGTGATTACCAAATAAACATACTTGTAGAGCATGAATATAAAACTATAAATTTGGCTAAACTACAGTCAATCATTTTATAAATAAACATTTTTTTTCACCCTTTAAATGGCAATATTATTATGTATATCCTTAACATCAAATTTGAAAGGGTGGGGAGAGAATAATCAGTGAATATCTTAAAAATAAATAGTCTCCAGGAATTTTTTTTTCTAGCATAAGATGATTACTATTCTCCCAAGGAAAAGAAACATCTTTATATCTTGACAGATTTGAAACTTTATGTTGAAGTGATATTCACAAAAGCATAAAAAACAAAAATGACTGATAGCAAATTTCAATTTTGAAAGTAAAACAGGTGTATACATAAGTGAATGATGAAAAAATTTTTGGTACAACTTCCCAAAAATCAGTATTCTGATGTTTGGTCATTGAAATACTGATTTTGGAATGAAGAACATTTTTGCACCACTGTGTGTGTGTGTGTGTGTGTGTGTGTGTGTGTGTGTGTGTGTGTGTGTGTATATATATATATATATATATATATATATAAAATTGTAGGTATTCTATTTTTGTTTTAGATAATGTCAAAATTGATAATGATAGTTGATAAATCCATGAAATTCAAATGTAATCCTATTAAATTTTTCAGGATTTTTCAAAAGATAATCTTAAGACATTTAAGAAAATAAATGTAGTTATCTGGTCATACACATTAACTTGTACAGAAGAAGGAATAAGATATTACTCATTTTTTTTTGAGAGAGAGAGAAAAAAAAAAAAAACACTAGTTCTTGCTTTCTGATCAACTACTGACTTATAACAAATCTGTTTTTGTACCAACCTGTACAGTGAAGTGCAAAGTAACATGATAAACTCTTGATGGGAAGGTTCTGAACAGTAACTTTGTGTTGAGTACACAGTACATGTGATATAATAGCATGCACATCACATGATTTTTAAGCTTTTTTCTTATTCTAAACTTAAGGTAGAACTAAAGTCCTTTATTTGATTTATAAAATAAATTCAAAATCTCCAAAAAGCTTCTTTCAGCAATCAAGATAAAAATCTTTATTATAAATAATAGCAACAATATGAAGTTATTTGGTAAAACTTATTTTGACTATTCATCACAGGATATAGAATATTATATACATAATCTCATACTAAAGTTTATCAATCTTTCCTATACATCTTACAAATGAAGAATTTAATTATTAAACTTGTACAGTTACTCAGGAATAAACAAGTATTTAATAACACTTCACAATTTATGCTGATCAAAACTGCTTTATTTACTAATAAGTAGTACTCTCACATTTGATGGATAAAAGAAATTGAAATCATACAACATAAGCACAAAATCCATGTAAGAGCAATTAAACAAGTTGCCTTTTGCAAATTGTCAGATCTGAACTTGCAAGTTTTAACTCTTAAGAGTCTTATGAGAGAGATTTATTGTTATATTTCAATTCACTAAAAAGGAAAAAAATTGTTAAAGTTTAATTTAATCCTATAAGAATTTTTTGCTGCCAAAATCTGAAAAAGCAAAAATAAATAAAAATAAAACATTTCAAAACAAAAAAATAAGTTAAAATTCTATTTCCCCCCCCCTTAGTCTTTTAGCCTAAATCTAAACAATTTGCTCAGTCAGAAAGAGAGCAGTCAAAAATAGGGTAGGACTAAAAGATTTAGATAGTAAGATTACAGATGTGGATAGAGACAGACAAATAGAGAAAGAAAAAATAAGTTTAGTTTTGTGCTATTGTCAGTGTACAATATGCAGTGACCTAAAAAGGTCACTGCATATTGTACACTGACAATAGCACAAAACAGAAAGAAGTTTTAATATATTAAGGAATAATTTTATTTTTAAATGAGAGCGACAATAAAATTTATCCATTTACATCAGATTTTAAGGGCCAATCAAAAGGAAATAGAAATCTTGTTTAAATTAACAGGACAAATAACACTCACTGGTCAGAACAAGAGAAAACCTCTTGTAAGTACCCCAAAATAAAATGTTAATTTAAATATATCTAAAGACTGTCTATATTTGAGATGAGGTACTGTAGTTATTTACATTATTTGGACTGTTGTCCTCATCTTTGTTGTCATATTCATGTTTCAGACATTGTATGCTTCAGCGTTCTTCGGTTGATTGGAATTTCAAATTGAATTTCGGGTACAACTGATATGGAGATATCCAGAAGTGGCATGGCATGTGGAACTAGAACAGTCTAAGGTCTCAGTTCAAAATTCCAATCACTTGAAGAAGGCCGGAGCATACAGAGGTCAAAATACCATAAGTATGGCAACAAAGATGAGGACAACAGTCCAAACAATGTAAATATCTAAAGACATTAATAGTAATAGAGTACTTAACAACCCCCCCACCACCACCAAGAAAAAAAACCAAACAAAACAAATATGGGAGGGGAAAAAAGGTGGGGAGGATGGCAAGCAATCAAGATTGCATAAATCTCTCTCTCTCATTATATATATATATATATATATATATTACTACGATTGAGCTTTTTATTTAAATTTTCTTGTGTTTGAACAAGTGGAGTGTGTAGAAACTGTCCAAATGTCCTATAATTCCAAGCACTTTCAGCTATACTTTTAGTCATCATCAAGGATGATTTTATTTTTTCAGTTTTTAGTGTTATAGAGATGTTTTATTTTCCGAACAAAGTTAACACATTGTGGCTGTTTTCATAGTTAATATTAAGTGTTGGCTTTTTCTTTTTTTATTATTAAGGCTTCCCTTATTTTTAATCTTTTTTTTTTTTTTTTTTTTTTTTACAGGTGGATGAGTTTATGTTTGTATTTTTTACTTTTATGTTTCAGATGGAGTCTGGTAAGTTTGTATGCGTGTTTAAATGGGTTCTAATAGAGTTGTGGTCAGATAGGTGTAACGTAAGGCATCTGGATAGGCATGTAGTGATGTGACTGATGTAATCATTTATGAATTCAGTTTGATCCGAACACAGTTCCTTAAGGGGCATTTGAACTCAATGTTCATTTGTAATTTTGACTTTTTTTGAGGATAAAGTTAGCCGTTTTAAATTCTTTGCAGTAGATAATTACATTTTTTTTATTTATTTATTCAGGCCAATTGGGGTAGTGTATTTCTTTATAATATTTCTAAGTGAAGATTCATTTTGTTTGTAGTTAATATGGATTTGGTTTTTGAAGAAAATATTTATGTAATTTTTGACTGCATGTTCCCTATCATTATTTACTTTGAGGAGACAGTCTAATTTGGTAGTCTATAAGTTGGTTAGGGAAGCCATTGTTAATTAGTGTCTGTTTTACATTATTGAGTTCTTTAAGGAAGAGTAGTCGAGAGGATGAATTCTGGTGTGCTCTTTTTAGGAAGATTTTTTATAACTGCTATTTCGTATCTGAGTGGGCATTCACTTTTAAAGTTAAAGTGGCATATATAAGTACGAATGTCACTCTTTTTCAACTTTACCCCTAGAGGCCATAGCCTAACATACCATTTTGGAATCAGGCTGATTGTTTTTGGATTCCACCATTTTGGCTTCTACTGAAAAAAAAAAAAAAAAAAAAAAAAAAAAAAAAAACACACACACACACACAATTAAAAGGAACACAACTCTAACTTTCAATAGCTCATGTTCAAATGAAAAAAATGACTGTTCTCAAATCATTCCATGCTGGATCCGGATTCACAATCTTAAAATTTTGGATTCCCAAGTTTTCATTACTGTGATTACTTCCCAGGATTTTTTTTAAGTGATTTTTTTTTTTTTTTATTTGCAACAAATTTTTGTATGATAATTTTTGTAACTTTGAAATAAATTTTGGAATAATTGAAATTAATTACAAAATCCAACGAAAGTCACACATGAAATAAAAATAATTATCTGTACAGAAAGTAAGGACCTACATACATCAAATTGTCTTTAAGTGGTGACAGAAGAATTATCATTGAATTTTTAAAAGGTAAGCTTAAATATTAATGCAATACTTAAATTCAGTGATCAATTTTGAGTTCTTCTTTAGTTTATTGTAGCCTATTGCATCTACTCCTCCCTAACTATTGTGATGAAGGCACAATCAAGAGCTCTCCACAGGAGCTAGCTTAAATGCTGCCCAGTAGGGAGGCGTTTAAGCTTTTATACAAGTCAATTTCCAATGTAAATTTTTCTCTTTAATGAATGCCAAAGTAAAATTATTTTTCTCATTATTAAAAAGTTATATCAACTTTTTCTCTTAACAAGGAGTAAAATTTCAAAAGATGTTATGTACAGATTAGACCCAATTTGAATAAAATGCAACGACAACTATCAAGTTGATGTTGCTCTAATAGCAGCACAACTACAAATATTTGTATGTTTTTTATGTTAGTGAGCTTTATACAGTAAAGACAGAATACTTTCAAAATATTTAATATACTGTCTGTTTATATTTACACCAGTCATGTATTTTGATACAAAATTAACAATTACTAAGAGAAAAATTATGTTTTCAAACATACAAAGCAGAATAAAACAAAAGTAAATAGTGGAGAAACTATTCAGATAATTTCAAAATAGATAAAAATAATTATTAAAGAGTGAATGCACAGAAATTTTTTGAATCTGATTTGTAGATATTTAGACAAGTAAATGTCTGAAAGAATAGTCAGTCAAAATGAAAACCTATGTATGACAATCTTGTCATGCACGAAAGAAAGAGAAAAAAAACAGAAAGAAAAAAAACAGAAAGAAAAAAAACAGAAAGAAAAAAAACAGAAAGAAAAAAAACAGAAAGAAAAAAAACAGAAAGAAAAAAAACAGAAAGAAAAAAAACAGAAAGAAAAAAAACAGAAAGAAAAAAAACAGAAAGAAAAAAAACAGAAAGAAAAAAAACAGAAAGAAAAAAAACAGAAAGAAAAAAAACAGAAAGAAAAAAAACAGAAAGAAAAAAAACAGAAAGAAAAAAAACAGAAAGAAAAAAAACAGAAAGAAAAAAAACAGAAAGAAAAAAAACAGAAAGAAAAAAAACAGAAAGAAAAAAAACAGAAAGAAAAAAAACAGAAAGAAAAAAAACAGAAAGAAAAAAAACAGAAAGAAAAAAAACAGAAAGAAAAAAAACAGAAAGAAAAAAAACAGAAAGAAAAAAAACAGAAAGAAAAAAAACAGAAAGAAAAAAAACAGAAAGAAAAAAAACAGAAAGAAAAAAAACAGAAAGAAAAAAAACAGAAAGAAAAAAAACAGAAAGAAAAAAAACAGAAAGAAAAAAAACAGAAAGAAAAAAAACAGAAAGAAAAAAAACAGAAAGAAAAAAAACAGAAAGAAAAAAAACAGAAAGAAAAAAAACAGAAAGAAAAAAAACAGAAAGAAAAAAAACAGAAAGAAAAAAAACAGAAAGAAAAAAAACAGAAAGAAAAAAAACAGAAAGAAAAAAAACAGAAAGAAAAAAAACAGAAAGAAAAAAAACAGAAAGAAAAAAAACAGAAAGAAAAAAAACAGAAAGAAAAAAAACAGAAAGAAAAAAAACAGAAAGAAAAAAAACAGAAAGAAAAAAAACAGAAAGAAAAAAAACAGAAAGAAAAAAAACAGAAAGAAAAAAAACAGAAAGAAAAAAAACAGAAAGAAAAAAAACAGAAAGAAAAAAAACAGAAAGAAAAAAAACAGAAAGAAAAAAAACAGAAAGAAAAAAAACAGAAAGAAAAAAAACAGAAAGAAAAAAAACAGAAAGAAAAAAAACAGAAAGAAAAAAAACAGAAAGAAAAAAAACAGAAAGAAAAAAAACAGAAAGAAAAAAAACAGAAAGAAAAAAAACAGAAAGAAAAAAAACAGAAAGAAAAAAAACAGAAAGAAAAAAAACAGAAAGAAAAAAAACAGAAAGAAAAAAAAGAAAGAAAAAAAAGAAAGAAAAAAAAAGAAAGAGAAAAAAAGAAAGAGAAAAAGAAAGAAAAAAAGAAAGAGAAAAAAAGAAAGAGAAAAAAAGAAAGAGAAAAAAAGAAAGAGAAAAAAAGAAAGAGAAAAAAAGAAAGAGAAAAAAAGAAAGAGAAAAAAAGAAAGAGAAAAAAAGAAAGAGAAAAAAAGAAAGAGAAAAAAAGAAAGAGAAAAAAAGAAGAGTAAAAAAGGAAAGAAAAAATGTCTTTACTTAGCACAGGGATAGATGTACCATGTGTTTGAAGGCGATTTCTTTGTTCATATATGTGGGGAACTTAATGTGATTGAAGGAACTATGAATGAAAGTCAGGAGTAATTTTGGAAGTTAATTTGTTTTCTTTGGTACAGTGGTAGATCTTTCAACAAGATTACCTTAAGCATACAGCTAAAAAAATCACTTGGCAAATAGTTCATTCAGTCGCCTATTCAATATACAATTTGACAAATTGAAAATTTATGCAATGTTTTAAAGATCAATCACATCAGAAGGACCCCAGAAGTAATGTTTTTAAGTTTGTTTGTTTTTTTTTGCAAAAAAGTAGGCCAAGATTTCAAAACAATGTTGGAAAAGGGTTATGTAAAACAGAGCAGTATATGCAAACTAGGGCCATACAGCTAAGTATTAAAATTTGAAGTCAATAAGAACACCCCCCCCTTTTTTTTTTGCTATTTCTTTTACTTATTATTTTGTAGTGCATGTTTGAGAATGCATTTTTTCATAATAATTATTAACTTTACATTAAAATGTGACCTATATCACATAAATTTAAAGTAAATGTTAGCACCAGAAGTATGAGAAGAGGCTAAAAAGATATTAGCCCAATGTACTGATGACCAAATGACCATACATCAGATTTTATTTTTGGAATTCCTTCTTGGTGGAGTCAAGAACTTTTCAGCATACAATTACATCTTAAATAATTTTTCTTAAGTGTTTAAATATTTTGCCCTACCCTCACTATATAATCAGTTTTAAATGTGACTCTAAAACTACAATACAGAAAAAAAAATTCCTTTAGGAAGCTACCCATTGAGATAGCTGATCAAATTCCATTCCTCATATTACAAATTACATTTTTTTTTCACTCATTTTTTTTCTTCAAATTGAAGCTATTGTTTATGAAATTTTTTAGCAAACCAGGACCATACAGCTAACAGAGGGTGGTACTCCACGTTAGCCTCATTCTGCAACATAAGCATTTTGACAAAAACTTAAAAGGGGAAAAAATAACATTTCATATTTTAACTTTATTTTTTTCTTTTATTTTCTAACTGTTGCTTAAATGTCATTACTTTCCCAAATCTATTTTTGAAGTTCGGGAGAAGCAAACTAAAAATACTTCTAGTCTTTGGTGTACAATACACAGAAAAAAAACCACACCAATAATTTCTTCAAGGGCCACAAGATTTAAACATAAATGTGGAAAAATTAAGATTTTCAATTATAAAAAAAAAAAAAAAAAAAAAATCCCTCAGAAGATCCTCAAGAAAAAGTATACAGAAGTAATTGCAGGAAATGGTGTTATATCAAATATCACATGGGGAAACCCTAGCAAAATAAAGAGTTTAGGGCTGAAATATCTACATTTATAAACATGTGAGGCAACTGACAAATGGATAAAGAAAAAGCAATATTTAAACATTTATGTCCTCATGAAAAATAAAAGCAGGTTTTTGAAACTACAATGTGAATTATTCTAAAGAAACAAGGTATAGCAGCAAGTGTCTAAATTCATCTTCACTAAATTTTGATGTCTAAATGCAAAACCCCTTTTGATAGTAAAGAAAAATATAAAAAAAAAAAAAATGTGATGTTAACTTAGTGCATCTAACTGTTAGATTCTAACAATAATATTTATGAAGCATATAGTTGAAAGATCTAGTTAAAAGAGAACTAAACATTGCCTCACCATAACTAATTTCAAACTAGTGATTTGATCAGGGATGAGGGGAAAAGAATTGCCTTATAAGTCTATATAAGGAGTCCAAGAGTGGGGAATTATACATGCGTGCGCACACACACACACACACACATATGTATAGTTTGCTAGTAAAAAGAATATTATCCTTCCTTTTCAACATTCAAGCAAAAGGAACACAGTAAGAATATGTAGGATAAGTGAAAGAAAAGATAAAAATAGAGATGGAAAACAGTACTGGAGAGAATGTTTGAAGAGAAAGAGTATTAGCACTTTTCCACTATCTTGTGTTAATCACCAGGCACATTCCAGCAGTAACTGACAGCAGCAGCAGCTGCTGCTATAATGCCAACCATGCAGAGGAGATGGTTGGTAAAAGGAATTAAAATAGAGAGGAAGGAAGTATTTTATACAGGAGATTTCTGACAGGATAAGTTTAGTCATTGGCACCTCACTTTTGGTCAACAATTCAAACTTTGGTGTGAACTGTTGCCACTCCTTTCCACCACTTTTTCTTAGTCAAATAGGGAGAAAGTCAATGACCGCTCATTTCTGTTAACATTTCCAATCTCTCAGTGAAATTCATGAATAACAGAAACCATTATTTTAAGGATTAAAATGGTATGTAAAGAAAAAAAGGGTTAGTTGGAAGAATTGGATGAAATTTATAGCAAGAATTACTTTAACAACTTGTTTTTTTTGTTTTTTATTTTACCAATTGCAAGAACTTGTGCTAATTTATACCAGGAAACAAAATAGGCTTCACAATTAATAAGAGTTAAATTCTGCAAGATATTTAAATGTGCTATAAGAAAATATCTTATAAGATTGTATTCCAATGACTTCTAAAATATACACAAAATTACAACACAATTCAAAATAAGGCAAGTTTTAGCAAAGACTTTTTTTTTTTTTTTTTTGCAACAGTTAATTTTACTCAAAACAAGTATTTTTAAATTTTTTGTTTTTTTTAACAATCTATAATATTTTTGTTAGTCCACAAAAAGTAGTTAGGAGACTCAATGATAATGCATTATTGTTTTTGTGTTTTTGTTATTATACCCCTGAGTACAAGCTGAGAAACATGTTAAATCAGAGTATCACAATTATTTTTCAAAGTTTGTATAAATAACTAATAGGCATCCTGCTTGAAGTTGCATTTAAAAAGTGGAAATACAAGTAGATATTGCCAGTTTTACATGAAGCCAGCCAATTACAGGAAGATGTCTTTTGAAATCAACACTTTACTTAGATCATACATGAATTTGTAGTAACAACTATTACCAACCCAAAATCACAGCAAGAGCCTAAACTAAAACATTAAAAATATTTGGCCAAGTTATATCTATTAGTGACCAAGCAAAAAAAATTAGATTAAATTACAGTGCAGAAGAGAACTTATTGATTAAAAGACTAATGCAATCATATCAGCAACACCTGACATTACTAAACTCATTTTTACATGACTATCGGGTCACTCACCGCAAAAGAAAATGTTTTGTCTACAGAATTTATCATAAAATGTAAATGCCACAAATAAAAGAAAATTTCATACAAAAATGGATACCAATCAAACAATTATAATGAAATTTAGTTCACTTAAATATATAATCTATAAACATCTGTGCAAATTTAGAATGGAATATTCCAACCAAAACCCTTTGGTTTGTGATTTAGATGGGAATGTGAATATATCAAGTTAGACATATATTTGTAGAGGCACTAGCCAATTTTATTGACAAATCTAGTTAGAATATAAAGAGCCAGGTAAATATTTGACTGAAAATATACAATAATAGCTTATTAAAAATGTATTCTCCTTAAGTAAATTTCATATTTGGCTGAGTAATATTTAATCTGATAATTCTAGATAAAATATGCAAATGAATAAAGGATTAGACTAAACAGAAGGAAATAGCTAAATCCTTTATCTTCATGACTAGACAGAATTATATTAGTTTGAATAGGTATTAAATGCAAAATAGAATGCATGTAATATTTACTAAATATACATTATTTAGGATAAAATTTTAAAAATAAACAAAAAAAAAAAAAAAAAAAGAAAAAACTTGCTTAAAATTAGAATTTATTGTTTGAGCATAATTTTAGAAATGTAAAAAAAAATGTCAACAATATGAACTTTGCTTTTACATTTATTAGTAACTACCACAAAGGAAAAATATCAACTACTTTGTAATCAAAGAAATCCTCGGGATATTTCTGAAAAAAAAAAAAAAAAAAAAAAAAAAAAAAAAAAAACTAGGTAAAATGAGGTTTAGCATAAAAATACCAAGCTTTTCTAATCATTTTCTGTCTAAGAAATAATCAGATAAGATGTTAAAATAAATTTGTATTTAAGTTTCCTGAACAGCAGGTTAAAAACAAGCTAATTTATCTTAAAACTAATTCATCTCTAAAGCTGCAGACTTAAACTGTTCAAAGAGTAAATGATCTATGATTTTTCTCAATCCTTTGAAATTAAACACTCTTGACAAAATTGTACACCACAAAATATATATATTATTTGGCAAGAAGATGATTAATACATCATGGAAATGATATACTTGAATTACAGAATAATTTGTCTGAATTTACTTGTACTTGTAAAAGCTTCACAGATAACATTAATAGTAAATGTACTTTTAGTTAGTTTCACCTTATTTACCAATTCCCAATAAAGTATTTTTTTTAAGGTTTTACACATTGGGAAAAAAAAAAAAAAAAAATGGAGGAAAAAATCCTGTATTAAGACTACAGAAGAGCAATAGAAAAGAAATTGAAATAATTTTTTTTTTTTGGCCTTTGTCAGTCATGATTACTGGTCCTTAAATAATAGCAATTTTAATAAAACTGCAATTTTGGAGAACACCATGGTTTAAAATAAAACTTTATATAAACTTTTTATGCCTTTAACCCCTTTTGTCTAGAGAAAAAAAGATACAAAATTTAAAATAAGTGGAGAGTAGATGAGTTTCATTAATCATTAGAAAAATTGCTACAGATTGAGAGGGAGAGACAAAAGCTTAACCATGACACAAGTGGTCAATATCTACATTATATAACTGACATCATTAATATTCAGTGACACATTTAAATAAAATATCAGGAAAAAATGAGTTACAACAGCTGTTAAAAGCATGGTAGTCTATCTAAACTCATACAAATTCAAAACATCCTCAAGTAGACAGGCAGATACTAAAAAAAAGCAAAGAGTACTCAAAAAGAATAACTAACTTCCTTAAAGTTCTTCAATATGCTTAGAATGGTTACTAACAAATAAATAATTTTCAAATAACAGATATTTCTGGTTTTCAAATTTCAGATATTTGCCAAGTAAACAACACTGGCTTTACATTGCATTCTATTAACCTTTCAGCAGAGATGATAAACTTAGTTTCTAGTATTCATGCATGCCTATACAAAGGGGTAGTGTAAAGTTCTTGAACCAACACACCCCCTCAAGTTTAAATAAATGATCAAACATCAGATTTTTTTTTAAACCTCTTAGACAAACTTTTCAGCTCTGCAATATATAACTAGTATGTTTTTATTTAAAAAAAGCAAAAAACAAACATTTTATATATCTCACACACACAGTAGTACAGGTAAAGTTCCTCTACATCACTAGGTCATCACTGCTATCTGATAAATTAGACTTTAGTCATTTTAGAGTAAATAAAAAAAAAAAAAAAAAAAAAAAAAAAAGATTTTATGCAAAACTGAGATATCAGAATTAAATGATACCATAATTATAAGATAAAATCAGAAGATTGCAAATTTATTACACGCTAAGATATAAAGAATAATCATCTTATGATTTACAGAAAATTGCAAACTGAATCGTTTTGTCTTTCATTTTTTTTTTTTTTTAAGTATAAAATTTTCATGTGTAGGAAAAAAATAGCATATGATCCAAGAGTCAAGATTTTTTTACTGAAAGAATTTTTGGTAAATCTCACTCACTCTAGTTTAAAAGATAAAACAATAAAATAATTTCTAAATATAGATTAAGTTAAATGAAAAAGATCACTGATGTTTGATAACTGTAAGAATTAGAAAATATAAAAATTAAGAGTTAGGGTACTATTGGTTACAGTTTCTTAAAATAACATTTATATTTTTTAATTCTAATTATTTAAAAAAATTTTATAAACGACTACCAGGATGGATTGAGGTCAAATGTACTGACTGATTTTAATGTTTTAAATCCTTATACTTATGACTGCTTATTGCAAAGGAACATTTTCACTTGTTAAAATTTTTCAATGTTTATACTGAAACATGAAAATTAGATAACAGCTTAATGTGTAAAACTATTATGGTTTACAAAAATATCCAATTGTAGATATACTTAGCTGTGTGTGTGTGTGTGTGTGTGTGTGTGTGTGTGTGTGTGCATGTTTTGAACATTTGACAATAACGTTGGATATTTTATTGTAAAAACAATTAAATCTATAACAATAAAAGATTAACAGGCTGCATTATGGAAGCTAATAAGAACCTTTAGATTCAGTGTTGGAAGAAATTAAGAAAGCATTCAAACTTAAATACATTTCTCATATCACCATCTGCTATGAACATTTCAATGTCAAGAGAAAACATTCTGCACAAGCTTCATTTAAAATAGCAAAATGAGAAATCATGAAGAAAAAATAAAATGCTCCATACAAAGCAATATTCTCCAAAGTAGCAGATGTTTGAAAACTATTTCAAACGCTTTAATAGTAAAGTTTATTTATGATTGGATAACTTAATACCATACACATTTACACAAGCAAAAATTAATTTTTCAAAATTCTTAAATATCTAAGTTAATAAAATGCTTGCTTTGAAGATGGATATAATTATGAGAAATGTCTATATTTAATATTAGAATAGCTCCCTATATTAAGTTGGCAAATACAAAATATTTTACCGAGGTTGAAAAATGTTTCTCAAAGATACATTGCATATTACAAGTTTTCTAAAAAGAAATTTGTCTTTTCACAAAAAAACTGTTCAGTTCTTTACTGATCATAATTTAAACCAATTTCTTTTGAGTACTTTCATATAAGAGGCCAGAAAAACTGATTCCAAAAGCCATCAACAGGTAATATGGGACAGGGGGGACATAAGGTTGCACTTGATAAATTGATACTCTGAATTTCAAGTGTGCAAACTACAAAAGTAAGAGGTGGTTTCAGAGGCCATATTTGGATACCAATCAGAAGATGAAGCCAAAAAAAAATATCTTAAATTTCCTGATGGAGAAAAGAAAAAAGATTTTAGATAATGGCACACATTATCTATGTATTTCACTTTGAAATGAAAGATTTTCAAATTTGTTTAAAGAGATGATAATCCTTGATTGGCTTGCTATTCCATTTGATATTGGGGGGGGGGGGAAATAAAAAACAAAAATACAAAGGAATATGTGTGTGTGTGTATATATATATATATATATATAAACTATTTTACAAATGCACAATTGAAAGAATAAAGTTAAAATGTCACATTCAACTACACTGGCTTTGAAATGACCAAATAAATGCACAAGATATGAAAGAATTCAGCAATCATTTCAAGAAATTGCAATTTGCACTTGACATTTTTATGATGACAACAAAGGTCACTTTCTTGGCATCATTTTTTTCCCCTTCATTACATCCAAATACTCAAGCCAATGCAATCAAATGAAGCAGAAAGTTGATTACTAACACTTAACACACTAGTTTGGTTCACCAAACATTGAAAATGCTTTTTCCCCGCCACACATTTTTTTTTCTTCTGTATGGTCTCCCAGACACAATCCCCCTCAGCATAGATAAGTATGCTTTGTTTCTTTTTCTAGTTTCTAAAACAAAAACATATGTAGAGGCCACCTACTCAAAAACACTTCTAAGTGGGAACAAAGCAGAGAGACATTCACACAGCAATGTTCTATTATAGACAGAACAAAATGTAGATGTTTTCTTTTTAACTAGAAAACAAGCTGTTACACATATTTAAAAAAGATACTCATTAAGTATATACAGTAACAGTCACATAACCATTGTAGGAGCATGCAAGTGCACATGGTCATATAAATCATTGAGAGAGAGAGAGAGAGAGAGAGGTGGGGAATAAAGCATTTTAATTTATCATTTTTATTTTTTAATAACATTTACCTTCTTGCAATGTCTATTGGTTTTGAATAATGACAACTATAATGAACACTACTGGTGGTAGTGGTATTGTTATCTCTGACATTCTTGAAACAGCAAGAAAAATACTAACAAATTTTAAAATAATTTAAGAAAAAATAAAAAAAACACTGACAATCCATGCAAGAAAAATTAAAGTTTTTCAATTATGGTACTACTGCGTATAAAAAAAAAAGTTTAAGCAATGGTGACAGCTGTCAACAAGTATTTCCAAACACTCCTAGAATATATCTTTAAAAAGATTAAAGAAACTAGAGCTTACAATGTAACAGTCACAACATATTTGTACAAATTACCGATATACACAAAGAAAAAGATAATTATACAAATGGGATCAGAGTCTCCAACATAAATAGAAAAGGGGTCATGAATAAATAACATTGGATTAAATTATTTGAAAATAAATGCAACTAAAAGAAATACTAGCTAAAAGATTCATACAAATTTGAAAATGATGCCAACTTACTGAAATTTTAAAGTTTAATAGATGAAGAGGTTAGAGATTCTTAGAAAACAGAGGAATGAAAACATCTTGTATAAATAAAATGTTTTCATTCTTATGTT
This sequence comes from Acanthosepion lycidas, assembly GCA_963932145.1. Taxonomy (NCBI): domain Eukaryota; kingdom Metazoa; phylum Mollusca; class Cephalopoda; order Sepiida; family Sepiidae; genus Acanthosepion; species Acanthosepion lycidas. Next base: position 38,240,626 of record OZ010606.1, read on the forward strand.
TTCTAAGGATCTCTAACATTTAAATAGAATAAAATTACATATATAGGAGAGAGAACTAACATTCAATTTTAAAATAATTTTTGAAAAACTTTCTAAAACATGATTGTAGTAAGTTTTGAAGTTTAAAATATTACTACAAATTAAGTATAGAGACAGCTCAAGTGGTATAAAAAAAACATACAAAGCAATAGAATAAGCAAAGAATTTTTTTAAAATTGGTAATTGTTTTATTACATATTCTGTTGAAAAATTAGTAAAATTAAAACAATGACAATTTAACATTTTATTAGTTTTAGCATAAGGACAATAAAAAAAAAAAATCAATTTAAAATCAATTCAGACATGTGAAATTTTCATTCAAGATGAGCTTCAGTCACATGAACACCTGTGCAGCTACAAAATATGCTTAAAAATTAACTATTGGCATTTAACAATCTGACAGTAATCCCATTACAACCAGGTTAAGGAACATCTAATAATTCAACCAACTCAAAAGGAAGATTACAGAAATTAAGTAATTTCATATAAAAAAAATTAACCACTTAAAGAGTGCCTTTTCTTATCAAATTAATTTCAAATTGAAACCAAAAAGGAAGCTTCCTATGTTACTATATTGATAACATCACACATCTGCCCTCAGAAACACTACAACCATGATCAAAGTTTTTTTATTTGCACATTACACTTAAGTTTTTTCACTGCTACTTGCAGATATTGTTCAAACTCCACTCAGAAGAGTGGAAGAGAGAACTAAGTTGGATTGCTACCAGTTTCATACATCTCAATTGTCATACAATGAAGATTTAAAAATAAAACAAAATAAAAAAAAAAAAACTTTTCTATAAAGTGCAGAAATTAATATTCAGTATTTGAATAGTTAAAATTCAATCAAGAGTTAACATTCAGAAAAGGAGGGATGGTTTTCTGAAAGGATTTCTAATTCCAATCATCAAAAGTAGAAAGGAAAACTGAAATGGTTCTTTTCCTGTGCTCTTTAAAATGTGAAAAATCAGTTCTGAGCAATTTCAAGCTTTTTTTCAGGGGAAATTCACAGGAAGCAGATTTGGAAATATTCAAGACAGTCACCAGATGTCAAAACAAAGACATGTTAACAGAAATTGATTTTAAAGAACAAGAGTGTAGCATTTGATTATGACTGACTCTCAAAGAAAGAACGAGGGCAGGTGTGATTAAAGATATCAGACTTGAAAGATTAAAGTTGTTGAGTAAACCCCCAAATGTTGCAATTACCTCTCACTCCTAATAACTGAAATATACCAAAGAGTTATGGTAGAGGAAGGCAAATATGCTGATTTTTAGCATCAGGTTGAAGCAAAAACAAACTTGTAATCAAAATTAAAAGAACAATACCAATATCCAACAATTTTAAAATATAAAGGATGCATATATTAAATACTTCATTGTTTTTTTTAATATTTTATATAATTTGTCAACATAGAATAATTTTTACAACAACATAACAATTTTACAAATATAACAAATCAGACAAATTTGACAGAATTATTTAAAAATGTGTCAATACCAATTAATTTTAACAATGACTTCTAGAAACCAAGTCTATAAACCGAGAGAGAATACTTGAAGTAGTGAGTTTGCATCAAAATTGAGATTCCTTTGTCTATTTTGTAAATGACAGACTAAGTTATCTTCTTTACAAGTAGTTAAATTTAAATACTTTCAGTTCTTCATGGTTTGTTTTAGGCCAATTCATAAAGAACAAACTATTCAGTTATTTAATATGCTGACTAATTATTTGCAAAATGGAATTATCAAAATACCCACCTTTAATTGCTCATTTGAAATTTTATAAGCAATTCAGATGAGAACTACTGATGGCTTTGTTATCAGTCACTACTATGTAACTAAGTACAGTTGCATATTATCTGTACCAGTTGAAAAAATGTTTTAAAACTTTGTAAATCACAAAAGGGCATGAATCAAACTGAATCCAATTTCAGTTATATACTACACACAGCAAAAGAAAAATGAAAACTCAAATGTTATCATTAAACAATATTCTGTCAAAGGCTTCTGACAGCTGTAAGGATCAATTTTGACAAGTGTAAGAGTTATTCTGATCGCTTTAGAAAAAAAGAGAAACTGATGCATCAAAATCAGCTGTTAGAGAAATTATAGTATTTAAGATGTTACTTAATGCTAAGCTCTGATTATAGCAAAGTATAAAGAATAAATATTTTAAACTCAGCTTCAAATCTAAGTAAACAAAAAAAAGATGAAAAAAAATAAAATGAAAATTGAACATATATAGGTACCTCCACACATTTGCTAAAGATGAAAAATGCCCAAAACTTAAAAACAAAGTTTTGTCATCGAAATTTGTGTTATTAAGAGGAATAATTAAAGGATTTTTTAATTATTAAATTATATTTTTTAACCTTTTTTAGAATGCTAAAAATTTTGTTTTTCTTGTGTCAGTATCGGGCCATAAATTAGTAGAGGAAATTTTAGCATCTTTTTTGCAGTGATTTGGAAATTCTTGCAAATATCAAATAATTATTGGATTTTAGTGAAACTTTCAGGACTTATTCACAAATGAAATTTTAGAAATTTTTTTTTTTTTTAGAAAATCTTAAAAAAATTTTTTTTGTTAACATCCATTGCTCCTCCACATGGCTTAATGTTTATATTAATTATGCGCAGAACTACTCGGCGAATTTAAATCAATTTTTCTTTTGTAAAACAGGACCCCCAGTTACTGAAAATCTGCTTGGAATAGTAAAACAAAAAATGCAATAAAACTAAGACATTCTTTAATAAAAAAGCTTTTAATTGCTTTTATGAATAAGATAATGTCTTAAGAAAAAAATTTTTTTCAATGAATAAAAATTGTTTACACTTTTTAATAATTTTAATTAGAATAATTTATAAAGTTTTAAATCTTTTAAAATTCTGTGTTAATTTGTATGGGTTAGGTGATATTGCTATTAAGTAAAAACTATTTATTAATCATAGATGGGAAAGTTTACTACAATTCAGTAACACCCAGTATTTTGAAGTGAATTTTGAATTATTTTTGTGTGTGTGTGTGTGTGTGTGTGTGTGTGTAAACATGCTGATTTTTGTAAATACAGACATCAATATATGAAATTATCAGAAAATAAGAACTATAGTAAATTTAAAGCCAAAGTATCTAAAATTCAATAAAACATTAGATTACAGAGAATATTTTCCTAAATTTTTAAGATTACGAGGTAGTTAAAAATTATATAAAAAGGCACTCGTGTTATATTAAAGTAATTTTTACAGATATGTCCCCTGTAGAAAAAATTAGTTAAATTTCCAGCTGTTAATAAAAACACCTGCCTGTGTTTAAAATATTGCAGAAATGCATTTTTTAACTTTCAGTAATATTTGTTTTAAATCAGATTAATTAAACTTTAAATTAACTAATATTCCTCAAATAAAGTTTCAGAAAAGTATTTTATTTCTGAAAGATTTTTTAATAAAGAATTAGTGTGCTGACAGATGGCTAAAATCAGCGAAAACTAAAACTAAAACTAAAATAAAAGCTTCAAGAAAGATATTTTATTTTCAAAAATTCATTTTAAACCTTAGGTATCCCATTTCTGTCGAGGCACCTTTAATATATATGTGAAAAACAAGTACCCAGGAAAGCAATTAGTATTAATAAAGAATAGATTTTACAACTAAAATTATCCAAGGGATGGGAAAAGTTTTCTGCTCAATCAAGAAGCTCCTCAATGAAAGAAAGAAAACAATGACACAACACCATGTTTGGTCATATTTTGGAAAAGTGGGTCAGGCCAAGAACTTTTTCATACTCCCTCAACATTAATTTTTAACATTAAGATCTTTTGGTGTTTTAATCTAATTTCCAAAAATATGATTTTTTAACCTTTACAATCCAGGATTCATAAATATACACATCTGCTTGATGGCTGAAGTGGCTGAACATTTCCCAAAGGCACCTACAGGAAATGCTGAAACCCAGAAAAAGCCAATTCTCAAGGTAAACTCCCATTTCGTGGTACAACACACACTTTCTTGTCCAATATAACTCTGGCCAACTAAATTTCTAGTAAAATCTACGAAAATCTTGAATTCATAGCATTAATGGAAAGCTAAATGCTCAGAACATTTTAGCATAGTTACACTCATCAGGGACAAAATAACATCTGAGCTAATATTTTTTTTTTTACATGTCAACTCTTAAAAAAAAAAAAAAAAAAAAATAAATCATACAATGTTCTTTAATAACTGGAAAATGAAAACTAGCCAGTAGAAACTCAGAGAATTGGCTATAGGGAGTTATTACAGAACATGATAGTTGCCACATGGCAAATCAGAAAAGAAATGTTGAAGTAAAATGAACTAAAGTTTATCAGTTACAAAAAAATAAAAATAAAAAGGGGGTGTCATTCTTGAACCTGTACACAAATTGGAGAAAGTTGTTCTATATATTGAACAAATATTGGTTGCTAGAGACAAGAACATTTTTAGATGATGACACACAAGTGGACTTCAAAACAGTTTGAGTAATAAATTCCATCTTGGAATGAATAAGTTAAAATGGTACCCCTGCTGTTGACAAAAAATAAAAATCAGGAGCAAAGTAGGATAGGTTGAAGAGAAAGACATAAGTATTGTCTGTGGGTGCGATTGCAGAGAGTATGAAGGAAACAGCTGAAAAGTTAGTAGGAAATCAGTGTCTCAAGAGCCAGAGTACAAACAATTCCAGATTTGGCAAGAATCTGCCAACTTCCTCTAGAATTTCAAATCACTTAGGATCACACAATTTATCTTGTTTACACATGTACTGCTGCACTGAAGTGTACACAAAGCTAAAATAATCAACCAGTATTATCAATTAAAGTTTACTCTCCTAAATATGGTAAAATTAAAAAGAAAATATCTACTTTTGGAGAAAAGGGAGTAAAGACTTTAAAGAGTTCTAGAGAAATCAGTATGCTTAAAAATTTCACATACCTTCATAGAATACGAAATAATAAAAAAATAAATAAAAACTTAACACTAACAGTGAACAAATTCCCTTCTGAATTCAATAGTCAAAACTCAAAATTCTTAAGAATCAATTCCAATAATTGTTTATAAGAAAGTTTTAAAGAAAACAAGGTAAAATATTGTCAGACTTAAGAAATTACTCACGATTAAGCTTTTTTACTAACAAAGTAAATTTTAATAAATGATAAAATTAAAAAATCTAAATTTCACGAAAACATCACTGAGATGTCATTTCAAGTAACCTTTCTCATCTGAAATGTTTTCAGCAAATGAAACAAGAAGTGTGAACCCAAAAAAAAATACCAAACAAATTTTTAATATAAAAAAGAAAAGAGGATTTTTTTTTTTTGCAGAGTATAATATTTTATCACCAAATTAAATGTAAAAAATATTTGATGACATTATTGAAATGAAAACGGTAGCTTTTCAGCAAAAATGTTGTACATGACTGATCAAACAAGTGTAGATGAAACCCATCTCATTACTGAGCCTATTTGCTTTTATCAACTCTACAGATGACAGGCATGATAACAAAAAATGTTGATAGGAGGAGACTAAGAATAAAAGAACTGTATCAAATACAAAAATCCGTAAGAAAACTAAAAAATGTTTAAACAATAATGAGTACTTTAAGCTTTAATAATGGATTTCAGCCATTCTGTATGCTTCTCACGTTGTTGTATTAAAAAAAATCAGCTGTCAAATATTTCTGCTGCTACAACAAAGAGTCGACATATCAAATGTTCAGATTCGTCATGAAGACTGTAGTGCAGAAAATTCTACCCACTTCGCAAAGGTGTAATAACCGCTAAGTATGGACAAAAGAAAGGGGAAAAAAAGCATTTAAAAGAGAGCTGTCCTTATCGTGTTCCCAATAAAATTCTAAGTGATAAATCAAAATAGCAGATGTCTAATTAAACTAGCTAGTAAGATAATAATACTTGCAATGACCTAAAACCTCACAGACTTGCTACTCATTAGTAGCAGCAGTAGAGAGGGTCATACTCATTGGTAGTTTCTCAAGTGACCCAGAACTGACCATTCTATTATTATGAGAGGTACGAGGACATATTTTTACAATATTATCCAGCTTCCCAAGAGATTAAAGAAAAAGTTATAAAATATAAGTGTTTGTTCTATATCGAGAAAGTTGTAGATATCAAACAAAGTACACCTTATTAATTCCTAATCTACCTAGCTACTGATTAATTTCTCAGGTAACGCTGTATTATTATTGATACACCAGAAGAAATTTATTCTTTAAAAAGTGTACCAAAAAATAGCGTTAAACTCAAACCAGCGACAAATTACACTTACAAGTAAGTCTACCAAAAAAAAAAAAAAAAAAAAAAAAAAAAAAAAAAAAACACCTTCGAAAAAGAAAGAAAAAAAAAAAAACAGTGTTGCTTCCGCAGAATGCCAATTTTTCACCAAAAGTCAGTCAAGGAAGCAGACACTAGCGAGATTCTTTCCTTCCTATTGCAATAAGAGAAATGTGATATGCCAATAAAAAGGATTACACTTTTTTTAGGCTAATAACATTTGATACCGACCGACCTTCATTCTTACAGTTACTAGTCATCATCAGACCTACCCAGGTATAAGGATTCAGATACACTCATTCAAATACTTTTAGCTACCGCCCACTGCAAGAGGAAACAAAAATAAAATTATTCAAAATTCCATCACAATGATTGGTAAAAAGATGTTAAACAATTGATATTTTTTTTTTACCTTAGGCAGGGAATAAGTGAGTGGGTAATGCGTACAATTCCCCCACCCTACTCACTGCACATACCCCCCCACCCCGAAATGTGAGGGATACAAAAATATGCCTAACAAATGATTTTATTTTTAACATAGATCAGTAAAAAATATAATGTTCCAGAAAAAATAGTGTTAAAACAGTTAATTTCTAGATTCAGAGGACTCTATCCAGTGATTTTTCAAGAATTACTTCCACATACTTGATCTTTGAAAATGAAAATCAGACTAGGGAAACCTAATTCACCGGTTTGGAATGTCAATGAATGCAGTGTAGTAGTAGTAGTTACTAGGAACCACGCGCTGCAAGCAAACACAAAAAGAGGTGGGGGCAACATCACTTTTGCATTCTTACAGTAAAAATGCGACCAGGCAAAAGATTTATTTCACCCTTTTCCAGATGCAATAACTTTTTAAAATTCTTAATATTAAATTTAAAATACAGAATACAAGAAGGAATGGTCTTTAAAAAAATAAAAAAAACTACAAAAAAAATATACACCAACTAATAAGAATGGAACGATCAGATCGACACTGAATGTGAATAAAAGAAAACATGAGAAGACAAGGAAAGTGGCAGATTTTGGTATAGTTCCTCTTTAAATGTCGGGAATAAATCAACAACATAAAGAAAATAGGTATAATCTCTAGTCTACATTCTTAGTATAGAAATAACTGCAGTCAACAAATTATTAGTTTATTTTTCTTTTAATTCAATTTCATCATGATTAAAAAATAGGAATAGAAAAACAATTTTGAAATGCTAGCTTCTTGAAGAAAAAGGAAAATGCTTTGCTGATGTACTGCATACCAGATGACTAACATTTCACATCTGCTATATCTTGATAAGACCGAGATTAGAAGAATTAAAACTACACAAACATCTTCATTCTTTAATTGTCTTTTTTGAAAGTGAATCCCAAAGAAACCGATAGTCAAGTGCTACTGTCATTAGAAAGTGAAAGTAATTTTTTTGTTTTTTTACCTTTTTCTATTCCGTCAATCACATTTTAAAATGTTTTTTGTATAGCAAAGGTAGTAATAAGGTAATACAATATATACAGTGACATTTTTAGGCTAAGAAAGCATATTTAAATTACTACTCTAAGTCTAATGCTTAGACATCAAACAACAACTGGACCATCACGGGTTAATTTATTATCGATGGCATCACACATTGTTCTTATTCACGGTTTAATTCGTCAGCGAAATATACAAAACAATATCCTCGAATATTTTATTTAACATCTTATCAAACATTTGAATGGTCATGTTGTTCACAATATCATCATCAACATGATACCTCCCAATTGATCCAATTTTAACATTCCTTTTTTTGTCATTCTTGCCTTGGTTGGCGTGATCAACACTAGGCTACAGTTACTATATTTTGAATCATCACCTTTAAATAGTCGTATCATTTGAAATGGGGACATCAGTTAGTTGCACATGTAACAAACCTCACGTTGTAGGAGAATAGGCCACATACCGTATATGGCGACCCCCACCCGCTAGAAAATGTGTCGTTGGTGATGATGTGGTAAGAATCTCCACATCATCTTTTTACCTGACCTAACTATAAATGACAAATCATTTTGTCATGCAAGTGAAAATTTCATCAGTGATGATACTTTTTCATTTTTGTAAGAAACTTATTTCTTCTTTTAGAGATTGTTTTCTGAAATTAGTTCTGTTTCGTTCATACCCCCACCTATCAAACAGGAAACCGGTTGGATTGACGCAATTATTTCGTTTATTAATTTATAGAACAAAACTAAAAGATTTAAAATGATAATAACCTCCTTATATTAGAACAAATGCTCACGACAAATTTAACAGCAGAATCAAGTATTTAAAATTAAAATAATGACTATGCCCACTTAAGAGTTTTAAGAAGGGATCCATTTTCCCCTTACGAATCGGAATGAGAAGGAACGCATCGATATGCCGGCATCATTTACTTTTAAAAATAAAATTGTTTTTATTTTTCCTTTCTAATAAAAAAAGAGTTTGTTTTTTTTATTTTATGAGGATTTATATACATATAAAATTGAAAATCTTAAAATTAATTACTAATAAAGAAAATCTTAAAATATTTTTAAATCTAGAAAAGAATCGACCTCTTTTTTTTTTGGGAAAAAAAAAAGCATTTTACATGATTTGAAAACTGAAGAAGGAAAATCGAACAAATTTCAGCGTAACACTAAAAAAATAAATGTTATTATTTTCTTTCTTTGAAAGGATAATTTCAACAAATTAATGACTTAACTAGATTTTGTCAGCACGTTTGATTTTTCTATAATAGAAAATTGTTTTTTTTATGTCAATATTTTGAAATAGAGAATACCTTTTTGTTTTTTTACTGATGAATCAAATAAGCTTATTTTTATTTAGTAAAAAAAAAAAAATTACGCACAAGCTTGAAGAGCTGACAGGCACATAAAGAAAAACAATCTCTAAAATGCTAATCATTCAGAAGATAGAGAAACAGATTATTTAAAGAAATAAAAACAAATTAAAAAAAAATAAGTTGCAGGTAAAGTTATTGACGCAAAATTTCGATTTCAATCCTGTATGAAATTATTTAAAAAAGTCATAATTAGCCGATCATTAATAAGATTGGTTTTATGGAGAAAATATAAACAAGTAAAAACTTTAAAGGAAATAATTTCATACGGACTTGACGATCAGTTACTTAAATGATAAAAGATTTTCTAAAACGACCACACTTATAATCTACATTTTGGTTTTATGGCAAATGATGTTCTCATTTCGAAGACAGGAATTATCTTGAACAAATTTTTAGAGGCTTAAGTGGAGAAAATATTTAAAAAAAAAAAAATAAAATAACAAGAGCTAGAAAGACTATGCTTGCGTGTGTGTATTCCCCCCAATGATAGGAAAATAAAAGTATGCCAACTCATACGACCTAAAAAATGTATAATATAGTGAGAATTGCCTATTATTTTCGAAAGTTGAATTAACTTTTTGGTTTCTTCTTACCTTGTCTAAGCATTTTAATTCCTCTATAGGGTAGACCGGCTTCTCACACTTTGCACAACGTTTGCTCATTTTGGTAAGTTTTGCTTATTTTTTCTCTTTTCGCTAGTGTTAGGTAGGCTGTTGTTTGTGTGTCTCTCTAATATTATTTTTGTGGTCCTCCGAAAGGTAAGAAGAGAGAGATGCAAGTGAACTTTTGACTCAGGCTGATGACAGTGGCAGTAAAAAAAAAAAGCTCCGGGACTTCAAAGTGACGCCAAGAAGTGAATAAGCAACAAAGGAGGGAGAAGGAAGGTGGGGGAGGAGAAAGCCCCTTAGCTGTTATGTAACACGAGTTTTCATTGGTCGATGCCGACATCCCGGCTTTGAAAACGCAATAACCACAGCAACGCAACACAAGACCAAAAAAAAATTACAAAAATAAAAGTCTAATAAACGTAGTATTTCTTTAATTCATCAGAAATTACGAAACTCTATAATGAACAAAACCTTGACCGCTAAAACTCACAGGATGTAATTATTTCTTTTCCTAAAGAGATTAGAGGAAAAAAAAAATAAACAAACAAAATAAAAATTGTCTCTCCCCCACCCCCTTGACAACCACTACTACACGACAGCATGGATTTCGGCTGTATTTGACACGCACGCTTCTTGACCTTATATGGTAATTGTAAACATTTATAAAAGTTTTCTTTTTCTTTAGATATCTATCAATTAAAAAATTCAATCAGCAATGAAATATTAATGAAACTATTATAATACGTTTGTTAATTCATACGTATCAATAACATTAATTAATACTTTTACTTTAGCGAGATTTTCGATTCTCGGTGTTAGTCTCGTTTCGAATATCACGTTACTGTATTCTGCTGTACGCATGCGTGCACTTCTTTTGTCATGTGGAAGAGTTGCATGTGAGTGTTGAATTCATTCCTCTCTGGAGTCTTTTTTTTCAACTCATTGACCATTTTAGTTTAGTCTACTTCTGTTACATAGATATTGTATGTAATCTTTATTAATATTCTAGTTTAAAAAGACACTTAATTTCCAAGCTAACATAAAAAAACATTAATTACTTCATTTCTCTTGTTTTTGTTTCAGTTGTTGGGCAAACAAAAGTACTTTACAATACATTAACATTACAACAGTTAGAGATGAGATTTTAAAAAGTAAAAACCATCTTAATTTGGAATTTAAAAGGGTTCTTAGTTTAAGGAAAGATGCTGCTTAGATTTTTCTTGAAAATTACTTTCCTCTCACAGTGATGTCATTGTTGCAAACCTTTCGTTATCAGTGTGTAATGAATAATGTTACCGTGGGCGTGGGGTAATCGATAGCGAACTAGTGAGTTTGAGCCTCATTGGGTACCCCCAAACTTGTGGCTGTATGCAAGACTATCTTAGTAAAGCGTCTGTAGACTTGTGCCCAGGTCCGGCTCAAGGTACTGGTAACTCGGGCAGACGCCCGGGGTGCCATCAAGACTGAGGATGCCTTCTTCAAACAAAGGGAAAAATGTGAAAATAATAAATAAATAAAAATAAAATGAAGTTTTTTTTTTTAAAAAGTGGAATAAAATTTTGGAGAATTTGATTTAATTCTTTCTGTTATGGTGTGATGATCAAACACCATAACAAAAAACGAGTGGGCATAATGATTTCGTCTAAGACTTTCTTGCATGGTATTATTAAGTTTATTCACCATGATTAATGATGCTTTAGTGAACTTTGAATTATATAAAATATTTACTAATACAATCTATTTGTATTTTGCATATTAGCCAGTGTTTATGTAGTATGACTGAGCAGTTGCTTGGCCTGTCATCCCAACAACATGCCTGTATCTAGCACAAACCACATCAGTTGTTGTCTTTATGTTTCTTGAGTGTGTGAACCATCTGATCATTTGCCAGGGCTCAAGGCCAGGAGCTGCAAAGGCTAGGCAGTAGGACTGCTGAAATGTAAGTAAATTATTTCGTAATTTTTATGAAGTCTTTATCTGACTGTAACAATTGTTTTTAGTTTATTTTCAACACAGTGGCTATTTTTACTTGAATTCCGGACATGCATGTGCAACATAAATCCAATATTTTAAATTGCGAAGTAGCTATGAAGATATACTAGAACCCAACAATATAAAATGGAGCAGTTGAAGTTAACCAACAAATTAGAATCATATTTTTTTTTGACAAATTTAAATAAATTTCTAAATAATAATGCTTTAAACTTTATATACACATTTCTGATGACTTCATTCTAAGGAAATATTAAATTTTTTTTTTTTTCTTCTGCTTTTTTGATCTTGTACTGCTCATTATTTTTGCTGTATGTTAAATGAAGAAGGCATGTGTGCAGCAAGAATAGAATTTACTTTTGTGAAGTAATAATACTCATGTACAATAAATATGTTGTAAATGAAAGATTTTTAATTTACAGGTCTCAGCAAACAAGATATTTCGATCAGTGAAAAACTCTTCAAAAGTATAGAAAGTAGAAAAATTACATATATATCTGTGTGTGTGTGTGTATATATATATATATATATATATATATATATATATATATATATATATATACACACACACACATACAAATTGTTTAAAAGACCTTTTTTTCTGATTTGAGTGCAGAAGGATTTTCAATATAGGATCCAAATCTCCCTTTTCACTCCATATGTGGTTCAGTTTGAAATTCCAATCACCTGAAGAAAGGTGAAGAAGTTCAAACTGAACCTTGTGAATATGGCAACAAAAATGAAGACAACAGTCCAAACAATGTAAATAGTATAAATAATTACACTATTTACATGACAGATATTAAACCCCAAAATTTAGGGTTTTTTTTTTTTTTTTTTCACCATAAAACAAATGTTTTGGAAAAGATGATTATACAACAATATAAAGCCTAGTACTAGGCTTTAAGTAACTCAATTGTTGTATGTAAAATTTTAAATATTCCAAATCAAAAATAATTTTAAAAATGGGTTTGGGGTGCTATATTTGACACCAGATTCAGGTTCAGCTTGATGGGTTTATTTTGTGCAAAAGCCCTTTTAATTATATTCCATTTTAAATTTGTTTTATTCTTTTTCTAGATGCCTCCAAAAAAGTTATCTGGCTATGAAAACAGAAAAGGACATCTTCAACAAGAAGCAGCAGCCAGAAAACATCCAAAGCTATCAAGTTTTTTCAGTCTTAAGTCTAACAGTGGGAACAATGCAGGCTCAACTTCTTCAGCTACATATTTCTCTCCAAATTTGTCATCTAATGACTGATGTCAAACCAACTGAAGATATTATACTTTCTGAAGGAAAGAACGATTGCATGCACAAATTAAAATATCACAATCACAATGCTGTTGAAGACTTAGGCAATAATGTCACAGCAGGAAATACTGGGAATGTTAAAATAAATTTGAAAGCTCCCCTGGAAAAAAATCTCAACTACAGATGAATTAAATGTGTCTCTCTGATGCTGGATACCATGAGGCACAATCAGGTGCCACATTGAGCTTCCTTGGGAGGTGCCTTATGTGGAACCTGTCATGAGTGTACACTCTTTCAAACTGAACAATCTCAGGTTTTTCGTATCTTCAAGAGCTTTGTCCGGGAATATTTTTACTAATGGTTTATGGTCAACTGAAACTAGTAAATCTGGGCTTCCCATCACAATCATCCAGTATGATTCCAACCTGTAACCCAAAGCCAAAGCTTCTTCAACTGGTGCATAACAAAACTCCACCTCAATGGTAACGCAGGATCCTGCTAAGACAAGCTTCCAGTGGACCTTACCATAATTAGAGCCTATTCCAGTTGGGTAACAACCGTATTTCTGGAACAGGAAGTAACTGACACCTATTCTACTGTAGTCAGTAGATAAGCATGTTGGCCTGTTAACCTCAAAAAACTTCACATCTTCAATCTCTCACACAAACACTTTCTTCAATGTCTCAAACATACGGTTGAGCATGTTGTTCCAGTCAAACTTTCAGTTTTTTGTTTGTAGTAATTCCCGGAAAGGTGACATTATCTCATCTTGAGAAAATGTATATGATACCTGGTTTACCAGCCCAAACCATAATCTGATACTGGTGATGTTTGTAGATGTTACAAACTGTAGGATGGCGTCTGTCATTTTTTTGGGTTTTATGACATCCATTGTTATCCTGAATCCTGCAAACTTCATTTTCTGGAAAATGGAACTTATCGAGATTGAAAACGATACCATTGTTGGTGTAATGGGTGATGTAATCCACAATATGCCAAAATGAAACGTGTATTGATTCATCTCAGAGTAGGTTATCATTAATCCAGCAGGTTTTCCGAACCATATCAACAATGAGATTGTCGAATCAACAAGTATATGCCTCACCTGATGCATGAAAGCCTTGTGGTGCACAGAGGTCCTCATTCCATGATGAATATAGTAGTATTTTGCATGGCAGAAGCAAGGGGTAGGCTATGGTATCCATTCCATGCATCTAAGACAGTCTTTTTCATACGGATGGTACAATTGAGAAACAGGAATGGCATGTGGTGTATTTCTCGCATAGTGGTAGCATTAAGTTTTTTTTACCTAGGGGTACCACCTTTTTTAGGTGTAGCCACTATCCTTGATTTCCAGGTTGAAGGTGTACCTACAGGCACTGGCTCAATTATGCCCAATGAAACATTCCAACCAAGGTCTTGTTTGACCTTCTTCTTCCAATGATGGGCAACTGGAATTGATGCATGGACCGCAATTGGTATTGTCCCTGGGATGAAGGTAATATTCAAGGGCTTACCTCTCATCATCTGCAGAGTTTGCTGCAGGCATGTGTTGAATGCGCTAGATCTAAAAGGATCAAGTGCCCATTGTTCAAGTTGGTGCCTATTATCTTCAGTAATTGGAAACTGGATAGTGGCTGGATTATTGAGAACAGTTGTTCTTTGCAGACACCCACACATGGCTTTTCTACTTATATGATTATTTACATTTTTAAATGTATTATCATCAAATTTTAGACCACATATACTTGTAGGTATTCATTTAAAAAGAGGGTTAAAGTTACACTTTAAAAGGCTTTTTTGTTGTACCAATGAATATCTGACAAATCAGCTCCAAGTAGAGGAAGAATAGTAGCTTGGAATGTGTTATAAGGTTATGAATTCTAATGTCTACTGATTTGAAACCTCCTTCAACCGCCCTGAAAGAGATCACTTTGACATCTTCCTTCCTAACCCAGTCTTATGGGGAGTATACTAAAGTGATTCAGATAACTAAACAGTAATTTATTGTCATGTAAAGTTTCTTAACATAATGTGTGGGCTTGGGTTGATAAAAAAAAAAACAAACATTTAAATTTAAATATTTATGTTAACCTTTTCTTATGAATATTTCACTTTTTCTTTTCTTTTTTTTTTTTCTTTTTTGCTTTTCAGGAGCCAACATTCTTTTTGCAGTTACTTTCAATGAAATAAAGAATTGTCTGAATGGACTTCATGCTGCTGGATGGGATGACATGATGGTTGAAAAAGAAACTAACTTTTGCATAAAACTTTATTTCACTCTCTAAGTTTTGAAATTAAATATTTAAATTATACCACACATTTTTTTTTTTTTTTTTTTTCAGGTTAGTATCTTTTTTGTTTTAAAAACAAGATGATTAAAGTCTGCATTAACTACTATTGTCAAATTGTCAAGTGGGTTCAATATACCACAATGATTCATTTACGGTGAAGCTTATACTTAAATAGTTATACATTGCATATATAAAAAAAAATGTATTTTTGGCAAACCTGGATAAACATGCCCACAATAATATCTAGTGTCAATAGGACGTTTTTTCTTTTTTTAACTGACTCCACTCTTCAGCAATATTTATTGTTTTAAAAAGCAATGATTAGAATTAGAATAAAACCTAAACACATAAAAGGGAATTTATACATTTTTTTCTTGAGAAGTTGCAACAAAAATGTTTATTAAATTGTCTATTTACAATAATAATTTTATGATTAAACATTCTAAAAACCAATACAATTGGGACTAGCGCAATTCAATATTTATCATTTACCAATTCACAAAGAAATAAATGTGCAAATTTTTATTCATAAATTTACAAACATTTACTAAATACATAAGTAATTTGTGAATCAACTATAAAGACATCCTTATTATTTACCATTTTATAAAGTTTGAATCAACTGACAATTAGCCAATGTTTTGCCAACCATTCCAATAAATAATATAATAGTGTAACACAATAAATAAATAGTGTTGTTGTCAATTCTCAAGAACAAAGAAAATGTATAAATTCACTTTCATATGTTTAGGTTTTATTACATTTCTAATCATAACTTTTTAAAACAAACATTGCTGAAGAGTGAAGATAGTTAAAAAATGGTGTCATCGGTAAAGCAGTCATTTTGACACTGCATCTTATTGCGGACACATTTATCCATGTTTGCCAAATTTTTAATATAGGAAATCTTGTCTTTCAACTTTATTTCATAACTTTTTTTCTTTTTCTTTACACTCTTTAAATCCTAAAATAAACTGCAATAAACACCCTTATAAAAAATTTTAGCTATTTCATAGATACAAACACATCTCTTCTGTTGATCATTTATTTTTTGTTAGTATATTATTCTTTAGACTTGTTTTTCATGTCATGAGAAATTAGTCTGGGGTAAAACAATATTGGTTGATTTTTAACCATTCCTGACAACACAAGCATCATACAAAAGAGGAATTGAGAAATTTGATTCCTTTTCTACATGAAAAATGAATTACCACTTCAATTTTGACTTTGGTACAAATAATTTATTTTAATAGTAATGTCTTCATTAGATTTTCAGTAAGCCATACTTACTGACGTTTTCATGAAAGCATCAGACTTTAGATATAATGTATTTTTAAATACTTACTAAGTTTTTTAGGACTAGAATAAATGCCTCAACAGTATTTTGTAACAAGCAATTGAAATTATTAAGTACTAGAATACTGACAAGTGTTGAAATCCTCAGTATTTAGTATTGTTGAAGTTATCGCTAACATTTTTTGTCAAGATTTACAAGCTAATCGATGAAATTTGAATAAGCTGATTTGTTTGAAAAAGTACTTTGATAAAAACCTACTTTGTGTCATAATAATTCTTATAGGACTGCATGGTAAACAATATTTTCTTAAGAAAATTTATTTTTCCCTTTTTAACAATGAAGAATAAATTCTTAGTAGTTCTTACTCTTGAGCATGCAACATATAATTGGACATGTATAAATATTTCTTATTGGAATCAAATTCAGAGTTTTTGCAGCATTTGGCCTTGTGATTTGTTTATAGTTCTCACAAACAGGGAAAAATGGAAACTAGATTCTTGTGTATGGCTATTTTAGAGGGTGTACAGACTAATGGAAGTCACAGAATTATATATAGAGATTTTCTTGACATATATATACCATTAGGATAATATACCTTAACTAACTACAATTTTTCATATAAAATTAATTTGATATTTTCTCATTCATCACCATTGATCACAAGACCTGGAGCCAGACTTCAAATTTAACTCCATAGGTTTAAAACCTTTCTGTATTGTGATAATAAAAAAAAAATTATGAGCTCAATTATGCTTGCTATTAACAAGAATAAATGTATTTAACTGTTGTACTTAACATCATTACTATAGTGAGGCACCTATGAATTGCAAAGAATCTGGATCTGCATCTGGGGAGTTTTGATTCAGCTCTTGTTTTGCTGTTGGGTGTGTTTTTTTTTTCAACAGTTGCCCATACAGCATATCCCAACTCTTTACACAACTGATATTGTTCAAGAGAAGAGGAAAGAATACTGCTTGACACTGGTATCATTACAGAAGTTGCCAGAAATAAGATTGTATGCAATGTTGCACTAGCTTTCAGTTTCTAGCTCCAAATTTTTCCTCAGTGTTTACTGTCAACGTCTTCCTTATGATTGGGTATGACCACCAAAGTAGCAGAGATTTAAAATAAGTGTTCCTCCCTTGAGATGGACTACTCAATTTTGTTTGTATTATCTGCAGCCCATGATCAAATGTCTTGTTTATGATGCAGGAAACAGTTTCAGTACACTGTTCAATTAAAGGTTTGGTGGAGCAAAAATGAAGGGATCTGTTCCACAGGGTGGCAGTTGTTGGGAAAAGGTTGTCATAATGAAAATTATATTTGGAATATAAAGGAAATGAGGATGATTTAATTCTGTGGAAGTAGCATGGTGTGTCTAGGCTGTAAAGAACTGAACACTCAATTGAACATTTACCATAGAAATAGTGTAGTGACAGGCTTACAGTGTTGTGTCTGGGAAATACTTCTAGAGTGGTAAATATACCATCACTCACAAGACCACACAAACAATTTTGAACTCTATCTGGACTAGAAAGTAGGGATTAAGCAGCTCTCATCCAGATATGGCAACAATAATCCATTTTTGTCTTTTTCACTTTTTTTTTTTTTTCTATTAATTAAAGCCACCTTCCAACTAAACTATATTTGATCATAAATCATTCCAGGTTTTTTCAGTGAATTTTATATCTTGTATTTGTTGGAAGTACTGATTAGATTATGAGTGTTGCATGTAGAACTACTTCCCCTATCCACTATTATCTTTTGCGCTATCATTTTCAGTACAAGGAAGAATTACCAGTTCACTTCCTTGCTCAGAAAAAGATTTTTACAATATGTCATTCAAATGAGACAATTGCAAATTGAAGTTTGTCTAAATATTAGTAAGTCATAAAGAATTCTCTTTGAATTCTAGCAAATACAGAGAACTTATTTCTACAGTATATTTCACCCCAAGCACGGCAATGAAACCACTAATACAAGGGGTTACTGAGAGCAAAAATAGCTGAGAAAACATTATTGAGGAGAGGGGACAATAAAAGAAAATTCAAGGAAACAAGATGAGGATTGATATTGCATTTGAATTTCTGAAGATTGTAGTTAACAGCAAAAGCCAGGAAAGAGTTGTTCTACAAGTGAGAGAAGAAACTATTACAATAGAAATTAGTTACATCTAGCATTTTCAATCAGCCAATCTAGTACTGTGCTCAAATTCATGGAGATAAGATATCAAAGAATAAAGCTTATCTGAATAATTGCCATAAAAATATCCAAAACAAGGAAGCTACATTATAGTGGTGACAAATTGATTCAAACAGATGCCAATCAGGACAGATAACATTGTAGATTCTTTGGATTTAGTCAAGAATCTCTAAATCTTACTTATTATAAAACGCTGATTGTGTGTGTCTGTATGTTTATATATTGGATCGGATTTCCTACATTTTTCGACAAAATTTCACAGGACTACATAAAATTACCTTGCGATGGTTCCAAAAATTGAAAAAACAATTGTTTTTGCACAAAATCGATTTGAAAACACGATTCTGTCGTCAGAATGAAAAGGGAACAACTCATATCGAGTTATACTGATAAAACCCAGGTTGTTTGTGTGTGTGTGTTCGTTTATATATGGGATCAGATTTTCTACATTTTTCAACTGATTTCAACAAAACTTCACTTTTTTTGGCAGGTAGTGTTTCTTATTGTCTTGCACACTTTTTTCTTTATTTTTACATTCAGAATGCTTTAAAAATTCAATTTGCAAGACAATTGCTTATAATAAAATTCTATTCAATCGATAGACTCATAACGATTGAAAACAATGTTTTTGTTTGAGTTTGGGTTTGACCAATTCGTAAAAAAAGAACTAAGACATGCGTGTCCGTCAACCTTAAACAATAATCTTTGTCAATTTTATTTTTCAGTCTTTATGATGGTCGATACTTGATCTATCTCTTACTGTTACATTGCCGGGCTCTCCTGCTAGTACATAGTAAAATCACCATTCTATATGTGACAGCAGTATTCGATGCACAGATGAATGGTAATAGACTCTTAAATGTGCAGGATAAGATTCTGGTGATTAAAGATTGTCAAGCATTGACAATGGGCCAACTTTCCTAGCAGCAGACCTAACAATTGATTCAATATAATAGTTTCAATTCATGTCAGTGAAAAACGTTAGTATGAGAAGGTTTAATGAGTTAGTCTCCCGGAGGTTAGCATCAGCCATGCTGATAGAAGGTAAAAGATGTTGAAAGCTGTGAGACCATGTTTTTCTTTTGTTTTGAATTATTGTAAGTAATCCATCTTTCAACCAGTTGAGAAATATCTTTCTATGTAAAGCAAGAATATAAAAACAGGGGCTTAAATGATGACTGACGTTAGTTTCCTTCATTGATTTTCTTAGCATTTGAATTTTCCTTGTAGGCAATGCGCAAGTAAAACCAGTGACTAGGAAATTTAAAAGCATTGCAAAGATTTCCTTAAACTTGAGTTTAAAGTGAAAATGCATATTTCCTACTTTAGTTCGTTAAGTAGGAAATGCCTACTGTCCCAGAAACAGGATGTAGCATCTCAAAGGTAAGCTTTAACAGGAAGTGCATTTTCAAAGTGGACATTTGGGCATGTTTAATATTTTGATATTTAACGAAAGTTTTAGATGTCATCTTTTCTCTGTAGCGAAACTTTCTACTACTTAAGAGCCAAGACTAATTCTGGACTTCTGAAAAGTACTTTTAGTGTTTTTTTTTTTTTTTTTTAATTGGCTCCGAATGCACGATTACACAAGTTAATCAAATCTTGATGTCGAATAATTATTTTCAACCAATTATCACTACAGCCTTGAAATAATAATTTATATAAAAGGCTCCCCTCTCTACTGTCATCAATTGTTTTTCTTCGACAAGCAAAGCCAACTCCTCATTTGATTTCATTAGCTCCTCAGTGCATGTTTTCATGACCTACATCCTAGCCTATATTTGAACCCCTGCCACCTGACCTACATTTGAAGCTAAGTAAAGACTTAGTTCACCAAATTCTGACTTGATAGCATTTTAAAAGGTAATTAGCAATAATAAATGTAGCTGTTTTTATAATTCTAACTTCTTTTACAACTCTCAATACAAGGTTATATGGTAAATGCTCAAAAATGTGTGGATACACATTTGATAAAGTTTTTTTTAGATTTCTAGCAGAATGCTATTTTTCTTGGAAGATTCGTTGTCTTGATTTAAATGTGGTGAGAAAATCTACATACAAAGTTCAAATTTCAGATGAGGCTACTTGTATTTTACTTCCGATTTTTTGAAAAATATGAATTCATGTTCTTTTTCATCATTTGTCTTGAGAAAAATGTCTCAATACTGACGTGCCATGACAGTTCCTGTAATTACAGCCATAGCAGTTATAACTAAAAAGTTCTTACGCCTACATTCAAACTTGACAGAGACCAGCATATGTCGTGTAAAAGATATAAATATCTCAGACTGTCCGAAACTAGAATATTGCTGTGAACCATTTTGTAGACAAAATAGTGTAAAGTAAAGCAAAGCAAGTTACCATTACTGGAGAAGATAGCATTCCCAGACACCCAAAATAGTGTAGGATTTTTTGCTTCAATGATTGGAAAAAAAGTATGATTTTGAGTGCCTACTCTATGATAGGAAAATGTGTGAGATTAAGCCAGGGGTGGGTAAACTACAGCCCACGGACCACGTGTGGCCTGCTAAAAGAGTCCATGCGGCCCACCAAATGTTAGTAAATTTGAAAGAGAAATTTACCAAGCAACGCCAAATAATATTGTGAGCATTTTGTTTTCTTCCAGCGCATGCATTGGAGAGTGCTTATCAAAAGGCTACAGACACGGAAGATCTTCACTTGGACCAAGTGACTCTCAACTCAAGCTCAAGTTCGTAACAATGGCTAATTTGGAAACTTTGTTGCCGCGCCAATGATTTTATTGCTTTTCATTTGAATCATTTCAATGTCCTGGCAGATGCCAAAGAGTTAAAGATGTCGGGGGCATTTCAGCTTAGCTTTTATTATCTTACAAACTTTGCCCAAAATGATTTATTCGAAACCATCTAAAAAGCAAAAAATTGAAGACGAAGACGAACAAATAGTGGACTGAAAGATATTTCTTTACTGACGTTGGACTAAAGCTTTGTTTGATTTGTCATGAAACATTTGGTGTGTTCAAGGAATACAATTTGAAACGGCACTTTCAAACCAAGCACGCTAACTTTGGACACAGTTTATCAAAGCAATAAGTACATAAGAAGGCGACTGATCTGATAAAATGTTTGAGTCAACAGCAAACTGTGTTTGAGAAAATTTCATCTTTACAAAGGAAAGCGAGCGACAAAAACAAGTTTTGTATTGACAAATAAAATTGCAAAGCAAAACATGTCATTTGCAGAAGCAGAATTTATTAAAGATTGCATGGTTGATGCTGTCAGTGCTGTGTGTCCAGAAGTTAAATCAAAAGCTATATCTCTGTCACGAAGAACTATTGTTCGTAGCCTAGATGCAATTGCAATGAATATTCAAGAACAGCTGTTAACAGCCAGTGGTAGTTTTCAGTTGTTTTCTATTGCTTTAGATGAGAGCACTGACATTCAGGATACTGCTTAGGTACTTATTTACATCAAAGGAATTAACGAAAACTTTGAAATTACAGAGGAAGTGCTCTATTTCAAGCATTCCAAAGCATATCATACATATCAACCGACGTTTGATAACTAGACAGAGAGAATATTATTGAATATGCCTTGACCGCTCAGCCACCAAGGATCGTTCGGTAGGCAAGGTTGAAGTTTATAAACAGTAAATTCGACCTTGCCTACCGAACGCTCCTTGGTGGCCGAGCACGTCAGCGTAAATGACGGTTCCGTATAGGATGCAGGTTCGAATCCTGTCCAAGGACGAATATTTTCTATGAAAATTTCTCGGACATTCAGGCCGGTAAATGTTATTTAATACTGTTTAAACAGAGCATTTACTTAAAATACTTGTATCTATAAAAAGAACGTTAAACATAAAAATGTCTTTAATAAATAAATTGTCGGATTTTGTCCATTTCGTAATATATGACGTCATATACATATATGTATATATATATTTAAAAATTCTGTTTGGTCAAGATATGTGGAAATGGGTCAGATCAAGAACTTTTCAGTACTCCCATCATATTTAGAAAGGATGCGATAGAGACGAAAGAAAGTGATAAGTTTACTGTCAGTTGGGGTCAAGAATACACTAGCTACATCCCCGTTCAGAAGGGTAGCCTCCACCAAAAATTGTACCACTTGTTTGCTCTACCTTTTTGACTCTCATCTATCTATCAAAATGACAGATATCGGCATTAAATGACCTGGGAAAGGTTGATATGCCGTTATAAACCAAATCTACTGATTGGATATCGAGACAAGGAGCAAAAGCTTGAAAGACAGGAATGGAAAGCTGTAAAAAATGCGATAAAATTCTTTTTTTAAAGAGAGAACAAAACAATAAAATGAAGAGACATTGGAAAATATTTGTGTTCCTTATTCCTATTTTTTGCCAATGAAACTAACCCTGAAGTTTGTATAAGAAATTTTTAAAATCATTTCACCCAAGAGAGGTGATAATGCCATTAGGATACAGGGAGTGAAAGAAAATGAGAAAACTTTATTGAGGAAAAGGACAATAAAGGTTCAGGAAGACAGAAGACGGTGGCTGACGTTGCATATAAG
The DNA here is from genome assembly GCA_963932145.1 of Acanthosepion lycidas. Lineage (NCBI taxonomy): Eukaryota > Metazoa > Mollusca > Cephalopoda > Sepiida > Sepiidae > Acanthosepion > Acanthosepion lycidas. The sequence continues at coordinate 38,264,004 of OZ010606.1, forward strand.
TTTTTGAAGATTGTAGATGATAGTTAAGCAAGAAATCTGGAGTTCCATATCTGAGAAAAAAAACTATTAGAACATATGCTTGCCAGTTCAACAGAAAAACGGTGAAACGTAGTTGCTAATCTCGGAGCACGCTTAAATTTATGTAGTTCATTAAAACAATTGCCACGAAAATATTTGTAGAAAAGGCAGAGGGGAGCCACGTCATGACAGTGAGAAAGTGAAGTTAAGATGCCAGGTGTTGATCTATTACATTACAGACCCTTTGAATTTTTTGACGAATCTCGAGATATATATTAGATGCACCAGACCAAATATGACAGCAATATTTAATGCACAGATGAATGGTAAATTTATAAATGTGCAAGGATTCTAACGAGAAGAATCGTTTGGCACGACACAGTGAATCAACTTTCCTAGCAGTAAACCTAGCATTTGATTCAATATAATCACTCTACTTCATGCCAGTAGAAAACATAAGCACAAGAAAGCGCAAAATTTTTCTTTCCCTGGGTTTAGCATCAACTATGCTAATAGCAGACGGAAAAGGTTCTCTATGGTGATTAAATGAAAACAGTTTTGTTTGGGGAACATTAAAATTTAAAGCCATTCCTTGCCCTGGCTAACCACTGATTGCTGGTCCTTTTCGAGAGCAGTTGTCAGTTTTATTTTTTCTGCCAGACTTGCTACTAAGATGAGTAAATACATAGACATATTTGGGAACTGATGACATCGAGAAGGCCGTTGATGAAGATTAGAAATAGTGTAGGTCACGAATAGAGCCCTGGGGTGCCTCTGCATTAATATGAAATCAACTAGAAGCGTCTCCATTCAACGATCTTCATTACACAATTTGTTAGGAGCGATTGGATTAGATCAAATATTCATCCAAGTAGAGTAAACCGGCATACAAAACCCTTTCGAATGCTTTGCCATTCTTATCTAAAGTTTGATAGACAAATTCAGTGATGGCCTTTAACACATCGGCGGTAGACCCGGAGAAATGGAAGCCATATTGTTTATCTGAAAGGAGGTCATGTGAAATAAGATGTTTTTTTTAACCATTTAGGCGTTGATTAGAACCTTTTAATACATTGTCAAAAAGAGGCAAGAGACTAAAAGGGTGATAATTCAAGAGGTTAGATTGTTCCCCAAATTTACATAAAAGCATTCACCGACAACAAAGACTGAAAAGAAGAGAAAAAGAAAACACAAGCAAATACAAGAAGTAGTGAGTCCCGATAAAAATAAAATATAAAAATAATATATATAAACAAAATAAAAAGAATTCAAATGAAAATAAAGCATCTGCGTTTTCCTTTAAAACCCTGATCTCTTTCTTTCTCTCGCGTTCTCTAAAATATATGGTAACCTCATTAAGTGATAAATATTTTATAGTTCTCATTAAAATTAGTAGATAATAGTGTTCAAAGTTCGGTCCAATCTCTCCTTATGAAATGACGTCCAAGTTGAGTTGTAACGCCCAACCATTATTCTTCTTTGGCCTTTCGCCTAGTGCACAGAGATAGTCAACAACCGCTTAATAAGAACGGGTGATTAGATTACTCGCACCCACCATTGTCTTTATTTTTGTTTAAGTAGTTAGTAGATGGTCAAGATGACGATGGAAGTTGCACTAGCGATTCGTCTGTTGTTATTTACTTTTTCTTTCTCTTCTTTCCTTTTCTTTTCTTTGGAACTTTCTGGGAAAGTTATGTGCAGTAAATAAAAAGACGAACATTTTACTGTTGTGTTAAATATATTTTATTGTAGAAAAATACAATGACCTGTGAATTATCCGACCGAAGGATATTGCTAAAAATTACTGGGTAAAGACGTGGCTATATGCTGGTTTTCTAACAGGAAATTACAGTGATTTTAAATCCTAACCTCTTTTAGAACTCTGCATCTACCCTCTTCCGGATGTGTTACGCTAACTCAGGAAGAGTAGTTTCAAATGTAACTGTATTGCGTGCCAGCTTACCAGTATGGCTTAAATTTGCAAAAACAGCTCTGGTTATATTATTGAGACTATAATAAACAAAGTATATTGTCATCGAATCTGCTAGACTTCTGACACATATATTTTGTAATATAGTATGTGATTCACCTCAAATGTTATCAAAATAGACTTTCCACTAAGTGTTACATAGATACGTCAGATTAGCTAGGTGCATCAGCGAGTTTACCTGAACGATAACCGCCAAGCCACCAGGTGCTGATCCGCACTCAACAGGATGTCAGTGACTGCCTCCGACATGTAAACAAGTGGTCGACCCAGTTGCGATTGTGATTTGCATACGTGGAAGGACTGGTGAGAGGTGGATATATAAGTACTCATTTGAGGGGGAAGAAAGTGTCTTTTACAACCTCGAGGGAATGTGTAATCCACGTTCGGAGAAAACCCCAATGCCACACACCCTCTCGCCGATATTAATTTGCGAAGTCCGGAGTTGAATAATGTTATGCATGAGTTGTCAATAGCATGTACAAAGATAACATTACGATTTATTTTTTTATTTTTTATTTTTTTAGATCGAGTCATTTATTATCATAATTCCTGAGAATTTGTAATATTTAGAGTTTTACTTAATTCGGGTCACCTGGTTCTTATATTCCTTACTTTAGGAAATGGTCAACACTGAGAGTCATAATTAATTATTCTGGTGATTATATGCTGTGCGGAAGAAAATTATTCTGGTTATTATATGCTGGGGGAAAGAACAGTAATTGTTATCACTAGAACATTGGCACGATTAAGTCATTTAAATTAATTCGTATGTACAGTGTCTGAATTTTTTAAAGATATTTTCGTCTCTATTTTCTTAACAGGCAGATAAATACTTTTTAAAAAATCGAATTTATCACAAGCAAACAAGAAAAGCCACTAAGACACAAGGGGTTACTGAGCATGAAAGAATTAGAACAAAGAAACATTATTAAGTCCGACTCTGTTCATAGTAGAATCATGATGGCGAAATACCAAGTTGCGCTAATTGTAAGAAAGAAAATCGAAGAAAATTTTGCTATAAAATTATTTTTGTACACAACTGAATTGGATATATTTCTTAAATGTCGTAGTGTGAAAAGTTGTTTATCTTTATTGGGTTTACTAATATATATATATATGAGCAGCTTTAAATTAATGGTGTCCTTCGTAGGTACTGATATTTACCTAGACATTAAAATAAAATAAAAATAAATAACAGCAAGGGAGAAGTTAAACGATGTTTTAAAGAACATAACGGTGTAGAAATATGTTACATTCCTTCTATCCGCTCCTGAAAATGAAAGCTAGCGAATATTACAAATGCTTCACAAATCCAGCACGTCATTTTGCAGAAGATTATTTTTTTCTGCGTGATAGTACATTCTCTTCGCGGTGTCTACCAAAAAAATGTTTTTTTATAAATGGTGGGTTAATCCAACTCCTTTAAAAACAATGGTAATAATTTGCATAAAAATAATTTAGTCGAAAAGCACCTCGATTTTAAAGTCAACTAATTGTTGGGTTTTCATGAAATTATCAGCACTTACTTGGTAAAGGAAGAAATATAATTTTCCTTGTCATATTTCGGAGAAAAAAGTGCATACGACACAAATAGAAGTAACGCGAAGTAATTCTTAAAGAACGGTTGATGGCAGTGGCGGTTCTACTATAAAATTAATGAAGCTTAAGCTTCAGGGTTCCTAATTCCAGAGGTGTGTCCGAAGCAACTTTTTTAATGAGTGAATTTTTTTAACAAAATCGATGTTTCTTTTTAGTGTTTATTATTAAAATAAGGCCATTTTAGTGATAGAATCCTAATGGGTTGAAGTTGTAATGTTGGCCTTAGAACATTCTCTAACACCTATTTCAAATGGCCACAAAATTCCTCTGTAATTTGGGGAAGGTGAATGGAAACGGCCAAACCTTCAGTTGTATGGGATCATTATGCTCGCCAGAATCTATTCATTGTCTACTTTTTAGCAGTTGGATCATCGAATCTATTGTTGGTGGTTGCAAAAGGGGCCTCCATATCGTTCATGCTCAAAAATGTAGTTCCGTCGTTGAGTGCTGGACAAAGACTGAAGAACTGTTAAACAATGGGACTACATATAAGTATGTCTTCACATCACTTTATTCGTGTGAATTCAGCACAGTTTTCTGCAAGCACTACTTTCAGGTTTTGCTTTTTAGAACATGGATTTTTTTTCTCGAATATTTTCGATCCGCGGATGCGAACACTAAGGACTTTTTGACATTAAAAGTGTCGACATGAAGGGCAAGGGAAAATGTCCGTTCTCTTAAGTCCTGTTATTATTCATGTATATATAAAGAGTTAGACAGAATTCTGTAGCAGAATTTTATATATAAATAATTTTATAGCAGAATCTTCTCCAATTTTCTTTCTTACAATCAGCGCAACTTGGTATTCCGCCATCATGATTCTACTATGAACAGAGCCGGACTTAATAACGTTTCCTTTTTCTAATTCTTTCATGCCCCGTAACACTCGGTGTCTTGTGTCTATGAAGTGACGTCACTAAGCGACCGTCAAAGGTGTCCATCGGACTTTAATGATAATAAAACTCTAAAGTCGTTAGTGGAAAACAATCCACGGCAAAGTAGTCGGGAACTGATCAAAGATCAGTTAATTACAATTTACTATATGCCGACACTTAGAAAAAATAGGAAAAGTAAGTAAACTGGGAGTTTGGATTTCACATACTCTTAGCAAAAAGAACAAAGCGAGTGGTTGATAAACAAAAACGGAAATTATTTATGATTCAACTTATGTGTTGCGGTATGATTGGGTAAATGTTTAGTCACACCCTGGAGAGTAAATATTTACGGGATCCTGTAAAATTTATCATACAAACAATATTGCTGGGCTCAATGTGAGTCCAAATAAAAATGAGTTAGACAAAACAATATAAAACAAACAACAATGTATATATTAACAAAATAATTACATGTGACGAAAAGGTAAAAACATGAAAATTGCCAAAATAAGAATGTGCTTGTGTGTAACAAGCGTGTGTGAGAGAGTACAAAATCCAAGAGAGAAAACCATGAAAATGGACACGTTTTCCCACGGGCGACTACATATAGCCAGAAGCTGTAAAAGAGAGTAGGGAGAAAAATGTAGGGTTTTTCATGGACTTAAGGAGCGTCCCCTAGCTACGGTTTTTTTTTTTTTTTTTTTTTTAGCAAAGTCAAGTTGGATAACCTACATATGTTTTTGTGATTTACTACGCTGTGAATGGCAATAACAAAGAATCAATTACCACTTTACCTCAGCCAAAAATAATATTGCAACTTTATTATAATTGTAAAACTGGAACTAATTGAATTAGAACTATATATTAAGTATCAATCAAGGTCGACCGTAGTCAAGATCATAGTTATTGTAAACTCTGTGATTCTTTCATTAGCTCCATAGTAGGTACTTCGCCAGGGTTACATACAGTTTTGAATTCAGAGTTGTTCTTCTCCTAGACAAGTTGCCACCTGCGACCAAAGAGCCAAGTCTGTCCTACTATTTATCCATATTTGGAGGTGTAGTGAGTACGAAATAATAATAACTCCTTTTACCCATTCCCTTCAAATATGGGTGAGCTGAGGTAAAAGACGGAAATAAATTCGTGAGCCTATGTGAAATTGCTTTTGGAACAATGAAAACCTCGTTTTCACAGAAATTAGCTGTTGAGCCAAGAAAAAAAGAAAAGAAAAGAAAATAGCGAGCCAATGCGAACTCCTTTTTGGTATAAAATGAGGGGAAAAATTAGCAAGAGTGAGTCTGAAGTCATGTGAAAGGTTTCGTTTCTGTTCACGCGTCCAGTGTAAAATTACTCGCCAATTATATCATCGGCTTTTAACCAAGCACGTGGCACTTTAAAGAATTTTCTTTCAACAGTCCAAGAAAGTTAAGTATTTCAAACTATCCTTCTTCGTCTACTTTTAAACGTATGCAACTGTATATCCCTTTTGTGAACAACGAATTCTCTTACTTTTGTTTTAAACATGTTTTAATATTATTTTGTGTCAGGCCATTTAATCTGTTATATAAACATTTCTTCTTCGTGACAATTTGTTAAAACTACGGATTTTAAAATTTTCTGATTTATTTTCCTGAAACGAGCTACTGACACAACTTCAAACGTGTAAATTCATAAGTAAATTCCTTATCTTGTTTTGTTAAAACTACTCGTGTGTTTCCTCGTAATTATCATCATCCATTAATCTTCTTGACGTGGATAAATCAATTGTTCATTTTAACACATAAAAATCACGCCACTGTAGGGAGGTTTGAATTCAAAGTTCTCCTAGAACACAACCTGCCCTAATATTTACCCATAGAATAAAGCAAGACATACTGGGTCCTATAACCTGGGTGGCGATTAGGATAAGGACAACTTTGATTTAAAAAATCATAGATGGGGGAGGGTAAACAAAGAGCTGGATTCATACCTTTCCCAAGGGTATTGGACGTAAGTGACTGGAATTTGAACTTGGGGCACCCAGTAAGGATTGAACTCACTATTTAGTCGTAAAAAAAATTCTTGGCTAGCCACGAGTGACATGGAAAGGAACAGACATATTAGAGAACATTCTATATTCCTAAGGATATTCCTTGAACCAAGGTTTGACTATTGCGTCCAGCACTTCGATGTAAGCAATGAGATTAACTCTGAGGGCTTGCCGGAAGAAATAGGGCGACATGATATGGAACGCACTGTTCACAACCCCCAGGACCATCAAAGACAATGTAAACTTGACGTGCATCACTCTGGCTACCTCCTTGGGATCCGCGCTGAACCACCTGTCGTTCTTCCTCTTTACCTGGCCACTTTCATGAAGCTTACTATCCCCGAGTCTCTGTGGTCAGAGGTCAGTGCCACGGGCATGGAGTGATTTTTCATTTCCTGTGTCAGCTTGGAAGCCGACATATTAATGTTCTCAGTACAAAAAAAAAAAATAAATAAATAAATAAATAAATAAAAAAGAAAGAAAGATTAACATTTGGTAAATGTCACGTGACAACACGTTAGGTCGTCTTGTATTTAGTTAGTACTCGCTAACTGTGTGTTCTCAAATACCTGGCGCACACTGTATTTCTGCTGCATCTGCAAAACAGTTATTGTTTATTAGATCAGTGTGATTCCTTGATATCATGGAATTTCGTTTTCAAATACCACGCGACTTGTCTGACTCACACGTTTCATTGTAAAAAAAATGAGTCATCAACGAGATTGGAATTCTCATAAAGTTCTGCTCTTCTGAATGTTATTAGGCAAACTTAGAAATAGCACACTGTAAAATTTAGGTCTTCTCCTAATCATGTCTGTGGCTTTACTGTAGCTTTAAATTTCAATTTAAAAAACAGTAGCATTGATAAAGTCAAATATTGATAAAGTTTAAATATAAAAGGTTTACTTAGTGCAGACAATTTGACTTTCTTCCAAAGTGTACGCTGTACTTATAACTCCATAGTGTTTTATTCCCATATTCTACAAATAATGAGCAGGTAGTGTAAAAGGGTGTTTTTCGAGAAGAGAGAGTGGGAGGATAGACGACAAAAAGACCCCCAAGCACACACAAAAAAAAAACAGTGTCAAAAAGATGGGTTTTGCATTGATACCGCTATTATTTTGGCTACTTTCACTCCTCGGCAATTGTCATTGTTTTAAAAAGCGATGATTAGAATTGTAATAAAGCCTAAACACATGAAAGTGAATTTATACATTTTTTTGTTTTTAAGAATTTACAACAAAAATATTAAACACTATTTATTTATTAGATTATTTATTTACAAGAATAATTTTATAATTGAAACATTCTAAAAACTAATACAATTAAAACTAATGTAATGCAATATTTATCATTTACCAGTTTATAAAGAAATGAAAATGAAAGCAATTCTTTATTCATAAATTTATAAACATTTACCAAATTATTAAAATATATGAACCAACCATAAGGAAATCTTTATTATTTACGATTTTTATAAAGTTTCAATCTATTGGCAATTAGCCGATGTTCTGACAACAATTCTAATAAACAATATAATAAATAGTGTAAATAAACAATCTACTAATGAATAAATATTTATTATTTTTGTAGTCAATTCTTAAGAACAAAGAAAATGTATAAAATTCCCTTCCATATGTTTAGGTTTTAATTCTAATAATCGCTTTTTACAAACAATAAACATTGCCAAAGAGTGAAGGCAGTTAAAATAATAGCGGTGTCAATGGAAAGACCGTCCTTTTGACAAACCGTTTTTCTTTTTGCGAGAACGAAGGTCCAACTTTGCCACCTCTTTTATCCCAATTATTGTTTAAGGCGCATGCGTAAACAAAAAGACTCGAAACTCGAAAGAAATATTTATTACAATGATATAAAAAACCATTAAAGCAAAATACAAGGTTTGCAAATAAGTTGGCATAAAACGTTCCTTTTGTGCGCCTTATTATTAAGGCAAGATAAACGGTTTTAAAAAAATTAAAATATGAACTCATAAAAGCTGATATAAGAGCCGAATACAAATTTCGAATTAGTCCGTTGGATTCATTTTCGCACAAATGCCATTGAGAAAAGCATGAATCAATCTCTTCGTCAACCAGAATTTAAATAACAGAGTAGACTAGGCTCTCTAGCAAGTTCCACTATACTAGTTACCATCAGTCTAATAGAAGAACAACTCTGAATTCCAAACCGTTAAGAAAGCAACAAGAAACCGCTCCACTATATTTCTCAAGAAAACATGGCTGTTCACAGATAATAAAAAGAAACTGTGGAGATCGCCTGCATTCTACAGGGACAGGTCATAACAATATCTACTAGTATAACAAGATGTCGCAACTCTAGAAACTAAAAGATATTTTCCCGCGTTAGTTAACTTAAATATTTGGATACCGTAACGTATACAAGACGCTGACGTAGTTTCAGTAAATTAGTAAAACTAGAAAATCAAAATTAAGGATTCAACGTTTTTTCAATCAAATGGAAAATCGAGAATCTAAAATTTTGCTCAAGTTGAGCCTATCTTTACCGACACAAGCAGAGAAGAATTGGCATTTAGACAGCGGTGTAGCGAGAGAGAAAACGCAACCACGTCGACGAACCTGGAACGACAAATCTGCACGACACATCAGTATCATAAAAATCCACTCACTACTCCTGGACGACGAATTTGACACGGGAACTAATGTCATACTAATAGATAATTGGATTTATTTGTAAGTACGATCTTCGCATACTAAAACCAGATACGCTCCCAAATGTTTTCACACGTGATATGGGACCGATACTTGACGTTCTCCACAACGAATTAATTGCTCTGACAGACTCATCCTTTTTTATCCCACAGCGCCAGTGTTCCGCCTAATAAGTAGTTGTTACTGTTTGTTCAAAATATAAATAAACACAAACCCTGATTTATAAATCAAGGTTTGTGTTTATTTATGTTTCTGTATCTAGAGGCGTTGCTACCTTAGGGTCGACGAAATAAATCATAGCTATCACACCCTCTACAAATTAAACCCGTTGAACTATATTCACGCATACAAATGTTGGATTAATCGCATTTATATTGTTATATCGATCGAATTAGCACAGCGAAAATACTGTGAACAAAATTTTCTTATAATATCTATGGTGTGGTTGATATTAAAAGATTGATGAATGAATGATATATAAGGAGAAATGGATGTACTTTGGAGTTCACAAGTAGAAATAAATTATCATTAATATCATCATACTGTCAGTATCTGGGTTGTCATAACAACTCGTTGTGGTAAGCCATCTGTAAATATTTCTAATAAATTAATATCCTATTATATATCAGAAGGCGGTGGATTGCCTGTGTACGAATGTGATTGAAGGAAAACTGATTTGTGGTTTTTTAGGGTTCCAAAATCGTTTTTAAAGTCATTTGAATTCTGCGATATTTTCACAGAGTTCGTTGCGCGGACGCATGTTGGTATTTGATCACCACCAGCAGGCTAACCTGAATGAAGATGCCTGACGTTGGATAGACCCGAAACTCCTAAGGATTCTAGGGCAACATCATTGATGTTGTGGCCGCAGCCATTTTACAGATGTATTTCTAAACAGATGATATGATCCGGGGATTAGCTCAGTGCAGCAAAACCGATCAATTGAAAAATAATGTTTTTTTTCTGTGTGATGTATATTTGGAACTGTTTTTTTTTCTGTAAAAAATAAATAAATAAAAGAAATAAAAGAAACACTTTTTATGCACCAAAATTTAGAGAGTTCTATAAGATCATCAATCTAGCTAATTTTTTATACTGTTCACTCCAATCAGCGCAACTCTCGAGCGTGACCTAATACGAAAATGCTTTTTGTAATGTTTTGATATTACGATGAACGTGTGAAACTAAGAGAACGTTAAAGCCTAAAACATTTCCCATGACGTGTTTGATTAATATATTTGGTTAAGCTACTTTCGTGTAGCGAGTTAACGCGCATGCACATACTTCAACACACACTTACACGCTGGTCAAAACACACATATAACAGCAGTAGGGTGTAAGGCTCTGTTTAACCCTACATGTATGGTAGTTCCGGTTTGGTCACAAAACTGTTCAATCACGGCCAATCTTCCTGCTACCTCAGCGAGAGATATGAAGCTCTTAGATTTTTTTTCGCCTTCAAGACGTGGAAAGAAACACAAGGAGTCATCTGTTACACTACTGACACCACATACCGGACCTTTTAGAAACAGAACTTTCATCATTCTATAACAAAAAATCATTCACAAAAGGTAAAAGTTTTGTATTCTGTATATTGTTGCATCAATAGGATAAATATTGTCTGAAATATTCTTATTCTTTCTCAAACTTATCCATAATGTTCACTGACATAAATCCTTTTTAAGTCGATTTAAATTTTAACCATTTTTGACGAAATCCTTTGTTTATATACATTCATAGTATTATCTAGTCTTTTATTCATAGCATTATTCAGTCATCAAATTATTTTAATTAGATTTCTATGACCATGCACCATTTTTTAGGCAACTTGTCTATTCCCTTATATACCAGTGATGCAAAAGTGTCCAGCATTTTTTGAAAGAATTTTTTATTATATACATTCATAATTTTATTTTATTTTTATTCGTATAATTCTTCTTCGGTGTACTGTTTCCCTCCAATGTGGGAGATCATGGCTCTCTACAACTTCTTGTTCTTTAGCATTATTCCGTCATCATAATATTTCTCTTGTATTGCTATAACCATACACCATTTTTCAGACATGTCTATGTGATTATATAGGATATAAATTCCTATATTTTATGGCCAATAAGTGAAGCACAAATAAGTAAGAGACACCTTCAAATAAATCTTACTAAATTTAGTAGATACAAAAAACTTTTTTACAATTCTATACAAGCACGGTGTTTTCTGGAACCTGATTGGTTAGGAAAAGTCACGTGGTATACTTTCTAAGACGTCCTCGCGAATGAACTCTAAAAGACCTGGAAATGGGTCAGAGCTCGGGTCACTGTGTACATTCCCGCGCAAAACTCAGATAGCAATTTAGAGCCGACGCGTAACGATAAAAACAGCTCGTCAGCAACAGTCAGCGACCAGCTCTGAAACGGAACAGTAGCGCTCAGATTTGCAACGATACAGTAAGTAACGGACAGTCGGCGAGAGATAGCTAACCAGACAAGGCGTCGATTAACAACATAGACACACGTACCATAGCAACGCGTATATCAGCGATGATTTTTCTACATACAAAGCCACGACGAAAGCAAGTCCTATATCCCCTGGTTTTGTTCACTGCGTTTTAAAACTATTGCTAACGCACGCAATCAGTAAGCGGTCACACGTTTCATTAGCGTGTGCTTCCCCCACACACACACACACACACATACACACACACATATTGGCGTGTCATATCACTTGATTTCCTCACTTGTAACAAAATAAACAGTGTCGAGTGTGCATTTTACATTAAAAATGCTTTTCGTTAAAATAAAGTATGAATATCCGTTTTATTTTTTTTTTTATCCGTGATCAATTTTTAAATAGTATTCACATACGAGCGATGACGATAGGAGTAAACTTTAAATATATTTCTAAGATTGTACATAATTAACACTCATGACTTTGTGTCAACTTTTATATAGGGATGTCTAGCTCATAGCGCATGCGCGAAACGTCTTGCATTCCATGATTAGATGTGACGCATTACACTGCGGTGATTTTTTCACACCAGTTTACAATTTACGCTAATAAGCTCCAGAGCTGTATTTTATTTATTCTTTTTGAATATTTGTAATTTTGTACTTTTTCAAAATTCAGCATTTCACAAAAGAAAATGACCAAAAGAAAAACAGAAAATGATAGTAAACATGAATTTAATGATTAATCAGAAAACGAGTTCTTGTTTACACAAGTCCTTCAGGAAATCATTGGTATCGTTTGTGTAAATATTTTTTCGTATAAAAGAAAATATAATCTTAATAGACACATCACTGTCTTAATATATATTATATATACAACATTAAACTGAAATAGAAGGAAAACTGTAGTTTATGGGATTACCCCCACTTGGTTTGTCAAGACGCCGTTAGTGTCTGCATGTGTTATAATATCACGTACACACAGAAACACATAATAGCTAAAGTTTAATATCCTTTTTCTTTTCAGCTATTTTTGCATGCATACAAGCATATTTTAATTTATTTCTTGTTATTGATTTATTAGCTATATGTAAAACACATGGAAATATCGCCATGTTGAAACTTATTCCATTTCCTTTCACCGCTTCAAGTAATGACAACCCGTCCTTTAGATGCGTAAATTGTGTTTGCCAGTACTTTTAGTTCAACCAAGAAAAGTATCCGCAACAGGGTGATGACTACCCGACGTGGTATGACATGCAAATACACACGTACCCCAACAAGCTCGAGAATTGGGTCTAACTTATGGAATTAATATATGATTAAGAAAAAGGAAAACATGAAAAAGACAAAATATATTTGGTGAAAGATATAAAAATATGGTGATGACCGAAACGTCCTATGAGATTGCTTTAGCAATGGAAGCAAAATGATTAATTATATTGACGTAATTTCCAAAGATTTAATAGGAATACATCATTTGTATAACGTGTAGCGGCACATTCGAAAGCAATATGTCGACACGGAAATAGAATCTGTACAAACAGTGGATGAAGCCTTCAATATGACTTGATAGAATCGTAAAACTAAGCCGACAAATCAACGAAATATTTGCATAGAGAAGAATTTGCATAGAGTTCGAAAGTCATATAAACACAATAATTTTGAACCAATCAGCATGTGTGCAAAAACAATAATTTTCAACCAATCAGCATGTGTGTAAACACTCAAGCAGAAGCCCTCGTGCGATCCACTCGAAGACATAAATTACCCTATTTTTATTTTTTATTTTTTTCTAGCAACAATCACTAGCGATTAATCTGCCACTGAAATCCATGCCACTCAGTCCTCAGCATGAATTATGATCTAAGAGACTGCCTGGCAAAATTCCGATGAATACTATTTTTTCTTTTTGTTCACAAACACTCCTCTTAAGATATAAAAAATTTAAAAGACTTTTACACAAAACCGTAGATTTTATTATACACATGCATCATTAACTTACATTATCAAAAAAGATGTTTCATAATACATATATATATATATATATATATATATATATATATATATATATATATATATATAATTATTTAAAAATATGATTCGCTACATAACAGTTATCATGTTTCAAATCAAGAGCCGAAAACTTCAGTATAATTATTTGAATTAAATTGAATTAAAGTACCAAGCTCTGTTCCATCTTCAAGCGAAATTTTTTGGGGAATAACTAATTCCTGAAATTTACGCGTTTTATAAGCATATTCATTATTAAAATTAAAATTACTATGGTAACGGCTAGAGTAATTATTTAAAAAAAGGGGCGTAAGGGTTAATAATTTGTATCAATACCTCAGTTACATTCAAAGAGATCAAGTCAGGGTAAGGTTGGGGTGTCTATGATAAAAATGTAGCTTTAAGGTATATTTATGGTTGAAAGTGCTCAATGTCAGGGATAGAGCGTATGTAAATATAAACATGGACAGTGAAGATAACAACTAACGGCGGCAGTCACCTTCATGGATAAATGCAATCTTCAGGTCATGTCCTGAAGATCGCGCTTAAGCATGAAACACATTTTTCAATCACAAGGAATAGTCAAGTAGGTCTGTAGCTACATATGTTATATCTGTAAAGCTGGTTGATCCTCTGTTCTTAGAGGAGAGAGGGAAGTTCGTCTGTAGTTACATATGTAGATGCGTAACCTACTATGCCGTTGGCAAATCTTTATGTTCGACACGTCTAACAACACACCTGCCACTTCTCAACCCACACACCACAGTCTCCCAGCTCTCAGTCGCGAGTCGCTAGCTTCATTAGTTTTGTTGAATAATACCGACCATACGGGTCCTCCAGCTTTCTTTTCCCTTCTCAGTTGGGGGTCGATGTATCGTCTCGATAGGGTTGATTCGAGTTTCCCCAAATCCTACGATATTGGGATGGACGGCGAAGTCTATTGTGAACCTGAGAATTTTAATAATTATTATCCAATTAGTTGTCCAAATCATCATCCTGTAATTTCATGCATTTAAACATTTAAATAGGGTCAGTGTCGTATTACAGATGATTTTTAAGATTATCTGAGTATCGAAATGCCAACAATAATGAACAAATATAAAAAAAAAAACACATTTTATAAAACAATTTAGATGAGGTTACAAGTAAGGAAACGTAGGTTTTTGTTTGTAGTGTAAAATTTATAAAGCTATCATTCGTCCATGATCTTTTAAATGATTTTCTGACACTACATTTAAGATCTCCTCACCATTTATAGAATACTGAGAAAACTCCAACACCCCCACCAATTATTAAGACCACTCTGTATTAGTCGTGTAAGAGTACTCCATCTATCCATCTGTTCATCCTTCTGATCGACCAGATCGATCATAATGTCATTGTGAACGCCACGATCTTTCGCTGGCAGCATAGTATGCGCTTCGCCAGGGATACATACTGCCTTGAATTTTCCATCTCCTAGACTGGTTGCCAGCCAAGGCCGAAGAGCCCAGTCTACCCTCCTATTTAATCCAGAGCAGATGAAATCGTACCTTTTCTGACGGTATTTGTGTGAAAGTGAATGTAACGGACTTGACCGAAATTGAACTCAGTTTGCCGATTTCTCATTCCGAGCTGCTAAATATTAAACGACATGCAGACTCTTTGTCCTAAGAGTACTGACATTAAGTCAAAATAAATGTTAAACGCTGTAATGTAATGTGTTAGTCTCTTATAATGGCGTGGTATCCTTGAGCAGTAATAAAAATTCAAAAATAATAACGTGTGTTTCGTTCGCTTTTCTTTGAATCCCTTTTCTATTCGTTTTGTCGTGTTCCAGCTTTGTTAATATCGATAGTTTTACCACGAATAAATATAAAATCATTAATGTTTCTTCTAATAAAACTGGTTCTCACTATATGACTCACCTGCATAATTGCCATAAGAAAACTAACTTGAAAACTGTCAAAGCATTAAAATCGAATTATCGATCAAATAATTAAATGTAGTACTGCAAACAGTCAATAAACACTTTTAACCATTGTCGCTGTTCACAGATCAGTTGTCAAATGTCTCGAAAATGTATTTCATGATACAATAAAGCTCCGACATAATGCATGGCGTATAAAATGTTTGTTACTTACTCTGTTACAAAGTTACTCATGCTTGTAGAAATAAGAATCTTTATTCAATGGGAAAAATGAGTGACGAGTGTGTAGTAAGGAAAATCACAAACTCAGTATCACTCTACAATCAGTTCTTTCTTCTGTTTTTCCATGTAAATTAGAACAATAATAATTCAATATATATTTAATTTATTGTGCCAAGTTGTACTAAAATTTCACCGTCTCTAAAAATAAACGGATAATAAAATCGTCAGGCAAACAAAGCCATAGTTCCATCAACCGATCAGAACGCTTTCACAACCAAGAGGCAAGAAAAGAAACAAAAAAAAGAAGGCCAAAATTTTCTCCATTTCTAAAAATAGTGCGAGACCAACTAATCAGAAAGCTTTCACATCCAGACTATAAGACCGCAGGAAAATGAGAAGCGAGCGACCTTTTCAAAGCGGATGTATAGATGTGTATATAAACAGATGAAAAATCAACCAAAATCAATCGATAAATTAATTTTGTTTATTCTCTGATGCCGCTGCCATCATAACATACCAGAGACGAAATACGACATTTGCACCACTAGCTGGCAACCTTATACGGCTAATCCGTTTTTGCTATATTGAAAACAAACATACCTTCCTGCACTACGTAATCAAGAAGCGGCTACTATATATATATATATATATATATATATATATATATATATATATATATATTTCCATCGGACTATTTCTCTTTATCTCTCTTATGTGCTAGAACTTTTACATTTGAACTCTTGAAATTTAAACGTATCCTTCTGGATAATTATGTCGTGTTATATAAAGACTTACTTTGTATTTATTTACAGTACACTGTGTGGATAAACCCAAATCAATTATATTTTATATATATGGAGGTAAAGGACGTTGTCGTAAGATAACTCATCCATAACTGATAACTTCTATAACCAACCATAAAGACAATACAACGAGTTGTAGTCCACATTGGAGAGTTGAACATTTGTCTGTCAATTTGTCTAACATTTTGTCTTTCGCTATAAATTTCACATGTCTGATCCATTAGAAAATAAAGAATTATTTTTTGCTGTTGTTATTATTATTATTAATAATATTACAACACGAAGAGTGCCATTGAAGAAAAAGACAAGACACACAGTTTAACAATATTTCGACAGTATGTCTCTTTTCTTCAAGTTATGCTTTATAGTGGGCCAGCCAATTTGTATTGGTTATAAATAGAAATAAAAACTGACCCTCTACAATTTTTACAATATCAAAATGTAACAAAGACAACAAGATAAATAATCAAGTAGAAGAAATTATGAATTTGTTCAACAATAAATATTTTTATAAACACAACAAATACATAGTGCAAAAGTTGATAAACACAAAAAAAATAGAGTTCTTTGGTGTGTGTTACTGAAAGAATTTGAGTTACTGTACTGTACGTGTGAAAATGAGGTGTAGTTAGCTATATTTGTTTTTATAGGAAAATTAAACAGTTGTTTTTGTTTTTGTATTAAATAGAAAAAGGTATTGTTCTTGATTCACTGATTGTTATAGAGTTATCGCTCATTAACCAGAGATTCTTCCTGTGGAATAGAATATTTTGTGGGAGCGAGTGTTAAGCCTGGAAATGGTTGACAAGGTTAGTTGTTGTATTGAAGAAAAAGTTCGTCTCCTTTGCTGTGTTGATTTCCAATACATCAAGTGAATTGGCTCAATATTTTAAGTGCCCACTGACCAAGTCGCGTCGAAGTTTCGTTTTTATTAGTTCTCTTGGTCACGTGGTGAGGCTCGTGAACATATTTACATTTTATGGAGTTAACTAGATGTCAAAATTTGGGTCGGTACCTTCGGACGTAGTTGACGACACCTAATTAATATTTTACAACCAATCAAAATACATCAGTTGTTATATTTGGTTGGGAGCCTCTATGTGTTTAACTTGCACAAAAATTAAGATTTAAAAAAAATGTAGGAATCTGATTACAAATGCATGCAGGTATAAAAATATTAAAAATATATTATGATGCTACCTTTGGCTTGGAGCACTTGAAGATTGAAACGACTTCTTTAAAGAAAATAACAGCAACAACAACAGAAAACACATCAGTGGCTGAGGAGCACTGGGTTGAAACACAAGGCCTAATTATTGCAACTCAAGACCAAAGCCTCGCAACCAGATCCTATCGCTGTCATATAATCAAGGATGGAATCAATCCGAAATGCAAGATCTGCAGAAAATATTATGAAGCTGTCAACCATGTCTCAGGATGTCCGTAATTAGCAAAAAATGAATATACCCACAGACATAACAAGGTAGAGGCATGTGTGCACTGGAAGATATTCAAGAAGCACAAAATCGAGACCACTGAGAGATAATATGAACACCAACCTGACACAATTACCCAAGATAACGATGTAACTCTCCTCTGGGACATGCCATTTCAAACTGACAGGGAATACAAACCAACATACCTGATACTATCATAAAAGACAAGAAATTCAGGAAGTGTATTCTTATTGACATCTGAGAGAAACACCTCCATGAAAATTATCGAGAAATTGTCCAAATACAAGGACCTGGAGATCGAGATTAACAGGATGTGGGGAAATGAAGATTGAGGCTGTAGTAATCGAAGCTCTGGGCCTCGTGAGAAAAGGAATGGACAATTTTACTAACAGTGTCCCAGGTAATATCAACATACAAATTGTCCAAAAGATCGCCCTACTAGGAACATTCCATATACTAAGGAAAGTGATATCAATTAAATGACAATTCTCCTATAGGGGCTAAGGACCATAGTTTGTATTCGGCTCTACAGAATACAAAGCAGGAAACATAACATACACAAATAATAATAATAATAATAATAATAATAATAATAATAATAATAATAAACTGATGTAATGAATATACATACACCTAGGCTCCCCCGTACAGTAATATGATTGGCTGGTGTCAGCCATAAATACAGACTGATGTGGAGGTACATGGACTACGCATATTGTCTTCGCCTATTGCCTACGTCTATTGCCTACCACTACGACGAGGACCAGTCCATTACAGTTACCTGCTAGATTGTCCTACCCAATTACAGTAGTCAAATGCCACTTTGCTAATTCGAACAAATATATCCCTTTCCGGGACATATCATAAACAAAATGACTGACGTAACTCTTCTAATATTTTGCAACACTTAAAGAAGAGAGCGATTTAGAAAAAGAAAAGACTGTTTAATTTCGACAATATCTCTGCCTTCAAGTTGTGTTTTGTTTAAAAGTGCATACAAGTTAATAAAAAATATTCTAAAAAATACAAGTCTTTGTACAAACGTCGCTTGTCTCGAGAAAAGGCGGTTGAGCTGGTAATCAACACGACAGAGCGAATCAAACGCTGCCAACGTGAATAAAATGCAACTTAAACGTGAGTAACATGATGAAGATCGAGATCATCTTGAAATTTTCCGTCAGTTGATTAGCTAGTAAGAGCAATAGATTAAAAAGTTTAGTAAATCTTATGGAACTCTCCTGTCATTTTGTTCATTACCCCCGGAGTGAGACGTTAGTAATTTGCATATGCAATTATCTCGTGGGGTTGGCGCCACATAATTTGTCACGATGTCGTTGGGTGGCGCTGTTAAACAGTTATAAAATAAAAACGGGAAACTGTTTCACCCCACCATACATACGCGCGCTCTCTTTTCTCCTTCTAGCGTGCGTAACAACACGAGACTTGTCGCCAGTTACGGAATTTCTTTCTCCATGTGACTGCACACTTTCACACCCGCGTATATCACGCAAACATACAGACACACATAAAATTCCTGATAGATTATAATGTCTTCTTTCTTTTCAGGTATTTTTGCAGGCATACATATTTTATTTCTTGTTAATCATTTATTAGCCATATATAAAACATATGACAATATCGCTTTGTTGAAATTTATTCCATTTCCTTTCACCTTTACAAGTAATGACAACCCTTCATTTGAATGTTTAAATTTTATTTGCCATTGCTTTTAGATCCAACTAAGAGCAGATCCTTTTTGCCTGTATGGCTGATGCTAACCCCCAGGAGAGTGACTCATTGTACTTTCTCGGGTTAACGTTTTTCCGCTGACACGAAGTGGAAAAATTATATTGAATCAATTACTAGCTATGCTGCTCGGAAAGTTGGTTCACTGTGTCGTGATAGATTTTTCTAGGCAGAATCTATTTTATACATTTATAAGTTTACCATTTGCCCAAACAATATTGCTATCACATTTGGTCTGGTGCTTTTGCTATGTATTTAGAGATTCTTGATAAAATCCAAAGAAGAATTTGCAATGTTATTAGTCCTGACCAAGCATCCCGGCTTCTGTCACTTTCCCACCGCCTTAATGTAGCTTCCGTCTGTCTTTTCTATAAATATTTTCATGGTAATTGTTCTGGTGAACTTTCATCTAAGGTACCTAAACTTTATGAATTTAAGCGTAGTACTAGATCAGTGGCAAGATTTTGTCCTTTTTCAGTTAAAATTGCTAGATGTAACCGTAAGTTCTGCTATAACGAGCATTTGGTCGCAAAGGAAAAGAACAAACAAAGATTAAGATTTCAACCACATGTATTGGTCAAAATTCAGAATATGTACATAGTTGCGTGAAAGGTGGCAAAAAATGTTCACATGTGGTTGCTGTTGGTTAAAAAAAAACTATTGTAGGGTTGGTGTTAACCGATTTCTTGGGTTGGTTACCCGAGTTCACAGATGGTGTCAAGAGAGAGAGAGAGAGAGAGAGAGAGAGATGAGCGGATTAGTGAAGCCAAGTGGGTGCCGTTTGACGTACGCCTTTCTTCAGGTTTGAAATCGATATCGGTGGTGTTTGATGGTCTGGCAGTCGTGTGACGAGGTCGAAGTATTGAAGTTAAACGGCGTGGTAAGGTGGGTTGGTCGATCGAGGTCACGGTGGTGGGTTGATTCGTGGTAAGACGAGTTGGTTGCCGAGGCCACGGCAGTGACGACGAGGGTGGATAGTGAGGGTTGATCTAACGGAATGTCTCTGTTGGATTCTGGTCGAAGCGGAGATCAAAAGCACGGAGTCATGGTGGTGACAACGAAGGAGGCCTGGAGTAGATAGATAGGATTGATCGACGAAATGTCTCTGTTGGATTTTAGTCGAATGTAGTATAAACGAGACGGGGTTACAGTGGTGACGAGGGTAGTCTGGAGCTGGATAGTGAGGACGTGGAGGTGTTACAAATCACGGTAGTGAAGTCGAGAGCATGGTGGTATCGAAGCTGGTCTACCGACCGCATTCCGCATATAACGAGTCGGATGAAATTAATGAAGCTTGGGCGAGATCATGGTGGTGACGAGAGAGGCGATCATGATGGTGAGGGTGACATCGCACCTACGTGTCGACATGTGACCAATCGGCCAGCAACTGTGTCGGTCGTTACAAGATGCTTTTTAAAAATAAATCTGGTCGTCTCCAGGGATTCTTTTTTTTTTTCGGCAGGAACATTCGTCATTGGCTATTGTATTTTTATTGCGGGGATTTACTTTATGGACCGGGTGTGATGCTAGGAGCCTCTGCGCAGAAAATTACTTTTTTTAGTGTGAATCAGAAAGATTTAATTGCAGCAGAGTATAACAATTCTACGCTAACAGTTTTTTTAACACGCCACTTCTCGCTTACGGAACTCTCTTTCGGCTTCTTATTTTCCAGTTAACTTTGATTTTTAAAAATTTAAATGTAATGTCAATCCTTATCTTCTGTCTTTTTAATTCCTGTTATTTTATTGTTCTCTCACCTTCATTATGTTTTTTCTTTTTCTCTTATTCTTTCACACCCAGTAACTCATTGTGTCTTAGTGGTTTTATTGCCTTGCTGAGAGTAAAATGATAAAAAAAGAAATGAATGTTTACCTTAAATTGCAGCTGTTCGTGATGTCTCGCAAGTTCTGTTGATATCGCATTGTCATATTGGACATCATACATGTGACCATTAAAACTTTTAGTTTTTCAGTTTTGTGACCCACATAAATCAACACATATTTGGTACATTGGGCGGCGTATATCAAATGGGAATCAACACAATTGCCACCTGCTAAAGAAATCGTAATGGTTCTCTTAGAATTTATGATGGGATTAAGAAGTTGACATATGTTATTAACGTACAGGGTTTTCCACTTCTGTTTTCTGGGGTAGAACGATCAGAAAACCCCAGTGGAGTTTTGAGTGTGATTGTATTCGTTGGGATTTTTGTCTGATTTTTGTTTCATTTAAAAAACAAAAAAAGATAAGCGGATTGGGAAAATCTCCTTAAAACGCGGACATTTTTACGAAATATGCTGATAGCTGTCGTGCAGTACTTTCGAAATGCCAGCAAAATTTCGATGCCAGTTGATGACGAAAGGGATTCGGCCAGAATTTTGATTTTTGATTGTGCTTGTCGGCTTGTTGATCTGAGATAAAATAAAATTATGGCAATCTTTCTTTTCTTTTTTCAGTTATTTCATTGGCAAGTTGTTTCAGTCGGGACTCGTGATAGTCGTGCTGGGACGTAATGCTGAATGAACTCATTGGCATATTTCCAATAATCTTTTCTTTTATGTTCATTCAAATTCGTCTTATGCGCAAAAATTTAGGCCCCGGGTACGATTTTTTCGTGTGATAAGGATGGTCAGAATAGCGGCAAAGATAAAGAAAAGATTCAATAACGCCCCACCCCGGGGAACGCACACAATGAGTTCCATAATATGCTGAACTATTTGATTAACTGCTCTTACTAACCAATCAATTAACGGAAATTTTTAAGATGAGCACAATCTTCATCGTGTTACATTTTTCAGTTGTATTCCATTCGGACTGGTTGCGTTTCATTCGCCTTCTCGCGTTGATTACTTAACTATTTTTTTTTAAAGACAAGCGACGTTTGTACAAAGACATATTTTTATACTTGTATGTACTTTTAAACATAACTTGAAGACTGATCGAAATATTGTTAAACTTAAAAACACTATCTTTTCTTTTTCTAAATCGTGCTCTTCTCTAAGTGTTGCAAAAAATCTAATTTTATCAATTCGGATTTACAATGATGCAAGGGAGGTAACTGGACGGTCCTTCATTCACCAGCTTTGCAATCTACCTTAATCAGTGTTGGGTTTTATTTGATTCAAAGTATATACCCTGTTCCAGTGGACCAACTTATCATGCGTTACCTCCCCTTTGGCACTCAGAGTATCGGAATCAATTATTCAAGCTGAGCAGTTTACTAACCTCTTATAAGTATGGGATTGCTATTTTAAATACTGGTTTGTGTCACATGTCGTTTTTTAATGTATATCAACTTGAAATCTTTTTTTTGCTGCTGATTTTTTTCAAGTTAATATTTCTTTCTAGAGATGCCCTCCACCCCAAAGGATGTTATGTTATTGAATGACAACTCTCCTTTGCATAACTGCGATAATTTTTTTTTTGTGGGTTGAGAAAGAAAATAGTTTGAAATTTAATTTATAATACCATTTATTATTTCATAAATCAAATTTCAATTTGTTTTCTAATTTCCTATTAAAAACATTATTAATAATTTCACACCATAATTTGGCAACTTTAAAAATGTCAGCTTTTATTATAATGAATTAACAAAAAAAAAAAAAAATGGTAAGATATGAATTATTGAAAAATATAAAAGTTTTATATTTTTTGATAATTTACATCACACCATATTTTTTTTTTTTTTGTTAATCGATTTTAAAAAAATTTAAAACCCAGTAATTAAAAATAATTGCAAAATTTATCCTCAGGCGATCTGAAAAAAAATGAAACATAGCTTCTCTATACAGACATTGACCAACTAATTAATGATGAGAATTTATTTACAATACATTATTTGGACAGTTGTCTCCATCTTTATTGCCATATTCACATTTCGACCGTTATATGCTCTGGGTCATGTGTCCTTGGGGACATCAGTGAGTGAATTTTTGGAACTTATATAAACCTAATGCTTCAGTTAGCATTTTTAAACAGAACTCATATTACAGTCTCTTGTTTTTCTCTAACTCTCTGTATTACAAATTTCCACATTGTATTCATGTCTATGCTTGACCGGCTTAAATTTTTGTGGCCTTAGCATATGTGCTGATTCCTTAAATTTTCATATTTTTTAGTGATGTTCTCTGCCTATTATTTCAACTTCATCCAACAGAAGGTGATGATCTCTCTTTTCCCCTTCATATATGGTCAGCTATGCCTGATTTTTCTGTTTCCCCTTGTGTTACAGCTTTACGGTGTTCCTGTAGTCATATTTTAAGGGGGTGGTCTGTTTCTCCTTTATATTTCTTTCCGCAGCTGCACGGATTGGCATACATAGGGTTGTCAGACAAGAAAATTATAAATATGAGACACTTTGAAATCTTTCTCTCTCTCATATATATATATATATATATATATATATATATATATATATATATATATACACACACACACACACACACATATATATATATACACATATATAAGTGTATGTGTGTGTTTTGTTAAAGATGATTGACAAGGTATTGCAGCCAGACATCTTTAACAAAACATGTATAAAACAGGGATTGCTGCCCTAATACACAATATTTATATATACATATAAATTTATACATGCCTACATACCCCAACCAATATATTATATAGAAGGAGAGTCATAAATTAAAAACATAAAGCATTGATTTTAATGGATTATGAGGAAAATAAACGTAAAATCATTTGGAAATTATTTAATATAAGCTAAGAAAAATAAATTTTGTAAAAGTGAAATCATTTTAATATATATAATACAGTCAGCAGAGAAATAAACACATCAGTTTTGTGTAAACTTCTAGCAACCCTAGTTCTTCATTACATTTTGGTTATTTTCATCAAGAGGATCTGAGAAAAAAAAAGTATAATTACTTATAAAGTTACAACCAAGAAAAAAGTAAGTAAAAATATATTTTTATTATGATATTTGGAAATGAACTAAATACAGGACATTTAGGGTGTCCCTGAAAGATTAGTATGGGACAGGGGACAAAATTATCCAATACAGGATATGTCCTGTATATAAGGGATGTCTGGCAACTCTAGGTGTACACAGTCCTTAATCAAGTCAAATGATGTAATTAGTGTAAATAGTTACAATAAATATAGAAATACAATAAATCAGAAAATATAGACAGATGAGAATTTATATTTGAAGAATCACCTGGCAAATATGTTATATTTAGAAAAATAATAAAATCTGTTTTATGGCAAAATGGATAGAAGAAATTCTGTTTAAATTTTTAAAAAAATAATGTGAATAAATTATGAACAGAAAATATTAGTTTCCTCATTCAGAATCAAAATAATGATTACAAAATAAAATTGGTATTAAAAAGTAAGTTTCAGGATATGCTTATATAGTGTGTGGCAGAAATAACTCTCACATTTTAAACTGTCACATGTCTGGCGCTAGTGAACTTAGGCAAGTGACAATGGTGTCTTCATCTAGCTAATGTCTTTAATGTTTTTCTCAGATATCATCAGTTACTATCAGGACATGGATGCTGTGCATTTGCTGTTAAAATGTTTTTTTTTAAGACTGGTGAATCTGTAATTGCAACACAGAGCTTTTTGTGCTCATTTCATGTTATATCAGAATGATGCTGTTCCAGATAGAAAATCGATACTATTATGGGTTGAAAACTTCAAAGCCACAGGTTCAGTGCTTAAAGGAAAACTACCTGGAAAACCTTGAAGCGCCCTAACTTCCAGGTGATGGAAAATTAAAAAATTGCCTCTGAGGATGTCATTTTAAAAAACAAATGCATAAAAACTGTACCTCTTTGCTTAAACAACAGTGAAATATTTTTTTAATAGTAGTTACTGTGGTATAAGAAAATAAAGTAATGAGTCCTGAGAGAGCTAATTTCATTATGCAAAGGGGACATAACATGGCCATTATATCAAAGAAAAGAAAAAGCCTAATGGCCCATTCTGACCAGTTAAGACCCAGAATTGAAGAGGAAGATGTCATGATGGAAGAAGAGCTTGAAAGAGAAAAAAGGATGAGTTCTTCAGATCAGGACAATGCAATAGAAGATGAGCCTATGAATGATAGCAGGAGTGATTCAGACATGGAAGATGAAATGAAACAAAGAACATTAAAAAGTACAGGAGAAAAAACCTCAAGCGGGGAGAGGAGGAAAGAGGTTGTAGAAGTTCAACATCAATCAAAAGCATTAAGTTTCTTTGTTTCAGGGAGGTGTAGTGGATTGGTAAATAGAATTGTACCTATTTGCATATGTCAAGTAGAAGAGATATAATGTGTAAACTAAGAGACAGATGAAAGTTGACTACTGATCATGTGTTGTAGAACAACACAATTACCTTGGTTTTTATTATTAACCTTTAAAATGTGGGAGGTATTTTTGCCACACCCTGTATAATAAATATATTAACTCAAAAAATATTCATAATAATTATTTGGTGATGTGAGATTTTATTATGCAACTTGAGAATTGTTCATTATATTTAAAATAAATATATATAATAATATAATTATCAGGCCTGACTTGAAGTCCCTTTTTGGCCTATTTGGCTCCTCCTGACAGGATCTAATTTTAGGGTGCAAATTCTTACTTGCAATCACTCCCTGACATAAATGGCTACTTCCCCCTTACTAAAAACACTCTGGTAACAGGCATGATAATTATTGATATTATTTTTTCAGTTATTAGTATTGTCAAGGGTTATAAGAAAATAATCTTGAAAGAAAAATATGATATTGTAAAATTATTGAGTAATAAAGCATATTGATTTTGGAACTGTGCTATTGCACTCAGTTTGAAAGCTGGGGTCTGACTTGATAAATAACGACACAAAATACTTTCCAAATCAGTACCATTTTTTGAGGAAATGAGATTAAAGATTAACTTTAGGTTAAAAACTGCAGCATTGGAATTTCATTCCAGCGATCAGTGAAAGATTTCTAGTACAGCCTTATAAAATTTATAATTGAAATATATGCAGCAGTTAGTTGGTTTGAAAATAAAAGGGATAATAAATTTCAAAACCAACAATTGTATATCTTCAACATGATCCAGAGAATAAAGCAACAGTCGTCTGTACTACAAAATGTTGTATTACAAAATTTACAGCACAATTCTTTGCTTCCAGAAAATATTCTTTTCTCAGTATTGAAGTCAGGTGAATTGAAGATGTGAGAAGAGGCTATAAAAAATTGTCACTTAGATAAGCAAACATTTATTTATACTTAATTAGTTATGTCAAGTTACAAGACTAATTTTAAAATTTAATTCAAATTATATCACATAAATATAGCCAAGTATAGGTAAATTTTCTAATAAAAATATTTGTTTCAGAAATAGCAAACCACCAAAGAGATTAAAAAATTACATTTTATCAATTCTGAAGTAACACACTGGTAAAATTTGATTTACTTCTCATAAAATAGAAATTGTGAACCTGTACTTGCAGAAGGTTTTTTAAATATGAACTGCAAGAGGTTCTAATTAATGGAACATCATTGGAGTTGTTGAATTTACCTACACATTTGCAAGGTGCAGAAAGAGCAGTTAAATTAACTACTAAAGCTTTGCAAATTGTATATGGACAAGAAGCAAAGCAGAAGCACATTATTACTAAATTATTGACCTTTATTTACTTCAAAAGGAAATTATGCTGAACAATTTAGCTACATCATGATTAATATGTTATATAGGGAAGTATTTTTAGCATGATTTTCTATAAACAATGCAAATTTTAAACATTTTGTCTTATAATTTCTGCCCATCAGTATTATATCCATTTTTTTATTAATTATGACTTAACAAATGGTGTAAAATTCACTGATTACCTTTTATGTAATCTTTTATAATTTTTATACATTTTTCCCTTATTGAATACAGTAAAACTAGATATCCCTAGACATGTAGAACGAAAAGTTTATTCCAGTAGATTAAATAAAGAGTTCAGTTTGGAAAATCCTGTAGGTTACCCAGATCAATATACACCTGAGGAAGGCCGGAAGGCACAACAATCGAAACTTTTTGATAACAACAACAAAGATGAGGACAATAGTTTGAATATAAATAGTGTAAATAATGATAACTCCTCATCCCAGAAATTCAGACAAAAATTAGTTGAAGAATGTTGAAACTTGTTTTGAGTGCCCAGAACTTTAAAATACAAAGTGTGGAGAATTTCTTCGACTGAATCAGATTATATGACTTTTTTGCACTATCCAATCTTGGGATTGAACTCAGATCTGCTAAGAAACCAGATATATTTTAACTAACACTTCAATCCACCATGGCCATGTGTCTCTTGGACAAGTGCCACAAAGGTGACTGGAGTGCATTGATACAAGATATCCCCTAAGCTTTGAAAGCAGAATGAGAACAAGCTAGCTAACGAATTTAATAAAGAGTTCTGTTCAAAATTCTGAGACTGCTACTGAATACAAGACACCTGAAAAAAGCCAGAGAGTCCAACAGCCAAAACAGTGTAACAACCAAGATGAGTATACTAGTCCAAAGGTAAAGGTATATGGTAATGATAATTCCTCATCACAAAAATTCAAATATAGACGTGTTCTTACCCTATAATGTAACAGGCTGCCCAAATATCTTTGGTTTCATCAAAAATCAAATGTTCTTTTATAAACAAATTAACTCATGATATTATGAACAAAGAATATAGTATAATAAAAGTACCTATATTCATGATAATCCAGTGAAAGGTTAAAGCATGAAATAACCATAGATATCTATTTGTAGTGAGTGCGAAATAATGATAAATTCCTTCACCCAGTCCCTACAAATTTGGAGGTCTGGAGAAGAAGGAAAGAAATTTGTGAGCCTATGTAAAAAGTTTTTGAGACCAATGAAAACCTTGCCATCACAGAAATTAGCCAGAGAGCCAAGAAGAAGGAGGAAAGAATGTAGTGAGCCTACAGAAAATTCTTTTTGATATAAAAGGAGGAAAAAAATTAATCAATAAAGTGTCTGAAGTCATGTGAAAGGTTTCATTTCAGTTCCTCGTGACCAGCGTTGAAGTACTCACCAGTGTAAAATTATTCACCAATCATATTATTGGCCTCTAACCAGCATGCAGTACTTCAACGAAGTTTCTCTCAACAATCCAAGAAAGCTCATTATTTCAAACTATCTCTCTTTGTCTACTTTTTAACATATGCAACCATATATTCCTTCGGTGAGCAACAAACTTTCTTACCTTTGTTTTAAACATTTTTGAATATTATTTTGTGTCAGATCATTTAATCTGTTGTATGAACATTTCCTCTTCATAACAAATGTTAAAACTATGGACTTTAAGAATTCTGATTTATTTTCCTGAAACGAGCTACTCACACTACTTCAAGCATGTAAATTCTTGAATGAATTCTTTGTTTTGTTAAAATTACCTGTGTTTCCTTGTCATTATCATCCTCCATTAATCTTCTTGGCATAGATAAATCAACTGTTTACTTTAACTCCTAAGCCCCATGCCACTATATATTAAGCTGTGGAACCCTTATTGAAAGATGAACCTCACAATTGTTTTTTAGAAACTATAAATGACCTTGACCTTGAAGAATCGGTAATCAGAATATAATACTCCCCAGTGTTCTTGCTTGTTTAATGAAGTAATCTGATTGGCCAATTTTTAACTTCTTTGTAAATAAAACAAAAACAGATACTTCCATATCATTAAAAGTTTTACTTTTTTGTTTCTCATTTGACTTATGTCAATTATAAATTAACAGAAGGACAGATAAGTGTTGCATTTTTATTTAAATAAATATTTTTAAAATATTTTATATCTGAGACAAAAACAAGAGAAATCATGACTTTATATCTCATCATCTTTTTTAACAAAATTATTAGGTTCTTTGGAAAGTAATATCACATTTTCAAGATAAAATAGATACAAATATAATTGAATTATATTATTATTTACTAGAAATACCCATGAAAATTTCAGTTTTCCTATTTGAATTTTCTGATGTATCTTAATTCTTAAGTTAATGATTGAATAAGCTCATGGCAAGTCCTACGACAATAAAATATTCATAGAAATTCCCCTATCGCAGCATTAAATATTTGAGCTTGAGAACTTTAACAAAATATTACTATAATAAATTATAAATATGAATTCTGGTCATTATTTAAAAGACTTTTATCTTCCCTTCTTACTTTCATTTTTCTCACTGAAACCAAGTAGGATCTCTGATATGTCTTTTCACGCGATCAAAACGGAATAGCCCATTATTTATGAGGTATTGGCAGGGCGTAAAGGTCGTGCTCACTAAGGGAGGGACAAGCAGAATTATAATAAGATAATTGCCATTATCAGCAATTACAGTAGACCAACTAAAGACAATTTTTCTTTAACCTGCCTATAAATTTTTTGCTTTCTACTAAAAGCTTTGAGACCTGAAATGATTTTTCTTTGAAGGGTATAAAAACTTTCTAGTTTCAAGACTACTTTCTTCTCGCTTTATTTGCTGAGGGAATCCTTGCATTGTCATGCTGGGGGATAACATTTTTTCTATTCAGCAGAGCTATTCATTTCTCATCTAATGAATCAGGGATATGCTCAACAGTATATGGTGCTGGTTTCTCTCAAAATACAGTAATTCCCAATCGATAATACATATATTATTTTATTGGATGCATAGCAAGACCTCCTGTGAATGAAGCCCTGATTTCAGTGTTGAGCTCATTTTGACAGTTTCATAATTACTCTGTTTCTTCTTCTTCTAAGTGTCATGTCCCTTCAGGATGTTGGCTCTCCACAATTTCCTGTCCTTTGTAGCACTTGTCTTTTTGCTACCTCTCCTAAATCCTGTTTGGACATCCATATACTCAAGCTCACCAGGTAGATTATGCACTGATTTCTGCTGTTCCTCTTGCTTTCGATCTGTCCTGTGAGTATCAAATTTTCAAAGCCCTCTTTCTTCATTATGTGCCCTAAGTTTATTATAAACATAGAATATCCATTTCTTGCTTCCTGGAAGAGAAAAGAGAAAATTTCATTCCTGGTTAGAAGACTGTTCCAAATGACTGAATGCTTCACCAAATTCTTAAGTGAGTTCATTATAGGGGACCCAAATTCTCTCCTTAGATACCTTTCCAATCTGCTTGAGATGTTCATGTATAGTTGAACATGATGCATTGTATCTTCTTGCTAAATCTCTTGTACTTTGACAAGGATTAGCTTCAACAGATGCCTTTAAAAGGTCATTATCCAAAATGGTTGGCCTTCCAGAGCGAGGTTTATCGGAAAGATCATAGTCACCCTTTTTAAATTTGCTAAACCATCGCTGACATTTACGCACAGTCATCGCATCTGGGTATACAGCACAAATATTTTTTGTTGTACGTGTTGCATTACTGCCTCGATGAAATTCATACAGCATGCAATGGCGAATATGACATTCATTCAAGTCTTTGCCTCCCATGGAGTTAACAGAAACTATGAATGATGACTTGCCTGACAGAACAGATAGAAAGCTCAATCTATATCTCCCTGTTTACTAATTAGCCTTGATTTTGGTTGACTTTGATTGGTTGACATACATATTTTAAATGTGATATTACTTTCCAAAGAATCTAGCATATGTTTACATAACAATTGTCAATTAAAAATGTGTGTTCTTCATTAGTTTACAATTCGAACTCCATATAGATTGACATGTATTAATTTCAGAGGTACTTCTAGTTAGATTTGATGGTTGGAAATGTTTTTTCCTACAAGTCAACTTCTTTGATCCTCTTCATTATCTGTAAAGAAATAAAAGGAAAAATCAAATCAATGCTTGTATGCTGTCATATTGCAAAACTCCTTTATTTTTATAGGAGTATATTTGGTATATATTACTAACACAAGAGAAATATAAATACTTCAAGTCAGTAGTGGGTTTTGAATATAGAAATTAATAGTCATTAAGCACTCATGCTTTTTATAAAGCTATGAAGCTGTAAAATGCCTCTCATACTGACACACATTAAAACCAAGACAAATGTAGAGCCAAGATAACTTATTCAAAAATAGAAAGCAAACAATCGTCACCAGGCAGAAAACATAAATTCATTGAAATACCTGTGACATCTGTTGTACCAACAACCCTCTAAGGTATGTACAATTAATGATTCAAATGAAATGCAATGTTACTATTTCAATTATTTTTGCTTGAAATTCTTAAAACTTATTTAAGCAACTCACCTTGGTTTTAGCACAAGGCCAAAAGTAAGGGACACAAAGTGAGAATCAAAGTCACAATTCAATAGTAATAATCTGCTTGTTAACCTTTACTCTACAACAAAGCACCTCTCCTTGTTTACTTGATTTAACTCTGGGAAGTATATACAGGGTGTATCAAAAATACTTTTACAAACTTTGGGGCCAGGTTCCTCACACCAAAACAAGGACAAAATTTCATATAAACATATGTCCACAAATCCTTCATTTCTGAGTTTAAAGAAAGTTTACAGTAGATGGTATTGTGTTGCTGTGTAGAATAGTTTACATTTGTCATTCATGTACATTTGTGGCTAGTCTGTCTTCAACGTTTAATGTGTGCAGTAGTGAGTTAACTGAGAAGTGTTCTGTTTAACAATGGCAGGATATTCATATGATGAGCAGGTAGATATGAGTTTTACATACGGTCATGCAAATGGTAATGGATGCAAGATTGCATGGCTGTATCAGATTGTTTCTCCAGACTGAAATTACCTGAATCATCCAACTGTTGCTGCTGTTTATCAATGTTTATTGTTGCATTGCTGAGACAGGATTTGTGGCACCACAAACTATAGATCGAGGAAGATGGAAATCTGCTTGTACACCTGACCACAAAGGACATATCCTACAGGCTGTCAGAGATGATCCCGGTATGAGCACGTCAAGTGGCCCTAGCATTTTGTACATCTCATAATACTGCATGGAGAGTACTTCAAGAGCAGCTCTTGTAGCTGTATCATTTCCCACATGGGCAGGGCCTTTCACCTTCTTATCACTCACCACTGGAGAACTTTTGCCAATAGTTTATTGCTCAAACTGCCAATCCGTAGTTTATCTCTTCAGTCTTGTTTGCAGATGAGGCAACATTTGGAAGAGATGGAATAACAAATTTACACAACCAACATTTATGGGCGGACTGGAATCCCCATAGTACAATATAAGCTAGACTCCAGAAGCAGTTTACAATTAATGTGTGGGCTGGAATTATAGTGACTGTCTGGTAGGTCCATATGTTCTCCCAGCACATCTTATGGGAGGCTTTATTTCAAACACTTCCAGACCTGAAAGAAGATGTACCTCTGATAATCCGAAGATGCATGTGGTTCATGCATGATGGGGATCTAGTACATTTAGTCACATTGTGATGCACTGGCTGACATCTACCATGAAAGATGCATAGATAGGGGAGGAATGGTTCTATGGATTGCATGTTCCCCCAACCTCAATCCTTGAGATTTTTATCTGTGGGGCCACCTAAAACAATTAGTTTATGCAGCAGGTATTAATAATGCAGAAATGCTTCATCAATGTGTCATGAGGGCCTGCAAAACCACTTGACACTGTGTGGGAGTATTTGAAAGGGTCCACCAGTCAATGATCCAATGGGTGCATGCATGTACAGAACCAAGTGAAGGACATTTTGAACATTTGTTATGAGTTGCTGGTGTTGAAGTGCAATGATGGCCTTTTGAACATGTTGATATGGACATTTTATCTTGTTTTGGTATCAGGAACCCAATCCCAATGGTTGTAAAAGAATTTTTCAATTGTACATTTAACAGCGTCTACTGTAAACTTTAAACTTTAACGCAAAAACAAAGGATTTGCAGACATGTTTATATGAACTTTTGTCCTTATTTTGGTGTGAGGAACCCGCCCCAAAGTTTTTAAAAGTATTTTTGATACACCCTGTATTATATATATATATATATATATATAGATAGATAGATAGATAGATAGATAATACAAATCAATAATGCCTTTCAAAATATGTAAAATGACCAGAATTTAACATATTTCAAGGTGAGCAAAATTTTTGTCAAGAAAATACTCAATAAAGAACTAGAGTGACAATATTCTTTCATATGCAGGGTTTAAACAGGATAATAATTCTATAGATCTATTTGACTCTGAGGGGTGGTATGTCTGCAAAACTTTTAAGTCAGTAGAAAGATAACTCATTTGAGCCTTTTAATTTGTTGACTCTCTCTCTCTCATATATATATGTCCAGTGTCCTTTCAAGGAATTGAACTCATAACTCCTCCTTGATCAGCTTTCCTTTAACGGTCTTGCTTGTGTTTAAATCAATAACTACTCTTTAATTGAAGCCCTCAATAAAGAGGGAAACATTCACGTCTTTACTAAATGACTTTGTATTTACAACATTCAAGTAAGTAGCATTATGAAACAACTGTACTCAAGTATTTAATGGATTTTTTTTGTTGGGTTACTGACAATAAATAGTAAATAGATTTTGTGCTTACCATAATACAATGGTTAGTAAACATGTTTCACATAGCAAGTCATTTGTGCAATGAATTCAAGCCTCACTAAGTGCCCCTGGAACTATAGCCTTGTGCCAGATTAAACTAAGCTTAGAAAATACTTCTGAAGAGATTAAATGTACAATCCGCTTAGGACGTTTTTTTTAAAGGTTAATCAATACAGATTATCCAAGGAAGATTAATACTGAGCATTTCATATCTTTCACTGCTGGATTAAATTTAACTTGAAAAAAATTACACTTTCTCAGTTTGCTTGAGATTTAATCAAAGCTGGGTATATATAAAATATAAATATAATTTTTGTTATTTAATATAATTGTTCAATAAACCAATCACCACCATAAACAAAAATTCTTTATCAGCTCAACTATTTAAAATATATCTAAGAATGTAAACAATTATTAAGTTAAAATGAATTTTAAAAAATTCAATTTTCAAGAATTTATTTTTGTTCAGCTATGAAACTAAACTAGAACAACTAGAAAGAATAAAAAGTAACTTTGGATAATTTGTATCTCCTACCACACTAATTCATCATGGATGATGCCTTAACCTATTAGGCTACCAAAGGCATTATAATTCTAATCTATATACTTACCATCAGCTTTTCTTCTGTTTTTTTTTTCCAATACTGTATTATCAAATAACTAATATGGTTAATTTATTTTTTGAAAGAAAACATTTTCATGTTTGAATTCTCAGTGAAAGATGCAGATAGATAGACACAAAAAATACTACATCTTCTGCCCTCAGGTTCTCAATGAGAGTGAAGGGACTGAACTGATTTTTATAATTACAAATATTTTGATTAATTTTCTTTCATCAATTTCTTTTCTTTTTCAATTTCTTCTTTGAATAAATACAAGTTTTCTTTTATTTTTTTTCGGTAAGGAAAGACAAGAGGTTTTGTATTTTGTTCATTATTTCTCAAATGACACAAACAAGTTTTTTCATCAAATCTACATTGGCTGCCTTGATCTTTCTTGAGAAAAATAACAAATATATTTGCTTTTACTTACACTATCTTAAGTTCATCTTCATCAATTAAATTTTTATCAATTGATAAAATATCCTTTTGCCACCAAAATTAAACCTGATATTCTGGAGTCTTTATTTCTGCAAGAGAATCATATAAATTTTTATGAAGGAAATAAAATTTAAGATTAAAGCATTTGTTGGTTACTGATGAAATTAAAAATTAAATTTAGGTTTTAAAATAATAAAAAAACACAAAAACAGTATTTGCTTTACACTGATAAACATGCTAATGTATTGAATAAATTTTATATCAATTACAATATTTTTAGAATATTGTCTCCTAATTTTCGAAACTGCTACTAGGGGACGCTCTCTGGACTATAAATACTCTATGATATTTTTTCTCACTCTCTTACCTTATCCGTTTATTTGTCAACATGTAAATCTCTTGTGAAGAATGTGCTTCCCTTTGAGAAATGCATGAACAAACCACACATACACAGCACATGTACATCTACACATTCACCCATTTCACATATTTTGAACCCAAATGGTTTTCACATTCTTTTGTTACACACATCATTGTCTTTGTCACTTGTAACCTTTCTTGTTAATACATTATCATTTGTTTGTACATATACATTGGTTCTTCTTGTTTCTTTTCATTTTTTCACGTGGACTCACATTCTGAGTCCGTCATTTTTGTTATGGGTATTTCAGGAGACAATGTGTTATTCCCAATTTCAAACACCAATGTTACTAACACCTGTAACAAGTTGGAAAAATGTGTAACTGGCCCACAACAATATTCATCATGATTCAAAATGAGTAGATTTTAAAACATTCATATTAATAAAGATGCTAAAAAACATTTTTGTACATGTCAAAATTTGATTTCATCTAACACAAACCCAAGTGGGGTATAAATGTATGTAAAACATCTATGTTACAGTAGATGGGGGGGAGAGGTCTGATAATTTCGAATGATATATTTTTTTACAGCTTATCAACCCATTGGTGGATTCATACCCAATCAGAATTTGATAAACAAAAAAGAAATTTTAATGTGGATATAAAGTGAGGAATCAACATTACAATCAATATATAAACTGATCCCTCATTGATAAGCCGTAGCAAATGAATCAATGAAATACTAATTTCAGATGCAGATTTTCAAAGTTACTATATGGCCACATCATGTTGAAACAATAGTTTCTGTAAAATCACCAAAGTTAAGTAACACTGAGCATGGTTAGTACCTAGATGAGTGACCACTTGTGAATGCCAGGGGCTGTAAGCTTGATTTGAGGGTGGTGTAATGGATAATAGTTTGGAATTGTTAATCAAATAGAGTTCTCATACTCGAAAAATATTTTCTGGCTTTAAATATTTAAAGCCAGAAAATATTTTTAGATTGTAAGAATTTTTTTTGAAGATAATAATTGGTTAGTGATACAAGTTATACTAATTAATCCATAGCTGGGGGGAGAAGAGGTAAATTCATACCTTTCCCAATGGTAATTGTGTGTAACTGAATATAACAAAGACAATGAGAATTTGAACTTGACTCTCTGATTAACAATTTTGAGCCATTATCCATTACACCACCCTCAGATCCAAGCTTACAGCACCTGGTATTCCCAAGTGTTCACCCATTTAGGTACTGACCAGACTCGACTTTGCTTAACTTTGGTGACTGTAAGGAAACCGTTGTCTCAATGGGATATGGCTGTATGGTAACTTTGAAAATAAGCATTTGAAAATCCTGATTTTTATTTGGGCTTAAACAACAACATATGCACTATACAAAATCTTACACATTTATTTCTTAGAATTGTTTTATGAGAGAAAAAATACATATAGTTATTTCAATTATTTTAATTCATTATTTACTGAACATATATACCCCACTCCTCAAACACACACACACACACAGAACAATAAAAAGCCTTTTTATTTACCATTATTCTTTAAGGCATCTTCTCTTTCAGCAAGTTCATTTTCTAAAATTGTTTCTTCTTGAATGACATTGATTTTCTCTTCAGCAGCCGATAATCTAAATAAATGGAATAAGTGTCATGTGGCTGACAAGAATTGTGACAATAGTGTAGATGTGGTGTGAAGGGATTATAAAAATAGAGAAGCTGTAACTATTGTCATGGCAACAGAATAGAAAGCATCTGTTATTTTGCCCCATTTCAATTAATAGCTCATTTTTTTTAAAATATAAAGAATAAAAAACACTCAACGAAGTGAAATTTCAGCCATGTCTGACACAGTAAAAGTTAAATAAAAACAAAACAAAATAAAAAAAAAATCTATCACTAAATTTCTTTCAAAGATTATATTCTAATAGCTGTAAGGTTTTTCAGGTGAGCAACTCTAGCCAGAGTAATCGTTATTCTAATTTTGTAAATAAAAAGATACCATCATTTGTTGGTTGGTTATTTTTAGTGGCATATTAACACCTCTATGGGTTATTTAATGCTGAAATCTAAATATTTTGTATACAATTATATACATACTTTTTAGATAATAACGGTTTTAGTTATACAAGTTTTACTAATTAACCCATAGCTGCAGGGAGAAGAGGTGGATTTATACCTTTTCTAAGGGTATTTGCAGGTAAGTGAATACAACAAACCCAATGGGAATTGGAACTCAGCTCTTCAGTTAATAACTCTGAGCCATTATCCATGACACCACCCACACATCCAAGCTTATAGAACCTGGTATTTCCAAGCAGTCACCCATCTTGATACTGACAAGGCTAAATTGTAAGCATTCATTAAATATCCATACAGTGATATAATGCATTATAATAATTTTTTAAATAGGTTTTTGATATTTATTTAATTTGTAGAGCTGTGCCCATGGAAATGCCATAATTTTTGCTAATTTTTATTACTGAAACTAATAATTTTGGGTTGGCATATTCCATATTGCTATATCATTTCAATGAAGTTAAATGCCCTTGTGCATTATTGCTTCCTCTATCTTCCCTTTCATTCTAGAAGCACATATGTAAAGCTTCAATGCACACATGCCAAAAGTTTTTAAAAAAATGGTTAGAGATTTAATCTGTCCACTACTGTCACACCAAGAATTTATGGGCAGGGGACAGGCAAGTTAAATTTGTGGACGGGGGACAGGCAAGCTATTACACTGCATGACATATGCGCTTACTAAGGAACAAGCAGAATTATATTTACTAGTCTTAACCTGTTTAAAATTTGATAGTTCTCCTATTTTAAATTTCTGATGAATCTTAATTCTTCAGTTAATCATTGAATAAGCTCATGGTGAGTTCTATGACAATAACATATCTGTAGAAATTCCCCTAATGCATTGTTAAAGATCTGAGCTTAAAATATTGCAATAGCAATCATAAATATGAATGCTGATTGTTATTTTAAGAAGATACAAATGAAAAGATTTGAAAGTGACAACTCCATTTCATTGAAACAGACATTAAACATATTTATCTTCTCTTCTTTCATTCATTTTATCACTGAAACTAAGTAGTGACTTTGATATGACTTTTGTCTTCTCATGCAATCAAAACAGAATATTCTATTATTTAGGTGTTAGCAGGAGACGTTTAACACTTTTATCTTTTTTTTTTTTTTTCACTGAAACCATGTAACATCTCTTATATATCTTTTGTCTTTCCATGCAATCAAAATGGAATAGTCAATTATTTATGAGGTATTGGCAGGACATAACAATTGTGCAAACTAATGAAGGGAGAGACAAATATAATTATTATGTGATGATTGTTTTTAACATTGATATCTTTGTTGTTTAACCACATTTAAAAGATTCTCTTCTGATAATGTTTATATTCTGATTCATGGCGACATTTCTGGTCAGCCTGGTGGCTGAAGTAATAATGCTTTTGTAACCCTTCTTGCTGGTCAGTCCTTGGTCAATGCTGCCATTAGCTGTTAAAGTTTGTCATTCTGATCCACGACCCACTGTTCCACATTGTGTTGATTGATCATGGAGTTGTCAAAGATCAAATTGTTGTCAACAACTGCAGTGTTGGATTGACCTTGGTGAAGCTATGTCACAAAGGAAAAATAAAAAAAATGTTCTTGCAGACAAAATGAAGAAAAAACAGGAATTTCTTCAAGGTCTATGTGGTTTATATCATTCTTTGTACAGAAATATTAGTTCTTAAAAAATATTAACCCTTCCCACTTTGAATTCTATTGTGACATTTTGCTCAATTTAGCTGTGTCTGGAACAAGGCTTAAGTTGGCGGTTCTCTCTGGCAGTAAGTCATGTGGGATTTGGCAGAGTAGTCACTGCTCATTGTCTGCATGCTGGAACTGGCATCTCTGGAACTCTTGTTGAATCACACAAAGCATTCTGCTTATACTGACTTTCACCCAAAACTGGCATGGGAGTTGATGTGGTTAGGGGAAACACTGGGTCCCCTATCTTACAACAAGAGCCTTTTGTTGTCTAGCTCTGGAAAATTAAATACATCTCCAAATTTGAGGAGATCCCTTTTCCTATGGGCAGCAGTCACAGGGTATCAATCCAATAACTCCTATTCTCTTATTTGTGCCTTGTACCAACACCTCCCAATGAACATAAATGAAAATAAATCATAATAAAACCTTTATTAAATTAAGAAATTACATTATATATCTTGCCATTACTTTGGATAAAAAACGGACCAATTCATTTTGATTGCGAGGAAAGATGAAAAAAGAGAATGCTATTTGATTTTGGTGAGAAAAAAAAGCATGTATAATAAGAAATAAAAAAGTATGTGTATTTTGATTATTATAAGATTATTGGAGATTTATTTTTAAACAATAAAAAGTATGTAATATCATAATAAAAACTTTATTAAATTAAAAAATGACATTATACATCTTGTCATTACCTTAGAGAAATAATGGGCGATTTCATTTCAATTACAAAGAAAGATGAAAGAAAAAATATATCAGAGATACAGTTTGATTTTAGAAAAAGAAAGTTTACATAATAAAAAAGAAAGAGGGAGGACTATTACTAGGAATATTGTATGCAAAGCAATGTTAATTATGTTAGAGTGGTATAAATTTGCATATACAATGGGGCCCTTAACTCATAACAAAGTCCCATTCCTAAGATGCATTGTAATGTGATTTTCCGAGAATAAACACTTATGTCCCTCACCTATGCTAATGCAATTGTAAAGTAATAATCTGGGACAGCACATTTCTATAACATATGGCAATTAGGAATAAATATAATACATATAATGAAATGAAATCGTTTTAAGTAGCTTGTATATTTATTGCTAGTGATGTCATTGGCTCTTGTTAGATGATATGACGAAGCATAAGATCTTATCTCTCTTATAGTCTTCAGAAGCAGCAGCAAATCTATGGAAGAAAGAAAAACAAATGTGACTTTGTTTTTCTTTCTTATTGGGAATTCCCCAACATAGTTTAACAAGAAAATATCCTATATATATATATATATATATATATATATATATATATATATATATATATATATATATACACACACACACACACACATATATGTACATGTTTAAAGGTAAATAAAAGACAACAAACCAAGGTTAGTGGGGAATTGTTATAGTGGAACACACCTATTCTATAGTTAATAGACTCTCCCACCTATAATAAGTAGGAGTAGTAGTAGCAGTCGCTCAGTGAATGAGTTGGTCAGTCAGTTGATGTCAGACGACCGTTTGTCGGATATGAAAGTATCAGCCACCACAACTAGATTACTGCGCCATTACCTATTATATCAAGTTCCTAACATTTTGTACGTCAAACCTATTTTAGGACCGACTTAGTACAAATACAAGCCTCCACTGTGAAACCACTACATAACAGGAATGTATGTATGAAGCAAATGGCACAAGTCAAAACATGATTAATGGGGATTGCATTGTAACTACAAGTTGTCGTAGGTTGGGGCTGTTGTAACCAGGGGACTTACTGTATGTGTAAGGTTTATCTTGTAAAAACCAAATAAAGCATTTGTTATTTGGAACAAAGTATTATAAATAGATTTAAATTAACATTAAAACTGTGACAATTTTGAACATTTTCATTTTTGAACCTTCTTACTTCTTTAAATATTGACCTGCATTCATAATTATAATCGTTATTGCAATTTAAAGTTATTAAGCTCAAATATTTAACAGTGTCATAGTGAATTTTCATGGGTATTTTATACTATAATCATGGAAATTGCGAGGAACATATGTTAAATAATAGTTTCAGACTATTATTTTTTAGTGGTGGCATATTTTAGCTCAGACCTTCTGAGGCTGACCTTTAAGGTCAGATAGTAGACAAAATAAAGAAAGTTATTTTTGATTGGTTAAAACTAGCATGGGAATATTAGACAGATAGTGATTTTAGGGAGTTATGTTTTACATGTCATACACAGTAAACATGGTTATTTTGTGTCTCGGGGAACTTGCTCCCCAGTGGGGATGATAGAGCAAACCTACTGGCTAGTTACAAATGTACACATCGATATGTTTAATAAAATAGATAAGTTTAAAATCTCTTTTGTTGATGTCTTTTCATCTTTGGACTCCAAAAACATTTCAACACTTGGCTGGGAGAAGACAAACCTTAGAAGATATAACGTTATGGAATCAACCCCATCAGCCAAGACATCCCAGAATGAGGGGATATGTAACACATTCAATCATTAGATTAAGAAAATTCAAAGCAGGAAATCTATGAAATTTTCATGAGTATTGTTAGCAAGATAATAAGATAAAATTAGTCATTGACGTCTTTATGGGTCATGCATTTCAAAGCAGTAAGCCCTTCTGAATTCATGGTATTTGTTAGCTTTGATTCTCTGCAAGTCCATCCATTTGGCAATTTCTGTGAGGATGTTGTTATGAGTACAATACCCAGTACCATGGGACATCCAGTCATGATGGGATTCAAGTTGCTACACAGTAGAATCACACATTAAAGCTTAAGTGGACATTTTTGGTTTTGACCTCTCTGGATGATTTTCAGTTCAATTATGAAACAGTATTAATGTTTTCTATTTAAAAGAAAGATTAAAAAAAAAAAATTCCATTTTCAATTAAAAAAATAGGGGTTTAGATCTAGAAACCCTGGTCTGCAGTGAAGAAATAAAATTCTGGGAAAGAGCTTAAATTTTGCATTTAAGCTAATAAAAATTGTTTTTGTAGCATTTTTAATGCCAAAAATGGATTCAGCACTAACCAAAAAACATAAGAATAGAAGTCTGGATTATAATTTTCTGATAAATACAAGGAAAATCATGTTGAAAACTGATAATCAGGTAATGATCAATTTAATGTATGAAAGGAACTAAATATGTCTTAAATATTTTCTTGAGAAATATTTTTCTTACATTTTGCAGATTTAAATTGTTTTAATATTTGGGAGCTTTACATAAAATTCTGTGACTTCCATTAGTCTGTCCATCCATCATACCTTCTAAAATAGCTATACAATAACTAATTGAAACCAAATTTTGGGAGAAGTTCAAACAGGTAAGTGGGGTACAAAGTACAGTTGGTTTTACTAGGGTGCGTAGCTTAGTACAATAAATTTTCATTAATTTTTGGGGAAAAATTTAAAGTTTTATTATTTAGCATACAAAATATTCCCTCTATTTTAAAAACAATTTAATGATTAAAATAACAAATACTATTAGGTTGGTGCAAAAATAATGACGTAATAATGTCATTTTTTGACGTTAAAAAATACGTCAAAAACGACATTATTACGTCATTTAATAAAAATGCAATATTTTTTTTTTTTGCATATCTTTTAAGATTTTATATACAAGAATCCAGTTTGCTCTGCATTTGTGGGAACTATAAACAAATCACAAGGTCAAATGCTTCAAAAAGTTGGAATTTTATCCCAAAAAGAAATATGTATGGCCAGTTGTATGTTGCATACTCAAGAGTAAGAAATCCTAAGAATTTATACTTCATTGTTAAAAAGGAAATAAATAATTTTCTTAAAAAATATTGTTTTATAAAATTAAATTAAATAAATTATTAAATCACAAAGTAGGATTTTTGTCAAAGTATTTTTCCAAGCAAATCAGCCAATTCAAATTTCATTGATTGGTTTGTGAAACTGAATGAAATGTAGTTTGTAAATCTCAGCAAAAAAATTTAGTGATAACTTCAACAATACTAAATACTGTGAGGATTTCAACACATGTTTTAAAGAAATTCTAGTACACTAAAGAGAAAAGATTTTGTCTTGGACATTTTTGTTAGTGTTACTCAAAGTTGGTGGGTCAAAGTAAAAAAAAAGCAGTAAAATATGGCAAAAAATTGTGTTGACTGAATTTTGTGTTTGTAGGACCCCAAAATCCAATTGATATAGGTTAATTTTTTAAAAAGAGTGACAGGTTAAACTTGTCTATTATTTATAACATCTATTTCCAATGACTTTCCCAAAAGGAGGAAGAAAAAGAAACTATCCAGAACTGATCATCTAAGAATGAATGATTAAACATGTTTGAGTTTTCATTAACTTCAAATGATCATAACTTGATAAATACTTTGTAATTAGGACCAAGTTAGATCAGTTCTGAAATCCTGAAACTGTCTACTTACAGACTAGATGTACCACCTATCAGTTGGAAAATGTTTAAAAAAAAAATGAAGTCAAATGTCCACTAGCAAGCACACTAATGGTTGCTTCACATTATTTGCAAGATGAATCAACTTTGCCCTAGATATTTAAGTTGTTTGGAGTTGGCCACACCATATAGGAGGGTCAGCTTCTCCTGGCTGGTATACCAGAATTCTTTCCAAGACAATGATTGTACCTGTTCCCAGTCACTTGCTGGCAAGCCCTACTGCATTTATGCAGCAGTCTTCTGTTGCCACTTGGACACTCTTTCCTTTTGCTTGCTCCACATCTTGGTATTGTGGTTTCCAAGTCCCATTCATTATTGTCAGACCACCACCCAATGAGCTGAT
This sequence comes from Acanthosepion lycidas, assembly GCA_963932145.1. NCBI lineage: Eukaryota > Metazoa > Mollusca > Cephalopoda > Sepiida > Sepiidae > Acanthosepion > Acanthosepion lycidas. The sequence goes on from OZ010606.1 coordinate 38,308,268, forward strand.
GTTCCTAGTATGCTGTCTGCTTCTTCCAAACATGATGGTCTTGTAGACATGTCTGACTTCACCATCCTCAAATAGTAGCAATGTTAATTGATCTTACCTTAGTGGCTTTCAATTCTTCCATTGTTGACAAGATTGGTAAGCAAAGCTTGGAGGTTTTACTTAATAGGTTGACTAAACAGATTTGCTGAACAGTCTCTCTATTGTTTCCAATTGAGTCATGAGAAAATGATGTAGCAGAAATGTCTATTGGAATCAAGGCATGATGCCATATTGGAAACACTTTAAAACCTTTCAAGCAGCCACTGTAGAAAAACTGGTCTGTGGATATGACATTGGTAGACATAAAGCTGGTGAAATCCAACCAGAACTGAGCAAATAAGCTGACAAGGGTACTTTGCAAGGTGGATTGATCTAGCAGCTTAGGCCGTAGTCAGAGAATGTAGAGAGTGTCAGTCCATTGACCCATCACCAGTACGATGGCCAAGAGGAGAGTTAGACTTTAGTGATGTGTGGATCCAAGTTGGGATGGACATCATTCATTACAATGGTAGACATTACCTGGTGCTGACTTCTCACCAACAATGATAGGGAGTTTTGAGACCGGTGGGGAATCCGTATCCGTTTCTGCTGCATGCATGTCCCCTTCAGTAATGGGATAGTTGAACATTGCTACCAAAGTGTAAAGCAAATTAGCATGAGGAAACAATGCTCAGTGATGGAAGCCATATATTGGCACAACATTATACCCAAAGATGATGTGTCACCTTCCACACCAATGGGATTTACTGTTATAGAGTCAGGGTACAAGGTATTGATAAAACACCTCCACCAAAACAAAAATATAGATGATTGACATATGCGTTAGGGGACTGTGTGGGTAAAATCCCTTCAAAGCCAATGTACAACTCAACATCAAGTGGGACGTGTCCCAAGATGGATGCACCATTTGTGCCCTTTTGTCAGTTCAGATCAACAAGTGATTTTGATAGCAAGTCTGCTAACAATTAGGGACTGGTCAAAATAAGAGATGTCTCAAGTATGCCCTCAGAAGAAAACTATACTCAGCCTAGTGGAAATATGTTTGGGAGGTGATTCCTCAGGTGAGGCGACAGTAGTTGTTCCTCTGAAAAGAAGCACAAGGCTTAAAAGACCCATCCCTGGTTGTCACCAGTATTGTCATGAGATCAGGTGAAAGAGAAAGTCACTTACCGAGAAAAAGGGTTTGTGAGTTTTGTACAATATGTTGAAGACAAAAGAACCAAAATAGAAACAAGTCAGCTGCAGGTGTTGCCATAAATACATCTCGAATATACTAATATTGTGTATCCTCTCCCACCTGTCAATCAATGAAAAAACTGTTCTGTCAATAAAAGTGGTTGGTGTTCTCAAATTAGGAGGTCATTTACTTTTCTACATCGGCTGTCGGCTTGTGTGTTGGATTTCTAACCGTGTATTGGGATTTGTGACACTGGACTTGCAATTGGTGATTTCAACATTTCTTTCAGCCACTGGATCTTCGAGTTTGGACTTGTGGTTTCATTGTGGAATTGAGCTGCCATATCAATTTTTGAACACATATACATTGGTTACTAGATATGTCTTACTGATGACTGACCAAAATATTTTCACTTCACTGTTTAATAAGACCTCTTGAAACTCATCATGTTCTAATGAGTTCAGTACTTTAAGCACAAAAAGAAACACTCTGCAAGAGTCCACAGCCAGGGTTCTTACTTGTTCCAGAGTGTCTCTATAACTTAGCCTCCTCAGAATCGGTGTGCAGATTTATCTCGTAAATTATGCCAATGGTCCTAGAACAGACCTCACTTGAGCATTTTCATTAAAAGTGAAATTTATGATGTTGATAGGTGTGTGTAGCTTAATTGGAAAGAACAATCCCTCAGCTGAATGTCCTTGCTGGGGTGTCAGGTGCTGTTGCCATAGTCATCCACCTCTTCTTCAAAACATATCAGTCTCCTGCTTTTAGGCCTCTTGAAGTTCACTGAGAACAATCAAATAATCAAACTGCGAAACATCAAAATAGCATTAATTTTTTTCTTCAAGTTTGAATTTTACATAATTCTTCAAACATGCTTTCTTGCCAAGCATTTGAATATGATAATATTAAAGCAAATATTCTTCAATGTTCTTTAATCTTTAACCCTGTAGCATTCAACATGTCCAAACCTGCCCCGTAAATATCAGCTCTTAATGTTCAACTCAGCGTAGCCTGTCCCATATATACTCTGCCATAATATATGACAACATTATTGCAAATAACACAGGAAGTCATGTAAACAGTGAGTCTTTGAGAGCCAATATTTATAACTGCGAAACATCAAAATAGCATTGTTTAATTTTATCTTTGAGTTTGAATTTTACATAATTCTTCAAACATGCTTTCTTGCCCAGCATTTGAATGTGATAATATTAAAGCAAATATTCTTCAATGTTCTTTAAATGAATTACAAAAGGCATCTTTAACCCTGTAGCATTCAACATGTCCAAACCTGTCCCGTAAATATCAGCTCTTAATGTTCAACTCAGCGTAGCCTGCCCCATGTATACTCTGCCATAATATATGGCAACATTATTGCAAATAACACAGGAAGCCATGTAAACAGTGAGATTTTGAGAGTCAATATTTATGGGGTAGGTTTGAGCATGTTGAATGATAAAGGGTTAGATTGTATGATGGGTGAAGAAAAGTTCAACTTAAGCCACTTTATTTTGACCAAATAATTAAACATCAGCTATTTTTAATCCTTTATTGGCTGGCCTGAGAACTTTTCAGTATCCCCCTCTTGTGACTTCTTTCCAGAAGACCTCACTATCTGTCTTGTTATGATAATCAACTAAATCTATTTCAGTTAATTCTGCCTGACAAACTGAATCCTCAGTAGCACCTAAATATTTCATTAATTCACAAATAAAAAAAAGAAAAAGGATTCTACAAGTTTAACTTATTATTTATTGATAACTAGTTCACCTGAAAAAGTTATAGTAGTATTTGTGCCATTTTTTCAATTGTACTTATAAAATATCACAAACTTCAGGTTATTTTGTATTTTCATGTCTATGTTCAACTAATTTACTACCTGTCAAAATTGACAGGATCATATTTACACTTGAACTATTGTCCTCTTTGTTGTTGTTGTTATTACATTTCGACCATTGTGCCCGTCAGCCTTCATCAGGTTCTTGTCAATCCAGGTAACCTTCAGGGGATTTTGGACTGAACACTTTATTTAATCTATGAGGTTAAATTGTTCTCATTCTGCTATCCATGTCAAGGTATATATCATCTAATTCTTATTTAGTACTGCTCAGTTATTGCCCACCCTATTTCCACTACACAGCCCACTGATTGAACTCACAAATACTATATCATATACTTCATAAGGCTCTACATTTGATTGATTTTATTTTTTATGATTTATCAAACTTTTGTAGGTTATTTAAGCCAAAACATATTTTTTTAGCATTGTAAGAACAATTTTTTTTTTTTTTTTGTGAGAATATTGCATTAAAAATTTCTTGGAGATAATAATGATTTTCAGATACAAGTCTTACTATTTTAAGCTAGAGATAGGAGAAGAAGAGCTAGATTCATACCGTACCCAAGAGTATTTACGCATAAGTAGTGAATATAATGAACCTGACTGAAATTTGAACTTGGCTTTCTGACTCCTAATTCCAAGCCCTTATCCATTATACCATTCGCACATTCAAGATTACAGCACTTAGTATTTCCAAGTGGTCACCTATCTAAGTACTGACCAGGTTTGACATTGCTTAACTTCAGTGATTGGACGAGAACCAATGTTTCAGCGTGATATGGCCATAAGCCACTACTTACATTTGAATCAACGCTTCTGCCTAGATTGGTGTATATATGTGCTCAATATAAGTAACTATTTTTGCATGTTATTTTACAATTAAAAAAATATGGTTTTTAAGTCATTAAAAAGTAAAACAATATCCAAACATGAAACAAAATAATTAAAAAAAAAAAAAACATCTATTGTAGTGGGAGTCCATGTTAACAGCAGAATATCTATCTGAATTAGGGGAAGTCAAGAGCATGACCAACAAAATTATGTGGTGTTTTATATTATATAATAGATTATTTATTAGTATAAATGTCATTTTAATGAGTACATGTTTGACTAGACACCTCTGTAGTTTTGCATAAAAAGGAAATGCAGACTTGATCCCTGCTGGTAGTTACATTTTCTTTAATAAGTCTTTTGATGAGCTAAGCCAGTAGGCATTAATTTCAGTTTGTGGAAAATAAGACAAAAAAAAAAAACAAAAAAAAAAAACATGTATACCCACTAAGCTAAAATAACATTTATAAGAAATGTCAGATTAAAAAATAATCCATTAATTGTTTACAATAGATTATTTAATTTTCTGTACAATTACTTTCAGCCAAGTTTCACTGGGAAAGGTGTGAATGCATCTCTTCTTCCCCCAGCTGTGAATAAAATAGCAGGGCAGACTGGGCTCATTTCCCTTGAGGAAGTAACCAGTTTAGAAGAAAAAACACTGAATTCAAAATTATTCTGAAGGGGGAATGGTCAGTCTACCTTATTTTAAACCAGCAGCATAGCATGGGCAGGGGCAGAAGGGGTAATTTGCCTTGGGGCTAAATTTTTAAGTGGGTAAAAATGACTAAGGAGGAGGTGTAATCATTTAAATTGCCTTGGGTGTTCAAAATCCACTGTACACCACTACCTTAGACACACCACTGCTGCTACGGCTGCAGTACATGTAGTGCCCAAACAACCCTAATGGGTTATATGACTCATCACATGACAATACTTTCAGCATCACATTTTTCAAGGTTAACAAATTCAAACATATATTGGCACATCTTTATTAGGATTTTCATGGTAATGGTAATATTAGATGTTTCCCTATAAGGAAACATTTGACATTTATTGACTGAGCAGCCAGTATTGATTTCAATTAAAATTTATAAAATCTTTCTCTTAAAATAAATTTCTGAAAATCCAGTAGCTTTTATCACTCTTTCCAGTATGGATGGGGGTTTCCTTCTGAACCTTCTATTTGATGTGGTGTGGAATGTCAACATCTTGATTATGTCATATTTTTCTATCTGAGTTTAATGTGCTAACCATTTTAGTTGTTGCTGCTGATGGTAGTTCTCAAGTGATGGGGTTTCTTTTATTTCGTACAGTTCTTTGTTTGCGATTCTGTAGCACTAGTTCATAAAGCTCAAAGAAGGATGATCTTTGCCAAAACCCTCAAGATTTATGCACTTAAAGCTATTTTTTACCATTGATCTTAGAAAGCGGTCGTATACAGTTGACAGTTTAGGTATTTCTGAATGGGTTTGGTGCCATACATGGCATCCATATGAAAGTTTTAATCTGACAAGGACATTTAAGAACATGACTAGAGTTTTCAAGTTGATGTTTTGGTTTCATAGCAATTTGCAGTGTTGGGCGAAACTACTTCTGGCACAGCCTATTCAATGTTTAAATTCTTTTTCTTCTATACTTAATTTGTTATGGCTGATCCAAAAGCCAAGGTATTTGAAGTGTGTAGTATTCATTAATTCCACATCCTGTATTTTTATGATGGCTTCAGGGTAGGTGCCATCACTGCTTTCATTCCAATTTCAGATTATAGTTTCTGTTTTGCAAAGGTTAAATCTCATTTCTTGGAACACTTGACAGAGGATGCTGATTTCCTGTTCAAGATCATATCCCAACTATGAACACCTGTCATCAACATAGTCCCCTTCATCATCAGTACATTGTCCCCAGGAGGGAAAGCAAGATCATTGTCTTCTATTGGTTGACTCATTTGGGATGCAATATAAAATGTTTAAATGTTCAATGCCCATATCATAAGATCTGTGTTTGTAAATGCACAGGTCATAGTCTAGGAAAAGATTAAATAGACTGGGGCTCTCAGTTCCGCCTTATCGTACTCCTGATGAGATTTAAAAGGCTTTCATATCGAGGTCCTCACTAGGCATGTAAGATACATAGTAGATTGATGCAGTTCCTCTATTGATGTATTCAGTGGATTCAGAGCTTGGAAGGTGGTTTTTAATGGATGAGAAGAGGAAGTCTGTATTGATGTGGTCATATGCTGCTGTGAGGTCAACAAAGCAGGTATACAGTTTCTTATTAGAGAGGTAAGCACATTCTTAGCGTTGTTTGATGACATATATGCTATCATTGCATTCTTTACCAGAACTCAACCAGGTCCTGAGGAGTTGACTTTCATAAAACTATGAGAGTCTAGTTAATATAATATTCATTAATACTTTTACCATGATGGATTCAATTGAGATACCTCTCTATATGTGAAGGTTTTGAGGGCTGTCTTTCTGTTTCCATAATGCATTAATGCGTGATAGACCCAACTTTTGGGAGTGGGTTTCATAAAATAGAGGAATTTCGTTATTGAATTCAGGGACAAAGTAAACGATTTTCAAAAAGCTTTAATGTTGAGTGATGCTTTCTTATTCTTTAGTTTTTTTAATAACTTTCTTAATTTCCTCATCAGTGGGTTCATTATTGTTTATATTTGGGAACAGGCTTTGTAAGGGTTGAATAAATATTGGTATATGTTCTATTTCTGTGGGCATCTTACATTTAGTCTGGTCAGGGTTGAAATGCAAAGTGTTTTTAAGACCAGAATATTTTTTTTGTTTTGATTGTATAATATTATTGTTTTTTTTTTTTTCTCTATTTCTCTGTTTGTCTTCATTAATTTAATTTCCAATTTTCTGGAGATACTGTATCAGTTTTTTCAACTTAACCATAGGTGTATATTTTCTTCTAGGTCTTCTTGGGATGGTCACGTGCTTCAGCTAACAACAATATGATACGATATTTACATTATTCAGACTATTGATATACTATTTACATTATTTGGACTAATGTTCATATTTATCACAAAATTTTTCCGGCCATGTCAAACTTGAGTAGACTGTTCTAGTTCCACGTACCATGTCTAATGGATGTCAGTTATCTCCTGTTAATTTGCCTCTCCAAGTTCTCCACTGCCTTAACCAGGTATTGAACTCACACTCTTTGGGTCCTGTCACCAGTGCCTTTATCCACTGTGCCATGTGTCCTTAAGGACATCTGTGTATAAATTTCTGGGACTTATAAACGTAATGTCTTCAGCAACCATTTTTACCAGTGCTCATATTGCAATTTTTGTGGTTATCATTGCATGTTTTTACCAGAGCTCATGTTGCAATTTTCGTTGTTATTATTGCTTTTCTCTGGCACTCCTAATTACTGGTTCCTATATTGCATTCATTTCTATGCTTGGTTGGCTCAGGAGATTTGTGATTCAGTTCGATATTTCGACCACCTGAAGAAGGCTGGAGCATACAACTGACGAAACATGGTGATAAATATGGCAACAAAGATGAGGACAATAGCCCAAATAATGTAAATAGTGTACATAATACCTCATCTCAGAAATATAGACAGATTAGATTCCTCTGTTTTGATCTAGATTTATTGACATCATTTTGGACTCTAATTTATTACTAAATTCTAGAAGTACCCTTTCATTTTTTTTAAGGGCTTGAATGTTATACCTTGGAGTTTTCTTTGGTTTATGAAAACATCAAATAACTTTATTATTGAAATATTATTACTCACCAATATTTACTTCTTTTGTTCAAAATGGCTACAAATAATTTTTGTACAATGCATTTTACAGTTGAAGTGGCTAGATGTAATCATAAGTTCTATGCTAACAGTTTCTCCTATTGCACTTCTCATTTGTAGAACTCTTTTGACTTCTTGCTTTCCAGTTAATTTTGATCTTCAAAAATTTAAATGAAATGTCAACTGTTATTGTCTGTCTTAATTCTTTTATTTTCCTCTTTCCTTAATAGTATATTTTTCTCATATTCTCTAACACTCAGTAACCCTTTGTGCCTTTATTGCCTTATTGGAGTGAAATGACTAAAAAAGAAATGCATTTTTAAAAATGACAGTTTTACTGTCTTCAATATTTTTGCAAAGATCAACTCAACGGTCACAGTTTGAAAGAGAAGAATGGCAACATTCTATGCATGTAGCAATTGATCCCTAAAGTTTAGATGATTCATGTTGGATTTACAAAAGAAGAGCGGGGTTCTTCAAAGTATTGCACATTTGTGTATATTTTTCACCAAAGTTTCAATATTTGGTTTTCCTCTCAGTTCTTCAGTAGTGAGTTTTGTTCATTTTTCAGTAAAAATACCTTGCAACTATTGTTCTTGAAAGTTTGGCTTGTATTGTTTAGATTTGGCCCTTGTGAAGTTAAAATAATAGAAATATTATAAAATTCATGATATCAAGAACACACTGTCCAGATTTATGCAAAATGGTGAGTCTGGAAATTACCATAATTTGTGTTCCTCTTTGGAACTGGATTTTACAAGTTTTACAGATTACCAATATTTTGAAAAAGAAGTGTAAATTTAAATTAGAAAGATTTTGATTTTCTAAACACTACCGCAAAACTTTGTTTTTGCTGTTGTTGAGCTTGAGAATCACTAACGGCAACTAATCTAGTAGTGATTTGAATTCAGAGTATCTTCTTCTAGCTTGACAGTTTGGCAACCAAGGCTAAAGATCCCAGTCTATCCTGTTTTTTAACCCATAGCTGAGGGGAGAAGAAATAGATTCATATTTTCTTCAATAATATTTGAATGAAAATGGGCGCAACGCACGTGACTGTGATTCGAGACTCGGTCTTTTAGATCTTTCTCTAAATGAAAAACATTTACAAAAATAAAATTGACAACACTGGATATGGCTATGTAGCGAGTTCGATCCTCGTCGATCGACCCACTGCAATCGACAATAGGTGGGGAAGCATTTTTTCGATTACACGGAAATTATTTTTTTTTTAATGAAAACATTTTTCCGAGGTAATATTTCATTTTTTTTTTATTGACCATAAATTTTATTTAATTAATTTCTTGTCATTTAAGAGACGACACTCTTCTCTCTAACAGGAATAGAAATGAATTTTTATTAGAGGCTAAAAAAGTGAAGAATACGTTTAAAAAAAAAGGCAAACGATTAATCTGCGAGTAAGACTTTCCACCATCCCGAATATTTAATAGAAAATAGAGCAAGTGAATTTCTTGTACAGCCTAAAAAAGGATAATAGTGAAAAATTATTATTTTAATAAAAAGTTGAATTAACTTTTTTAGTTTCGTCATCTTACCTTTTCTAAGTATTTTAAATTCCTCTCTAAACCGGCTTTTCATACTTTGCACAATGTTTGTTTACTCATTTTTCTCTTTTCGCTATTGTTAGGAAATCTGTTGTCTGTGTGAGTACCGTATAACTAATTTTTTTTCCATATATATGAACTTTTTATGAGAGTAAAATTAGAAAGAAAATTCCAAGACTTAAATTAAAAATGACACCAAGAAGTAAATAATCAACAAAAGAGTGTGTGGAGAGAGAGAGAGAGAGAGAGGAGAAGGCCATCGTTCTTATATAACAAGCTTTTTCATTGGTCGATGATGACATTCCGGCTTTTAAAATTCGATGACTCCAGCAGCACAAATACTGCTCAAAATATAAAATTAATTTACCCCACCCCATCAAAAAGAACTTACGAACTGCTAACCGTATTTGTTGCTGCCATTTATTTTATTTCTTTTAACCGACCATTTGTTAAAATGTTAGTTTAACGACACCATATCTTGACTACGTCTGACGCACACGCTAACCATATATGGCAATTGTAAACATTCATCAACATTATTTTTCAGATTATAACTAATCAAAAAAAGTTAATTCAAGTTTAAGCTTTAATTGAAATATCGAAATAATTTCTTTATTCATTTGTATTAATAACTTTTTTTATTTTAGCGAGATTTAAATTCTCGGAGTTGGTCTCGTTTTGAACGTAACATTATTTAATTTTATTATACGCATGCGCACATTTTCTCTTCCTTTTCCTGTACAAGATGTCTAAGAGAGGTGTGTGTAAATTTTTCTTCCTTCAAAATCTTTTACAATCTGCTTAAAAAAATCACGTTTTATAATTTACATTTTTTACTATTTTAACTCTTGAAATGTTTATGATATATATTTCAGTTTTTTAATAGTTTGGCTTTGCATTAATTATATTATTTGGAAATTCACGTGAAATTTTTATTCGGTAACGTTTATGCTAATTTGCCTTTTGTTATATTTATAATGTTAACAGTTTGTGTTAGATACGAATTTATGTCCTTTTCATATCTAATTGTTTTCTGTTTAGAAGATTGTTTAGATTTTTCGAAGCCTTCAATTTTCATGTTGGTGTTCACGTGGGTATACTTGCTTATATCCTTGTGAAAGTGGTTATATTCTATTTGAAAATACATTTTTTAACAACTGGAATAAAATTTCAGACTTTGCTACACTTAAGTGATTATAATTCTTTTATTCGTTGTTACACGTTGTGCTTTAAGATAGCTCGTTTCTATTTGAGATTTTAAACATTTATGTAAAAGAAATCTGATTTTTTTTGATTGACTTAAATTCATAGTTTGGCTAGAGAGACTATGTAACCGGCTTATTACTCGATTTTTGTTACACGTGGTTACTGCCATTGACTCTGTTTCATTTAAACAGATGAACTTCGTTGAACAACTTGATCTTTCTACATTAGATTCTGAATGCCATAATTCATGACGATCGTTTAAGAATGCCACTGAAAACAAGATCGCATTTTTAATGATTAAATCCTCTCATTGTAATTAATAAAATGAAACCAATGTCTCCTATTATAGTCGGATATACGGATAAACAAAATGAATTGTATAATAGAGCCTGGAATTGTTTTGACATCTAAATGAAAAATATTTCCATTTCTTCAAGTCAGTCATTGCGGCTGTTCGATAATTGAGAATTATACACTTGTGCAAGGTTGAAGAATGGATCGGTCGACATGTAAACATGAACACTAGAGTTTGAACAAAATTTGGAACCATGTGTTGTATTAAGGACGCAACAAAAAGGAAAATTACTAAATCAGAAATTTTGTAAAATCAGGTTTGTCTGAGACCTTAATCACAATAGTGAAATCATCATTCAAATTAATCTGAAACTAGATATATATAAACTTTTTTTTAATCTTAACTCCAGGTCGTGGTGGTACAGCCGGAGGAAAATTCAAAATTTCCTTGGGTCTTCCTGTAGGTGCAGTTATCAATTGTGCTGACAATACAGGTGAGTATTTCAACATGAAATCCCTTGTAATTGCCATTCTTAACTTTATTGTATTAATGAAATAATTATAAAATATTTTAGCTTTTATAATTTCCTCTTTTCACGATTCCTAGTGGTCATTTGTAATTTACAAAATATTGACATTGTGCCGAGCATTAATAATTCTTTTACGTGAATTTGAAATATTTAAATCCAATTTTATTATTCTTGATGTAAAATTCAGTATTTGTATCATCAATTTTAAGTCTGATGGAAAATATTCATAGCAGCAATTACTGGTAGTGATTGGGGGCAAGATGCTTTTGAAATAAATTTATTAAACTGTCAAGTTTAACTTTTTGTGGCAGCAAATACTGAAATTGCCGATTTTACTGTTTTTAAACAAACTTTGAGATTTCCGACATCGCTCCCCGGGGAGCTTGTGTTGCCGGCTCCTGCTTAATTATGAGTTTGCATCTGCAAACTAAGTATAATTGCTTCTCCATTCCTGGATCCCTATTAGGTCCAATCACAAAGAACTATATTTGTTTTTAAATGAGTACTATACATTAGGAAGGTGGTGTTTTGAATGACTTCTTTTGTTGTTGCATATTCAACCTTTTGAATTTTTTTGCATACACTGTCCAGTCTTCCCTGTATCATATACATACACTATCCAGTATGCTATACAGGCCAGTTGATATCTTTCACATGCTTCTATGACATCATAAATATTTCAGCACGGTTCACACAAAAATAAATTCTTCTATAGCTGTTTCTTAAATTACTAATGTTCTTTTGTCAATGCACACATTTAGGATTTGTTCTACTTGTGTGGGCCAGTTACATTTATTTTTATATTTAAATTTAAAAAAATTTGATATTTATGAAGTTCGAAAATTCTGGAAGGTAACTTGTGAATCGATGTGTTGGTTTAAATTGTGAGATTTCTGAGATATGTATATAATTTTTTTTTTTTTTTCCCTCCTAGGAGCCAAAAATCTTTATGTAATTGCAGTCAGTGGAATCAAGGGTCGCCTGAACAGACTTCCCGCAGCTGGTTGTGGTGACATGTTGGTTGCTACTGTAAAGAAAGGAAAGCCAGAATTAAGGAAAAAAGGTAAGAAATTTTATACCTAAACTTCATTTGAGTTTTTGTTATTCCTCACAGTGGGGTGTGGTATTTTGATGGTTGTTGTGAAGATTTCCTGTATGAAATTAATTTGCTTGATATGTTTCCTATAGCCTTTATTTTGATGTTTGGAACTTTAGGGAAGATTTATCTTGATTTTTATTTTATAATGACAAATATTATCCCTGTATTGTAGGTACCTCCACAAAAATGCAATACATATGGTTTAAAATAACTGTAAAAATAAAATCTTTCTTAAAGCTTTTATTTTAGTTTTTATATCAAGCTGATAGATTTAATATTATACTGTATTTCAAAACTAATTTAAATTAAGATATTTTTTAATTTCTAAAGAAATTGAATTTCATGGCATTTTTAGCAAATTGCTATAAAAAGTAAATCTCTTTAAAAAAAAAAAAAAAGTCTTCTAAAAATAAAATTTTCTGAACCCTTATTTGAGCAATATTAACTGATTTAAAGTATAATTAATCTGATTTGAAACAACTGTTTACTTTAAGGTTAAAATATTACAGAAGTGCATTTTTTTAACACTGGTAGCTGTTTGTTGGCAGCTTGAGGGCAGATTTTTATCTAATATTCTGCTAGGGCCTTAAATGTAAAAAAAAGAAAAGAAAAAAAAATTGAAGGAATATAATGTGGGCGTCTCAGTAAAGTTAAAATATTCACTGCAATCTGATGTTTTATTGAATTTTCAAAGTTTTGGTTTTAAATTTACTATAGTAATCATTCTTATTTTCTGATAATGTTGTCTTGGTGATCATATCTACAAAAATCAGCATGTTTATACAAAGCAATTCAAAATTCTTGAAAAATAATCGTGGTTATCAGTTTGTAATAAGTCTTATGCTATGTGATTAGTAAATATAGTTTTACTTAATAGCAGTATTCCCTAACAAGATGTACCATTGAAGCTGAATTTAAGAAAACTTGTAATAAAAAATGATCACTGTATGCTAATTTTCAGGGATTTTTGTGGAGGTACATAATGTATTATTTGTGGCTCATCTAGTTAAAACTAATAATTTGCTATATTTTTTCATCATAGCTGTAACCCATCTATATATTTTTCTTGGGAAGAAATTAAACCACTTTCCCTGTAGGGAAAAAGTTATCCATTCTGCAACAAAAGGCCTTGCTCTGTGAATAAAACTATAGCCTGTGGTTATTAACTGCAGAAATCGTTTTAAAAAAATGATTGGAAAGTTTCCTGTCTTGAAGAACAAGTGGTTTTTGTTTGTTCAATTTGTAATTAAAGACAATAAAAAAAAATCATTATACATATGAGCATTTGATATTCTCACTTTTTTTTCCCTCCCTCTTCCCAGTAATGCCAGCTGTTGTGATCCGGCAGCGGAAACCATTCCGAAGGAAGGACGGTGTTTTCATATATTTTGAAGACAATGCTGGTGTTATTGTCAACAACAAAGGAGAAATGAAAGGTACTCCTTTTTTCTTTTCTTTTTTTGTTTTGCATGTGAAAAAATGTCTATAGTGGCATTATTAGAGAAAAAATTTTAGTAAGTAGTTAATCTTTATATTTCATTTCTTATATTTGCAGTTAAAATTTAGTGCTCTGCATCATTTATAAATGTTACTTCCTCTTTTACAGTGTGTGTGTATAATATATATATATATATATATAGCTGTATTTTCAAGGTGTTATGCTTTTCCTTGTATCTCACATGGCTCTGTATTCTATACATTGAGTTCTCTTTGTTGATCTTTTTAATATCTTATATTAAAAAGGGACCACTTGTATTATCCTTTCCATTATATGGATTTAGTTTTATATATATATATATATATATATATATAATCCTCACAAAATATAGTGGTTTATATATTAGATCTATATATTTGAAATTTCAGTATCCTGGCTCTCAGTTTCATTCAAGGGTGTTTTAGGTGTTGCCATAGAAAGATATGACTACACAACCAAGATATTCAACTTGCATTGGCAGGACTAACATTTTGCCTGGTGAAAATAGTCACCTACAGAGTGCTAATGGTTAATTATTCACATGGTTTCAGATGAGATAAATTTTGCTGTAGCCAAATTGACAAAATACAACTTGGTTTTTGCATATGCTTGCAGCCAAATGTGATTTTCATCTTGAAGGACATCAATTTAATTCATTTGAAGTCTGTAAAATTCTCTTTGTATATTTTCAAGCTTCTGAACAATGATTAAAGGTTCTTTCTGTGCTGAAAAATTGGTTTCATCCCTGTTCTAATTTTTCTGTCAAGTGAGCCTCTAAAATTGTTAAAATTTAAATTTAGGCCAAAATTTGCTTTATTTTGCTCTAATTATTTTCCTGGTTGAAAGTAGTCCGTATAAACTGATGTTTTAATACTTGATTTTTTTTCTTTTTCTTCTTTAAAGTGTTTAGCATAATTTCAATTTTGTTTTGTAAACAAATTCCTCAATATTTTTAGTTTAGAAATGATCTCCCGTCATAAAAAGCTCATTTATTTTCCTGCTGACAACTTAAGTTTTTATTAGTATGAAGGTTTTCTGCTTGCATTAAACTTGCTACAAAATGGTTTGAAACTCTAGTTTTCAAAATGTGCTCATACACTTTTCGTTGGTTAACAAAGAAATCAATAACTTTTTTATTTCTGCCTAATCTGAAGTTTTCATGTGAAATTTTGAGTTTTCTAAATTTTTCTTTCAGGATCAGCGATCACAGGACCTGTAGCAAAAGAGTGTGCAGATTTGTGGCCTCGAATTGCGTCAAATGCAAGTTCTATTGCGTAGAATTAAATCTCTTCTGTAATAAATGTGGTCGTAAAACAAAAATCCTAGTTCATATTTGGTTACTATTATTTATCATGAATGTTTTTCTCTATGCTTGTAATAATCAAATTACTTCACTATAAGGTATAAATAACTTTCACATTTCTGGTACATTCGGTTTCTCATTGGAGATTGAAAGTATGTTCCTTGCACCTGAGCTTCTTTGTGAATCTTCCAGACAAATTTAGACTGAAAACAGACTTGTCAACCAGGGCTGTGGTGTCAAATGCAATTAAGGGGTAACTGGAGTGCATCTGTAAAACTATACAGACTCCAGTTGAAAAAACATGTCTTATAGAATTTTTATTGTTATTTCTTCTACTGTATATTTACTATTTCCTTTAAAGAAATTCATTTCAACTTTTTAAAATTTTTATTTCTTTTGTAGTTATTTTGTATTTGCAAATATATGTAATAATAATGGACTCTCCTGTCTGTTTCGACATATGAGGATCTGACAACTTAATTGATTCAGTTATGAAATTTAGTGCGATGATCTTAAGTGGCATGTGAGATGAGATCACTGTTAGATTGGTTGACTTTTTAGATCTTTCTCTTGCTTGAAGACTATTCAGACAAGCTGATTGAGAACTGCTGAGTCCATTAAAACAGTCTCCATTCTACCTGCTCCAAGGCTAAGCGCTTGACGGTGTTAATGGGGTATATCGACTACTGACAAGTTGCTCTTCATCTTGTCTTTGTATCTTAGCCATGGGTGTCCTACATTCCTATAGCCCTGATCTAACTGGCTGCGCATTAGAATCGTGTATCCTGTCATCAGACATTCTCAAGACATTACCAGTCCACCGTGATTGAGACTGAAAAAAGTCTCTTCCTCCAATATTACACCTGTTAAACAGGTCTGTTAGATTTTCTATCTTGAAGGTTAACTCTACAGATATATCTCATTATAGAATTTTTATTTTTGTCTTACATTCAGTATAAATTATATTTCAACTTCTATTATAAAGTAGCTTTATTGTGTACTTATTTCTTATTTGCAAAAATTATATATAGTCTTACATTACAGCGTTTTTTTTTTTCTATGTTCTTTCAAAGATTTTGTCTCTGATTCTGTTAGAAAATATTGAAAAATGAATAGCTATGATATAAAAGCCACTATTTTTTCATATAAACCAGTTATATATTGCTACTCAAGTTAGTGTGTGACTAGGCTTTCAGTTTTGATAGGCTATAATCACTTAATTACATAAAGAGTCAGTCAAAAGTTGTTCTAACTCCACAGCTCTGATGTCAACTGAAATATATATCTGGTAAATATATTTAAAGTAATAAAAATAAAAAGTGAAGTTTATTTATAAACTAATTTCAAAAGGTGAAGTTTTTCCTAGCTACATTGATAAACTTAACAGTACTTGTCTATTTTAGCATTTGATGCTGGCTTATGAATTAGTGTCATCAGCCATAAACACATTGTTTCAGCTTCTGTTCTGCCAATGAACAGTCATTGTAACAATATTAAAGTAATGATGCAAAAAAAAAATTGCCTGTGAACTGATCAAAAAAGTGAAAAGTAATTAAATGAACAAATTACCAATTCTATGCACAGTTGGAAAAGTGAATGGATTTCTTTGTACTAATTTTACAAATATTGGCTAGAGTTGACAAAGATGGTTCATACTAGTTTACTGTTAATTGCTTGACATCTAAAAGTTCTATATCACTTTAAGATCTGCAATACGTGTTGCATTAAAGCAGGGGTCTGCAACTCATTCATCCCCGCGGGCCGGACGAAGGCTATTAAGGAAAATTACATATGCAGACCTCTGTCAACCTAAATATTTAAAACCATAATGAAAATAAACATTGAGAAATCAGAAAAACAAAAATTCTAAAAAATAAACACCTTACAAAAATTACTTTTCCTCAAGGAACGACAAAATACTTCAAAGTGAAAAAAAACAAACAAAGTGAAATGGATGAAATTATGACGTGTAGGTTTGAAACTTATATGAAAATTGTTCCACAAACGAACCACACACATCAAACAAAAAGGAAGCACATATACCCATACATGTGAGTATAAATAGTTGCAAACGTACACATGCGGTATCCTTCACACATTCATGAGGCATGTATGTATAATGCGCATATGTTTAGATTTCTGCTACCTTGCATGTCAGTCCCTCCCTGGCCTCTTTCACTTTATCGTTCCTTAATGTAGCCAAGTGTCATAACAAATATGTATCCATTATTTGACATTAAACGTAGGCAACGCAACTTGGTAAAATAAGTCTCATGAAAGATAACTGGCAGATAGTCTAATATTTTTAGTGCACTGAGATGTGTAGACTTTCTATGGAAAATGACATATAAAAATCTCATTTGAAGGTCATCTCTCATGTTAAAAATAGTCATTGGTAATCAGGCTTGCAGGCCGGATCCGGGCTGTAGGTTGCCGACCCTTGCATTAAAGTATGAAACTGGTGTTTCATGTCACTGGCTTCAGACCCCTAACACCATTTCATAAATTGTATCCATGAAAGACTTTTTTTTTTTTTTTTTTTTTTTTAATAGAGGTACAGTTGTAGCATTTATTCTAGGAGAAAGAACTTTAAGAGAGCGTGTACCAACTCGTGTCCCTCCACAAGATCTGGGTGTGGAAAGCATTTGATGCTTCAAAATTCCTGAAGCCCTCTCCTGATTTTGCAGCGTTTTGACCTTATTTCCTAAAATTAGACAAAGGCTCCTAGCCTTGGCAATCTATAATGGTCAACATCCAAACTGTTAATATCTATAAAAGCTTCATCTGATATTGAGCTTTCCCTGCCTTATAAATATGGTGATTTGGGTGAAAAGAAACTCTATTTAAAATTGTAAATAACTTTATTAATTGATTGATATTCATAAAACTTTTTGGACAGTATAGTGTTAAAATTTTACATTCTTCCTATCTGGATGTTGAAGGATAACCACTATAGACATCTATCATAGCTCATGTACTCATTAACTTAGAATGACTTTCTTATGGTTTTGGTATCTACTGCAGTAAGAGTTCCATGAACATCTCTGCACATAGGCCATGGGATGCTAGCTGGTATTCTGCAGTGTCAGTTATTGTGCCATTTTGGAATAAAAACAAATTAGCAATGAAATTCTATCACATTAGGTATCACAATATATTTTGTGCAAATGTGATAAAAAGTTAATTTTCGATGGGTACTTTCCCCCTGCCCTGTATGTGTATACATGCTTATTTTTCAAAAAAGGCACTCATTACATTGAATATGGGCCACATGTGGTACCTTACATAATAAGGTGGGTCATACTACTGAAATAAATGTTAATAGCCATTTTCCCAACTTAGGAATTTTCTTAAGATTCCTTCTATAATATTAGGTTGGTGCAAAAATAATGACGATTTTTAACGTCAAAAACCGTCATTATTTTTGCACCAACCTAATAAAAACCTTAAATCTTAGTATATCATCACTAATGACTGACTAAATGATTTGTTTTTAATTTCATTTGAGTATACAAGAATATGTTCAAAAAAAGCCTATTCTCTACAGAAGAATAATTGACATTGTTTCTGAAACCAGATGTTTGCACATATGATCTTAATGAAAATTGCCAATGGTTTAAAATGCTGACAGTTACATTCAACAAAAATTCAAGAAACATTGTACTTAATCTTTCTTTATGACAGAATATATGAGTGAACAAGTGAGAATGAAAGTAAGTACATTTTAATAAATATTTTCCTCATGAAATTAGTAATTCCATTAAAAAAGCCAATTTGATCTGTGGGCCACACTTTGCCCATAACTGCATTAGATGAATTGTCTGAACATAATTTAAGATCTCTTAAAGTTTAGGCAATAGTATATCTGGTTCTTTTGTAAAGATGTATTTAACAATGAATGCTATAAGATCATACCTTATCAATGACACTTGCTTAATTATCACTTGATTTTGAATGCAGACATAGATATGATTATTCAAATGTAGTTGCTGCAACTGTCAACAATTGATTACCAAAATGATTCACAGTTGATTGCCAATTTACTGTTTTCTTTTGCTTCATTTTAACTTGTAAATCCAGTTATTCTGTTAAATCAATACTGTCATTTTAAATAGTTTCCAAGCAGTCATTAATAAAATAATTAACTTGTGGTGTAAGCTGTGCTATGTCATGACAACTGGAAGCTGTACAATCGTGCCTAGGCAAAGCATGTATCAACAGATCTCGCGTAGGATTCATGTCATTGTACAATATTCGTTTATAGTATGGTGGTATAGCAAATCTGTTAGCAGGTGTCTGAAAGACATGAATAGCTGAGAAACCCTGCCTATATTAAATAATACAGTGACTAAACTATCGATATGTCAAGTTGTGCTTAAAAATAGAAACTGCCGACTACTTGATTATTTTGTTTCTGTGCTTGTAAATTGTTTGGTTAGTATTAGGTTGGTGCAAAAAATAATGTCGTTTTCTCACACAGTAACATGTGAGAAAACGACATTATTTTTGCACCAACCAATATTTTAATTTTTGAAGGCAATTTTTCATGACTAATTTGACTTTTATGAAAAAATCCTATAGATTTTATACACCATTGTCTGTGTTTGTCTTTGAGACAACATTTCTGAATGTATCAATCTTTTCAGTTCTGTTAGTCTGTTAAAAGCACTGTTTTGTGATTCAATGGAATTGCCATGGGTTAAACCATTAGTCTAGAAGTTTACTTGCATTTAAAGGAATGAAATCTTTTATACTTTCAATAATTTCACCAATATCTGAGGATATGAATGTGTGATAACTAGAATCACAAATTCTGCAAGCACTTTGTTCTTGTTTTGGTAAAATAGAATGATTCTATGTAATTTCTAATATAAAAGAGAAAAAAAAAATTGACATTTGTTTCCCCAAGGACGTTAATTTTGTGATCATTCATATCAGAATTACTGGGACAATACACAACTGATCATCTAAGGTAGATTTTCATCTATTAGCTGTTTCTTTCAAATAGAGAATTTTTATTTTTATCCTTAAAAATATTTTTATTGAAATATTTGTAAATGAAAGGTTTCAACATGTTGGCAGATACTTATGTATATTATTTCTATCAATGAGGAAAACTTGACAAAGTAAAAAAAAAGTTATTCCCTTGACACTGCTATTACTGTACAATTTGACTCCCTCAGCAATGTTTTGGTTTTAAAGATATTAGAATTTGAAACCTGAACTTGAAAATGGATTTATACATTTTTATTCTTGATAAGTCAAAAACTTGATAGTCACTTTTGAAGGGCACTGTAGAACGTGCTTCCAAAGGTTTCCTAATATCTATAGCCATAGTTTAAGCAGTTCTAAATTTATGAAAACTTAGAACAAATGTTACTTTGCTTTTTGGGCTATCTGCATCAACTTTTATATGTTTTTTTACTTTATCGGCATTCAAAATATGAGCTGTATATGTTTTTTTTTTTCTTTACAATATCATCTGGGTCCTTTTCAATTGTGGATACTGTGTATGACGCGTTCGGCGGATGAGTAGGCGTATTTATAATTTGATAATTTTGCAGCAATACACGCTTAAGGGTGTAGCGATAGGGATTACCATTGTTGTTTATTTCCGACAGGATCACTAAATATGTAGCGGTTGTATTACCATTGTTATCGGGAACGTCGCGGTCATCAAATATGTAGTGATAGGGGTTACCAATATTAACTTTGGCTAGGAAAGGTGAGATTAAGGACAATGCGTGGACGCAATGCAATTTATATTTGACGTAAATAGCACATAGAATAAAATACAAAACTGAACTGAATGATTTCAAAACATAACAATTAAATTTATTAATGTTTGATGTACATGCATGCCAACTGAAAAGGTAGGACAGAGTCGTGTCCCTTCGATTAGGTATTATAGTTGTACCGGAGTTCATATTAAGAAGTAATATTAAACTTGTAATTTAGAAGAATAGTTTGGAATTGTGAGTTGTAAAGTTGGTAAAAGTTCAGAAGTGATTTCAGAGTTCGTGAATGTTGGTAATTGTCTTTAACGTCTGGCCAGCAATGGCTAAGACGGGAGTTCTTGAAGGTTACATCTTGGCACTTGGTAGCAAGAAAATGAGACGTGCGAGAGAGATGAATGAAAAGAAAAACTCGAGGAAGTTTACACGTGTTGAGTTTATATAATGGTCGTGAGGCTCCCAGCATATAAGCGGGAAAACAGATTGGTCACGTGCAGGCGGTTTGATTGGTCGGAACTGACCAATCAACAAGCTAGATTGGAGATGATTGACCAATGAATATTTGTTATATTTGTATGAAAGTAGGATGTTACCAGAGTGCATTTCCTAAAAAGAGGTGGGGCTGGTTTGTTGTGGAAGATCCCACAAGGGTTTTAGGCAGTTTTGATCAACATTTCTTTTCATGATTAACCACAATGAATTGTAAATGTAGGACAATCTTACACTTATTACAGGAAATATTGACAATTATATGTATTTAATTACATAACAAATAAAAATAATATAAATTTTGATGCTGTATTTGATTTGTTGCTAGGTATTTTTCATTTGCTCCTTTGTTATTGGCAGCATTTTAGAATATTTTGGCTGCAATGCTAACTGGAGCTATTGCGTTCATTTACACTTTGTTACCTCTCTTTTCCATTGTTTTTAGATCGCTTTCTTCCAGTCATTTTGATGGGCAATAGCGAAATTTAGAATGATCTTATAATAAGATCATTCTAATAAGTTATTCCATTTAAAAAATAGAGCCTGTAAAAAGGAACATTTGAAATTAATATACGACCAAAAATAAAATGCTTTTGACAAAAAACCTTAATGATTTCACTATAATTATGTAAGAATAATGTAATGATATTCCACAAACGAATCTACGGTTACCTCATCTCATTGCATGGTTACGAACTATAAACTTAAATTGAGCTTGAAATATTATGCAATCGCTCTAATTGTTTGTAAAATAATTGGATATGTTATAATGAATAATTTGCAGTGGATAAAAAAGTAATTTTCTGTTGAATACACCCCGAACACGTCATTTACTATACTTGATTTTGTGTGTGGTGGGGGTGACTGTATTCTTGTTTTACAGTGAAGTCTGTGGACACTTCGATGAAGACATTAGTTAGATCATCTATTTGCATAATTGACTAATATTAAGATTTAAGTCTTTTGTGAAACAATAGGCAGCGGCTATAGATGATAGCATTTGTTGTACTATGGATAACATTTCTATTGGGAGGTGATAATTTGATTTATGATTCCCACTTGTCGTCAGAGATGCCAAAGCGCTCCTCAGACACGATTTTGACTTTCTTTCATTTTAACCTGAGGAAGACAGTCACTCCAGTGAAACGTGTGTAGAGGCCTGACAGTTGGCGTGACCTCTCAAATTTATATTTAATGCAAAATACCATAAAATATGAAATAAGAAGTCACAAAACGGTTTTATAACAAACAAAGAATTTATATGTATGTCTGTAATTATGTACAAGCATAGGCTTTACTTCCCTTTGACTGGAATTAAAGTCTTTGCTCATAAAATATTTTTATCTGACCTCATAAAATGTTGAAGGAACTTGCTGCTCAAAATGTTCACTGTAAGAGTGTTGAATTAATTCTGTAAAGCTGAGAATATGTTGAGTAAACTTTTAGCTTTAATTGAGTTGATGGAGTGAATGTGCCGTAATGTTTAATTAGTTTCTGTAGCTTGTAGCTGAATATTCGTAATATGTTAGTTTTTATAGTTCGTAATGTTTGCAATTAAGTTTTGTACGTACGTATGTATGTGTGTGTGTGTGAATATGTTTTCATGGCGTCCACCCGAACTGGGGTCGGAACGCGATTTCTTTAACAGCTACATTTTCGCAATCACAAAGAGGAAAAACTAACTTGTGTCTGGTATTTATAATCAAAGTTGTCACGTGATAGACTCAGAAGAAAAAAAAGCGGGAAATTTTGACTTGGTCACACGCTGGGAAAAGACTTGCGCACGGGTGGATTGCAACGCCCACTTGTGTGTTTATTGACCAATTAGAAGTTGAGGTTTTCTGGAAATACGTATGAAGCTGGTTAAGCTCTGTGATTGCGCTTTTTGCATAGATTTGCACAAAAATCGACATTGATAAAAAAGAGGAAAACGTGTCATTAATAAATTTTCTTGTTTGTTTCATCATCTTCACTTTCGTTTCGGATACTATTATAAATCCCGCAAACACTCATAACATTTCTTGCAAATAATATTTTTATGTGTGTCCTAGGCTTATTTCTTTTTATAAACTTGCATAACATGTCAGGTTTCGTCTTTTCATAATCTGATAAAATAATTTGCTTTAATTGATTGTATTTTTGAGAATCTTGCACTGAAGTAAAGCGCGACAGATAAAAAAAATATACACATTTGGAACGTGGGGAGGTGGTAAAAGATGGTAGTGTGTCCAAACTGTTATTTCGGATCCCATATTGGTGGAAACGTTAACCTTTAGTAAGAGTTACAACCTCTGATTATACCAAGTCTCTTGGATTGTAGTTAAAAATAATTACTTAATTTAATCATTCAATATTAATGTTCAGTTAAGGACGATTTGAAGAGAACTAGAAATTCTTTTTACAACGGCCTTAACAATTAAAACTGCAATAATGGAGACAAATGTTGCGGAAGTGTTAATATTAATTATAATCCCAATGTACTAGAAAATCAGCCATTCACATTCTGTGTATTAATGTTGCATTCAAGTATCATCAATTTTTAAAAAAATAATCATAAAACGTCTATCAGGAAAAGATTAGAACAATAGTCTGAATTTACATTCGGACTATTGTCCTCATCTTTGTTCTTATCACATTTCAGCTGTAGTGAGTGCAAAATAATAATAGCTCCCTTCACCCATTCTTTTCAAATTCAGAGGAAGAGGAGGGAAAGGAATTTGTGAGCATATGTGAACTTGTTTTTGCACCAATGAAAACATTGTCTTCACAGAAATTAGTCGGTCAGCCGAGAAGAAAAAGAAAAGAAAGTAGTAAGTCTATGCAAAATTCTTCTTGGCATAAAATGAGGAGAAAAATTAAATTACTCAAAGAGAAGAGTGCCTGAAGTCACGTGAAAGGTTTCGTTCAGTTCTCCACGACCAATGTTGAAGTTCTTACTAATATATTATCAGCCTCTAAACAGCATACAGCACTTCAAAGAATTTTCTCTCAACAATCCAAGAAAGCTAAGTATTTCAAACTGTCTCACTTTGTCTAATTTTGATTGTATGCAAACCATATATCCCTTTTGTGAGCAATGAACTCTATAACCTTTGTTTTGAAAATTTTTGAGTATTATTTTGTGTCAGATCATTTAATCTGTTGTATGAACATTTCCTCTTCATGACAATACGATAAAACTACAGAGTTTAAAAATTTGATTTATTTTCCTGAAACGAGATATTGACATAACTTCAACAAGAGTGCAAATTTGTAAATAAATTCCTTATCTTGATTAGTTAAAATTATCCATGTGTTTCTTTAATCCTTCATTAATTTTCTTGGCGTGAATAAATCAACTCTTCATTTTATCCTCTAAGCCACATGCCACTATATATTAAGCACTGGAACCCTTATTCGAAGATGACCCTCACAATTGTTTTTTTAGAAACTATAAATGACCTTGAAGAATCGGTAATCAGAATATAATACTTCCCAGTGTTCTTGCTTGTCCAATGAAGTAATCTGATTGGCTATTTTTTAAAAATTCTTTGTAAATAAAACAAAAAAAGATACTTCCAAATCATTAAAAGTTTTACTTTTTTGTTTCTCATTTATAAATTAACAAACAGAATGGCAGATAAGTGTTGAATTTTTATTTAAATAAATATTTAAAAAATATTTTATATCTGAGACAAAAACAAAACATCATCAGGTGCTTGTTGATCCTTGTAACCTTTTGAACTGAACTGTTTATTTCATCTACAGAGTCGGGTAGATTGCTCTTATTCCACTGTACATGTCTAGGGATATCTCGTCTAGTTCTTATTTAGTACTGTTCAGTTATTGCTCACCCTTATGTATAGCGGAACAAAAACAACTTACTCCACCTTGTAATTTCAGTCGTTAAAAATTATTTTTATTTCTAGCCTGCTTTGTTTTTCTATTTGGATAAAAGGGGTTAATTTGTGAATATTTGACTTCAGGAATTATTCAGTTGACTGACTGATGACCTGTTGCAAAATCACATATGCATTTTCAAATCTCGGAGGTTTAAAAAAATTACTTAAAGCAACACTGGTTGAAAATTATTTAGTTTTATACCTTGTGATATTTTCTGTGTCCGCAAATTTTAAACCTTATTTTATATTTTTATTTTTGGTAGCGTTTTCTTGGGGCTTCTTGCCATTTTGACATCAGTCGAGCTGATTATCTTTTTGTGTGGCAAAATGACTCTGAAAATATCAACATACGAGTTGTAAATGCTGCTTGTGTACTATGTTGAAGAGATTAACGTGGCTGCGTGTTGAAGAGCATTTAACATTTATACATTATTGAATCAAGGAAAAACAATGAGAAAACGATTTTTGTTTCAACGATAAAATATATATTAAAATCAACAAATACAAAACAATTTTGTAATGTGTGAATATTAAGGAAAAGAAAGTAGTTTCCTTTTATCTGTTATCTTGAATAAGATAAAATGTAATTAAGATTGTTTCTTGAATAGAATGTTCAAAGTTCTATGTTGAAATAGAATGTTGCATTCAGAAAAGCATACAGTTAATTTAGTTGTGTTATTTGTATAACTAACAGAGTGTTGGTTTGTAACTTGGCTTGTTCACAGAAAATGAATAATGAAATGTAATTCAAGTTCTGTGTCTGGGTGTGCGTAGTGAGTAGAATCAATAAACTGTTTAGACGCGTGTGACTTGCTGGATTCTACTGTTTATTTTTGGAACAAAACACTGTTTATATAACTATTGGTAGGCTCCAGGAAACAACGTGGGAAAGCTGAACGAACACAGAAAATATATGATTGGATGAAAAATTAACTAATCAGTGATTTTCTAACAGAAGCATATGTATTGGACTGGTCTATTAGCCCAATCTTACCTTCTTCGAGTAATGCACTATTCCAACTTTAATTCGTAAATCTAGCCCTCTGATTGGTTTATTTCTACCAATCAGGTCGCCTGCACGTGCACTTCGAAGTTTTGGCGCAAAATTGTTTTGGAGCCACCCACGTGATCATGACCTCTTAAAAAAACCCAAAGCCCCTGTGACAAGCCGATGCAGACCTGGGCAGATCAGCAGCAGACCATTTTTTTGACCGCTCACTAAGGCTTAAAAATGTGACGACTACTACTCACGTCTCGACGAATCGAGACGACAAATCTTTCCCGTTCAATATCTACGAACTTCTTCGTCATTCAAGAATCTCAAACTATACATTCACTTTGATCATCTACGATAAATCAGTCAGTCCAGTTCCCGCGCGAAAAAAAAAAAACAAAAAAAAAACACAACTGACTCACCCACAAACTCGACTCGAAGATTACTCTGTGAATACAAAGAACTTCAACTTGCAAGACTACTTATCCAAAGTGAATTATTAACGCTCACTACAATTTAAGTAAATACTAAACATATTTCATTCTTACAGTTAAGAGAGACTACGTCTGAATGACTCAATTCTAAACAATACAAAAAGAACAACGCGAACATGATAACCGTTAACGGTGTTTAAACACTACGAATTCTTATAGACTATAATACAAATACACCAAGACATCAAAAACAAACAAAATCTTCATCCACTAACAAACATAACAACACAATATAATATCTTGTAATAATATTTTGTATATAATATTTGTATTTGTATAAATGCATTTGTTTGTTTGAATTGCATACATGTTTTGCCTTGTTTTATATTGTTGCGGATACAAGAGAAAATAACGCAACCTGACAAAAATTCTTTCTGATAACACCATATAGCAAAAATCTTAGTTCATTCTATGCATCCCCAACACATGTTTTTGCGAAATTCACGGCACAAAAATTCAGCGTGGTGATTGCAATTAAAATTGTCCTGTGGTAAACAGTATTTATTATTTATTTAACCAATCACAGATGAGAAAACTGTAGTCGTGGCAAACGTAGTAGTCACTACAGAGTTATTTTAATTATTAAATGTTGAATATGACTACACCCAGACACTGTGATTATGACCGATAAAAATAGTAAATAAATAAAGAGACGTCAATGTGTTTTTTATGGATTGAAGAAAAAAGTGCTTTCAAGTGTGAAAAAGTTACCGTAATGTAATATTAAAAAAAAAATAAAAAAATTCAGGCATCTCTTTTGTCGTAGAAAGAATTAAAAAATATTTTTTTCTGATAAATTGTTTGAAACTCATTATCAGCTTTTCAAACATGGCGGACTGGTTTTTGATGATTGGCTTGCATATGAAAAAAACAAAACATTATCATTATATTATATTTCAAATATAATAAACTTTTTTCCCCGTTCCCGGTATACAATTACAGTCTCCTTAAGTGTGGTTATTCTATTTTCATGTTTTATTTCTGACACGTGATTACTGTCTTATTTTCTCTTCTCGACTTAGAAAGCAGAAAGGCAATTTTTATTGTTCAATCTAAGAAAAAAAAAAAACAGGAAATGTAAACGTTTTTGTTTTGTCAATGCAAGGGAGATAACTCAAACTGAATTCCAGTTGCCATGGTTACTGCATCATTCACGAATTTGTTCTATGCATTCCTACTTCTTTCAGTGAGTATTTCTTTTCCTTTTCTTTTTTAAGCTAAAAAAACGTTTGTTTTTCAACAACTTTAAACATTGTTTTCATCTTTTTTGTATTATTAGAATAAAGACGATGAATATTTTAAAGTGTAGATAATTGTTGTTGAGTAAATAGGCTTTTCCTTACATTTATTTGGTCAGCATTCAGTTGTTTGCTATTTGTTTACCTGGAAAACGAAATTGAAATTAAAAAAAAGGTACACTATTTCTCATTTCTAACAAAAGATCTGGTAGAATGTTAAACGATTTTTGTTTTTAAATAAGCAACATAAGATTTTAACCAATACTAGGGTTGCTTAAATTTTGCACAAGGTTTCACACTCATGACTCAACTTGCCACATTTAGGTACCTCCAATAATTCGCTAAAAAATCAGTATAGCATAATGATAAAAAGTCCGAAACAAAGTTTTATTGTCAAAATGTTTATGTTATTATTAAGAGGAAAGAACAAAGTATTTTTCAATTATTTTTTAAAATTTTTTCCTTCTTTCTAACACGTTCTAGATTTGGGTAAAAAGTCTCGTTTTTTTTTGTCAACTTTGTACTACTTGTGGTAATGGCCATTTTAAACTATTCAGTAGTATTCAACTTTCTTATGGTTACCTTAAAGTTCTTATTTTTAGTACTTGAACAGTACTAAAAATAAGAACTAGATGCGATATCCCTAGACATGGACAGTGGAATGAGAACAGGCTACCTCTGTAGAAAGGGTTTCAGTTTAGAATTCACTGTAGGTTACCAAAATCGATATACACCTGATGAAGGTGGAGGGCACAACGGTTGAAATGTTGTGATAACAACAACAAAGATGAGGGCAATAGTCTGAATGTAAATAGTGTAAATAATCTTTTTGTTTAATTTTACATTTTTCTTTCTAGTTGCTTAAGCCATGTTATATAATATAAATATATAGATAATGTTTGTATGTATAGCTAGATTATCCTATAGACTAGTATTGGATGCAGCCTAGTGCCTCTCAAGCTTAGTTAATGCTGGTTATAAAAATCTGTTTTTTTTTACTACAGTTATGTTGAAATCTGTGCTAATTTGGTTTGCAACAAATAGTAAAATAGTGGTATTTTTCTTAAAGAATATTTTTATTGACAAACAAAAGATAGCTATTCTAGTTTATTTAAAGAATTTAAAATAAGTTTATTTGAGCTCTCAAAATGTCCCTAAAATATATCATGAGTAAAAAAGAAATATGAAATATTCATAAATTTATAAACATTATTAAATAATGTGAGCCAACTATAAGGAAATCCTTATTTACCATTTTATAAAGTTAAAATCAATTGATGATTAGCTATTTTGACAATCATTCCAACAAACAATATAATAAATAAATAGTGTTTATTATTTTTGTTGTCAATTCTCAAGAACAAATAAAATGTATAAATTCACTTTCATAGGTTTAGGTTTTATTACAATTCTAATCATTGTTTTTAAAGCAATAAATATTATAAAGGAGTGAAGGTAGTTAAAATAATAGCGGAATCAAGGGAAAAAACTGTCCTTTTAACACTCCATTTTTTTGCAGGCATGAAAGTCTAAGTTTGCCAAAATATTGGGTATGGGTGAGTTAGAGGTTTTCTCATAATTTCATTAGCTTAGAGGCCCCAAAAGGTCATAATCTGACCTTGTGTGTGTGCGTGTGATGTATTCTTAATAATACAAACAGACAAAGGTGGTACTCAAGTGGAAGGAACAGCAACATAGGTGTAGATGGAAGAAAGAGAGGTTTATTGTACAAGAGATTACACTACTGAAAGACAGGGAGTCGACTAACACTTCCTGAATCCAGTCAGACAGATGGACACAGGTATGTCTTGTGCACACTATATATATTACTGATATAGTCAGTCCACAATAGGCAATAAGGAGAGTGGAACATTCCATTACAACAGTGTGTGTGTACTACCAAGCAGAAGTATATAACTTGCAACCTCCAATTTAATAGAAACCAGTGTTTTACGCACTTGTTTATCATTATATTTACCTGTCACACCTGCTGATTGAAATGAGTTCAGCATATGGAGCTCATTAAAATCTCATATTTCTTCAAAGTCAGTTCACTTCTAGTTGTTTGGTGAATCCTTAAGTCTACTTTAAGATGCTAAAATGATGTCAGTAGGAGAGCGGCTTGAAATTTAGTCAAGTTTGAGTACAGTTGATTATGAATGAATGAATTGCTTAGAAAAATAATGTTGTTTACTGATGCAATATGCTAATTTTAAATTCAAATTATAGAGAATTGTAGATTTTAAACATAGTTCTTGATTTGATGTGTGTGTATGAGTGTGATCCCTGAAACTTAAAGGGCATCTGGTTATGAAAACGCTTTATTATACAAGGAATCTAAACTTAGAATAAAAGTTAAAAACTGTCCTGGTGTGAGGGTTGGAAATTATGACACACCTAATAATACCTATGTACCTTATCAATGATGTTAATGGTTTATTTTCTACGGTTTATATTCCAGAGACTGTAAATAAATCTAAAAGACATGCCTGTGTAGCCAATCAATATTTCACTGATTTGTTTTCTACAGCCTATTAACTGTTTACAGGTTATTTAAAGCTAGAAAATATTTTTAGATTGTAAGAAATTTTTTTGAAGATAATAATTTGTTAGTGATACAAGTATTACTCATTAACCCATAGCTAGGGGGATAAAAGGAGGCGTAATACTATTTTCAAGGGTATTTGCGCATAAGTGAATATAACAAAATCAAAAAAAATTTGAACTCTGCTTTCTGATTAACAATTTTGAGCCATTATCCATTACACCACCCACACATTCACACTTACAACACCTGGTATTCCCAAGCAGGCACCCATTTAGCTACTGACCAGGTTCGATCATACAGTGATCATACAGGAACCAGTGTTTCAACATGATGTGGCCATAAGCCTCAACTTCAATAGAGATGACAGTAATTTCAAATTTGATGAGACTTTCCATAGCTGTATAGTAAACAATTTGACAGGGCAATATTCTTCTTCTTGGCTCACTGGCTAATTTCTGTGAAAGGCAAAAATCTCACATAGGCTTGCAAATTTCTTTCCTTCTTCATCAGTCCACCAAATTTGAAGGGACTGGGTGAAGGGAGTTATTATTATTTTGCATTCAATATAAATAATCAGCAATGCACTTTGACCTAACAGTAAGGTATGTTTTGTGTGTGTTGAGTCATTTGCTTTCAAATTTTTATCTGAAATTCCTGGAGACTTTTTTATCAAATCTATGTAGATATCTATGTGATTAGCTTATAATATAAATATATATATGTTAATATATTATTAATACAGAGTGCAGCAAAAATACCTCCCACATAATGGTAAGACATTTGCTAGATGAAGACACCACTATTAATGTTTTACCATTATGTGGGAGGTATTTCTGCTGCACTCTGTATATGTGTGTTTTGGCAAACATGGATCTTTGTGCCCACAATAAGACAGAGTGTCAAAAGGATGGTTTTTCCCATGACACCACTTTTATTTTTACTACCTTCACTCTTTGGAAATGTTTATTGTTTTAAAAAGCAATGATTAGAATTGGAATAAAAGCTAATAAAAGCTGGAATGTTTGGGTAAATATTTAGTCACCGTTATGTTGCGGGATTCAACACTTTGGATAATAAACAGTTACATGAAATTTATCCCACATACAATATTGGTAGACACAATGTGAGTTCAAGTAAAAATGAGTAACACAAAACAATATGTGTGTGCGAAATTTGTGTAGGCATACATGATAGACACGTGTGTGAAAGAGTTCAAAAGTCAAGAGAGAGAAAGAAAAATGCATGCGAGCCTAGTGGCCATGTTCCAAATGTACATTGACTACATCTTAATGCCAGAATCGAAAAGCTGTAAAAAAGAATAGGGAGAAAAATGCACACATTTTTATAGGCTTAAAGAGTGCCCCCTAGCAATGTTTTTCTTTTAGCAAAGTCAAGTGGGATAAGCCCCATTCTCTCTTGATGTATTTTACTTATTTAATCTATTTTACTTATTGGTTGTCATTTTTTTCTTTTATTTTAAACCTGTTTCCTATTTTTTTTTTATTGAATTAAAAGCTTCCAAATGTTTTCTTCATAAAAAAATCTAAAGAGAAATAACAATATCACTTGTATATTGATATTTAATAAGCTTTCGTTAATCAGACATGAGGTCAAATATTTCAAAATGTAAGTTGGAAACCTGTCAAACTTTCAAGGTGCCCTTCCTTTCTTCTTTTCTCTCACAGCATACCCATTGAATTAAAGAATACTGTGAAAGAAGATAAAGAAAAGAAAAAAAAATCTTTCAAAATATTTTTAAACATTATGACTGTTGCTAGATAGTCAACAACACAGCATGGAAAAAAAAGACATTGGCAGAAAACTAAGAGCTGATAAATCTGTCTAGTCCTAAGATTTGTTAACCTAATTGGTTAAAACATCAGCCATGAAAGACGAGCTCCTGAGTTATGGGAGTGTATTTTTACAGAATACAAGAATCCATTCATTCTCTCTTAATCTATTTTACTTATTGGTTGTCATTTTTTTCTTTTATTTTGAACATGTTTCACATTTTATTGAATTAAAAGCTTTCAAAAGTTTTCTTTATAAAAAAATCTAAAGGGAAATAGCAATATCATGGATATTTAATCAGCTTGGTTTAGTTAAATGTTTGGGAATGTATGTCAGAAGACTGGATTGTGTCAGTCTTTGAAAGGGAGAGGTGTTTGCTTGCTTTGAAAATCAATTTTGAATGAAGATTTGATGCATTTTTAATACATGTCTTGTATTTCAGCTGCTACACAAGAAAATGCCAAGCTCAGGGAAAGTCAAAACAATGAAATCTCTGTCCAATGAAGAAAGCCAGAAGAAAGATCAAGTGAAAAAGAAGAAAGAAAAAATGAAAATTGATTCAGCTGAATTGAAATTCTCTTCAATGTTTGGTGTGGATGATGAATTAAATCTTCAGGTAGATATTTTCCTGCTTAGAAAAATGTGCTCTATCACTTGTGACTTTTGATTTTATGGGGACCAATGCCAATATCGCTATCAGCCTGTGACATCTCTATTAGCTTAAGTAAATTTTATGATTACTGTTATATTGCAGTCATATTATAATATCAATAATATTATATAGTAATATAAAGTAATAATAATTTTGTTGTTATGATGAGGATAATGATATCATTACTCTCCAGAAGGAAGACAGTGTTGGATTACTGATATTGTGGTGCCAGGGCACATAAGGGTAGCTGAGAAAGAAAGAGAGGAAGAAAGTTATCATCAGATTGACACATTGCATGTAATTTAAAGCCATAAAATGGCTACTACTCTCAGTGTCTCAATGTTTTTATTTTTGTTGCAATTTCTGTATGTTTTCACATGAGTAAATTACTTTCTTTTCTAATTGAAACTGCTTTTTTTATTCAAAGTCAGTATAAAGAACTGATGCATTAAAAGGCTGTAGGTTGATTCAATTGAAACAGTGTGATAACAACAAAAGCAGCACATAGAAAGAATTCAATGATCCACAAAAATCTGGGAGTGTTTATGTTATAGACAATATTAATAAACTTACACTTATAATATTATTATCACAAATAATAATAATAATGCACACAGACAGGACAATTAAAGTTAATCTCCCTGACATCATGATTAGAGACTGCAAAGACAAAATGTGCCTTCTTATTGACATGGCAGTCCCTGCAGACTGCAATGTATCTTTGAAGTTCTTCAAAAAAACTATCAGCATAAAAGGACCTTGAAAGTGAAATGTTAAAAATGTGGCACATGAGGACATTAACAATTCCAGTTGTAGTTGGAGCCCTCGGATTGATTTGAAAAGATTCCAATAGACTCATTGAAGGAATTCCTGGTAGGCCATGTCTTAAAGAAATACAAAAATTGTACTCATAAGTACAGCCCATACCTTACAAAGGGATTTATCTATATAAAATATGTGTGATTGTTTTTTTCAAAACTGATCAGTGAAAAATGTCATGATGCCATTTCTGACCTTAGGTCTCTGGTTAGGACCCAGAAAGAAATGAGTATACACCAGAAACCAAAGGAAATAATAATAATAACAACCAATAGTTGCTAACTAGAAATTACCAAGCACACATACTGAAAAATGCAGATTCTGTGATAAATATCAAGAAACAATTGACCATCTTGTATCAGGTTGCATGGTACTGGCACCCACTGAATATAAAACTTGGCATGATAGAGTGGGCCAATATCTGCATTGGAAAATATGTAACTTATATGGGAAGGGAACTGCAAGAAACTGGTATGAACATCACCTAGACATGGTTACAGAGATAGGACCTGTAACAATTTTATGGACCTTTACAATACACACAGATAGAACTATCAAAACTAACTGCCCAGATATCATGATCAAAGACCACAAAAACAGAATTCTTTTTTTTTTCTTATCTGGAGCTTTGTTTATACTGCTGCAGGTTTCCCAGAGATTGGGATAGACAGCAGTCAGCTATCTCTCACAGAGAACTAGCCATATTATTGGTTTCAAAGTTTCCACGAGACTTCCTATCCTAGCTATCATCCCAACTCAAATCATTGTGGCATTTGAGAGACCTGTCATTCCCACATTTGGGTTGTGTGCCTCACCATTGTTCACATCGGATGGATTATCTGCCGAACCACTATGACAGCTGGTACCAGGACATCCATTTGTCGAACACTACCATCCTGGTTGTGGCAAGATTTATTTCACTGTAAAAATGTATTTCTAAACTTTCATAGTGTTTTGATCCCAGTTTAGAAATTAACTATTTGCCCATATCTGGGACCCTAACAGGTGTTACCACCCTACATCAGGGTGGATCTGGGAATAATAGCAATTAAGAGGTAGTTCCGTTCTCCTCAAAAGCTCCCAATGGGAGGCCTTGTTGCTGAATGTAGTTTGTTGTCATACCCAGGACCAGGAATGTGCTTTCTTATTGATGCATCTGTCACTGCAGATTGTAATGTATCTTTGAAGATCTTCAAAAAACTTTATGATACAAGCATCTTGAAGTGGAAATCTCAAAAATGTGACAGATGAGGGCATCAGTAATCCCAGTTGTAGTTGGAGCCCTTGGATTGATTGTAAAATGTTCTGATAGATTCATTGACGGAATTCTGGGTAGCCTATACCTTAAAGAAATATAAAAAATTGTACCCACAAGTACAGCTCACACATTATGAATATATTTATCTATGTAAAAATGTGTGATTTTTTTTTAACAAAAATGATCAGTGGAAAAAGTCATGAAGCCATTTCTGACATTAAGCCTCTGGTTGGGAACTGGAAGGAAATTTGTATACAACAGAAATCAAAGGAAGAAATAATAATAATAATAATAATAATAATAATAATAATAATAGTAATAATAATATCTATGAGATAAATCCATTGAACCTATATTGATTTATTGAGTAATATTATTATCATAATATTATAATGATAATTATGATAAATATTATTTTCAGGGGGCACAATATATAATGGTTAGCTTTCTTTTAGCTTTCACTAATTACGCTTGTTCATTCTTTGAGTTTTGTAACTATTTTCTTATTTCATTCAATGTAACTTTGTTTCTTCTCTCTGTAAAGGTGTAATCTTTTTCTCCTCCTTTCTCTATGTCAGTGGTTCCCAAATGGTGCTGTGCACCTCATAGGTGCATCAGAAGAGGATACAGGTGAGGTGGGATGATCAAAAGACAATCAAAGATTTAGAAACAGTTTCAAAAAATTCATGTGCCAAAAATAAATATGATTTCAAAATTTAAAATATTATTATGGATTACTTGTAATTACATGTACGAGTCCCAGTATAAATAATTATAAATTATTATTGAGCAATTTTATCAGTGTGATATTTTTGCATTATATCAAGTATTAAGAATATAGTAACTAGGGCCTACAAATTGGAGGAGACAGTTATCAATGATAGTGTTCTGACTTTGAATCTGCAGTTATCTCTCTTTGACTCTCTATCTGGTTTTTATTTTTAAATGTACTTTTTATCACATAAAATCTGGTGAGGTGCAAGCAAATTTTCATTCTGAAAATGCGTCCCGGAGAAAAATAAGTTTAGGGACCGTTGCTCTATGCTAAGAATTTAACACAATTTTAATCAATTTGAAGATATGGAGCCTCACATTCTTTCTGCTTTATATTAACCATCTGCATAGGAACACTTTCAGATGAACATATGCTGCGGATTTGAATAAACCTGCAACAAAGGTGTCTAAATATAAAAATATAAGATATTTTTATTTTTGTGTTTTTTTACAAGTAAATATTTTTAGTGTGTATGAGTCTTCTTACTTTGCATGTATGTGTGAGAAAGAAGAGGTAAGGGAGAAAGTGGGGAGGAAAGTGTCAGTGTCACAATAGCTTATTGAGGAAGATGGGTGAATGAGTAAGGGAATTTCTTTTAAGCTGAGAAATGTTGCCTTCTGTTGCCATCTTTCTCTATTACTCATTTGTCTGTCTAGAAACTTTGCTTAAATACCTTTCCCATATATGCTGATGATGCCGCAGTTTATGGAAGTAACAACCAAAATCAAGAAGTTCAGAGCCTTACAGCTGATCTCTCCACTGACAGCTCAACAGGAAAAAACAGTATTGTAACTTTTAATATCTCTAAAACCAAGCTAGTAAAATATCATCATTACAAATTGGATCTTGAGCTTTCGCTTGTTACAATGAATAGTTGCATTCTCAACAAGACTTCATGCATTGGACGTCTATTGGGATTCAAGTTCACTCCAGACCTTGTGGAACTCATATACAATCAATTGTTAAAGAAACTAACAATATAGTTGGCTCCTTGTACTTCTTCAGAAAGTACCTGACTCCTACTATGAATTATCTTTATAAGAATCAGATTCGATAAAAAAATGGAGAATTATTGCCATATCTGGACTAAAGCTGGAAGTATCACTTTCCAGCCTTGATAGAGTTCAAAATCATTTTACTTAGGGATGAGATATTTTCTATTCTACATAATCTTTCTTTGCAAGCTTATCATTACTCTATCATTATTTTTGTGGTAAATGTTCAGATGAGCTCCACTTGTTAATTCCACCAGTTCAAACTTTTACTGCTCGGATTCACCATACTATGCCAGTCATTTCCCCTGTATTCTTTATGTAAAAAGAAAGTTCCTCTCAGACAGATTTTTCCTGAGAATAAACTCCCACATGAATGCATCTGGTCAGTTGTTATCTGTCATCTTTATTCTCATAATCTTCATTGCTTTTTACCTCTTCTAATGGTCATATTGTGGGTTATCCGACTTGACTTTCTGAAAAAAAGGGATGCACCTTATGTCTGTAAATAGGTAATGATATTCTTACTCATTCTCTTTCCTCTTTTACAACTCTGGCTATAAGATATAGTCTGGATGTGGGAAAAAAGTGCTCCCCACTGGGACACATTCATTTTTAATGTCTTACTTTTCTCTTATGATTTTTTGTACTCTTTCACACATGTATCTATCATGTATGCCTACACAAATTTCACACACAGAAAAATGCACATTCTCTAGTTTAAATGTTTTCTATGTAATTAGTCTTTAAATGTCTTCTTCTTTTATTGTAATTGTGATTCTTTTGTTAATACATGCATTGTTGTTTGTTTTATATTGTTTTGTGTTACTCGTTTTATACTTGGACTCACATTCAAGTCTGCAATAATTGTTATGGGAAAAATAATACCAGAAGACACGTTTTCTACCTAAACACAATTAGCATTCCTGTCACAATATCATACCTCATTCTGTAAGCCTCTACCGTCAGTGGCTCTTGAGCCTTGTATTGAGGGAACTTTAGTACTAAAATAAATGTGAATAAAAACCTTTCTTTGCATATCCATTTGAAGTTAAAAATAAAATAAATTTAAGTCAATAATAAGGGGGTTAGCATTAGTATACGAACGGCCCTTGGTGAAGGTAGTAAAATTTTATATCTAAAGATCCTTTTAAAAGAATAATTACTCTAGAGCAGCGTTTCTCAACCGGGGTTCCCTGGAACCCTCTACGTCTCACAAAAGGTCCCCAAGGGTTTCCCGAGAACAGGTGAGATAAGCTAATGCACTTTTGACTTTTTATTTAATTTCATAACTCACAACTGTAGTGTTTACAGTACTACTTTATTCTGCTTAGCTTACATAGTTGGTTACTTATGTTATTTTTTTACATTTGACTTTAGATTTTTTTTTGTGCGAATGAAAACTCCCTAATGAAGTATTATAAACGAACAGTATGAATTTTATTTAGCTTTACCGAAAAATTTGACAAAGACGTATTAATTTTTCCTTAAACCAGAGTTATCAAAAAATAAAATATTTACCACGTGAACTACGATGAAAATAAAAGGAGAAAGATATGGTATATAATTTTGTTTTTCCGCAGGGGTTCCTTGAGACATGTAATTTATTTTAAGGGTTACGCAATGTTAAAAAGGTTGAGAAACGCTGCTCTAGAAAGTTTAGATATGTTTCAGTTTATATAATGAAATATTCAATCTTATGTTGCTAATGTTCGTTATAACAAAATCTTAATGCACTGAAAAAGGTCAGTGTTGAAGTAGTTGTTTCCCTTCGCAGTAATGTTTCTTACGAGTTACTTCCCTTTTTCCACGATTTAAGAATTCTGTCGTTGATTATTTATTATTCGAATTAATAAAGTTTGTCCCTTAGCTGATTGGTGTTACCTTCAGCATTCCGACTCTAGAGTTTCATAGACACACCCTCCATCAATCACTCCATCCATTCATCTGGGGGTATCAGTAATTGACTGTTTATATTTCTCGTTTTTCTTTTGTAATGGACTTTTCATTGGTGCAAAGGTTGATTTTTTTTTATTGTGTGTGTGTTCGTGTTGCCGCGTAGAAGGTCATGGTTATTTCACCTTCGGCACTTTAATTGGTTTTATACTTCTTCTCTTTTTTCAATTCGTCAAGAAGCGTATCTTAGTTTGGCATAGGGCCATAAGTATGATGATCAAACTATCTATAAACGATCTAAGTTCAGCTTGCTGAACATTATTACAAAAAGGCACGAAAATTATGTGGTTTATATTGTTGTTGAAAATATTTAAATTAAGCAATATAAATCTTTTCAATTCTACCAAATAAGCTCTGACAGGATAATCCTAATATTAACCGTTTCCTTATAAGGAAACATTTGGCATTCAGTCAGTGTTGATGTTGTGGAATATTCCATGTCAGACAGTTACACCTCTGCATGGATAAATAAACTATTCCCTGTAAGTGAATATATGACAAGCATTCATTGGTTAATCACCTTCAATCTAGCTTGCTGATTGGTCAGTTCCGACCAATTAAACCGCCTGCACTTGACAAATCTGTTTTCCCGCGTTTTCCATCTGAGCCTGTCACGTGGTACAACAAAATTATAAAAACAGAACACGTGTAAACTCCCACGTGTTTCTTTTCATTCATCTCTTTTGCGTCTCATTCATTGCCGCCAAGATGTAATCTTCAAAAACTCCCATCTTAACTAATGCAGTCAGACGTTAAAGACCATTACCAACATTCACGCAAATACAAACTCTGAAATCTCTTTTGAACTTTTACCAACTTGTACAATACACAATTCCAAACATGCTAAAGAAACTTTATTCTTCTAAACTACAGTTTAATAATTACTTTCACTTTATGAACTTAGGTACAAATATTACCTAGTCTAAGAGACACAACTTTGTCTAACTTTTCATTTCACATGCATGTACATCAAATACCTAATAAATTCAATTGTTATGTTTTGAAACAATACGTTATGTTTTTGAATAATTATTCTCTGTCTTGTATTAATTGTTGTGGGTGGAAGATTATTGAACACGCACAATTTTAAGCCTTCTGATAATTCAAACCTTCTATTCCTCTCCAACACACATCACACATCCGCAACAATGTTGGTTGAAATTTATGAACTCTTTCTATTAAAACAATTTTTCAGGAAAATAAGTTTCTCAAGTCCAGTAGATGATATTGTTTTTTCCAGTTTTGATGGGGGTTTCCTTCCTTGCCTTTTGTTTCAGGTAGTGTGGAAAGTCAACATCTTGATTACGTTATTATTTTTCTTTTGAGTTACACATGCTACCCATTTGTTGTTGAAGGTCATCAAGTAATTTGGTTTCTGTTATCTTCTGTACAGTTTATTGAATTAAAATGGTTATTTCTTTGGTCTACATTGTAAAATGGGTGCATGTTCATATATAAACAATTAAAGAAGAAGCATATCAAACTTGGGTTTCTACCATGAACTGTTTATTCTCTTTTCTATAAAATCTGTAGTGAAACAAAGTTCTCAATGACTCTTGGGTATGACTGTTTTCCTTTTGGTCTAGAAGTTAGGATAAGTATATGCATAGTATTAATGGTTGAGCTCAAGTTAGCCTTACATAGAATTGGAACAACCAAAGAAAAGCTTGTACTTACTTTATTGTTGAAAGATTTAAGCATAGTTATGGTATGTTCATTTTCCTTTTTGTGGTCCAGAAGTTAGGGTAAGTAAGGATAAGCATCATTATAATGGTTGAGCACAAGTCATCCTTGTGCTGAAGTAGAACAACCAAAGAAAAAGTTGATTTACTTCATGCTGGAGTATTTTGGAAGAGACATGCAAATCTTTTCAATTCTACCAAATAAGCTCTGACAGGATAATCCTAATATTAACTATTTCCTTATAAGGAAACATTTGGCATTCAGTCATGTGTTGGAAAGTGAAAACTGATTTCAGTTGTCAGTGGACTGGGGAAACTAATGTTCCCCTGGTGAGAGCATAATTACCAGATGGTGTTACATATATGAATTTCTGAACTCAAGTCATGTTCTTAAATATTATCGTCAGATCAGATAAGGTACATCTTAGAGCAAGGGGTAGAAAGCGAGTGAAGCAGGAAAATGTTTGTATAAATTCATCAGCACTGCCTGATGGAGTTTTGATGAAGCCATCTGGAGTAATCATATTTCTGGTTCCTTTATTCTTAGCATTATGGGAAAATATATTTCTTTTTTTTTTTATTATTCATTATTATTATTTTATTTATCGATTTAAAAATAATTTCCCACAAGTCTTTTGTTTGTGATTCTGTAGCACCAGTCAATGAGATTCGAGGAAAGGCCTTTGCAGAGGCTTCCACACTTCATTTGCTCAAAGCCATTTTTAACTATTGACCTGAAAAAGCTGTTGTATATAACTGATAGTATAGACACACTTGAACGCAAATAGCACCATGCATGGCATCCACATGAAAATCTTGATCTGACGAGACTATTTAACAACATGACTTGAGTTCAGAAATTCATATATGTTTTACATGTAAATAAGAAGGCATATATAAGCAAGTGAAAATAATTTTCTTAATTTGAGGGATGAAGATAACAAATGAAAAACATACTTATTTGAATCATAATCAACAAATTTGGTTAATTTAAAAAAGAAAAATTGAGGTTTATTCACAAAATTCTTGGAAAATTTTCAAGAAAATGACATTGCCTGTTTATTTATAGAAACAAATGTGTACAAGTAATAATTATATATGCATTTCTAAACTCAAGTCATGTTCTTAAATAGTCTCATCAGATCAAGAGTTTAGCAAGATGCTGGGGGCTTACAGCCATATCACATTGAAACAAGTTGACATACAATCACTGAGGTTAAGCAATGTTGAGCTGGTCAGTACCTAGATGCCATCCTGAGGGTGTGTTGCCTTGACGTGGTAGGACAGATTGCATGCTTCAATGACCCTGAGAGCTATGTGGGTGAGGCCTTTGGCCCTTAGCATGTCCAATCAAACTCAACAGGTCTCTGGGGTAGGAGCCAGATGAAAGACACACCCTGGCCCTCCAGGTTGGGGGTTGTGCAGTAGGCTAACAACCTACTCACTTAAAAACTAGCTTGTTACAGAAACCTCGATATCTTCAAACAACAATATCGCCAAGGAAGAGCCCTCCAAAGTGGAGCATATGATGCATGAAAATCCACCAGGAAGGCAGCTGGCACAACATGGGTCAAACTGAAGAGGATTGCCCAGAATTGCATCCGTTGGAGAGGTGTTGTTGCGGCCCTGTGTTCCACAAGGAATTAAGAGGCATAATGATGAGTACCTAGATGGGTTACCAGTTGGGAATACCAGGTGCTGTAAGTTTAAATGTGCAGGTGGTGTAAAGGATAACAGCTCGGAATTAGAAATTGGGAAGCTGAGTTTCAATTCCAGTTGGGTTTGTTATATTCACTTGGGAAAGGCATGAATCCAAATCTCCCCATAGCTATGAGTTAATTATTAGTAGGACTTGTATCAGTAAATAATTATCATCTTCAAAAATTCTTCCAATCTAAAAATATTTCTGGCTTTAAACAACCTGTTATCAGTTATCTCCTGCATTGGTTAGATCCAGTGACAGGACCCAAAAAGTGTGAGTTCAATACCCGGTTAAGGCAGTGGAGAACTTGGAGGGGGGAATTAACAGGAGATAACTGATAACTGACATCCATTAAACATGGCACATGGAACTAGAACAGTCTACCCCAGTGGGTGAAATAAAGGGTTAAGTTTGGCATTCCAACCACCTGAAGAAGGCCGGAGCATACAACAGCCGAAACGTTGTAATAAATATGGTGACAAAGATGAGGACAATAGTCTGCATAATGTAAATAATGTACTCATTCTTTAGTTTAAAAAAAAATGAGAATATACTTAATATATCCAGAATGAATACAGGAACCATTTAATGTGATTTGAACTTTGAATTGCAAAGTTGTTTTTTTTCAAAATATGAGTTATGAGATCAACTCTGAATGAATGACACTAGTATCCATTTATTTGAAGAATTTGTTAATTATTAATTTTTGACTAGTATTTCCTTCATCTTATTTCTTTTGTTTTTTATCAGATCTTTATTCTTGATTTCTCTTACTAATAATGTGTACATGTTTAGTGCCAAAAAAAACTCCTTAAAAAACAACTGTTGGAGTAGATATTTAAAAGATATTTTGTTTATTATTTGTAAATAGATATTCAATAAATGTAAATTTATTCAGATGTTTAAAGTTTTCATTTATTATTATTTTTCATTGTATTTATTTGTAAGACATTAGATATCAAAATTGTAACTTTCTGCATCTGTCTTTTTGTTTATCTCTTTTAGCCTTTCTGTGTCTTTCCTTTCTATATATATGCACACACACACCTAATTGTAATCCCTATCTATCTATCTATCTATCTATCTATCTATCTATCTATCTATCTCATTTCTCATTCTGATTGTATCAATCCATTTAATTCTGATAGTTATTGATTTAATTTCATATCTATCTATCTATCTATCTATCTATCTATCTATCTATCTATCTATCTATCTCAATCTCTTTCCCATCTATCTATCTATCTATCTATCTATCTATCTATCTATCAGTAATTGTAAATGTATAGATGGAATCTAATCTCTTTCAGTTGTTTTGGTTTGTTTGTTTAATGATAGATCAACTCCTTATGTATCATTTAATGCTGAAATTTAATTTTCTTGGGAGTTTTGGTAATTTTTGCTTTTACTATTAAATCTATTGCTGGATGTTTTACGATAAAAATGTATTTTTTTACTTTCATAGTGTTTTGACCACAGTTTGGGGTTTCACTATTTGTCCATAGCTGGAACCCTAACAGATGCTCTCACTCTGGGTCAGGGTGGACCTAGGAGCAACAGCAATTAAGAGGTGGTTTCAGACTTCTCAAAACCTCGCAATCAGAGGCCTTGTTGGATATAGTTTATCGTCATACCCAGGATGCTCTTTTAATTGGATTTCAATTGTAAATATGTTTTCTTTATATTATTCATTTTCTTTTCCAGTTACAAGCAGATGAATCGCCTACTCCAGTCAGTGTTCAGTTACCTGAACATCAACAAGTGATGAAGGATCAGATACGGGTCTGTAGAAAATTTTAATTTTCTGATAAATTAATTAGAAATAAAATGATATCTATTCTAAATAATCAATAATTTTTTTATCTA
This sequence comes from Acanthosepion lycidas, assembly GCA_963932145.1. Lineage (NCBI taxonomy): Eukaryota > Metazoa > Mollusca > Cephalopoda > Sepiida > Sepiidae > Acanthosepion > Acanthosepion lycidas. The sequence continues at coordinate 38,352,287 of OZ010606.1, forward strand.
TTCTAAATAATCAATAATTTAATAAGCAAGTCATGGTATAAGAAAAGATAAAGTAGAAAATCCTGAGAGCGCTAATTTCATCATGGATAGAGGACATAACATGGCCATTATATCAAAGAAAGGAAAAAGCCTAATGGCCCATTTAAACAAGTTAAAACTCAGAATTGAAGTGGAAGATGTCGTGATGGAAAAAGGCCTTGACAGAGAAAAAGGATGAGTCCTTCAGATAGGACAAGCGTATGAATGATAGTGGGAATGACTCAGACACAGAAGAATAGGAAGTGAGACTAAGATCTTCATTAAAAAGAACTGGACATAAACTTCAAGGAAGAGAGGAGAAAAGACGTTATAGAAGTTTGAGAACAACCAAAGGCATTAACCCACTTTTTGTTCAGGGAGGTGTAGTGGATTGGTAAATAAGATTGTACCTATTTGCATATGTTAAGTAGAACAGATATAAAGTGTATAGAGACTGTTGCGGGGCTGATAAGGATGTCGCCCCCGCAAGCTTTACAAAGACGAACAGCTAAGGCGATGAGGAACAGAGGCAGAGGTTTAAAATTACAAACGTTGGATTTATTTGTTGATCTGGACAAATGTATGTACAGGAATTGTTTGTAGTTTGATTGTGAAGTCAGGGAGTGCCAGTTGAATGATCGTTGTTAGGGTTCAAGGCGGCAGCTTGGAGGCAGGCAGATGGAACAGCGGTATTCGAGGTCCAGTCGATCACCGGATGTTCGCCCTCTGTAAAGAAGTGCGTCGGCATTTTTGAAGAGAGATGATCGGTGTAGACAGTGCTGGGGTAGCCTGTTTGTCCTTAGAATGACAGTCATGTAAGAACGCAGCTTGGTAGTCCTTAAAAGGACTATCGCATATAATGTGGCTAGGTAGTCCTTAAAAGGACTATCGCATATATCGTAGCCAAGTAGTCCCTAAAAGGACCATTGCATATCATGTGGCCAGGGTAGTCCTTATAAGGACTGTTGCATATAACGTGGCCAGGTAGTCCTGAAAAGGACTATTGCATATCATGTGGCCTAAGTAGTTCTTAAAAGGACTATCGCATATAATGTTGCCAGGTAGTCCTGAAAAGGACTATCGCATATCATGTGGCCTAAGTAGTCCTTAAAAGGACTATCGCATATAATGTTCAGCTGCTGCTGCTGTTGCTGAAGTTGGTCCGGCCAGCTGCTGCTGATCCTGAGGTTGGCTTGGCCTGCTGTTGCTGCTGAAGTTGGTTCGGCCCGCTGCTGCTGCTGCTGAAGTTAGTCCAGCCCGCTGCTGCTGCTGAAGTTGGTCCAGCCAGCTGCTGCTGAGGTTGGCTGCTTCGTGCGGTCAGCGACGAGGGTTGGCCAGGTGATGGTGAGATGGGGAGCACATCGCTCTACCCGAGGGCCAAGTCAGCCGAGTTATTTGGTGGAAGAAATTGGCTGTGTTTATGTCGGCTGCAGTTAGCATCGTAGCCAGTTGGCAATGTTTTTTGGTTGATGACTAAAAATTACCCACTGCATTTTGACTGTACACATGGGTTTCATTTGGACACCATGTGTATATAAAGTAGTTTCTGGTCATTAGGAGGACTTGTGTATGTTTATGTTTCATTTGATTTGCTTTTTGTGTATCATCCTCAGAAAAACGCTGAGTCACCGTAAATTAACGGCATTCATTCTGTTTTCCGCGGTGATGCTTTCAGACGTTTGAGTAGCCAGCAGTAACTTCCGGCTGGGTGTGATAAGACAAGCACTAAGTTAACTAATGATAACATGTTGTAGAACAACAAAATACAAAATAAGTAATTCATATTATTACGCTGTTTTTAACCATTACAATTTCCTACCCAGGATAAAGAGTGTATTATCTGCTTCATATCCAGTTAGGCCCCTCAGTGTGGGCTAAGAGTTAGCAAAGCTAGGTTGGTTGACCATTACTAGTGAGTAATAAGATTGATCTTCAGTTGGTGGTGGATACAAAATTCAACATTAGATAAACATTCAAAGGTTAATAGCATATATACTTGTGTATAAGCTGACTTCACATTTTGTGCAATTTCACAAATTTTGGGATGAATTTTAACCCTACCAGAAAACATTTTACCGGTGTATAGTGCAACTAGTCACCAAAAATGCATGATTTCTATCTATCTATCTAAAAAATTATTGCAAAAAATTATTTGCATATAGTGTGACCCTCTATTTTTGCATAAAAGAAATGATCATAAAACTTGTAATATACTCGAGTATATACAGTATGTCATAAAATCAACTCTTTTGAATTGACATCTTTTACACTTTCTGACCAAGAAACCAGCATAATAGTAATACTAATGTGACGTCGTCCCCTGGTCGCAGCGCCAACCGTGTCGTTCTATCCCAGTCTACCACGGCACCAACTGTGACGTCCTACTTTGATTCCCAGTCTGCCTACCCACGTTGTGATTTGATCTAGGCAGAGGAAATCAGTCATCGGGGCCGTACTGCAAACCGAGTCCAACGGGGGTGATACCACAAAAATACGCATAAAAGGCAATAAAATGAAAACTCAAAAGTTCGAAGTATCAAAGAAAAAGGTAACAAACTTTATGTCTAGTTGTTCGTTACATAGGACTGCATCTATCTCCCGACCCGTTCTATGGATTGTGACACGTCGTTTTCCGCTAGGCAAGTTTTAACACTTCAAGTCGTCTGCTCTCCAAGAAATTGGTGTTTCGGTGGGTCTTTGGACGAAAGTCAAAAGAAAAACTTATTTCGGTGATCTGGATCTAAGTCGCTCTTCAAAATAATTGTTCTTGGTTTGAAGAGATGGGTCCGGAAAATGTGCGTGAATCCTGGTCAGCTATCTGCGAGGCTTGCCTCAACCGGAGACTGACTCTGGGAACTGCTGGGTCTCGACTCATTTCTGCTCGTTGTGGCTTCGTTTATATGGGCGCCAACCAAAACCGGGGTGAGTTTGTTGGCGCCGGGGGGGGGGGTCCTCGATAATTCTAAATACATATCCACCTCTCTGGTTAGGAATTTCCACCTTTTTCCATTTTTGGGAACCTTTCCTCACTCCCACCTTCTCATCATACTTCAGAGGGGCGTGAACTGCCCTCCCCACATCTTCGTGGCAACCTCTCTTACTCATCTCCCAGATGGGCGGCAACAGCCTCCCTCGTGCATCACGTGATCACCACTCGACCAATGATGTCTTAGTCGGGCGTGGACGAATCTGCGGCTTTGTTTCAGGAAGAAAAAAAATATCTTGCTTAAAAAAAAATTTATCTCTTTTCTTCCCCTTAATGGTTTATCATTTCTCCAGCCGCGAACGGGACAATATGACAATGGCGGTCATAACTCTTGTTCTACACGTGGTTTACGTCAGGTATTTTATCACTAATTATCAGAATGTGTGGTCTTCTTGACATGGTCTCAAAAAGGAACATCTCCAAAGTTCCAGTCCGTCTGTCGCCTCAAAGAAAGAAAGAAAACACATTCATTTCCTTCGGTACAAATTCCTGATAACAATCATCGCCTTCCCAAGCCATACCTTCATTTCCCAACGCACTTAACTTGTCCCTCAATTGATCCATATTGATCTTTTCTATCAGCTTCATTAGTTCTGGCATTTTATTCAAGGTAACATTGGAGAATCCCTTCGCTATTGGCTCCCATAATTCTGTACAATTGACTAAGCCTCTGCCAATCATTTCTATGATTGAATCTTTCTCTTCATATCTTTCTTCTTCCTGGTAATAGGGGGGTAAGGACATAGATATCCCAAATGCCGAACATCCTATGGGTAACTTTAACAGGGATAATGGTGGCCTTACTCTTAATGTCCTTGTGGACTCTCCCCCACACACCCTAGACAAGCTGATAGGTTTCTGTGTAGCTACTGCCCACACCCCGTCTGAAACACTGATAGCTTGTGGTAATGCCGTGTTTGCTAATACCTCTACTTGGCAAGTTCTCTTAATTCCTTCTCTCTTCCCTTCAAACAATTCTAGTATGCATATCTTGTGGTTACCAGTTATATAGATAGGGCTTAACGAGGTACAAGTCCCTAGAGCATCATCTCTACACTCTCTAGCTTCTTCAGCTGTTAGCAACATGAATTTCGTTCTCCCTGAATTTAAAGCTATGTATTCTGTTTCCACCTTGTACCTTGCTACCATTCGTGTAGCTACCATCATCATCATGATCATCATCAACCCTTTCATTTTGATCTTTCCTGCAACAAGATTCTCCTGTTTTTATTCTTCATAACCATTCAGTTTTGCTCAGTTCTTTACTCAATTATTCCATAATTTCTTACTACGTTCAGCTCTTCCCTCCTCCAACTAACTCCTAGCAGACAGAATGGCCCGGACAGGTGTGCGTGGCGCTCACTCCCAAAGGTCGTACTTCATGACACCACTGATGGCCAGTCAGCAATGCCAATAATCTTCTTCCGTCCTTCGTGAGATGCAGCCCGCGACTCCATCCCCTCCATCCACATCCACCACAGTCAGCCAGCAGGTTTTTTGGATGAGCCAGTGTCGTTACCTGTCGACACCGAATGTTTCTATTCTGCACAGCCTTCTTTGTTCTACTGAGATTTGGGGTTCTTCACCCTTCTTGATCTCATCTTCCGAGGTGGTCCCTGCTCAACCTCTAACCTTCCCTCTGTGTTTAATTCCCGTCCAGGAGGTGTTTTGTCCTCTTCTTCCTCCCCTGACTCTTCCTTCTGTTTAGAGTCCTCGCCCTGGACGTCTTTAATACCTCCTGACTCTATGTCTAGATCTCTCCTGTTCCTTAGCTTTTCCTTGAGCTGGGAAAGGGGTATTTGATCCTCTTCCTCCCACTCGCTGGGCCCTTCGTCCTGTTCAGGGTGCCTCTTTTTAGAGCCCTTGGCTGCTTGATTGGATCTCCTCGTCTTTCTCTTCCTTTCCTTTGGGCATGGGGGTGCGATGGCGACCTCGCAGAGTCTTCTCTGCACCGATTCAGTCGACGACTGAACACCGCTGATATCTGCCGAGGGTTCCAACCCCGTCACTCGGATCGCTTCGTCTATCTGGCCAAGTCGATCTATCTCCTCATTTTCTTCGGAATCTTCCTCCGTCTCCATTTCTTCCGGCTCAACCAGAGTTACCCTCCTTGTCCTTGTCTTCTTAGGCCTCGGCTCGCTCATTTCCAGGTTAGTTATTTCAGCCTTCTTTAGATCATTGGCATGGACCCTCCTTGCTCGTCCTGCCACTTGATCCCATATTACATATGATACTGGACCCGTCTGCTCTACTATCCGGTAGTACGGTTCCCATCTTTGGTCCAGCTTTCCTTCTCTCTGGTGGATTTTGTAGTAGACAGGGTCTCCAACCTTCAATTCTACTACCTTTCTTTCAGCATTCACTCTCTCATTTCTTTTCTTCTGGGCCCTCTTTATTCTTCTTCTGGCCTGAACAAATATTTTATGTTGTTGTTCTAGCAACAGCTGATGATGATCTTCTCCCATATACTTTCTTCGGGGCTTCAATTGGTTATCAACAGGCAGGACCACGTCTCTGCCAAACAACATAAAGTAAGGAGAAAATCTAGAGGTTTCGTTTATCGTAAACCTCACGGCCGCCAGAGCCTGTGTCAAATACAAGTCCCAGTTTCCAGTGTTCTCGCTGACCAGCTTGGCCAATACATCTCCCAAGGTTCTATGAAACCTTTCCACTTTAGCATTTCCTTGGGGGTGATATGGAGATGTTTTTACATGCTCTATATTCAAACCTGTCAGCACTTCTCTCATTATGCTGTTTATATTCTCCGTGCCATTATCTGTTACCAACTGCACAGGGGCGCCATACCTAGGGAAGATTTCACTTATTATCAAACCGGCCACAGTTCTAGCCTTCTTGTCTGGTACTGCAAATGCCTCAGGCCAATTTGTTAGCCAATCGACAAAACTCACTATGTAGTTGTTTCCCTGCGCAGTTTCCCCATATGGTCCTGATACAGCCATACTCACTTTCTCGAAGGGGAAGTTCGGCACGTCCGTCTCCTCCAATGGTGCCATCTCCTGCCTTCTGCTCTGCGACTGGCACACTACGCAGCTCCGAACATAGTGACCTCTCCGTACAATTTGGGCCAATAGTACTTTCTTCCTATTAGATCACATGTCCTATCAATTCCCATGTGACCCAACCTCTCGTGGCACTGTTCCAATACCTCTGGTCTTAAACTTTTGGGCACATACAACTTGGGCTTGACTTCCTCATCCCTGCCTGAGAGATAATACAGCCTTTCCTCTATTATGGCATACTTGGTGGTCTTTCCTGCCTTCACCTTTTCTCTCAGGGCAGCTATTTCACTGTCTGCCTGCTCCTTCTCAATTCCTTCTGTCCAGTAGGGATCGGTTATTATCTGTGTGTCCTCTTCTTCGCCCGATTCTAACATAGGGCGGTCTTTTAGCTTATTAGAGTTAATTACTCCTATTATATAGGCTTTATCATCTACTCCCTGCTCTACTTTTACAGATCTTTCTTCCAGTTGTTTCGGTATTCTTGAGAGTAAATCTGCGCACGTGTTTTCCTTCCCTGCCAAATACTCTATCTTACAGTGGTAGCCACTTAACTTAAGTGCCCACTGTTGAATCTTCTTATTATTTGTCCACTCTGCCTACAATAGGTACTGCAGAGGTTTGTGGTCTGTTTTTATAGTAAAGACTGCACCATTCAAGTAGTAGTCCAGTTTTTGGAGAGCATACATGATAGCATATGCTTCTCTTTCTATTACTGACCATCTCTGTTGTGTCTCTGAGAGCTTATGAGAGAGAAAGTATATCGGTACTTCCTCTGGTATGCCTGGCACTGGTCCTTCTTTATCGGGACACGACTGGGTAAGAACTGCTCCTACACACTGCTCACTGGCATCAGTGTATAGTACCATGGGCTTGCTGAGGTCTGGGTACGTCAGCAGTGGGACGGCTGTCAACTGTTCTTTTAACGTATCAAATGCCTGTTGACAATCCTCTGTCCACTTGAACCTAGCGTATTTCTTCGTCAGGGCTACTAGTGGTATGGCAATTCTCGAAAATGCCGGGACGAAGCGTCGGTAGTAACCTATAGCTCCTATAAAACCTCTTACCTGTCTCACTGTCTTAGGTTCTGGCATTTCCCTTATGACTTTCACCTTATCCATGTCGGGTTTAATACCGTCTCCGTTTATAACAAAGCCCAAATATCTAGTCTCCTCCTTCAGAAACTGACACTTCGACAATTTCAATTTTAAGCCGTGTTTTCTTAACCTTCCCAACACTTGTTTTAGATGGAAAAAGTGTTGTTCTACTGTCTCCGAAAATATTAAGATATCGTCCAAATATGCCATGGCAAAGCTCTCGTATCCTCCTAACACTATTGACATCAGCTGTTGGAAGATTCCCGGGGCATTAGCTAAACCGAATGGCATCACCCTGAACTGAAACAGTCCTAGGTGACACGCAAATGCGGCCTTCTCCTTGTCAGCCTCATCAAGGGCTACCTGCCAATACCCGGACCTCAAGTCCAACGTAAAGTACTTTGCCTTCCCTAATAATGCCAATATGTCATCTATTAGTGGCAATGGCACCGCCAACGGCTTCGATATAGAATTCAGTTTCCTAAAATCTACACAAAAACGGTGCCCGCCATCTTTCTTACCTACTATTACGATTGGGAAGCTCCAAGGGGAGATCGATCTTTCGATCATCCCAGCTTCCAACATCTCTTCTACTGCCTCTTCTACAAGGGGTCTTTTATGAATAGGTGTCCGGTAGGGTTTTAATTTCACAGGGGGTGATCTCCGGTGTCGATTTTCATTTTGACTGTGTGGGTCTGGCCCAATTCCTTCTCTGACTGGGCTACCACATCTCGATTATCCCTCAGCAGACCTCCCACCCTGGTTCTAAATTGATCCGGTGCTAATATATCTTCGTCCACTATTCCTTCTGTTTGCTCTACAAGTTTTCTTCGTTCCTCTTCGAATCTCACCCGATTCAGAGTCCGTAGGGTTAGCGCTTTCCCTATCTCTTCCCCTCTCCTAACCTTTATAGTCTTTTTGGCCTGGTTCACCATCATAATGGGCACTAATTCAGCTGCCTCCACCACCGTCTCACACAGAGTTACCTCATTTTCTTCTAGGCCCTTCCCTTCCACAGGGACCAACTGCAGGGGTCCTTTTCCTAATTTCTTCCCTGACATTAACCTACCCTTTCCCGACACCGCCGTTCTAGGGGGTAGCTTTACATCTTCCTCCACCACTATTATTATATCTTCTTCCGGTGGGCATCCCAATGGCGTTCTCTCGCCATTCACTATCAGCACAGTGGGGTTGAACTCTATCTGGGCCCTCTGGCTCCGGAGCCAATCTTTTCCCAAGATTTCCTCCGTACACAGGTCGGGGGTTACGTAAAAATTTTGGGTGCTTCTTAATTTCCCAATCCTCACAGGGAGCCTCACCATCCCTTTTATCTTCAGGGGGGCTCCATCTGCTTGCGTGACCTCTATGTCCGCTTCCCGTAACCTACTCTTCCGTTTCACCCGCCTGTATGCTTCCTCTCTCAGCAATGACACAGATGCTCCTGTGTCTGCCAGAGCTTTCATCGCCTTACCCCCTATATCTGCTCTACAGGATAGCTCCTTCTCTTGCGTCAGCGAAGAGAACACTTGGTCTTTCCTCTTCCTGGGCCCCCACCCTTGGGTCATCCCAGCCATAGGCGCCGGCAGCAATAAATCACCATTATTCTTACGGGGGGAAGTTCTGCGCTTTTCGCACCTGGGCGGGTCCGGCTGGACCTCTCCCAATCTCCCGCGGCTGTTCCTAAGGATACAGCTTCTCTTCAAGTGCCCTGGTCTCCTACAAAACCAGCACCTTCTTGCCGGACAGTTCGCCGCAAAGTGGCCCACCTGACCACATGTCCAACATTTTGCTCTTTTTCTCTTCAACTGGGCTAACCTCTCGTTTGCTCACGGTGGGACCTGTCCTCTACCCAAGCGGCTCGCCCGACCACTGGTCCAAGCTTTTATTTCCCTTCTTTTTAACTGGGCCACCCTCCCTCTTAATTCCGGGGTGGCCCGCTGGCTTTTCCCTGGTCTTGTCTCTTGGGCTCGCCCTTCTTTGTTAATATCGGTGGGGCGCCTTTTCTCAGCCCGCACCACTTGGCCAGGTGTCCTTTCTTTCCACACCTGGTGCACCTGTCCAGTTCGAAGTCTGGGGGCAAACCCCACTTCGTCGGACATTCCGCCGCTCTGTGGTCTCCACGCCCACAGATCCAGCAGACCAGCCCGTATCTACCCGGCGTGGGCTTATAAAATCCATGCCTGGTTGATCATGCCTTTCTATTGGGGTCTTCTTCCCACACCTCAGGCTGATCTACTAGCTTGACCCTCCGATTCCACGCGGGGGGTCTTCCGCCTTTCCCCCTTTTTCCGACCTCTTGACTTAGTATCTGGTTCTTTCCATACCTTTTCACCCTTTCCCATATGCCCTGGCTCTCCTTGGTCAGTTCTATTGCTGCCGATAGTCTCACCGGCCCCTCTTTCAGCACGTCGTGACGAACACGCTCGTCACTTAGGGCCTCCACATACAGGTCTGCTAACTGGGCCTGCATGACCGCATTGTCTCTAACCACTTCAGGGAAGGCCAATGATGACAGCTTCCCCGCTAGGGCCCCCAATTCTCCAGGGGTTTCGTCCCGCAGCTGTGTCAGCTTTAAGAGGGCCCTCATGGCCTCTATAGCCGTGCCCTCGTCGGTGAATTCTTTGGTCAATAGTCCCTTTAATCTTTCCCAAGACAAGTGGGGTTGAAGAGCTCCTTCATAAACTCAGAGGCTTTCCCCTTTGTGGCATCATATGCCAGATACAGGGTCTCCTGATCTGTGAGTTCATATATAATTCGGCTCTTCTCCAGGATTGCCAGCCAGTTTTTGAAATCTTTCCCACTGCCGTCAAATGCTGGGACCCTCGGTCCACCCAACAACTTTCTCAGGTCAGCTGACAACCCTTGTCTAACCCCCTCTTCATCCCCCACTGCTCTATCTGAATCATAGTCCGACATATTTAAAGAGAAAGACAATCTACGCAGCAACAATCGAGGTTGGGAAATCAAGCAAAGTGTCCTACCTTACAGACGATTCTGTTCTCGTTCCTCTCGGTCCCGGGTCGTTTTGAGACCTATTCGAAATTTCTCAGCAACAGCGGTCGATCCAGGATCCTGTCCTGCTGTCATGGTACTAATTGTGGCAGTGGCTGTTCCAGGGTCCTATCCTGTGGTCACGGCACCAGTTGTGACGTCGTCCCCTGGTCGCAGCGCCAACCGTGTCGTTCAATCCCAGTCTACCACGGCACCAACTGTGACGTCCTACTTTGATTCCCAGTCTGCCTACCCACGTTGTGATTTGATCTAGGCAGAGGAAATCAATCAGTCATCAGGGCCGTACTGCAAACCGAGTCCAACGGGGGTGATACCAGAAAAATACGCATAAAAGGCAATAAAATGAAAACTCAAAAGTTCAAAGTATCAAAGAAAAAGGTAACAAACTTTATGTCTAGTTGTTCGTTACATAGGACTGCATCTATCTCCCGACCCGTTCTATGGATTGTGACACGTCGTTTTCCGCTAGGCAAGTTTTAACACTTCAAGTCGTCTGCTCTCCAAGAAATTGGTGTTTCGGTGGGTCTTTGGACGAAAGTCAAAAGAAAAACTTATTTCGGTGATCTGGATCTAAGTCGCTCTTCAAAATAATTGTTCTTGGTTTGAAGAGATGGGTCCGGAAAATGTGCGTGAATCCTGGTCAGCTATCTGCGAGGCTTGCCTCAACCGGAGACTGACTCTGGGAACTGCTGGGTCTCGGCTCATTTCTGCTCGTTGTGGCTTCGTTTATATGGGCGCCGACCAAAACCGGGGTGAGTTTGTCGGCGCCGGGAAGGGGGGTCCTCAATAATTCTAAATACATATCCACCTCTCTGGTTAGGAATTTCCACCTTTTTCCATTTTTGGGAACCTTTCCTCACTCCCACCTTCTCATCATAATTCAGAGGGGCGTGAACTGCCCTCCCCACATCTTCGTGGCAACCTCTCTTACTCATCTCCCAGATGGGCGGCAACAGCCTCCCTCGTGCATCACGTGATCACCACTCGACCAATGATGTCTTAGTCGGGCGTGGACGAATCTGCGACTTTGTTTCAGGAAGAAAAAAAATATCTTGCTTAAAAAAAAATTTATCTCTTCCCTTTTCTTCCCCTTAATGGTTTATCATTTCTCCAGCCGCGAACGGGACAATATGACAATGGCGGTCATAACTCTTGTTCTATACATGGTTTACATCAGGTATTTTATCGCTAATTATCAGAATGTGTAGTCTTCTTGACATGGTCTCAAAAAGGAACATCTCCAAAGTTCCAGTCCGTCTGTTGCCTCGAAGAAAGAAAGAAAACACATTCATTTCCTTCGGTACAAATTCCTGATAACAAAATTTTATTATCGCAGACCAAGGATGTTCCGTGGGTGGTTTTTAATTTTTCATATCTGTCCAAGTCCTTTTTTAGTTGTCTGTTTTTCGTCACTTAACGAAATAACATTTTCATTTGAATTTTTCTTTCTTTCTCTGGCCAGCCGGTCTGTAGTTGATAATAAGATGTCTTCCCGTACCAATAGTTTGTTTTCATATCCTTAAATAACACAGCCGATGCCAAAACATATCTGATTCTTTCCTTCTTTCCCTTTCTTTTTACTCAGAATTTCCCTGTCATTGTAATGACACTCTTTCACCATTTGTTACTTATCAAAATATCCTTTTATCCATTGTCTCTTAGCTGTGTGTGTGTTCTTGCTTATCACTCACGATTCGGTTCTTAGCCTCTCCTTTCCTTCTTTGCTTTCTTTTCCCTTTCTGCCTCGTTAAATGGTGCCACACTAATAATAATGCTAAAATCAACAAAGATTGCTCAAATACTGCCTGTTGCTTATGCCATAAATTTGATGAAACTCTTGACCACATTGTATCAGGGTGCCCAGTCCTTGCTGAGAAAGAATACATTATTAGACATGACAGGCTAGGACAATATATTCATTGGTATGTCTGTTTGAACTATGATATTGAAGTCCTGGATACATGGTACAAACACCACCTGAATGATGTCACGAATGGTCATAGAATGACTATACTTTGGAATTTTCCAATCCTCACAGACAGGATAATTAATTCAAATAGAACAGATATAGTCATAAACTATTTCAACAAAGGAACCAGCCAACTAATTGATATGGCTTGCCCACAGGATTCTAGTTTTTCTAAAAAAGAATTTCAAAAGCTGTCAAATTATAAGAACCTGAAAATCAAAGTAACAAAAATGTGGGAACTGCAATTATCCCTGTTGTGATAGGAGCATTGGATATGATAAAGAAGGGTACTGAAAATCATTCAAGAAAAATTTCTGGACATATCAGCATCTCACAGCTATAAAAGATTACTTTGTGCTGAACTACACATATCCACAAAACACTTGTTGGTATCCATGTATCTTTTTGTTGCTACTTGAGTGCAGGATTCCAAACATTTAACAACAACAGCACATCTTTTAAATGAAACATAAAAGGTTATTTTCTGGGGGGAAAAGTAGAAGCAGAATGTAGATTGAAATAAAATTTATATATTCTTTTCAGAAATATACAATAGCAATAAAATGTTCAATTTTCCTTGCAGTGAAGTTTGTTTTATAAAGTAATTAAATGTTCTTTGTTATCAGGGGAGCAAATAAACAAACGGAGTTTGACTTTTGGGAAGTGTGAGAAAAGAAACTGTTGGAGTAGAAGTGGTGGTTACATTTAACTATTTCAACAGTAAAAGGGTGGGACCTAGATGCCAATCTAGTAGCACACTTAAATTCATGCAGTCAGGACACAAGGTAAAAAAAGCTTGTCAGAGCAGTTGCAATGAAAATATTTGTAGAAAAGACAAAGGGAAGCCACATCACATCTGTGAGAAAGTGACTGAAGTCGAGATGCTAAGTCAGGATCAATTTCATGGCAAATCCTTCTTTGGATTTGTCAAGAACCTCAAGATGAATAGAAGGAGCACCAGACCAGATATGGCAACAGTATTCAATGTACAAATGTTCTGATGGGATTTTATTGGTTGAAACATGTATACAGGATTTAATTCCTATACACTCTACATTTAATTTAAATGTCCCAAATGTGTATAAATAACTCTTCTACAGTGACGTTTTTACTCATGAGCCCCAGAGGGGTTTTGGTAATTAGGCACTTGAAATTACTCATAGAGTAAGAATAATACTAAGTTGGGTATGCAAAGGAGAGGAGGAGGAAAAAAAGAGGGTGTGAAGGAGGAAAGGTAAATGGCATGAAAAGTAGATAAAAATGAAAAGACAACCAGTCATTTTCATTTCTTTGAAAGAAAAGGTGGACTTTATTTATTGTCATAGTATCCATAAAAAAATGATGAGATTATTTATATATGGATAAATACAACAAATAAACCTCATACATAATATGAAATTTCCATCTATCAATATAAATATATATATTCTTTTACTAATTGATCACCCAATACAAGGCTCAAGAGCCACTCAATGTAGAGGGTTACTGAAAGAGGTTGCTGTATGAATGTAAGAGGAGGAGGAAAGAAGTGCAGATTATGAGAATATGTAGAAAGTATAATGGTTGACACTAGACTGGAAGAGGTTAATGTTTTAGCAATTAAGTCTGTTCTACGAAGTAACTGTCAGAGTGCACTTGTCCACAAATGTCACATGAATTGTTAGTATTTAATTCCATTCCAATATTCTAGTACAATGACTTTGCATATCACTCAGTTTTGTTGCTTTATGCAAACAAAACCTACTACAAGCATTACAGGTAAGGTCATACCTGTTACCTATATGGTCTGGAAGTTTCACATTATGACATTTTCATATACATCTTTTTTGATTTTATAGATACCAAAACATATACACATATATGTGTATGTGTGTAAATGTGAGAAGTAGTGTACATACACATACATATGTAACAGATGTGAACCACATGTTTGTACAGTTTAGGAAGAAAGGAAAGGGGAAACTACATCTTGTTCAAGTCAATCTGACCTGAAAGCGTTCACTTTGCATTAATGTCCAGATCACAGGGCAGATTGGATTCTCTAGTTTTGGACAGCAGCTATTTTAGAACAATTATGAATTCAAAACCACAGAGAAGGAAACAAATAACCGAGCCACTATATTTCCTAAGAAGTCATGGCAATTAACAGACAATAAAGGAAAAGAAATGATGGAGGGACAAGGCATTTAAAAAATCTAGTACAATTTTAAATACTCTTGTTGTATAGATAAAATATAGCTTAATTATATGGGTTGTTTTTTATACAGTACTTTCAGAAGTTGTAGGAATTTCGTGTTTCATAAGGAAAGGAATGAAGAGCAGATAAATAAGTTGTCTTTTATTGTAAATAAGATAGAAAGGCAAGAGAAATGTTCACAACAGACATTAAAAATAGGAATAAAACTTTCAACTCTTTTTTTCTGATATTTTGAACGAAAAAATTGTTTCTGCAATTATTGTATCTACGATACCAAATTAAGTAAGTAACAGGTTCTGACTCAGGATTGTTTTTGATTTGATCCAGTCCTCATTTCACGAATGAGGTCAAGGGAGATAAATCCATTTGGAATTCAGATTAGTTTCTTTACACTGTGATGCGGCAGAGGGTTACGATATTGTTAAAATACTGCATAGAAGCTGTTTTTTTTTTTGCTTTTTTTGTACATAAACGTAAAGTAACAATTAAGAAGAAAGTTGTCAACGAAGAACCTAAATGTTCGATTGTCAATGTCTGCTCAAAATAAATGTAGATGGTCACTCTTTGTTCGAATATGATAGCTAAATTTATAAGTTATTTCCCTTGCTTCATTAATTTTTGCTCAGAGTAATTTGTTTTTCGTGTGCTTATTTTGCTTTTTGATGCAATCTTTGAATTTACAAGATTTACTAAATAAATATGGCAGACCTTTCATTCATTTTTATGATCACACAGGAAATTCTGCTATTAGGATATAAAATAAGCAATAAAAAAATAGGGACAATAACCATGTTTGTATATTTTTTGCACTGAATGCCATTGTCGCGGGGGTTTATAAGTTGATGCATTATTTCCCCCCTTGTTATTATTTGTTGACTGTAACGGGGTAGGATATTAAATGACAGGAATTAAAATGCATAAAACGTACAGTCATAACCATAATAAAAACTTGAGACACATGTTGGCAATATAACAAGAATTTGTATTTTCTTTTTGTGATGTGAATTACAGAATATTGGTATGGTGTGTGTAAAAATGTTCTCAGTGTCTCTTTTGTTTAAAAGTCAGTGCTCACTTGGTTTGGTTCTGAGAATTTCATTTGTGAGGATGGTGTTTGGAAATTGTCTGTTTTCGATCTTCATGGAGCACTGGCTAGATATGTGTTTCTGTACTGCTACTTGACTACTGCTACAGGTACCCTAGTCTACTCTACTGACTTTCTTGTGGTGGAAGGGCCGTTTTTATAATGATGAGGATTAGGATGAAATATCCTTCTTTTCTATCATCACTGATGGCAAGGTTATTTTTAGAATGATGAAATATCATCATCATTCTGGAGCATAACACCATGATTTTTTCCTCTAGATACTGAAAAATAAAGTCATAATGTTAATCTTTATTCTTAGTAAAATATTTCCATATTTATTGCATTCTTTATTTTTTCCAATAACTCTGGGTTTGGTTTGGTTTGGTTTGGTTTCATTTGTTTTATGGCATATCAACCTCAATGGGTTATTTAATGCTGACAAGATTTTTATTGCTGGTAATATATTTTTTCAAAATGTGTTGCTAGTAATAATTTCTTAAAAAATTCATTGCTGGTAATAATGTTTTACAAAAATGTATTGCTAGTAATAAAATATTTCTACAAGTTTTGACCCCAGTTTGGGGGGTAACTATTTGCCCATAGCTGTCCCTAACAGGTGCTACTACCCTGGTCCTGGGTGGACCCAAGAACAGCAGTAACCAAGAGGTGGTTCCACACTCTTCAAAGCCTCCTGATCAAAGGCCTTGCTGTCAGACATAGTTTATCATCTTATCCAGGATGTGGATGTAGTTTATCATCATATCCAGGATGGAATAACTCTGGGCAACAAATAACTCAATACAATGATTACAGAACAATCTACCTGCTTATAAATCCACCCTCATATGTGTTATGATCCAGAATGATTATATTTCATCATTCTAAAAATAACCTTGCCACCAGTGATGAAAGATGAGAAAGATATTTCCTCATTCTAAAATTTGATTATTATTATGATTCTTCCACTATAAGTGATACTGTAGTGATTACTACTATGTTGCCACGCCTACATTTTTCTCAACTGTGATTGGTCAAATAATATATATTAAATATCACAGGACAATTTACTGATCGCATTCACCACACTGAATTTTTCCTACCATTAACTCACAAACATGCTTTTGTTATAAAATCACCGATTGGTTAATTTTTCATCCAATCAGATATTTTTCGTGTTCTTTCAAAATTTATCCCACATTCGTGCTTGGAGCCACTGATAGTAATATAAGTTCGGATTCATTCCAAAATCAAACAATAGAGTTGAAGACAGTAGAGTTGAAACCAAGACAGCTGAAGACAGTAGAACTCAACTACTCACACGCGTCTATACAGATTATTCATTCTACTCACTCCGCACGCACACACACAGACACAGAACTTGAATATCATTCAGGATCAGTTCTTTGTGAACAAGCCAAGTTGCAACAACTCTGTTAGTTACAAAACACACAATTATACGATCTTCTGAATTCACATTCCATTTTAACACAGAACTCTGAACATTATATTCAGAAAACTTGCTTATTTAAATATCACCATATTCAACTAACAGATAAAAGGAAACTACTTTTTTCTCCTTATTCACACATTACAAAAATTACCTTGTATTTACTTTAACTACCTCAACATTGACCTTGTTACATATGTATGTGTATGTACACTACTTCTCACATTTATACATATACACGTATATGTGTATATATTTTGGTATCTATAAAATATAAAAAGATGTGTATGAAAATGTCATAATGTGGAACTTCCAGACCATATAGGTAACAGGTATGACCTTACCTGTAATGCTTGTAGTAGGTTTTGTTTGCATAAAGCAACAAAACTGAGTGATATGCAAAGTCATTGTACTAGAATATTGGAATGGAATTAAATACTAACAATTCATGTCACATTTGTGGACAAGTGTTCAAATCAGCTGGCCGGTTGAAAAAACATTCACAAAAAATTAACCTAATGACAACAAAATGTATGTTTCACATCTGCCAACTTTGTGAAAGAGGTTTTAAAATCTTTTTTGTTTTAAAGAGTCATATCTGTTCAAGTTCACAACTGGATCCTTGCAAGGAATTTTGTGATAGTTATACCTGACATTGAGGAGACAGCCATCGAGTAAAGAAGATACATATGTGACTTTTTGAGCAAAAGATTTACTCTGTTTAGAAAATGTTT
Organism: Acanthosepion lycidas; assembly: GCA_963932145.1. Taxonomy (NCBI): domain Eukaryota; kingdom Metazoa; phylum Mollusca; class Cephalopoda; order Sepiida; family Sepiidae; genus Acanthosepion; species Acanthosepion lycidas. The sequence continues at coordinate 38,369,851 of OZ010606.1, forward strand.
TATGAAACTATTTACTAAGAATAGCTGATTCTTATACAAGGTCACAAGTAAGGGAACTCAGCAAGTTCACTACTTTAGTAATGCTTAGTGAGACTAGCTCATTAAATTTTTAAAAAAATTACAAAACAAACATGTACAAATTTAACTTTGTATGTTAAACACTTAGGCAAAAATGACAAATTCTAAATACAATTCTCTTTGACCCATAAAAACAATTATTATTATCAACAAAATATTCACTTGCTTTCATACATTCAACTGTCAAAAAGAGTTGAGAAGGAAGACTTCTCAGGTGTCATTGGGTTTCTGGTTTTTCACTTTTTAGACAATAGTTCAGTTTTACAAACTGAGATTCAAAAATGTGATAAATTTTGAATTTTCATAATAACTTTGGAATCAGGGTTAATACCTCAGATATTTGTGACAAACTTTCACAAATAACTATAGAAAGATAACCGTATATCTCTCTAAACGTATAGAATCTTCTCTATTCTGCTTTTACTTTTTTTTCAATTACACTTTTTTTGATTGCCTATGAAAGCCAAAACCCTTCTGTTCCTCAGACAAACCAAACTTCTTAAATAGCCTTAAATTGGCTCTAAATTGAATCAAAAATTGAATACTATGCAGGTGTAACTTTCTCCATTGGTTAAAAAATCACACAATGTATCACTTTAAACCATGCCTGTTCACAAAATTTATTTTAACCATAATTTCTATTCTAATCGTTTCTTCTCTAGCACTTCTCATCTGTGGAACCCTTGTCTAGCTTCTTGCTTTCTTGTAAACTTCAATCTAGAAAATTTAAATGCAACATTACCTGCCAACTTCTGTCTTTTGGGATCATGTTCTTTCATTATCGTTTCTCCTCACAAGCATTTTCTTATTTTCTTTCACTCTCAGTAACCCCTTGTGTCTTAGTGGCTTTATCACTTTACTTTGTGGTGAAATGATAAAAAAATGTTTTATAGTACTGAGCCCTATATATACTGTTTTTCCTATACAGGCATACTGATGATAAAGCCTAATTTATAAATTACTTACAGTCAGAGATTAACAATCTAGTTTATAAAAAAAGAGAAAGCGAAAATTATATTCACATGTGTATACATGTGAATATAATTTTCTCTATCTCGTCTTTATAAGATAGTTTATAAAAAGAAAGAAAATACATTTATAGGCATAGTTGTGTAATGTGTGCATGTTTATGTGGTTTGTTTCTAGACAGTTTGTCAGGGACTAAGAAGTCTTCTCAGGAGGAAAGAGTCTCATTGTTGTAGTTACTATGTCCCAGTGCAAAAAGAGAGCAAGTATTTTTTTTCATAGTCCTGAAACAATGCATCCTGGCAAACAAGGTGGGCATAATTCCCACACCTTATTGAGTCAACAACTCTCAAGTTTTCACTTACAGCTTTTCTATGGCATATCTGAATTGTCAACATCACCAGTGTTGCACTTTGGGGCCATTATGAATTGTAGATTTCTGGGGTAAATGAAAGTGGTGGTTACTATAATTCTCATGTATTGATTGTGATTTCCCTGTTATTTTTTAAAATTATCAACCTTTAAAATGGATTCTGTGTCATTGGAAATACTATAAAATTGCTCAGTGTACAAATGAAAAATTTACAGTTTTCCTATTTGAATTATCTGATGAATCATAATTCTAAATTAAATGATTGAATAATCTCCTTGCGAGTTCTACAACCATAAAATACCCATAGAAATTCCCTGATTGCATTGTTAAATATTTGAGCTTAACAACTTTAGCAAAATATTGCATTAACAATCATAATAATAAATGCAGATTAGCATAATGCAAGAAATTTTTAACAAAAATTAAAGGCAAAAAAGAACATTGTATTATACAAAAGAACATGTCTTCAGAAATTTTTACTTAGCTTAGAAAACCTCTTATTGGAAACAGAAAGATTGCAAATACAGTCAGTTTTTCTCACAGTTTGTTTATATTTTGATTTTCTTGTTTTGTTATAAAGTTATCTCTTTTCATTCTTAATGAAAAGACAATCTTTTTTTTTATTTTCATAGTTTATTAATATGTAGAAATATAATAAAGTCACATCAAACAGAAAACATGATGGATTAATTAACAACTTAAAATGTATTACCAGGTATATCTAGTTAGCGCCTTTCACCCCCCCCCCCACCCCAAAAAAAATTAGAAAATATGTTTGAAAATGGGGATTAGGAGAAGGAACCTGCAATGGCTAAATATCTAGTTCATTTCTATTCTTTAATATCATGAAAAATTAAATATTTTAGTGAAATACATGTATGGTATTGAGATTTTAAGGGATAATATAAACAGTTTTTCAAAAAAATTTACAAAGGGACAACTGTACCATAGAAACATATTATACTCAATGATGTAATTTATTCCCTGTTTTTACCTTAAAAAACACGAGCTCGTGTTATACTTAAGGTGTATTATTCACAAGGAAATTATGAAGTATTTAAAGTAGTACAAGGATACAAATGAAAAGATTAAAAATTGACAAGGTTTTTCATTTCACTGATGTAGACTTTATCATTTGCTTTATCTTCCCTTTTCATTCAAAATGGAATGATCCATTATTGACCTGAGGTAATGGCAAGGTTTAAGACATATGTTAAATAACTTATTAATGGAGATAAAAGCATAATTATGATTTTGATATTGATTACCCCTGATTACTTTCCTCCAGAATCATTTGGTCTCCACCTGTATGTTTGCGTATAATATATGCATCAACATCACTTCTTCAAAAATTCCAAATGATTTTTTTGAAATGTTGTTTTGTAAATATCTGTTATGTTTGTCTAGTAATACAATCTAATCTTATGGTAAATGGATACTTTACAGGGACTCAAAGATGAAAATGGGAGACTTTTTCAATTGCTAAAGGAAAAAGACTTTGAAATACGGCATCTCCAAAAATTTAAATCTGAGCATGCAGTGTCTCTTGGCAGTAAGTAAAACTCTTTTGTTAAAATTTCAAGCAATTTCTAAATTCATTAACTCACAGCAGTTGTCAAATTTCTAGCCTTATGAATTTTTTACAGACCTGTAGCTGTTGATTTCTATGCCTGTGATCAATAATGGTAGTTTTTGTAGCCTCAACACCTCACAAATTAGCAGCTTACAGCCGTTTCCCATTGAAACACTGGTTAGCATATGATCACCAAGGCTTAAACAATGTTGAACCTGGTTAGAATCTAGATAGGTGACTGCTTGGGAATACCAGGTGCTGTAAGTTTGGATGTGTGGGTGGTGTAATAGATAATGGCTTGGAAGTCGAAATTGGAGAGCCAAGTTCCAATTCTTGTTGGTTTTGTTATATTCACTTACGCACAAATACCCTTAGGAAAGGTATGAATCTATTTCTTCTCCTAGCTATGGGTTAATTAGTAATAATTGTATCACTAACCAGTTATTATCTCCCCCACCAAATTATTACTAGCTAAAATATTTTCTGATTTTAAATGACCTGCAAAGGGTTTATAAGTTGTAGAAAACTAAATCAAAACAAATTAACAGATTGTCTAATATATTGTGTGCTCATGGTTTTGTGTTTTGATTTAGAGGTCTTTTTGACTTCTTGTTTCTGCGACTGGAAAGTAATGTCTTCTCTGCACAATCAATAAAGACCCAACACCTGGTTAGCATTCTACAACTTTGGTTTATTTTAAATAATGAACAGTTATCACATCAAAGATGATGATTCTTGTAGCATTATTTTATACTGATACAATACTGCAGTTTAGTAATTGTGTGTTTGTTAATTTATAGTCTCTCAAATGAAGTGTCTCTCTTATAGTGATTCGATGGACTAATCCTGTATTATTCTATGCATGTTGCATAAAACTTAAATTTGTCTTTATCTTGGCACCAATGTATGGCTGCTTTCTTGCAATTAATCTCAAATTTCAAATGTTCTTCCATTGTCAGAAAACCAGATGCTCCTGATGCTGACAAGTGGCCCAAGACTGAGAATTTGACCCTTCCTATAATTCCACATAGAATTTGTTGAATAATAAAAAAATAAAAACATTTTTATTAAATTGACCAATTTACATTTTATCTAACAAACCATTTATCATTTCAACCCAAGGCTAGGTTGGCTGGAGGGAAATTGGATGAATCTTAGTTATAAAAGATTTGTGGAGATTGTCCAGCATTAAATGTCATATAATAGTAATTTCTCCTCCTTCTGTTATTGATATGTTCCTTCAAGATTTGGGTAATCATGGCTTTCCACAGCTTCCTACCATCTTTTTTTCTAACTTCTGACACTTTCCTTGTAGCTTCTGAAAACTTGCTCATTATTCACATGTTCTTACCATTCATCAGTAGAACTATTTCTCTGTTGCTTCAAATCTCTTCTTCATCTATGAGGAGATTGTCCAACAGTAACTGCTAGATATATTCTGTTGGTTATTCCTAACAATTGTTTTGATTGAAAGCAGTGGTGTTTCATTCTGTTTGCCTCAAGAATCTCTTGCATTTAATATCATTGCAAATGTTATTCTCCACAATTCTGCAATTAGATCTCTTGCTGATTCACTCTAAATGTCAGCCAGATGTGAATCCTAAGAAAGAAAAACACAAAATAAAAAAAAGTTTTCTGTGCAGGGGCTCTGAGCATCACATACTGTTTACAAAACAAATCCCTGCAATAAAATACAATAGCTAATCACTGGCATTATTTATTTTTGTCTACTGGCCTGAATATTCAAGAAATCCTATTAAAAAAAAATGTGCTCTCCAGCAGGATTCAAACCTGTGTCCCTCAGGCATGTCAGATTTAATGACACTTTCCATCTCTCCAGGCAGTGTAGGTTTGAATCCTGCTGGAGTGTGCATATTTTTTTTTAAAGATTTCTTGAATATTCAGGCCAGTAGATGAAAATAAATAAATATACTGTTTAATAAATAAATAAAGCATCCACTCAAATATGAGTATCCACTAAAATAACATTTAAAGTGATATATATATATATATATATTGTATTTAGGCAGCAATCCCTCTTTTATACAAGTTTCTTTAAAGATGGCTGACAAGGTACAGCAATTAAGCTTTTTATTTAATTTTTCTTGTGTTTGTACAAGTGTTTACAAAGTGTGTAAAAATTGTCCAAAAGTTCTGTGTCCAGAAAAGAAGACACATGTATGAACACAAGAAAAATAAGATGAAATAAAAAACTTAATGACAGTACCTTATTAGTCGTCTTTAATAAAACTTATATATGTTCCTTCAATCTTCAAAGGCTATCAGCAATTTATTGCTTATATTTTTTTCTTTTTTTCTTTTATGCATATTTAACACTGGTGTAAGTTTTCTTTTGTATTCTCTATAAAATTAAGTAAATATATAAATAAAATAAAATTAAATAAAAATGAGATATCAATATTAATTACATAAAAAAGTCAATAATAACAGCAAAAAAAGGAACTAATTTTCGTTTAATAGACTGAAAAATAATTGGTATGTTTTTAGAATAGTTTAGAGTGTTCTCCAATTTTAAATTTTTATTTTTTCCACATTACTTTTGTGTATAAATAAATAGTTTATTAAATTAAATTTCTATGCTTGCCTTGAAGGAACAAAATGTATTGGTATAAAAGGTTTTCCTGCTTTTTTCTATTATATATGTATACAGTGTTCGATGGATAAATTGTTGTCTAAATCACACCAAAATGAAAATAACACTGACATGTCATTTTAACAGATATATTTACCAAAATTACACAAAAATATCTTGAAATACTAAAGAGTAAATTTATCCAACAAAATCACCATCGGCTTTAACCATGGCCACCAGATGACTTTGGAATCTCCTGCAACTTTTCCAGATGGTCTCCTTGTTTAAGTTGGTTAATGCTACCATAATCCTTGCCTTTAGCTCATTTGGTTTATTTGGTGTTACAAGGAGTTTTGTTGGTCTCTCACTCAACTGCTCCCCACATATAATAATCAAGAGGGTTGCAGTCTGAGTAGTTAGTTGACCAGATGTAAGAGGTGATGTGGTCACAGAAATTGTCTGACAGTCATGACAAGGTTCTCCTGATTGTGTCGCATGGTGCAGAGTCCTTTTGCTAGACATAGGCTCTTTCAGAAGCTGCCCGCTTGACCCAGGGCAGTACTACCTCCTCAAGGCACTTGATGTAGGTTTTCGTGTTGAGTCTGAGGCCCTTTCCAACAAATTCAGGGTTTTTTTTTCTTATCAAAACAATCAGAATGAGTTTTACGAGCTGCCATACTGTTCACAATCACCTTTAGACTCATCTAACTCTTTCCAAATTCTCTGCACTGTCCTCAGATTGACACCCAAACCCTGTGAAATGTTCATATTGGAGTTTTAAGGTGTGAATACCAAGCAGTACAGCATACTGTTTCCAAATTTCTGCTCTTTTTCTCACAGTTCCCAACTGAACTTACTATACTGTAAAGTCAACAAAATCAAAAACAATGTGCATGCACAAAATTAAAAAGACAAAATGGCGATAATTTATCCATCTCACCCTGTATATTCTGGTTGACTGAAGATTGTGGTAGTGCAAAATTTAAGTAGAAGTCCAGACTTTATCACTTTCTGTGTTGTAACACTGGAAGCCGTAATTTCTGTGTTTTGGTAATCTAGGCAGAGACCACTTTCTGTCACTGTTTAGGTAGGTGTTTGGTTGTTAGTTTTTCTTTTTATTACATTTTTTTTTTTGGTTGTTGGGCAGGCTTTCTGCTGGTTGTACCAACACTTTGGTTTCTGTATATATATATATATATATATATATATATATGAATTTTAACTCTGTCAGAATTACATATGCAAATTTATTCAATATATATAATAATAGCTGGTCACTCATATTTGAGGATACCTGTCTAGGTCGGCTGTTACAGATGCTTGCTCAGGCACATTTGTGTTTGTTCAACACCCACAGAGCCCACCTGTAGTTTATACTATGCTGAGCAGACCTTAGTTACAGTTTCTAGGAGAGTGCATGTTATCTAGCATGATCAACAATTTGAAAAAGGCCAGCATGTTCAAGCCTTTGGCCACAATGACTTGTGGCTTTGTGCTAGCACAGCTATTGACAGCCCTCAAGACTTCCGTCTACCCATTTTCACTCACAAAGCTTGGGTCAACCCATGGGTATGGTTTTCAGGCACTTTCCAAAGGAGCCACATGCTGGTATTGACCTCAGTTCATTCCGATAACATCAAGAAGTCTCATTCCTGACAAATCGACCATAGTGAGATTTGAACCTGCGTCTCATGGACAGAAAGCGAACGTTCTAGCCACTTGGCCACATGCCCATGTTAAATTATATATATATATATATATATATATATATATATATATATATATATATATATATATATATATATATATATATATATATATATATATATATATATAGTAGGTATAATATATAACATACTTGTGATAAGATCTTGGCCCTGGTTACCTAATCTTTGTGACTAAAGAATGAATTTAGTTCAGAGAAGCAAATTCAATACCTTTGGCTCTCAATCAGATTTGTAATTATAAACTTTCTATAGTTTCCATTCCATCTTGTAAATGTGTCTGTAAACTTTTTTCTCTTTCTCAAACAAGCTTCAAAAATTGATCCGAATCTTGTGTTCACCATATTTTGACACCATATCTTTATAGTAACAGCATTTTATCTAATTCTAGTTATTATTTGTGAAAAAATATTAATGGATATATTTAAATATCTAAAAAATGAGTTTTCTCCGTTTTTTTTTTTTTTTGAAAAGAAACTAAATAATATTTACCTGCATATGTATTTATGTATTAGTATCATTTATTATATATAAAGATTTTTATAGACAGACTCTCTGGGAATCTCACTGTCCATTCGTCTGGCGGTATCAGCAATTGAATATATATATATATATATATATATATATATATATATATATATATATATATATATGGAGAATTCTCCCCTCATTTTCAATATATGATGGTCCAGCAGCTCAAATAGACTACTGGTTATAGTAGTGAAGGCTTCTGTACAATCAACCATACTTTTGGAAGAGCCAAATACAGAGAACTGGTGTACAAATGACCTTCCTCAGGTTTTGAATTCAGAGTTTTCTTTCTCCTGGACTGATTGCCAGTCTATCCTGCTATTTACCCATAGTTGAGGGGAGATGAGATGGATTCATACTTTTGCTAAGAGTATTTGCATGTAAGTGAATGTAATGAACTTGACTGGAATTTGAACTCAGCTCTCTGATTTCTAAATCTGAGATGCTAACTATTACTCCACCATGTCTCCATAAATATATATATATACATATATATATGGAGCTCTTGTATTAAAAAGCTATTTTGAAAGTATATATATATATATATATATATCAGTCATGCAATAGGAATTAAGATTACATTAGGTTAATGATCATTTTCACCTTGTAAATTGAAAAAAAATTTACAAGGATTTTTCAGACAAGTCAATGCGTGATAAAATAGTGAAAAAAAATGGCCAGACAGAGGAAAGAAAGAAAGAAGAAAAATGGAAAAAGAAAAATGAGAAAAAGGGGGCAAATAAAAACTAGGAAGTAGTGTAAGTCTGGATATGAGAGGTGGTCAGAGAAGAAAGGAAGAGAAAAAGTGGGTAGGGAAAGGGAGAAGAAATGACCTACTTATTTTATACACAGTAGCAATCAGAAGGTAGTTTAGACATAAAGGAAACCTTCTTAAAGCTATAAACAAAAATTATATTAAACAAAGAGATAAAACCATTTATATGAAAGAGAGATAATTAAGAATTAAAGATATATTAAAATAAACAATATATCAGGAAAATAATAAGAAAAATGTAAAAAAATATAAAAATTAATATATTGAAATGAAGTTAGGAAGAAGTATCTCATTTAACATCTACATTTAAATCAACATATTTTAAATTAAACCTATATTAAATAATTCCTATCTACAAGGAAAAAAACAATATTTATATATATATATATATATATATATATATAAAACATATTTATATATATATATATAAAGTTGTAGCCTCTGTCTGTTATCAAACTCTTCCTAGGGCTTTGGAGATAGACCTCATAACCACATATATTCTGAAACTACATTACTGTGTGTACTTGGATAAGTATATTTCATTTTGATCAAAGGGGGTCCCTGAGGGGCACAAACCCTGTATTGAAATTTTTTTCCTTTTGATTTAAATTAAATTTAAATGTGAACAAGGGAATGACTCCTATCCAAAATATAAAAAGAGAAAGCCAGAAGATTGAGGTTACATCTACAAGAATATTGAAATGCAAATTATAACTATAATTTAAAATCAATCATCAATTTCTTTAAAAAAAAATCTGTGACATGCAGCAAGGCATGGGTAATTCTGCTAGTATATATATAAAAGAAAAGGAATATACATATATCTGTCTGTTTCTATCCTCCTTATTCTCATAATTTTCAATTCTTACCATCTTTTCTTTCATTCATATCACACTTTTTGTTCCTCATAACCATTGTAACAGTAATCCCCTGCCTGGAGTGATGCTTGAACCTTGTATAGGGTGTATTTCTGTATATTTATACTATGTACATGTGGATTATTGTCCTTATCTTTGTTGTTGTTATCACAATGTTTCAACCCTCCAGCCTTAATCAGGTGATGTAAATCTGGGTAACAGCCTGCAGAGAATTTTAACTGAACCCTTTATGTAATCTAGAGAGGTAGACTGTTTTTATCCTACTGTCTGTGTCTATGGATATCACATTTAGTTCATATTTCCACTGAGTCCAAGTACACATTGCCTAGCCCAGGGATTGAACTCACAATTAGAATGTAGTGAAATTCTTGAACCAACACTTTTGTCTCATGGGACAATTCTCTGTTTAACTTGTCTGCTTGACTGCATTCATGGAAGCTTTTCTCTTTTGTTACAGCTGCTGCATCTGTTGAAGACTGGCTGTTTTTCCTTATTTATTAGTAGCTCCTATATCATATTTGTTTCTATACTAGGCCTACTAAAGAGATCTTCATAGTTTAGCATATGTGATGATTCTTTCAGATGTCTAACTTTACAGTGTTCTTCCTTGTCCAGTATTTTCACTTCATTTCACATTTGATGACTTCCCTTTTCCCACAATACATGATCAGTCATGCCTGATTTCATTGTCTCACTCCTCACTATGGCTTTGATTTTCCTCCAGCTTTACTTTCAGGAGGTGGCTTGTTTCATCTTTACCATATATACTCTTATATCATGTGACTTTTGAAGATCTAATTTTTAAGCTAATTTTAAGGGGGTCACATCATACACAAGATATAAAATTAGCATATATACTGCTATCCCCATATTGTCCAAACTATATATCCATTTACTGTAGTCAAATAAATTTCAAAGATCGCATCAAAGATGAACTGAAGGCAAGGATTATGGCAGCATTGACCAACAAGGAGACCATCTGGAAGAGGTGCAGGAGATTCTGAAGTCATCTGGAGGATGTGGTTGAAGCCAATGGCGATTTTATTGAGTAAATTTGCTCTTTAGCATTTCAAGATATTTTTGTGTAATTTTGATAAATATATCTGTTAAAATGAGATGTCAATGTTATTTTCATTTTTGAGTAATTTAGACAAAAAAATTATCCATCGCACACTGTATATGTGATATATCATCGTAAATTATCTTGTAATATATACATATATATATATATATATATATTTTTTTTTTTTCTAAAGAAATAATGAATTTTTAAAAATTTATTAATCCAACAGATTTTATCACTTTTAACATTATTTCAATGAATACTCATATTTGTGTAGATGCTCTGTATATTTATTTATTTTTGTCTACTGGACTGAATATTTGAGAAAATTTATTAAAGTTAAATAATTCATTTTTTTCTGTAATAAGATTTCTCAAATATTCAGGCTAGTAGACAAAAATAAATAAATATACAGTTTAATAAATAAACTGAGCATCTATTCAAATATACATGTCCACTAAAATAACATTTAAAGTGATTATATATATATATATATATATATATATAATTTTTACAAGTAAAAGTTTTGTCATTCAGCTAATTGATGTTACCTTCATCATCCCAACTCCAGAGTTTTGTAGATGAATCCTCTGGGAATTACGATGTCCACTTGCCAGAGGGTATCAGCAAATGACTGCTTATACTTCTTGATTTTTCTTTTTTATATGTACTTTTCATTGGTACAATTTTTTGTATGTGCGCATGTGTGTTCATGCACATGTGCCTATGCATCTGTTTGCATATATGTGCATACGTATATCTATGATAATGTAAAAATTAACAAGAAAATGATATTCCATTGTTATAATTGTTATAGTTGCTTTGAGTGCCAGTAAGCATAACTTGAGCAAAACTGTAAAAACAGGCTTTCTCATTTCCCACTTGTGAGACTCGTTGCTAATTCTTGCCTCATAAATAAATCTGTTGTTATGCATGAAGAAACAAAGAAACTGAAAAAGTCTCATGGTGCCTTATAAAAATAGGAAGTATTGACTTTTGAGGTCAGAAAATATTTAAAGAAATACATTAACATATTTTAATGAGTATGTCTTCAAGGAGAAAGCTAATATATTGGATATTTTATTACAGAACAACCAATTTAATCAAAATCAATTTGCCAAACTATAATGTTCAATCTCCATATTTTAAAATCATTTCACCCCATGCAAGGTAGTAAAGCCACTAAGACTCAAAGAGTTACTGAGTTTGAAAGAATTAGAAAATGGAAACATTATTGAGGAGTGAGAACAATAGAAGAGTGATTAGGAAGATAGTAGATAATTTTTGGAGATCAATGTTGACTGGAAAGCATGGAACCAGAAGGGAGTTCCACAAGTGAGAAGTGTAAGAAAAGAAACTGTTAGCATAGAACTTATGATTACATCTAGTCAATTCAACTCTAAATTGATCAGATCTTGTTGTTAATCGAGTACTGTGCTCAAATTTGTAAAACCTAGGTACCAAGGCAAAGAGCTCGTCTGAACAATTACCATAGGAATATTTATAGAAAAGGCACAGGGAAGCAACTTTATGGCAGTGGGAGGGTGATCGAAGCCAAGATGCCAGATCAGGACCAATAATATTGCTGATTCTTATTTTATCAAGAATCTTTAAATACACAGCAGAAGCACTGGACCATGAGTGGCAGCAATATTCAAAGCATGGGCGATTGGTAGACTTATAGATATGTAAGATATGAGATGGAGAAAAAAATTGCTAATACAATATAATGAACCAACTTTCTTAGCAGTAGACCTGGTATTACTAATTTATGAAGAAACCTAATTAAAGCATTTTGCTTGCATTTATTTGAGATGATTGCAACTGATCAGAAAACTCAAAGTAGTAAATTTTAATTAAAATGTTCCTGGGAAAGACTTTCTGGCTTATTTCTAGTATTTTTATAACAAAAATAGTTGTATGTTCAAGCATGTATTAGGTTGGTGCAAAAATAATGACGTAATAATGTCGTTTTTTGACGTTAAAAAATACGTCAAAAAACGACATTATTACGTCATTATTTTTTCCACCAACCTAATAATTTAGAGTTTGTGATGGAAGTGTACCTGTCATAATTGATTATTTTGTATTTTAAAAAATAACTTTTGTTTATACATTTTTGGAAATTAGCCAAGCTATATTTAAACATTTTACATAATATGATTTCATTTATTTTTAAAAATAAATTTCCTATCAGAAATGATAGAGGCCATCTTCTAAAAATGACCCTTTGAGAAAGCTTATATTTTTTTTTATTTTTACATCTAATGTTATTGGATAACAAAAATTGACACTACTTAAATAGACTGGTCCACTTATAAAAAAATAAGTTTTTTGAAAAATAATTCTTGTAGCTAAACATTCTTTAGACCTTCCTTAGTCTGCAATACTTCTCAGAACCAAAAAATATTTTATCCTTCTAGGAGGGGGTCCTGTTCATAATATCAACACAGTGTACAATCAATCCCTGATTTTATAAACTGTTAAATTTCAATAAATCTTTGTTTACAAATATCAAGTTTGGAGGAATACAATTTATGCAGTTTTATTATAAAGGAAATAAGGAACACAATGAAACATATAGTACATCAAGATATAGCTATACATCACAGGTTTACATCCTTACTTATCAACATAATCACCATCGCTTTTAATGGCAGTGTTCTACCTATGTAAGAGGGCATGTATCCCAGCTTTCTAAAACTGAGCTGGCTGCTGATGTAGCTAATTCATTAAATCAGTTTTCACTTATTTATCACCACCATAATGTTGCTCAGTTTCATTGGACCAAAGAAATAGAAGTCTGAATGTGCTAAGTCAGGAGATGATGAAGAACTGAAAACTGCCGTAAGGAATTGTCTACATCGGCAGCCAGCTGAGTTTTATGAAGCTTGGATACATTGCCCTCATTTGTAGGCAGAAAACTGACATTAAAAAAGGTGGTGACAATGTTGAACAGTAGGAACGTGAACCTGTGATGTATAACTATATTTTGATGTACAATATGTTTGATTGTGTTCCTTATTTCTTATATAATAAAATATTGATATTTTATCAATTTAGAAGGAGGGCTCTTGTTCATAATATTAATACAGTATAAAATCGATCACAGATTTCTTAAACTGTTAAATTCCGATAACTCTTTGTTTACAAATGTCAAGTTTGGAGGTCAGGGGTACCTCACCTCTAAAATGATAAAAAAAATCAATATTTTTGTAGTCTAACAAATGCCATAGTTTAAGAAATATCTAAAGTATGTTAAGCTACAAAAATTATTTCCCAAAACATTTTTCCCTATTTTTTACAAGTAGGCTAGTTTATTTAAGTAATACGCCCAAATTGTTTAATTTTTATTGATTTAAGGCAAACCTTTTAGAACTGCCAATTAGTTTTGTTTCTACTAGAAAGGTTAGTTTTCATGGATTCTTTAGCTTACAGTCAAATCATGTTGGAAACATTGCTTCTTGTTCAATCACTGAAATTAAGCAGTGTTAAGCCTAGTCAGTCTTAAATGGGGGACCATTTGGGAACACCAGATACTGTAAGCAACCTCCTACAATCCAAAGTATTTTTCAGCTTTAATGGTAATATTAGCCGTTTCCCTATCATTCTTTCCAGTACTGATGAGGAATTCCTTCCTAACTTTTTATTTGAAGTAATGTGGAATGTTAACATCTTGATTATACCATAAATAACACACATAGGGTTGATAAGCTATTAAAAAAAAATCAATCAATTAATCGTGGATTATTTAAGCAGATTCTTGTTGCTCAGTTTTACTATAGATGAGCTCACTAGAATTTCTAAATCTCAAGTCAGGATGTTTTTCAATTTTTATTATAGGTTTAGTTTATGCAGAGCCTACAGCTGATAGGTTACATAAGCAGCTCATTTGTTATAATGGAAGCCTAATATTGCATGTAAGAAAGTGGGGGACATTTCTATACAATACTGATAAAAAGAAAAAGGAAGAGAAATTAAATTAAATTGGTTAGACTATACAGTGTAACCCGGATATAAGAGAAACCCGGATATAAGAGAGATTTTAACTGGTCCCATATTAGAGCCATACTTACCTAAACAAAATAGACCAAACCCGGATATAAGAGACTTCTTCTTCGGTCCCGACAACTCTCTTATATCCGGGTTACACTGTATACCCAAGCACATATTTAAAAAAAAAAAAAATTTAAAGATTAAAATTTCAGCATCCCCTCTCCTTTGTATGCATGTGTGGTTACATTAACATAAACGTCACTTTAGTCCAATGAAATTCAGTAGGATGAAGCACGTCAGCTGAAATGTTTTTTCGACGTTGTCATTGATTTTCTTTATATAATAGTGAATAAAAAATAATAATAATAATAACAGTAGTTATGAGATATTAACTCCAGCTATTATATTGTCGGTGACTCTTTCATCCATTAATTAAGTTATTGTTGATATATTAACTTTGTACTGATAATACATTGCTTACCTTTCAGTGCCTGGCCTTACAAGTGATACAGCGGCAGCAAAGATTGTTGAATTATCCAAGAAATTGCGTGAGACTGTTGCTGAAATGGAGACCGAAAAAACCAAGTGTAAGCAGCTGGCTAAAAAATGTGAGGATTTAAAATTACAGGTCTGTTGCAATTTAGTATACATTTTAGTAGCTTGTGAATTTTGGCTGCCAATAAAAATTCTTCATTTCTGATATACTTATAGTATGCTTACTACAATATCTACTAATTATACAGTTATAAAATACCTATAGTCATTATTTGTGTGCTGAATACCCTTGGGAAAAGTATGAATCCATCTCTCCTCTCACTAACTATAGATTAAATAGTAGGACTTGTATGAAAGTAAGTCAAAAAGTAATGTAATTTGTATTATTATATAAGATTAATTGATTTGTTTTCTATGGCTTATCAACCCTTTGCAGGTTATTTAAAGCCAGAAAATATTTTTAGATTGTAAGAATTTTTTGGGGGGGATAATAGTGGTTTAGTGATACAAATCTTACTAATTAACCCATAGCTAGGGGGAGAAGTGGATTGATACCTTTCCCAAGAGTATTTGTGCGTAAGTGAATTTCATGAGCCCAACAGGAATTTGAACTTGGTTCTCTGATTAACAATTCTGTGCCATTATCCATTACACCACCCATACATTCAAGGTTACAGCAACTGGTATTCCCAAGTGGTCATCCATCTAGGTACTAACTAGGCTCGATGTTGCTTAAATTTGGTGATTCTACAGGAGCTGTTGTTTCAGTGTGAGGTGGCTGTAAGCCGTTTATTATATAGGAAATAAGGAACATAATCAAACAAATAAATGAAGATATAGCTATACATCACAGGTTCACATTCCTACTTGTCAAAATAGTCACCACGTCTTTCAATGGCTGTGTTCCATTTAGATCAGAGGGCATGTAACCCAGTTTTGTAAAACTGTGCTGGCTGCTGATGTAGCCAATTCCTTAAAGCAGTTTTCACTTCTTCATCACCACCATGATGTTTGCCCCTCAGTGCCTCATACATTGGGCCAAAGAGATGAAAGTCTGAAAGTACTAAGTCAGGGAGTGATGAAGAAGTGAAAATAGAGCTATGAAGGATAGAAAGTTGTGGAGAGACATGATTGTGTTATATTAAGTGTTTGGTAGTGAGATAAAGTAACAATGAGGATTAAATTTTGAACAACTTTTATAGTTGGTAAGTCGTACAGAGATGTTGAAGGATGCATGGAATGTCCATTTCAGTGGCTGGTTGTCAGGATGGTTGTTGGGTGTAAGGGCAGCACCAGGGGTTGACCAAATTCTTGTGCTGGCCTTTGCTGAGGCCACAGGAAATGATTGGTGCACATTTGGTTGATCGAGGTCACAGTGGCAGGTCATTTTGTTGGTTGGTAGATCTGTTGTGTTGAACCAGGATGATGTCAGATTGGCATCACGTTGATGGGTTGAGTGGGTTGCATGCTTGCAGAGTTGGAATCACTTCCTCGCAGAGTCACTTGTTTTGTGGAATCAAAATCATTTGTTTGCAGAGTTGTTTGTGGAGTCAGAATTGCCTAGTTGCAAAGTTGGAGTTGCTGCTTGTAATGGTAGCTTGGTTGCTGAGTCAGAGTTGTTGCTAGTGGAGTCAGAATTGCTTCCTTGCAGAGTTAGAATCGCTTGTTTCATTGAGTCAGTCGTTTGGTTGCAGGGCCAGAGTTGCTGCTTGCAGAGTTGGATTTGCTGAGGTGATGGTATTGGTGGCAAGGAAGGCTTGTAGCTTGGTGGTGTCAACATTGAGATGCTATCAATTCGGTATTTGCTGAGATGACAGCATCATCGACGATGAAGGTGTGTAGGTGGGTAGAGTCACAGTTGAGATGTTTTTGAATTGAAGCTAGATAGCCGAGGTGATTAGTCAAGCCTGAAAGTGGTAATGGTCATTGAGAGATGTGGTCATGTTGAGTGGTGGTGGCAAAAGTCATGGCAGCAGTTGTGGCAGCTGCACCCTACATGATGGCTAGTGGCCTGCTGGGTTGCAACTCACTGGTGTTGTTCTCAGAGACCTGCTTTTAAGTGGGTCTGGTAGCCTCCAGGGGCATCTCTCTCACTGGTGGTAACATTCATGATTGTCCACTGCCAGAGCTTGCTTCGTAGACTGGATGTGATGCATGGAGCCTAATGTGCAGAAAACAAATTTTGTTATTTTGTTATTTTAGTCTCTGCCTCCGTGGCATCCATATCAAATCAGCATACAGAATGAATCAGGAAGAGATCTAATTGTGATGGAGTATAACAATTGTCCACGTCCTGAAGGGACATGGGTCATAAAAGAATTGGGAAGGATAATGTAGAAAAGGAAAATACCTGATGAATCATATAATCATCCATAATATTTCTTGAAGATGAGGTTTTATTTTACAAGCACATTTTTGTATTTCAGTGGATAAATCACTATTTAGAGTTATAAATAATTTTATCTTTCTTTATTATTAAACTAAATGAATTACTTAGTTTTTGTTTTCTTAAATTGCATCAAAATGTGTTGTCAGATCTCATATTCATTACATGGGTGAAATTTTTTATGCTAATTTTCATCCAATACAAAGCCCAAGAGTCACTTAAGGCAAGGGTCTTCTGTGTGCTGTTGTATGAGCACAAGAAAAGGCAGAAAGTGAAGTCAATGAGGTTATGCAGGAAATATAACAGTTAACCCTATACTTGAGAAGGTCAAGATTATAGTGATTGGGAGTTTTTTCTACAAAGCAGCAGTTCTTAGGAAGAAGCTGTTCAATTGGAACTTACTTCTTACTATTGGAATATGAAAGGAATGAGGATGATTCACTTTTGTGGCATGGTGGGTCCCAGTTGTAAAGGTCAGGGATAGTGGGACTAAAGAATTTAGCCCGTTAGAAAACATACCATGGGAATCGCAATAGAGTAGTGTCAGGTTTGTGAAGTTTTGTTTGTGGTAAAGGGGTTGGAGGGTGAAAAATAATTATATTTCATTGTCTCTTATAAAGAGTATCCACAGTGATCATTAACTGTATCCAGGTAAGTTTTTGATAAATTATTGAATTTACCAAATGTGGCAGATAGTGCCAAGGTCACCTAGATATATTTGTATTGTTAGTATTGTAAAAGTTAGAGATTGGTTCATTCGAATCAGTTTCTCTATCTTTGTTGTTTTTTTTCACAATGTTTCAGTTGCTCTACTACACATTCTTTTGTCTTTCTGAGATAATGTATTGTTACTATTATACATGGATTTAATTAGACCAGTTTCATTGTTGTCTTTATCACATTTTGATTGCTATATCTCCTGCCCTTCTTTCTTTGTGAATTTCTGAGATGCAGTGCAGTTACAATTATACATTGATTCCTGAAGTTATGACATAAATTCTTGTATTCACCCTTCAAGTTCTTCCAAAGTCTTGTTTTGGTATATTAGACTTGCTCCTTTAACCAACTCCAAAGAAAATAGTCACAGGGTGTTAAGTCAAGACTCCTGGCTGGCCACTGATGTATAAAATAGGGAGTTACTTTTCAATCACCCTGTATATATTTGACTCTCACATTTTCTGAATTTCTGAGGTGACACATTGTTACTATTATACATTGATTTATTTAAATCAGTTTATCATTTTCCTCATTATCACAATGTTTCAGTTGATCTATCAAGTGGTCTTTTTACTGAATTTTTGAGGTGATGTATTGTTACTATTATACATTGGTTTATTTAGACCAGTTTCTTCACCATTGTTGACTTTATCACATTTTGATTGCTATATCTTCTGCCCTTCTTTCTTTCTGAATTTCTGAGATACAGCGCTGTTACAATTATACATTGATTCATTTGCATCAGTTTACTCACCTTTATCATTTCATTCTTCATATATTTAACCTGCTATATCCCCGATCATATTTTTGTGTAACTTTGATGTACTTTTATTATTACATATAATTTATTTGTGCTAGCTTCTGCATCTTTGTTGTATTTATCATGATATTGCACATTCTGATTATCTTTCTGTCTAAATTTTTGAAACATGGTATTCTTACTATCATATAAGACATACAGAGCCATAATGGCAAACATACTATCAAGTCAGAAACTTGTTTTATATCTTTATTTTTTTCTGCTATCTTATAGCAGGAAAAAAAGTCTGGTGAGTTTGTAGCATTAATACTTTACAGAAAACTTGATTTTTGGTGAGTTTTCCCTTGTCATTCTGTCTGGTTTTGTATGTTGATTCATTCTGATCAATTTTCTCTTCTGTGTTAAATCACAAATTATATTCAAATTTGTTATTGTTGTGTGTCTTTGATTTTCTGCTTCTTGATTTTGCTTTTGATAAAACCTTTTTGAAGTCAAATTATAAATTGTTGCAATTGTTGTAAATTAGTTAATTAGGCGTTTGATCAGAATTACATTTCAACTTTTTTTTGCTCTTCTAAAAAGCAAAATTAATTCTAAATTACCTATTTGGATGCTATCTATTTTGAGTGGAGCATCCATTTTCATGACATTTTTTTTAATAATTAAGTCTGTTAAAGAATTTTAAAAGAAAGGTAATGATACGTGGCAGAAAGTGTTGGGAGATTGCTTATGAGTGAAAAGATGTAAAATAAATATGAAAAAGTTGTTAAAAAATACTTTTTATTGAATATTATAGAATGTGAGACTGCAATTGTGGAAAATGTTAAAAAAAAATCCTTATTTTTCTTGATCACCTGATATATTGCAACTTTTTTTTATTAACATATGCTAATAGTATTAGGAGGTGTTAGTGTAACAGATATTGGTGCAGAGTGTGAAATTGGCAAGCTGGGTTCAAATTCAAGGGTAGTCAGTTGTGTTCACTTTCTCACAGATGTCCTTAGTAAAAGTGTAAGCCCATCCCTTCTCATCAAACCTCTATCTGTGGTTTAAATAGCAGGGTGGACTGGTCTTTCTTGCCTTGAAGTAGTAACTAGTCTAGAAGAAGGCAACTCAGAAAGCAATCAGCCTGAAGAAGGATGGGCTCTGTCAGGCTATCTTGTCTTAGACACACCCATAGCTATTGCTGCAGTACATGTGGTAATCCTGTGGCCCTCATGAGTTATTGAAATCAGGAATAAAATTAATCATAATATTTTTTTGAATTTTATAAATGAATCATTGTCAGTATATTATTAATTTTTGCAATTATTTTAATACAAAATGAAGAATTAATAAAAAATAGGTTTGTTGTTGCTCTCTGTAAATGTATTACATCAACAATTTGTCTTTTACTGAGTGGTTATAGCAGCAACTCAATTGGTATTATTTAGTTAATATTTTTAGTGCTACAAATCAATTAATACAATATCCAATTCTCAGTGTTCTTCTTGTATGTATCATGTCCATTCAGGATGTGAGGATCATGACTCTCTACAACTTCCTTTTTTATGCTGTGCTTAGTAACTTTTGACTCATTACATTCTCTGCTTGTCTCTGTTCTGATATCCATTCACAAGCTTCTTAGGTAGGTTATTTATCTTTTCTCTCTGCCTCTTTTGCTTTCAATATGCCCTATCAGTTTTAAATTCTCTAGTAATTTCAACTCTTTTTCTGATTGTAAATATCAGTTTCCTTGTAGTTCCTATTTTTCTGAAAACTTCCCCATTGCTCACATATTCTGTCTATGGTATTCTTAACATTTGTTGGTAGAAGCACAAGTCTGTCACTTCAAGTCTTTTCTTTATCCAATAGATTGTTCAGTATTCACTGCCATATAGGAGATTAGATATTACAGAATACTGTTTACTTTGTTTTGAATCATATTTTCCTATTTTTTAATACTTTGTTTAGTTTCTTTCACTGTTCCTATGTACTACTACAGTTTATGATAATAGTCTTTCATTGAAACAAAATCAGTCATTTGATAATGCTATCATGAGAAAAAAATGGTACTTGAATATCATTATCAAAATGAGGTTAAAAAATTATTTCACTTGTAAATAAAGATCTAGTGTTAATATACACTTAAAAAAGAGGTGACTGAAATTCCTATGTGAATGACTTTTCCTGATAAATGTTTCATGATTTTAAAAATTATCTTGGATTAAACTACTTTTCTTTTCTTCTGTAGATTGCCAATCCAAAAGAACGTAATTCAGAACGACCAATAGAACAGAATGCAAACAGTGAGGAACAAAAGGTTTGACTAAAAACTGAAACTAAATAAAAAATAAATTATTCCTGATCACTGATAATCCATTTCTACAATAAAATCATTAGTAATACATTTACATTATGCATATAATTGTCCCATTCTGTCAGTAAGGCTTACATTAATTTCTGACCACTGACAATCACTTTCCATTTGATTTTCAGTACATTTCTACAATAAAATTGTTGGTTCCAATCATGAGTAGGAACGACTACAAAACACTTCCCCTCCCCAATTTGTAGGCAGAAGTGCACAAATACATGCTGGGATTTTTTTTCTTAGCCAATAAAATAGGCCAGTTCTCAGTTTTATATGACTTAGTCCTGGTCTGACTTTCCTTGAAGTCAGAATGCTTTGTTCGTTTATCCAAATTTGCTCTTGTGTGTCAACCTCAATTCTTAGTTTGTGAACTTTAGCCATATTATTGTTATTTTGCCTTATTACTGTTAATTTGCCTTGCATATATTGTTTGTTTGCTTTATATTGTTTTTTTGTCCTGTTCTTTTTGTCTTGTTTATTGCAAACTTTGTCATTTCTGTTTGTTGGGCAGTCCAACCATTTATTTACATTTTAACCATGTCCTCTCATTCTACAAAAATCATTAAGAATACATTTGCATTATACAAATAATAATCCCATTTTGTCAATAATAATTTATTTAGTTATTCATTTGATTTAACCAATAGCTTTCAAGCATGTTTTTCTATCTACCATCAAATGCTACAACACTAACAGTATTTTTACTTCTGTACAAGTCAGAATAGGACAATTATATAATCTATGATGATATCTGATACACCACTACTTGCATATTTGTTAAAATTATATATATATATATATATATATATATATATATATATATATATATATATATATATATATGGAATAATGATATATAAATTTTTATATATTATTATTCTATCCACTAATGCTATCACAACTACAATTGAAAAGAATTTATCTAAACTCAACATAAAATTTGTTACAACTATGCCTAAATCAATAAAAGACTTAATCAATAAAAACAAAACAATATGCTAAAACTTGAAAGAGAAGTTTACTGTATCAATTGTAAAAATTGACAGAAAGAATATATTGGAGAAACCTCAGGAAGTTTAAATAAAAGATTATATGAACACAAAAGGGATATTTTACAAAACAACACATCAAATGAATTAGTTGTTCACTGTAACGAGAATGATCACAATTTTGACATAAAAAACGCTACTCTAATTAAAAAGGAAACAATTCACTAAGACCAAAATGTTTAGAAAGTGCTTTAATCTCTAGCTTATCCACAGTAAATTGGCGTCCAAGTACTTACAATGTTCCACCGTTCTTGACAGATCTTCTGTTATCACAATATGGGATTTTTAATAACAAAGGTGATGGAAACAAAAGCAAAATGAAATAGAATCTAAATAAAATCAGTTAGATTGTATACTCGAAATATAAAAAAAAAAATTTAATTTAGAATTCCCAGCATTTCTTGTTCATGTGCATGTGTAATCACACCAACATTAACAAACTTAGTCTGATGAAGTCCTGATGGATGAAACATATCAGCTAAGTTTTCCTTTTGTTTTTATTCACACATACATAAACATGAACACACACACACATATATATTTACACTAATTTACTAATATATATACTAATATATATAACTAATATATATATATATACTAAACCCAACCTAAACAAAATCAATTATGGCATCTCTACAAATATTCTTAAATGTCTATAATTGGTAACAGAAGCCATTGGTTTATACCAATGGCTTTCCATACTTCATACTTCTCCAATTCACTCTCGTGTGGTCATGTGTGACGTCATGAGATGCGGTGCGATTTTCGCTTCTAGCGTCTTATATGCATGTGTTTATTGTTGCTTAGGAATCATCTATGTAAACAATGACAGATTATCATCACTGTCTTGTCTGTATATTGCATAATATGTTGTAATTGACATCTTTGATAATGGCTTATGTAAGCCGAAAGCTTAGATTGTATTAAAAAAAATATGGATCAATATTGTGAATTTCTTTCTTCGTTCAACGATAATGTTATTAAACTTATCAGACGTTATGAAAAAAATTTACATAAAATAGACAACACTTGTCTATATAATTTAATGAAACGTGTATGAATATATATACTAATTTACTTTTTGTATGAATGATTCATTGTAATATAAATTAAACTGTACCATATATTTGATTTAAAAGAACTGATCTGACGTGCAAATTTTTGGGATAACAACTGAGCCATTACTCTAATCATTGAACTATTTAGTTTATGCCACATTGACTGATAAACTCCTACAACAAAAAAAAATTCTTAAATTGCCATATTAGTAAAAAATGCTCTCACTTAAATTTTCAAAAATTCAACCTTAGTGTTGTGACTGCATGCTTCACAAGTTTGTATCTGTTATCAATAACAAATTTAAAAAAAAACATATTTCGATTTGGGTTATATTTTTTCGTCTTGGATGCTACCTGAATTTTACCAAAAACAAAATAGTTTCCATGCCTGAGGATGACCAGAGGAACTGTCAAAAGTAGTTGCATATTTAAGGAAGACTTAATACAGTTTATAATTTTAAAAAACAAGGATCATAACATTCACTGAGTGATTAGTGAGTTAATCTTTAAAATTTCGTTAGCAAAGGGATTTCGCTATTTTATATTTTTAACTTTACTAATTAATTTTTTATATGAATGATTCATTGTAATATATATATATGTGTGTGTGTATGTATGTATATATATATATATATATATATATATATATATATATATATATATATATATATATATATACATACACACACACACCACACTCATTTGTATTTTATGGCTCAGTAGATGACTCTATGAATACAATGTGCATGTAAGAAAGATGATTTGTGAGAAAGTTAATTTCCAATATTAGAAAAAGTGATCACTGGCTCATGTCTTTGGAACATATACTTTTGATAATGAGTCCAGTCTTGCTGTTGTCATGTTTAGATATCATAATGATTTGTGTGTCTACGAATCTTTTTAACTTATATTCAAAAGCTATAATCATAATAGCAAGCATTTTATTCTTTTGATTCCAGAGTGCTGAAGAAGTCAAAGGTTTGCAAGAGAAATTGAAGCAAGCAGAATTCAAAATGGCTGACTGGAGGAATCAGTGCCAGATTCTAAAACAGGAACTAAAATTAGCCAATAGGGTAGGCAGACATTTTTCTTTCTTGGTCATTGATTTCTTAATTTTGAGTAACGTGAACCATGAGTAACTTGAACAATACCTGTAGTAGAATAAAAATAAATAAGCAGTCGATAATAACAATAACTATTGAATTAAAAGCAACAATGCAATTTAATTGTGCACTCTGAAATATCCCACTCTCTTAATAGCATTAATGTTGCTGCGAGGTCATGATAGTAAGGGAGGAAATGAAGAGCACCACATCTATAGTAAGTTCTAATTAAGCTTAGCCTAGCCTAGACAGGTAACCAGGTCACAATAGGAAGGAAAAAATATTTGTAACAATGATATACAAAAATTGAGGGGCTTGTAGCCACATCATGTATAATCACAGAAGGTAAGGAACATTGAGCCTGGTCAGTACCTAAATGAGTGACTGCTTGGGGATAACAGGTGCTGTAAATTTGAATGTGGGAGTGATGTAATGGATAATGGCTTGGAATTGTTAATATTGTTAATCAGAAGGCCGAGTTTCAATTCCACTTGGGTTCGTTAAATACCGTTGGGAAAGATATGAATGGACCTCTGCTCCCCACTAACTATAGGTTAATTAGTAAGACTTGTATTACTAAACCATTATTATCTAATTATTATATATTATTATTATTTACAGGTGCTGTAAATTTGGATGTGGGGGTGATGTAATGGATAATGGCTCAGAACTGTTAATATTGTTAATTAGAGAGCCAAGTTTCAATTCCACTTGGAATGTTCACTTATGTGCAAATACCATTGGGAAAGGTATGAATGGACCTCTTCTCTCCGCTAGATATGGCTTAATTAGTAAGACTTGTATGACTAAACCATTATTATCTAAAAAAAATTCTTAGAATCTAAAAATATTTTCTGGCTTTAAATAACCTGAAAAAGGTAGATAAACTGTGAAAAATGAATGAATGAATCAAATACGCATTAGCTACATGGGCATATCTTTTAGATTTATTTGCATTCTCTGGAATATAAACATATAGAAAATACTGTGGCCACAAAATGAATGATCAGTTTATATATTGATTGTAATATAGAATTGATCCCTCACTTTGTATCCACATTATAATTTCTTGTCTATCGAATTCTGATTAAGTATGAATCTGCCTATTCTCCCCCACCTATGGGTTAATTAGTGAGACATGTATCACTAAACCATTATTATTTCCAAATAAAATTCTTACAATCTAAAAATATTTTCTAGCATTAAATAACCTGTGAAGGGTTGATAAGTCATAGAAAACAAATCAATCAGTCATTGTTTCCTGACCACAATCCTATCTAACTAAAACTGATCAGGTTTAGTGGGTAGAGTAGTGGATTTGAGACGAAAGAATTGAATGGTTTTGTACAAAAAAAAGTTTGGAAGAAAGATTTTATGGTTGAAAAGTGGGTAAAATCACCTCTTTATTTGTTGTCAGGTGCAGAACTTATATCTACTGGCTATAAATATCTAACCAGATTGTCCTTCTATTCAATAAAGTGCTTCTCAGATGCTTTCATTCTCAGTAACCCCTTGTGTCTCAGCATCTTTATCATGTTGCTTGGGGTGAAAGGATTTAAAAAAACAAATTGTATGAGGACGTTTTTTACAGCAAAACATCAAAATTGATTTCAACCAAACATTACAGAATTAATATCAAAACACTGCTCATTCTTCTCAAGTTTCAGAAATGTTATTGGTAATATTTATGCCATGAAATCTTGTAATCTTCTTTTTTTATGTGCTGTGTCTCTTCAGGACATAGATGATCATGGCTATTTTGCTATCTTTCCCAAAAACTTGCTCCACCATTCATTTACTTAAGTTCGCTTGGAAGGTTATAAGTTGCTTTCCTCTGTCCCTCATGCTTTCAGTCTGTCCTGTGAGTATTAAATTTTCCAAGCCCTCTTTCCTTATTATGTAACCTAGAAATTTCTTCTTCTTCGTGCCATGTCCATTCAGGATGTTGACAATCATGGCTCTCCACAACTTCCTGTCTGTTGTAGCTCTTTTTGTCATCTCTATCAAAATTTGCTACACCATCCATTTACTCAAGCTGGCTAGGTAGGTTATATATTCTTTTCATCTCTCCCTCTTGCTGTCAATCTCTTCTGTGAGTATCAATTTAGATTTGAAAATCAAAACTATTCTTGTTTTGCACAAGTGGGACATTATGAGTAATGTGGATTTTATAAGAATGAGAAAACTCTACCAAGCATTTTATTAACTGTCAGTCAGAGTATAAGTTAGCATCATTTATTACTAAAATCTTTTTATTTATTTATATTTTTGGAGGCTATATTCTTATTTGAAAAAGAACATGAATTGAGACATGAAGATATGAATTTAAAATTTGAAACTGATATTTTTACAAATAACTGATTTTGCCTTTGTCAGATCAAGGCAGCAAGAATGGAAAATTAATTTGACAAGTGATTGATTGTTTATTTTTCTCAGAAAAGCACATGTCCCTGAAATAAATAATAATGCATTTTGCTGGGAAAATTACTTTTGAACCATTTAGGGCAGTGGTTTCCAAACAGTGCAGTTCATTACATAGGTGAGGCGGAAGAGGATAGCAGTTGAGGCAGAATGATCAAAAGACAACCAAAGATTTAGAAACAGTTTCAAAAAATTCATATGCCAAAAATAAATGTTTTCAAAATTTAAAATATTATTATGGATTACTTATGATTGCATGCATAAATAGTTATAAATAATTATTGACCAATTTTATCATTGTGATATTTTTGCATTATATCAAGTATTAAGAATATAGTAACTAGTGTCCACAAATTGGAGGAGAGAGTTATCGATGATAATGTTCTGACTTTAAATCCATTTTTAAATGTACTTTTTATCATGTAAAATTTGGTGAGGCGAGATAAAATTTATATTAAAAAATGTGTCCCAAAGAAAAAAGTTTGGGAACCACTTATTTAGAGGATAGTTTCTTTTGTTTTGTTTTTTATATTATCTTGGAACAGAGAGCTCTTTGTTCTAAATCTTTCTTTTGGTTCCAAGCCTTTTTTATGTCTCACATCCCTAGAAAATATGTCATACATGTTTGCAGCATTTAAAAAAGTAACACCACATTTGAAGATAAAGCATTATAATTTTTAGACCTTATACATTATTGTATGTAAACAATCTTGAGATATAAACTTTTAAGTCAGCAAAAATGCAAGCATAAATTGAACAATTTGAGTTTAATTAAAAAAAAATTGTACAGTAAAAGGGATAAAAATTGAACATAAAATTCAATGATTTCTTTACTCTTGCTTCTCATTCTTCTTTCTTACTAAAATCTGCAGGACTGCCTGTGGATTCAGGTTTTTCCTAGATTTTGTCTTGACAAAAGAGAACTGAATCCAGAAATGAATTGTTTAGGATAAAAATAGCATTTTTATTAATTTCAAGAGGTATAAGGTAGCATTAAAGTAGTGGTGACAAACTAGCAGTGATGAACTGTTCTAAATTCTCTCATGACACATTGGCAGCTGGCTGAGTGATGACTTGTCACTCAAGGACACAATTCACTCTGTTGCACCCAATGAAATTTCATCTTGCACCTCTGGGAATGCAGACATAATGTTCGATTCATACCTTTCCCCAAGGATGTTTGTGCTTAAGTGAATATAACAAACCCAACTGGAATTGGAACTTTGATTAACAATTCTGAGCCATTATCTATTACATCACCTCTACATCCAAACTTATGGTACCTGGTATTCCCAAGTGGTCATACATCTAGATTGTGACTAGGCTTGATGTTGCTTAACTTTGGTAATTGTATGTGAACTGGTGTTTCAACATGTTGTGGTCATAATACCCCTAGGTTGGATTAATGAACTTTAATAATTAATTTTAAATTAAATTTATGTCAAAAAAGGGTTTCGGAAAATGATAAGAATTTCCTGGTTGGGATTTTTAGCACTACTTAAACTGACTGGTCCATTCATAAAAAAGGGAAGACTTTGCTTATATATATATAGATCCTCCTCAATACAAGACATTTGTCAGAATAAAAAAATTGATGCGTGTTAAATTGATCCCTTACCTTTTAAATAGTTATCTGTACTTTGTTTTTTTTATTCACAAATGTCATTGATAATGTGTACTATTATGAATTAGGAAAAAGAACAACACCAGTAGGGTACAGTTATTAGTGATGTATCAGTTTTAGTAATGCCAGCTGTGTAGTAGTGCAAACATATGTGAAACATTTCCTAGGGATGTGAGACATAAAGTTGGGAAGAAAAAAAAAAATTATAACAAAGGTCTAATTGGCTATGGGTGAATGTAAAGTGGTTCCAACTTAATAGTATTAGTAAGAAGAATCTAAACAAATGAAATTACAGTGACACTAAAAATGTGTTTCTGTTTTGGAATGTCAAGTTTCCTAACTTGCTGAAGGTTGATAGACAGATGATGTAATTGTGGTATATAGAAAAAGCTGGGAGGGTTGATCAGATTTGGAATACAATGGTACATTCTAGAGAGTAAATAATGATATTTCAATAGGTAATTAATCTTACATCTGGATCCAGTTGCACCAGACCATAATCTTGGAATCTCAGAGATTCCCAATAAATAGAGCTGGATTCTTCACTCACAGAGACTGTCTCTGTCTACCAGAGAAATCATCCCAAGCTACTGTAAATATAGCTTGTACTACTTGTAAAAATAGGGAAAAATATTTTGGAAATAATTTTTGTAGATTAACATTCCTTAGACCTTCCTCAAGCAATAAAACTTGTCAGAACTGAAAATATTGATTTTTTTTTTATTGATTTAGAAGTGAGAGTCCTGTATTGAACCCTGACTTTTTACAGAGTTATTGGGCCTAGCTGTTTTACATACAAGAACAAACAGTTATTATTTCTAAAAAGATGTCTTTTAAATAAAGAACAAATGGATATATACATTTTTTATTAAAGAATAAAAATTTACATTAATAAAAGTATATATCTGTTTATTCTTCATTTAAGATGAATAGATATTTTCCCCCAATGTTTGTGCATGTGCTTCTGACCCCCCCCACTCCCTAAAAAAAATCAAAAAGTTTAAAAAATTCAGAAAATTGAAAAAAAAATAATTGCCTGTAAAATTTTTTCCTATTTTTTATGAGTGGACCAGTCTATGTAAGCAGGGCCAATATCTGCAGAAGAGTATACTGCATGCTCACAAAGTAACATGATGAAAGAAAAATGCCATGTTGAGAAATAAGAACATGAACACTTTCTCATATTGTATGTAGGTGTTTACTCAGGGCCTCACCTGCTCATCCAGGTGGGTAAGTAGGTGATACTTGGGACAACTTATGCCATGTCAGCTCTTCCCTCTCCTAACTTCTCATCTATCTACTCATCCCAATGTGGTGGCTGGCAATACAAAATGGAAGCCTTAGAATTGTGACACAGACATGTCTGTCTCATGCCAAGGGTGGACCAGAATTTTCCAATCCCAAGTATGACTGTTAATATAGATCAGCACCTGGATATAACCTATTTCCGGTTTTGTTGCCACTTGATCTCCCAAAATACCACATCCACTCTTTAACTTCCTATTGCTTTTTGTTTAAAGTGGATGCTGCTTAGAAGGCCAAACTTCAAAAGCATCCTTCTGCTGATCTATCAAACAGAAACACTTAAGATCAGGATAAAACTACTTCTTCCCTTTCTATGTGGGTGTCTATAGTATCACATGCCTCATAGACCATCTGAGAGACTGCAGCAGACAAAGAAAACTCTCACAAATTTTCATTTTTGAAGCCATGATCTTATTATTTTCTTTCTCCATTAGTATTACTACCAAAGTAGAGATATAATAGTGGCCATGTTTTCTTTTAATTCTCATATTGTGCAACCTAAAATAAAATAAAGAATGCCTTTTAAATCCAATCTACTTTTTGAATTGAAGAAGTTGACAGTTTTGGGAAATGAGATACAAATTTAAATAAACACACCAACAATTGGAATTCAATGAAATTCTAATACATACCATTTTGCAGAATGGTTGTGTAATACTCTCATGTGTCAGGTGCATAATGACTAAATTTTAAGGCTTCAGTATTTCTCCTTTATTTCATTTATTCTTTTCTTACTAGCATGTCAGTTGCCGTGAAATCGCAGATGTTTTCTTTCTCAGTCTTCTCTTATATGCATTGGCAAATGCTGACTTCTGTGTAAAAAATGCAAATCTTAATCAAGTTTGTCTCAGCAGGATTGTGTGGTATTCAAAAGAAAATGAAGAATGTCTTTTAAATAGAAATTCCTTTCTTGAACTTAAATGAAAGTGGCAAATAGGATTAAAAAATGAAAGGCAAATTTAAATAAACAAAGAATAACTGAATTTAAAGAAAATTCAGTGAAAATTTCAACAAAATTCTTTTAACATTTTCTTCTTTTATCTGTCAAGTCTGATCATGGCTGTTCACAACTTCCTGCTTTTGTTGCTTTAAATAAACTGACTCTTTACCATCCCTGTTCTGCCATCCACCCACAAAAACTTATTAAATAGATTACTTCCTGTTTCCCCCTGCTTTAAGTATGTCCTGTGAGTATTAGATTTTCCAGGCTTTCTTTCCTCATTATACATCCCAGAAATGTCATCTATCTCATTCTCATTGTAGGTATAAGTTTTATCATAATTCTTATATTTCTTAAGACTTCCTCATTGCTCAGATGTTCTCTCCGTGGTATTCTTAGAATTCACCAAATATGAGATTAAATAATTGTTGTATTAGGTTGATGCAAAAATAATGTCGTTTTCTCACATAGTAACATATGTGAGAAAACGACATTATTTTTGCACCAACCTAATAGCATACCAACAGATGTTAATGGGTATGCCCCCATTCCCATAAATACAGTAGTGAATACTGTATGTTGGTCTGCAGTTGGAGATTCATTGTGGAATTCACTTGACTCACTTCTATATGCCACAGACAATTCTTATATGTGTTGTTCTTTTCCTAATTATTATTGTTCATTACCAACCATGGTTTGATTATTCTATTCAGTAACCTTCCCTAGGTTACAACAATAATAATAAAACATTTTTACTTCTGTTTATAAATACAGTGATAATAAAAGCATAATTACAATTCATGTTTATACACAGAAGTAATGTGTAGGAAAAAATATGGTAATATTTTCAAATTTTGAATTTGAGAATGAGAGTTGAAAACTTAATGATATTTTTCCTCCACAAGTTGCTAAATAAAATTATTGGTATAAAAAAGTTTTCCTTTTGTCTTTCTTTTTCTAATCATTTCATCCCATTCAAAGAGATGATGCCATTACAGAGAGTGAAAGAATGAAAAGACTTAGTGAGGAAAAAAGAGGGATGGACAATAAAGGTACAAGATATAAGATTCAGGAAGACAGAAAATGGCAATTGATGTTGCATTTAAAGTTTTGAAGATTTTAGGTAGCAGTGGAGCAAGAAATTGGAAGGGAGTTCAACAGGTGAGAAGTGCGAGAAAAGAAATTGTTAGAATAAAAGAGACAGTTGCATCTACCTAGTTCAACAGCATAACGGTGAAACCTAGTTACTGATTTAGTAGCATTCTTCAATTCATTCAGTTGAGGCACTAAGGAAAAAAAAGCTTAGAACAATTACCATTAAAATATTTGTAGAAAAGACAGCAGGAAACAATGTCACATTGGTGAGAAAGTAACTGAAGTCAAGATGCCAAATCAGGTTTGATTACATGACAGACCTTTGTTTGAATTTTGTCATGAATCTCAAAATATATAGCAAGAGCACCAGATTAACTATTGCAGCAGTATTTAATACATGGATGAATGGTGGATTTATAAATGTGCAAGATGGATTCTGATGAGAAAAATGGTCTGCCACAATGCCAAGGTTGAATACTGGTGGTTACTTAAGGGAAACCATCACTACTTATCGCAGGAACTATGCTGTGCTACCAATATTGAAGTGGTCTGTCAGGGATTCACAAGGCAAATGAATATATGCTCATGATTTATTATTGTAAAATACAATAATTGCATCACAAGGCCAAAAAGGAGAAGTGGGGTGAGGCTGGTCATCGTTAACTATCTTATACTTAACTAATCTGATTCACAACGCATCCATTTATTACACGTGACTCATTCACCACAAGAAGTCATCCTTCCTCATTCATTAATACATATACCACAATACCCTATATTCACCTACAAAAACAACCACTGATGTAAAAAAATTCTTTATGTACAAATGTTCATACATAGATATATATATATATATATATATAAATATAATGATGGTATGAAATGATGGGTTGAACCTGAAAGCAAACTAAAATATAACAAAACCCAAAATGAAGATACACTCTCTGAAAGAAATACCATGTACTTATATTTAGCTTCATGGCAGAACCTGTTACAAAGAACAGGTAAGATAGGTCAATCGAACACCACCAACAACAATGCATTAGCTTCTATTAGCTGGTGGTTAAGAGTTCAGTTCCTGTTCTGGGCAATACATAAGTATATAGTACAATAACAAACTTTCCTAACAGTAGACCTAGCAATTGATTCAGTATATGCTCTTTCAACATCCTAATTTTATAACTCTCTACTTTGAGTAGCTCTTGGGCTTTGCATGGAATGAAAAATAGTATAAAAAAATCTATGACTCAGTAGATATTTTTTGAGCCATCAAATACTGTAATAAGAGATAAAATGAAATTACCAATTATCTAACTGTAATTCACCAAATGTATTTTTTTCCCA
Source organism: Acanthosepion lycidas (assembly GCA_963932145.1). Taxonomy (NCBI): domain Eukaryota; kingdom Metazoa; phylum Mollusca; class Cephalopoda; order Sepiida; family Sepiidae; genus Acanthosepion; species Acanthosepion lycidas. Next base: position 38,403,051 of record OZ010606.1, read on the forward strand.
TCTGTCTGTAAGCATATAACTCAAGGATGTCTACAGTTATAGCCTCCAAGATTCCTGTCATTACTAATTTGTCACCAGAATACATAGGGTATGGATAAATTGTTGTCTAAATTAAGCAAAAATGAAAATAAAACTGACATCTCATTTTAACAGATGTATTTATCAAAATTATACAAAAATATCTTGAACTACTAAACAGTAAATTTATTTAATAAAATTACCATTGGCTTCAACCACGACCTCCAAACATCTTTGGAATCTCCTGCATCTCTTCTGGACGATCTCCTTGTTTAAGTTGTTGAATGCTGCCATAATCCTTGCCTTCAGTTCATCTTTAGTGTTACAAGAAGTTTTGTTGGTCTCTCGATCAACTGCACCACACAAATAATAATCCAGGGGAGTTGCAGTCTGGGGAGTTAAGTGGCCAGATGTAAGGAGTGATATGGTGGCAGAAATTGTCTGACAGCCATGACTGGATTCTCCTGCTTGTGTGGCATGGTGCAGAGTAAGTTATTATTCAAGTCAAATAAAATAAATTTAAATATTAGGTTGGTGCAAAAATAATGTCGTTTTCTAACATATGTTAATAATAGTTTAAATCCATGGTCTTTGATTGTAGTTAAATGTCATTTTTATACTGTCTGCAGAAAATGGTTTATAATTCTGCTTTATAGGTAGGTTTTCAGCTAGTTATTAAAATTTGCCAATTGGGAATATCATTTGGAATAGTTAAAAGCACTTGAGATACTCATATTACTTCGCATATAAAAGAGAAAAAAAAAAAAGAAATTTTAGAAATGTTTTGTTATGAAATATGTTGAGATTGATATTTTTTCTTTTGTGTGGCTGAATGGATCTTTTTTGCTTCTAAGGAAATAGATCTTATTTCTGTTATTTGAATGCAAATTCTATGGTTCTGGGCTGAGGCCAATAAGATTTAACTTCACAACTTAAACTCACACTTTCTTATTTATGAATTCTATTTACAAAGAAAAAAATTGAAAAAACAGTAAATAAATTTAGTTGATATGTTAATGGAAATAGAATAAATAAAAGTTTTCTATTTCAGTGACCTTGAAATTTTTCTGAATTGCAAATGAATTGCATTTCTGTTCCTCTGTTGTTTCAATGCAAATTCCAAATCAAAATCTGATATAGCTGATTTTATTTAAAATTCACTAAATATAATTCACTTTAAAATAAATTGTCAGTTCTGCACTTTGTACAGATTATATTTTGGAAATGTATTTTTTTATCTATATGTCATCATGGTTGTTCATAGGTAGGTTATGTAATACTTCCTCAAAAAACAAGTTACCCTTACTATTTTCAGATCCATAAATGATTCTGTTGGGATGGTGAAAAATCATTTTTATTTTATTTAGTGACAATAAATCAGATCCTTGACTAAATATTCATTGACATTTGAATATTATAACAATATACAAATTACTTTATGTTCTGTTTCTAAGTTGCAAAGTAGCACCATGGAATTTACATGAATTTAACTCATTATTATTATTATATATATTATTCCTGAGGCTGCATGTTCATACCAAATGTTTGATTATTATTATTATTATTATTATTGTTGTTATTATTATTGGGGATTGAGTAACAACAAGTCTTCTCAAGTTTCTTGCACCTTTTTCAGTATCTTTGCAGACCTTAGGTTGCTGCAGAGTAGGTCAAACTACCACTGGCCTACAGATTTTGTATGACTGATAAAGTGGAAAGTGCTTTTGAAAATTGCTGTATATATTTATTTCTCTTTCAATCCTCATGCCATGAGAACATAGACAATTTCACATTGTTTATTAGTAGCCTATGTATTAAAAAAAAATGAAAGTAATATTGATGAATAACATAGAAGAAGCAAAGTCAGAAGAATATTTTTCATGTGCAGTGGCTTTGTGAAGTTTTTGAAAAAAGGAAAACTTTACTCAGGAAATATTAATTACTACAACAAGTATTTAGCCACAAACAATATTTTTTTGACAGCCAGAGCATTGAAAAATGTGAGGCTTAAAATTCCATGGCAGTCCCAGAGAATTTCAGTTGTAATCAATCTTGGCAGTGTGATTGCTATTATGACTATAGGAGCCTATTAGCCTTTATCTTTATTTTTAGGTTGCGTTAAATAGCAGGCAGTATTTTTAATTCTATATTTTTATTTGTAACACTGTATGAAGAGTGTTGAAAAGTTCTTGGCCTGACAAAGATGCTCTTCTAAAAAAGCAAACAAAAAATAATAACAAAAAAATGATGTTTTTTTTTTAATAAAGCCACTAAGATGCAAAGGGATACTGAGTGTTAGAGAATATGATTAAAAGAAAATACTATTAAGGAGAGAGAACAATAAAAGAACAGAAATTAAGAAGACAGAAGATAACTATTGACATTGCATTTAAATATTTAATGATCAAAGTTGACTGGGAAGCAAGAAGCCTGAAGAGAATTCCATAAGCAAGAACTATGATAGAAGAAACTATTAGTGTAGAACTTATGGTTACATCTAGAACTGTAAAATGATGTGACCTTGCTGCTAATCTCTGCATTTAAATTCATTAAGTCTAGGTACCATACAAGAAAGTTCAGAACCATGAAAGTATTTATAAAAAATGTACAGTGAAGCTATGTTACAATAGTGGGAAAGTGACCAAAGCCAAGATGCCAGGTTAGGACCAATAATATTGCAGATTCTTCATCTAGCAGAAGCACTAGACCAGAAATATGGCATCAGTATTTAATGCATGGATGGTAGACTTATAAATATGTAAGATAGATTCTACCGAGAAAAATTGTCTAGCATGATACAGTGAACCAACTTTCCTAGTTGCAGACTTAGCAATTGATTCAATATAATCTTTCCACTTCACGTCAGCAGAAAATGTTAAGCAGAGAAGGTGCAATATTTAGTATTTGGTTAAATTCTGGAAAGTAGGTTGAGTCAAGAACTTTTTCATGACCCCTTGTATCTCTAATGAATATTCACTTTTGCAAATAAAACAAAACTGAATATGCTTGTAACAAAATATTCTTGAATTAGTAAATATGAATGATGAGTAGAAAAAATTGACAAACCAGAAGAATGAATAAAAATGAATAAAATAACCATTTATTAAGTTTTAAAATAAAAATAATAATAATTTTTTATTTTATATTTTATAAATATCTGGGAAGTGTTTTAACTGAAAAAAAAGAAGATATGACACTTAAATCTGAATGTGCATTGGAATAGCAAAAGATGCCTTCCAAAAAGTTAGATAAAGTATTAAGAAACATGAAGAATTTTGTTAGAGAAAAGATAGCTTTTATTTGAGCTGAAAAAAAATCATAGATCCTATATGCTTTTGTTCAAAGCAGGCAGGCTTTTCTCCTTGTAAGATCTTATTCAACTCAATCTTTTGACCTATCCCCCCTCCTCATTTGGTCTTGTATTGAATAATGCTAAGATGATCAGACGGTAACAGCATTTTGTTGGACTGGTAAAATAATTAAGGGAGAATGAATGGTTTGCCCATTCACTTATTTATTCACTCATTTGTGTCAACTATCATGACATGCTAGTTTGGTTGGTTTGGTTTATTTTGTTTAATGGCATATCAACCTCAATGGGTTATATAATGCCGACAAAATTTTTAGGATAGATTTGTATGAATAGAATATGTATTATTTGGTTTAGATTGGTTTGATTTATTTTGTTTTATGGCATATCAACCTCAATGGGTTATTTAATGCTGACAAAATTTTTCATTGTTGGTAATAATTTTTTCCAAAAATCTATTTCTGGCAATATTTTTTTATTCAAAAATCTATTTCTGGCAATATTTTTTTATTCAAAAATTTATTTCTGGCAATATTTTTTTATTCAAAAATCTATTTCTGGCAATATTTTTTTATTCAAAAATCTATTTCTGGCAATATTTTTTTATTCAAAAATCTATTTCTAGCAATATTTTTTTATTCAAATCTATTTCTGGCAATATTTTTTTATTCAAAAATCTATTTCTGGTAATAATTTTCTTTCACTGGTAATATTTGTTTTCCGAAAATATATAACTGGTAATATTTAAAAAAAAAAAACTGTATTGCTGGTGATAATTTTTTTACAAAGTATTTCTGGTATTAAAACCTATTTTTACACTTTCATAGTGTTCTGGCCCCAGTTTGTGGGTTAACTATTTGCCCATAGCTGGGACCCTAACAGGTGCTACCACCCTGGGTTAGGGTGGACCTGAGAACAACAGCAATTAAGAGGTGGTTACACGCTCCTCAAAACCTGATCAGAGACCTTACTGTCAGACGTAGTTTATTGTCTTATTCAGGACGCGGATGTAGTTTATCATCATACCCAGGATGGGATATGCTAGTGATGAGGCGTTGTCAAGATATTTGTCAATAGCAAGGAGTAGATTTATGCCTTTTACAAGGGTATTATTGCATGTGGCCGAGTGGTTAGAACGTTTGCATTCTGACAATGAGACCCTGATGTTATCGGACTGGAGGGGTCGACCCCAGCATGCAGCCATGCAGCACCTTTGGAAAGTGCCTGGAAACCATACTACGGGTTGACCCAAGCCTTGTGAGTGAAATTGGGTAGATGGAACCCTTGGGTGCCATTGATAGCTGTGCTAGCACAAAGTCACAAGTCATTGTAGCCGAGGACTTGAGCGTGCTGGCCTTGTTCAAATTGTTGATCACGCTAGATAACATGCTCTTTCCCAGAAACTGTAACCAAGGTCTGCTCAGCATAATTGCAGTGCAAACCACAAGTGGGTTCTGTGGGTGTTGAATAAACACAAATGTGCCTGAGAAAGCGTCTGCAATAGGGATTAGCTAACCGCCCTAGTAGACGAGTGGCCAGCTATACATATATTGCATGTAAAAAGTGAATAAAATACCTTGACTGGAATTCACAACAATTTTCTTTCCCTCCTCCATGTTTTTATTATTTGTACTATTGAGCTAAATAAATTTGTATGCTATTCATTAATTTAAGATATGTGGGTATTGTGATGGATATATATATATATATATTTACAATGATGTTCTCCCTGTACAAGATTCAAGACCTGCTCAAGGTAGAGGATTACAGAGTAAGAGGAATAGTTTATGGGGATATGTGGGAAAGATAACGATTAACTATACTTGGACAGGTTAAGATTATAGATTATAGATTGGGGAATCATCATCTTGGGAGTTGGTTCCACAAAGCAGTGGTTTGTAAATCGAAGCAGTAAGGGGAACCAGCAAGCCAAGCTCAAATTCCAGGCTAATCTGTTGTGTTCATTTTCATATAAACATCCTTAGGAAAGGCATGAATCAATCTCTTTTCCTACCAGCTATGGATTAAATAGTAGGGTAGATGGGACTCTGTAGCTTTGAGTGGCAACCAGTCTAAGAAAAGGAAAAACAACTCTGAATTCTGAACTGTGGGGAAGACAATGGAAAATCACTTCACTATTTTTTCCAAGATGTCACGGCAATTCACAGACGATAAAGAAAAGGAAGAAAATTTGAACATTCGTGCCTGCAAAAAAATGTGGTGTCAAAAGGATTGCTTTTAGCATGAAACAGACTGTTTCCTCTGGGTGTTGACTTCAATGTACACTTTTATATTTACATATGCTCTGTCTCTGGTATTGAGTACTTAATCTATAAATATAACATATCTTAAAACTATATTTTATCATATATATATATATATATATATATATATATGTATATGTATATATATATATATATATATATATATATATATATATATATATATATATATATATATGTAATTTTTGATGTTTTTGTTTCCATAGCAAGTAAGTTTTTACAGGGTGGAGTCACTAGGCTCATGCTAATCTAGTTTTGAATTTAGAGTTGTCCTCCTTCTAGATTGGTTGTCAACAAATGCTAGAGAGTCCAGTCTGCTATGTTATTAACCTCTAGCTACAGAAGAGAAGAGATGTGTTCATACCTTTTACAAAGGTATTTGTAAGAATGAAAACTCAAAGGCCAGATTTGAACTTGGCATGCCAAGCATTTTGTATTGATAACTGCTATGCTATGTGCACATCCATTTGTTGCAGATAAAAATGATTAAAGTGTTCTCATGCGTCAAAGCAGGCATCTATGTTTGTGAAAGAAAGAAATTCCTACAGATTACTTATTTAAGAAGCACCTTTTTATTTTTAAATTTGTCACACTCCAGCTCCCAGTGGCTACTCAATTTGCTGAATTTTGCATCTAAACTGAAGGATGTGCAGGTGGTGTAATGGATAGTGGCTCAGAATGAGAAATCAGAGAGCCAAGTTCAAATTCCAGTCAAGTTTGTTGAATTCACTTACATGCAAATACCTGTAGGAAATGTATGAATCCATCTCTCCTCCTACCTACGGGTTAAATAGTAGGATTGTATCTGAAAAAAAATCAATGTTCTCTTCATGCATTATTCTCTCACAAAAAAATAATTCTTTGAATCTAAAATATGTTTCAGCTTTAAATAACCGCCAAAGGGTTGATAAGCCATACAAATCAAATTAATAAAAAACAGCTAAACTAAAACTATAATTTGCTTTTTCTATAAAATTCTCAAGCTTTGCAAAAATATTTTACAAATATTTGCAAAAATTAAAAATTCCCTCCCATAAGTTTCATTAACAAAGTTCTGGCCTCTAATAGGAAAAACATAATGAAATTCGGACTAATGTTCTCATTTTTGTGGTTACTTTTACAATGTTTCAGCCATTGTGCCCTCTGGCCTTGTATCTCTCATTTTAGGTAAACAAAACTGGTAATAACTGAGCAGTACTAAAATATAACAAGATGAGATATTCCTAGACATTGATGGAATGAGAACAATCTAACCCATAGATTAAATAAAAGATTCAGTTTGAAATTCTCTCAAAGATATTCGGATTGACAGATACCTGAAGAAGACTCAAAGACCAAATGACGGAAATGTCGTGATAATAACAAAAAGATGAGGATATTAATCTGAATACAAATAATGTAAATAATGATAATTCCTTACCCTTAGGCCAAAATAACAGTTAATTCTGAAGTTTAATAATTTTTTTTATATTATTTCTATCATTATGTCGGTGTCCAAAATTTGTCATCCAAAATTCCTGCTTAACTGATGTTTGCCATTATGTTGGTATATATGTTAATGTTCCTTTGAATTAATTTCTATCATCGATTCATTTGACTTGATTTTTGGAGGTTCTCAATTAGGTTCCTTCTGAGAGTGTTTGTGACCACATTGAACATTTAAATTATAGGCAAATCTGGTTGTTGATAAGCAACCAAAATAGAAAAAAAAAATTGAGGTAAAAATAGTTGTAATGTTCTCACATTTGATATGCAACAAATTTATCTTGGAATTTAGTTGCTTCTGTTTAATTGGCAGAATTGGAATTTGTTAGTGTTTTTTTAATGTTCTATGCAGTAAACTTGTTTAGTGTTGAAAGTCTAGCAGACGAGTTGACTAGCAGGTAAGGGGCATATATTCTCAATACAGACAGCCATGTGAACACTAACTTTGTAATTTCTTGCCAGATGAAATATTGATTTGGATTTTCTCCACTTCTATGATACTTCAATGTTGTACATTAGATACGCATAACTGAACTGATTTGGCTTTACAATGACTCAAAGATACTTTATAATTATATTACACACAAGGTTATATTATATGTAATAATTATCTCTATATTTATCTGTCATTCTCTTCATATCTATCTATCTATCTCAGTTTTCTTATATCTATATCAGTCTTTTCATTTTATATCTCAGTGATTTCATATCTGCCATTCTCTTCATATCTAAGTCTTTTCATATATATCTCAGTCTTTTTATATATATATCAGTCTTTTCATATCTATCTATCTATCTATCTATCTATCTATCTATCTATCTATCTATCTATCTATCTATCTATCTATCTAAGTCATTTCATATCTATCTTGTTTAGTTTTGTTCTGAGTATTAAACTTAGTTTGATTGTATTTATTTATATCTCCCTATATAGGGTGTGTGTGTGTGTGTGTATGTATATATATATATATATACACACACACATACACCTTGGTCTCTTCATATATATAACTTTAGGAGATGTTTATCTATCTCAACAGTTGAGCCATTAAGAAATTGCTTGTAAATTTTAACACCTCAAAATGAAACTACTGTCTTTTAGGCATCATAGAGAATCATTTTTACCTTTCATCAGCATGGCTGATGCTAACCTCCAGGAGAGCAACTCGTTGTACCTTCTTGGTCTCAAATTTTTCACTGACATAGAGCAATGAGTATATTGAATCAATTACTCATTCTGTTGCTAGGAAAGCTTGTTTACTGTATCATGCCAGACAATTTTTCACCTCATTCCAGAAATTCAGACAGAAACAGCCCTCTGGACTAATTTGAATCACAACACTGACAACACTCAGTTCTTGATAATGACTGAGATGGTTGAAAGTACTTGAACATAAACAGAACAAAACATAGACTCTGGACAGATTATTCACAATTTTGTTTCTAATTTGAAAATTGTAAAAATACAATAAAAGTTTAAACAAACAGAAGAATAATAGAATATTTGAAATTTAACCATTTTCTTTAAAATTCAAAAACCTTTTATTATTTAAAGTATTTAATAATAAAATTAATTTCTCAAACTATAATAATATAAATATTAATTACATTATAAAAAAATTCAACGACAACAATAGTAATATTTATTCACTTTCATTTATTAGACATTAAATTACATAACTTAGCATTCCCCATAGTTTACCTTGACTTTCGGTTAGCCTGAAGTATATTTATGAGTGTTCTTAAATTTAAAAAGTTTGAAAAACTAATGACATTTTTACTTTTGTTTATAAATAATTGTTGCAAAATAAAATCCTTACATTTGCCTTGGTAAAGTCCATCAGAGGATGAGAGATGTCAGCATAGATAAATTTTTTCTTTTGTCTTTATTCATATTGTCTTTTTTACAGATATATTTTTAGTTATATTTAAATTTTTACACACACATACATATGATCAAATATAGTTTTAAGTTATGCTATATTTATGGGTAAGTAATCAATATCAGGGATAGAGTGTATGTAAATATAAAAGTGGACATTGAAGTCAACACCCAGTGGTGACAGTCTGTTTCATGCTAAATGCAATCATCAGGCCACGCGCATTGTGTTTTTGCTTGACCATCTATATATACACATCAGTGATGCATTGTGGATAGACTACTGTATTGCATTGTGGGCAGTCTATTGTATTATTCTAATGGCTATTTAGGTGGGCACTAACAGTTGTGCTTCAAATTATTCTAGGGGAAATTGTGTTGGAATAATTTTTGATCTGAATGCAGTGTTTTGGCTATTTATAGTGTTGTTTGTTAACTTTTTTCTATTTATTATTGATTATTTTATTGTTGGTTCACAATGTTTTTCTTTTATTTATCTTTGTATATGTGGTTTGTTAATATATATATATATATATATATATATATATATATATATATATAATACATAATAAAAATATAATTTTAAAATATGATCTATTTATGGATTAAGTTCTCAATATCAGAGACATAGCATATGTATATATAAAATGGATATTGAGTTCAATGCAGAGTAGCAGCAACAGTTTATTTCATGCTTAAACGCAATCTTCAGGCCTAAAGATTTCATTTAAGCATTAAACCGATTGTTGCTGCTGGGTGTTGTTGACTTCAATGTTCGCTTTTATATTTAAAGGAAAAAAAATCAATCTTGTATCAAAGAAAACATGCGTAAATTATTTTTTAACTCAATATAAAAGTGACAAAAAATGAGAAAATAAACAATCAATTGCTGAGGAGTGGATGGATCGATTGCTGGAGGTTCTATCAACAAAATGGAAGAGTCAGAATGCTGAAAATAACATCAATCAGCTAAGTGACAATTTATATTTGTATTAATCCTGTAAGAAGAAGTGTTGGACAAAAATGGTTCTTTTAAAAGAATGTCTTCCATCATTTTTAAAGCCATATTCAAGATGTTTCAGCTATTATACATTCCAGCCTTTATCGTGTGATTAAAATTTCGAACTGAACTCTTTATTTCATCCACCATAGATTGTTCAGGTTACACATGGCATACCTCTTCTGGATGTCTCAGTTATCTCCCTTTGACTTAACTCTCCAATTTTTTGTTCTCTACTGCAGTAACTAGGTACTGAACTCATAATTTCAAGTCACTGGATCAAACACTTTTATCCACTGACCCATGTGTCCTCGAGGACATCAGTGTATGAATTTTTAGAACTTATAAACTTAATGTCTCAGTAATTATTTTTTACCAGATTGCAATTTTGTTGTTATTATTGGTTTTCTCTAGCACTCCATATTACTGGTTCCCATATTGTATTCATTTCTATGCTTGGCTGGCTTAGAAAATTTTTGTGGCCTGGCATATGTGCTGATTCCTTAAGTTTTCATATTATTTCAACCTCATCCCACAGGAGGTGGTGATCTCCCTTTACCCTCCATACTTGAAGAGTTGGGTTAAAGGAAGATAGTAGATATCTGGAAGAGGCATGGCATGTGGAACTAGAACAATCTGCCCTAGTGGATGAAATAAAGTGTTCGGTTCAAAATTCCAATCACATGAAGAAGGCTGGCGTGTACAACAGCCAAAACATCATGAATTTCACAATAAAAATGAGGACAGCAGTCCAAACAATTTAAATAATGTAAATAATTATAATACCTCGTTTCAGGAATATTTTATATATATTATTTATATATTATATAGACAAAGTACTTATTGGAAAGTGCTCAATGTCAGAGCTAGCATATTTAGTTGGATTGATGTGAGTTTGTGACTGTGGGTATGCGTTTGTCAGACAAACTGATTAATTTTTAAATTTTGGATTTATTTATGGTTGCATATATTGGTGTTTTATAGCAGTGGGAGGAAAGATTGTCATCGGAATGCCACTCATATGTACACAGACACATATACGTGCATGTTCATACATTGCAGCTCACCCAAACATAAATATATATGACAGTCCCACACTGTTCATCAATCCAACTAAATATCAATCACTCAACTAAATATATATATATATATATATACACACACACACACACACACATGTGCACACTTGCACTTACATTTAATAACATAGCAATATACATGGTAATATACAATGGTAATAACATGTAAAAGTGTAACTATATATAAATCAAATTTAAACGCAGAATTAATGTGGAAGAAAAATAGAGCTAAGTTTTCAAATTTTGAATTTGAGAGCACTATTTGAAAAAGCGATGATGTCACTGGGAAATAGAGGAGTTACAGGGACTGAAAGAAAATGAGAAGACTTTAGTGAGGACAAGTGAGGAAAGTAGGGAGATATAAGATGGCAATTGATGCTGCATTTAAATTTTTGGAGAATGTAGGTGGCAGGGGAGCAAAAAATCGGAAGTGAGTTCCACAGGTGAGAAGTGTGAGAAAATACTATTAGAATGGAACAATCTTTCTTTTATTCATATTGTCTTTACAGATATATTTTACTTTATCTGAATTTTACACACACACACAATATTTTTTTGGTTATTTGACCTCAGTTGAAATCATAATTTCCATAATCCCAACATCACAGTTAATTATAAATTTCAAAATCTTTTCCATGGCTGTAATCATATGTGTCTTGCCAGGGTTACATACAGGTTTTGCATTCAGAGTTCTATTCTTATAATGCTTGTCAATACTACTGCTTTGATATTTAACCCATAGCTGGGAGAAGAGATTCATATTTTTTCTAAGGGTATTTGTGTCAATGTAATGACCTTGATTGAAACTTGCTTAGTCAATTTCTGTTTTCGTACTGTTAACCATCACCCTACTTGTAGAGCTATATATAATATATTATTTGTCATATGTACTGTCATTATTAAGCAAAGAATAGAAATTATAACAATAATGCAAAATTTTAAAATAAATAAAAGTGAATCTAATAATCAAAATAAAAAATGAAAAAATATGTAATATATGAAAAAAATGGAAATAAAAATAATTTCATGTCTGTTTTTTCAGGTGATTTCTCAAGAAGTTGGTGAAGGTTTTAATCTGCACAGTTTAATATCAGGTAAAAGCACATGGAAAGGCAGAACGCAACAAATTATCACTTTACAGCAAAAGGTAACCATATAAAAAATAACAACCAAAACAATTGATTCAATATTTATGAAAGGGTGCTAAAATGTTCATGGCCTGACTAATAAAAAGAAAATCTGATTTTTTAGTTATTTGGTCAAACTGTAGGAAGTAGGTTGGCTGAAGAACTTTTCAGCATCCCCTCAAAATAAAGTTAGTGTCAAGAGAGAACATTTTCTGAAACATGTAAAAATACTCAAGTTAAATACAAATTTTTAATTTTTAAAATCTTTTGCTTGACATTCCGAATTTCATTTTGTGCACTCTTCTCATGACTTTTCTTCCTTCATGACTTTTAGACTTTAGTAAATTTTCCATCTTTTTAATTTTTCTTTATTCTTCCTTTTCATTCAGTCTTTGATAAATCTTCTTCCATCTTTTTAATTTTTCTTTATTCAGCCTTTTCTTTCAGTCTTGGATAAATCTTCTTCCATCTTTTTAATTTTTCTTTATTCTTCCTCCTCTTTCAGTCTTTGATAAATCTTCTTCCATCTTTTTAATTTTTCTTTATTCTTCATTCTCTTTCAGTCTTTGATAAATCTTCTTCCATCTTTTTAATTTTTCTTTCTTCTTCCTTCTCTTTCAGTCTTTGATAAATCTTCTTCCATCTTTTTAATTTTTCTTTATTCTTCCTTTTCTTTCAGTTTTTGACAAATCTTCTTCCATCTTTTTAATTTTTGTTTATTCTTCCTTTTCTTTCAGTCTTTGATAAATCTTCTTCCATTTTTAATTTTTCTTTATTCTTCCTTCTCTTTCAGTCTTGGATATATCTTCTTCAATCTTTTTAATTTTTCTTTATTCTTCCTTTTCTTTCAGTCTTTGATAAATCTTCTTCCATCTTTTTAATTTTTCTTTATTCCGCCTTTTCTTTCAGTTTTTGATAAATCTTCTTCCCTCTTTTTAATTTTTCTTTATTCTTCCTCCTCTTTCAGTCTTTGATAAATCTTCTTCCATCTTTTTAATTTTTCTTTCTTCTACCTTCTCTTTCAGTCTTGGATAAATCTTCTTCAAACTTTTTAATTTTTCTTTATTCTTCCTTTTCTTTCAGCCTTTGATAAATCTTCTTCCATCTTTTTAATTTTTCTTTATTCTTCCTCCTCTTTCAGTCTTTGATAAATCTTCTTCCATCTTTTTAATTTTTCTTTAGTCTTCCTTTTCTTTCAGTCTTTGAGAAATCTTCTTCCATCTTTTTAATTTTTCTTTATTCTTCCTTTTCTTTCAGTCTTTGATAAATCTTCTTCCATCATTTTAATTTTTCTTTATTCTTCTTTCTCTTTCAGTCTTTGAGAAATCTTCTTCCATCTTTTTAATTTTTCTTTATTCTTCTTTTTCTTTCAGTCTTTGATAAATCTTCTTCCATCTTTTTAAATTTTCCTTATTCTTCTTTTTCTTTCAGTCTTTGATAAATCTTCTTCTATCTTTTTAAGTTTTCTTTATTCTTCTTTTTCTTTCAGTCTTTGATAAATCTTCTTCCATCTTTTTAATTTTTCTTTAGTCTTCCTTTTCTTTCAGTCTTTGAGAAATCTTCTTCCATCTTTTTAATTTTTCTTTATTCTTCCTTTTCTTTCAGTCTTTGATAAATCTTCTTCCATTTTTAATTTTTCTTTATTCTTCCTCCTCTTTCAGTCTTTGATAAATCTTCTTCTATCTTTTTAATTTTTCTTTATTCTTCCTTTTCTTTCAGTCTATTATAAATCTTCTTCCATTTTTAATTTTTCTTTATTCTTCCTCCTCTTTCAGTCTTTGATAAATCTTCTTCCATCTTTTTAATTTTTCTTTATTCTTCCTTTCCTTTCAGTCTTTGATAAATCTTCTTCCATCATTTTAATTTTTCTTTATTCTTCTTTCTCTTTCAGTCTTTGATAAATCTTCTTCCATCTTTTTAATTTTTCTTTATTCTTCCTTTTCTTTCAGTCTTTGATAAATCTTCTTCCATCTTTTTAAGTTTTCTTTATTCTTCTTTTTCTTTCAGTCTTTGATAAATCTTCTTCCATCTTTTTAATTTTTCTTTCTGCCTTCTTTTCTTTTATTTTCTCATGTCTCTTTCTTCATTTTGCATTCCTTTTTTCCTTCATTTTTTTGTTCACTTTTTCATTTCTCCTATCTTTAATTGTATCTGACACTGTTGTCTGCCTGCTGCAGCTATTAAGCTAGAATTAACTACAATGCATCTGTCTTCTTAAGTCTCTGAATTAGCTCTAGCCAAATGAAGAAATACTAAAAAATGAAAGTGTTTCAGTTTCATCAGTTGTGTTTGTCTATATAATGAACACTAAGAAAATACTCCCAGCTATGGGTAAATAGCAGGATTGAAATTGCACCCTACTGCAGAAAAAAATCTGCCGTGTCAGTCATGTATTGAAAGATACATGATCACCTTAGCATGTATTATGCATGGCCCATAACTGGCTGAGGAAAATACTATAATATTTATGATCTGGCTTACAATTTCATGCAAAAAGTATAAATTGATATACAATACTGGTTTTGAAAACTTAAGAGAAATTAGGTTATTCAATTAATGTTGAATAACCAATTATTGTAGGCCAAATATTCAACAAGTCTTTATAAGACTTATTGATTGCCTATACACCTGGTAATAATGTCTAATCATCAGAATTATCTTAAAGCCAGTATTAATAAGTGAAGGTTTGACATTATAATGCAATATTATGGCTACCAGTACCAGTCTGTTTTCTATCATGTTGATATCACCATACTTCATATAAGTGACCATTGTCAAGGCTAACAACAGGTGTAACAGGTTGTTACTCCTACTGCCCAGACAGGTTAAAGTGGAATTAGAATTTACTTAATTATTTATTCACTCAGTTACTTTTCCATTAACCATGATGATATGCCAGTGATGATTACAAAGGATGAAATGATAATGATGAGACCATTTCTATTTATTAGCATGGTAGCTAGAAGAGAATTTGTATCTTTCTGTGAAGAGAATACAAGTAGTTTTATCTTTTTTTATATTTAACCTTTAGCACTCTGCATTATTAATATTACTTCCTTTTCTACTGCATTCTTTTTCAAGACTTCTCAATTGCAGTATCCTTATTGTTAATTTCACTCAAAATTGTTTTCTGTTGCCATAGCAGGATATGACAACATAACTATGATTCAAGGATCAGAGTCACTTTCAGTGGCAGGATAAACTTTTTGTACAGCAAATGAAATCACATATAGAGTGATAAAGGTTAATAAATAAAACAGACTTTTGTCAATAACTCAATTCGGTATGAACTTGAAAATGAATAATAGTCATTTAAGTTTTGCATAGCTGTAATTAGCACTTATTTTTTTAATCAAGTTCACTCAGTAAAACCACTGAGATACAAGAGGTTATTGGGTGTGGAAGAGTTAGAAGCAAGAACAGAAGAAGAGTAATCAGGAGGACAGTAGATAGTGATTGACATTACATTTAAACTTTTGCAGATTAAAGTTGGGTGGAAAGCATGGAGCCAGAAGGGAGTTCCACATGTGAGAAGTACAAGAAAAAAAACTGTTAGCATAGAATTTACAGTTATATCCAGGCAGCTCAACTGTAAATTGGTGAGACCTTTTTTGCCAGTCTAGTACAACACTTAAATTCGAAATCTAGGCACCATAGTGAGGAGCTTAATTGAGCAATTATCATGAAAGTATTTGTGGAAAAGTGACTGAAGACAAGATGTCAGATTATATATGTTGGATTTTTTCAGTTCATATATATATTTTTTGTTCTGATTCAAGAATTTTATACACAAGCAAGTAAATATATTACTCCATTGTCCATAAGGTATGAATATATATATATATATATATATATATATATATATATATATATATATACACACACACACACACATACAAGTACAGGGTTGGTACAGATGGAATAAAATTCCGATAACCAAAAACACTATTCTTAAAAGAGTGCTCACTACTGAGTAGAGCAAATAATATTTTTTCAAAATTATAACATATGCATGTTATAACATCACAACAAAAATTACAATTTTGTTTCAACACTTCTGGTATCTTACCAAGTGATGGTATTGATCGCAAAATAAAGGGTTTTTGAAAGTGTTTTGTAGTGATGTTATAACATGCATAAGTTATAATTTTGAATATATATATATATATATATTGAATAATATAATAATTGATATATATATATATATATATATATATATATATATATATATATATATATTATTTATTTATTTATTTTAGGGAAAAATCTATGACAATATTGAAAGTTTTTGTGTGATGCTTTCCATCCTTTTGGACTTTATCAGACTAAAGTGATGTTAACACTGATGCGACTACAAATGCACAAGCAAGGGGATGCTGAGAATTTTAAATTAATTTGTTCTTTATAATTTAGACATTCAATTATCCAGAATTTTTTTAAATATTTGAACATATTTTTTTTTATTTCTGTCCCAAAGTGTTTGGATTATTGAAATAAACACTCAGTCAGTTAATTACCATATGTGGTACAATTTTCTGGGCTTTGATTACCTGAATGTTAAATATTGATGGTAATATTTCTTGACTGGCAAGACAACTGATTTTGTGGTTTTATTTTTAGCATGAGTCTTTCATTTTATTATACTTTGTGATCTGCCACTTTGAAATTGAAATGCCCTCAAATAATAAAGTGAAATGAAAAAGTGTAGCGTTATCTGTTGAGGAGAAATTAAATGGTGATAACAATATTGGCCATGTTGAAGTTCAACATCCCTAATGCCCAATTTCATGTACCAAAGCAATGACTATGTTTGACAAATGTTTAAGTTTCCTTTTCAACAAGAAGCTACTCTTACAAATACATCTATTTTAATCCAGTTTTGGGAGTTACTGGCAGAAAAATTTGAGGCCAGCTGGAAACAGACAAAAATAGATAACAGCAATAACGGATCAGTACTAAATAAGAACAACATGAGATATCTCTTGGCATGGACAGTGAAATAAGAACAATCTAACCCCATAGACTAAATAAAGAGGTCAGTTCAAGATTCTCTGAAGGTTACCCAGACTAATAGACATCTGAAGAAGCCCAGAGGGTACAACAACCAAAATGTTGTGATAATAACAATAAAGATGAAGGCATGTCTAAATAATGATAACTTCAAATTCTAGAAATTCAGATAGAAACAATCTTTAACCTATTATATATATATATATATATATATACATCGTTAGTTTATGAAAAACTAGGTAATCTGTATGGATAAACCTAAGGAGGATAAAATCCAGAGAGCTCAATGTAAATCCAGAGCAAATAATTTAAATAAAAACAGACCACTTTAAGGTTCCATGTAATAAATTATTTCACCACAGCCCTTTTAAAAGGACTGCAGATCATCAGACTTTACTTCCAAACAAAAAATGAAAAGAAAATTTACACATTTTTGATGAGCCATATTAAACATATGTAAATTGAGGAAGTGAGGGGGGAGAGAGAGAAGACATGAGTGAGTTAGCAGATATTGACACATTTAAACGGTTAACTTAACGGAAGTTATATATTGATATCAAAGGGGTAGAGAAGAAAAAACCCATAGAGAGAAAAAGAGAGAAAAAAGTTATGAGAAAGTGTCACTAACTTTCTTTGTAAAAAAAAAAAAAAAAAAAAAAAAAAAAAAATGGTAGAAACAGACGTTATTTTGTTTTACTTTGAAAGTGTTATTTTGGGGGTTCATAAAGATTATAATGTTTGATATAAATTTGAATGTCTCTAGACTGTCTACAAATAATTTAATTTGATGTTTGTTAGTTATTTAAATTTTTTTAAATTTTGGGGATTTTCTATGAAATAGTCGATTAGAAAAATATTCATAGAAAGTACATTAAAAGAATAAAATTTTATTTTAAAATATAAGTTTACTTCTAGTAATCTTTTTTTAATCACTTTAAAAAATTTTATTATTGATTATTAAGTTGACATCTCTATCCATTTGAATTTTGTTCATGAATTTAACTCGTGACTGTTTCTAGATAGGTAATCTCTTTTACTTAAATTTTAGTTAAGTTAATATGGAGTAATATTTGAAGGTAATATTAAAGATCTTGCTCTGTCATATACTGTATACACCCATGCAAATATCACATATACACACGTTCCTTTACATGTTCAATCACACATATAGGTACCCATGTGCCGATATACACAGGTAACTTCATGTATTAACACCTACCTAAATATAAAAAATTTTTCCAATTTAAATATTTTATCATCATTAATGATTATTATAGGGTAAAATATTTTAATTTAAATTAAATTATCAATTTAAAAAATTTTCCTCCATATTATAAAGAATTTTAAACTCACACTTCCAACTGGGAATATTAAATGAGAAAATGAGATAAAACACTAATAACAGGACTGTAAGTCCTACTTTTATAATATTCTATGTATCCATAAATATACATCTACACACATATCCGTACACATACACACATACATATCCATATATATATACATATATTCACACACACATATATATATATATATATATATATATATATATATATATACTCATACATACACATGTAGATATACACACACACACATACATACATACACACTGTGGTGAAATAATTTATTACATGGAACCTTAAAGTGGTCTGTTTTTATTTAATATATATATATACATATATATATATATATATATATATATATATATATATATATATATATATATATATATATATATACTGGGTGCAACATCAAAATTGTCCAAATCATGTAACACCAGTTTTAGATTAAGCTCTTAATCCTTGTTATCTTAGAAATGATTAAAGATATCTTACTGGAATTCTCCAAAGTTTTTATAACACTATTATATTCTACAGTAAGCAATAAGAATGTTTAATTACTCTCCAAGCTTAACAGAAGTATCATGATGAAATTGATCATAAATGAAAATGGCATGTTCATCATTAATTAATCATAGCTAAGGATCGGAAGCTGATGAAGTTGTAAAATAAAGCTCAAATATATATATATTATTCCTGGATCATTTTCCAACTTTCTGTCCTGGAATAACAAGGTGCCACACAGGTTTCATGTACGATTTCATTTTCAAGTTTTTTTTTCACCTCCTCTTTCATGTGCCAAAAGTTTTACGAATTGAGTTGGATCTTTTCTCATTGATCTCTTTAGCTTTAAATTGAAATGATGATCCCTCTTCCTGTTGTGATCCAGTTTTCCTCTTTACTGTCCCCTCTTTTTTAAACTTATTCACTATTCTCTTGATGGTTCTTGAATAGACTTTGAAGATGGAAGCTAGAGTATGAATATTGGTACCATTATTGAAGGCCTGAATGATATTTTTCCTCTCACCATTGCTCAATTGAGAAGACAGTGGGTTTGACACTCTTTCTAGCTGAATAACTCAAAAGGTTTTTCAGTGATTCTTACAACAAATGGTGTTAACATGGCTAAACATTTTATCTAAAAACCCGGAAAAAGAAACTCAATTAGTTTAGCATTTTTTTTTAGATATTAATCATTTTGTGGGATAGATGATTATGTTGTTATATGATTTGGACAATTTTGCTGTTACACCCGGTATATATGGTGTATCTCAGCATGCAGCAAAGTTTAGAAAGTGCCTGAAAACCATACCACTAGTTGACCCATGTGAGTGAAATTGGGTAGACGGGACCCCTTTGTGAGCCATCAGTGGTTGTGCTAGCACAAAGTTACAAGTCATTGTGACCAAGGGTTTGAGCATGTTGGCTTTGTTCAGACTTCTGATCATACTAGATAATGCTCTCTCTATAAACTGTAACAAAGGTCCACTCAGCATAGTTATAGTATAAACCACAAGTGAGCTCTGTGGGTGTTGAACAAATGTGCTTGAGCAGGCGTCTGCAATAGGGATTTGATAGCTACCTGAATAGATGGTCATCATTGGATATGAGTGGCCATCCATCCATCCATATATATATATATATATATATTATAAATTAATTGACTTAAAATATGGTTTTTTCGCTACACAGTTCTAACCATGTTCCAAAAATGGAAGCTAAAAATTCTAATTACATTTAATTGTTCTTGAAAGAAATATAGTATATTAAAAATTAAAAGTAAAAATATTTCAAATCGTAGTTAAATAAAAAGTATTCTGATGTAGACACCTCCCAAAAATCTTTAAATATATGAAGGAAAAAAATGCTGTAAGAATTTTAGCCGTTAACAATAAAATTTATAAAAAAAAAAAAAAAAAAAAAATCCAGACGACACGCTATTAATGGATGTTAGATTTCATTGAAAAATACATCCCTACCCACTACCAAAATGTAACAATAACTGATACATTAAAATATAGTCATATTGAACACCCAGACACCCCTAGTCTAGCAAAATAGATTTATCTGTAACCTTGGAAACATGAATTTTGTTTTAGCTGTGTATTTAAAACCCAGTAATTTTTAAAGTTACTCTAAAATTTGCTTGAGGATGAAATGGAACTAATGTCTTTAATTTAATTACAAAATTAAATTCAGGGATTTTAGCTTCCATTTTTGAAACATTTTTGAAACATGGTTAGAACTGTGTAACGAAAAAAAACATATTTTAAGTCAATTAATTTATAAATTTTTATTTGCTCTGTAAATTTACATTGAGCACTATTTTGTAAAAATAAAAATATCTATAAGAACACCAGATTATATATCTTACTGTTCTTTCTTTATATATATATATATATATATATATATATATATATATATATATATATATATATATATCCACATATATATATATATATCCACATACAAGCCTGTTTCACTGTATCACAGCTCATCAGTATGTCTAGACATCTGATTGCTTCAAGCCGGGATCAAAACTTGTCAGATTTGACATCAGTCAGAGACTCTATTCCCAAGCTATCAGTGCATGAAAGAAAGGGAATTTTTTTAAATGTATTATATATGTCATGTATATAAATGCCAAATCAGCAGCTAGAGCACTCAATTCATAACTGAAGAGTGATACATTATAAGCAGAAGCAGCCACTTTTTTAAAAATTCCTTTTCCCCATAGTGCTCAATCGGTGAATGAGAGCAAGTAATATATATATATATATATATATATACTTAAAGATAACACAATGCAACTCAGACCAAATAAAATATCACGTTAAATTTTATAATAGCAACAACAAAGATTTTGATAATTGTCTGAGATTTTGTACCAATTGGAAAATTATCTTTAGGAATCTGTCTGAAACTATGGGGAAAAAATTCACTATGAGAAGTCAGTCATATTGGTTACTCATATTCTGTGAAACATGTTTGAATGTGAATCATGTTGGTAAAGATACAGATATTGCAGAGAGAGAATATAAAATTATGGAAGCTTTCAACACAAAATTTTTTAAATTGATATGCACACCCCCTACCCACCAAAAAAAAAAAATACATTTCTGGTAAAAAATAACTTGGCTCAGGTGGAAATGGAAAACCAGTTAAAATGTTCTTTTAGTTAAAAAAATTAATCTATATTGATTCAAACAATAATTCTCTGTCAGTCTCAGGCAAAAAAGATATTGACATTTTAACAATTGATTACTCTATTTTCAGTTTATACACTGGATGATTGATTAATTTTCTATGGCTTATCAACCCTTTGCAAGTTATTTAAAATCAGAAAATATTTTTAGATTGTAAGAATTTCTTTTTGGGAGACGATAATGTAGTGATACAAGTCTTACTAATTAACCCATAGCTGGAAGGAGAAGAGGTGGATTCATACCTTTCTCAAGGATATTTATATGTAAGTGAATATAACAAACCCAAATGAAATTGGAACTCAGCTCTCCGATTAATAAATTTGAGCCATTATCCATTACATCACCTACACATCCAAGCTTACAAAACCTGGTATTTCCATGCAGTCCCATATTTGCGTACTGACCACACTAATGGAACTCTCTTTTCCTTGCTTTCCAGTCAAATTTGATCTTCAAAAATATAAATGCAATGTCAACTGTTTTCAATTTTCTTAATTCTCAATGTATTTCTTATATTCTTTCACACTCAGTAATCCCCTGCTTGTTAGTTACTTTGTTGCCTTGTCTGAGGTATAAAGATTCTGAAAAAATACACTTTTGACTCCCTTGGGAATGTTTATTGTTCTAAAAAACGAGCGTTAGAATTTTAATAAAACACAAACATATGAAAGTTGATTTATACATTTTCTTTAGTCTTGAGAATTAACAATAAAGATATTAAACACTATTTATTTATTAGATTGAATAAAAACTTGTTTTCATAGTTATTTATAAAATGGTAAATAATAAATATTGCATTGTAGTTGGTTTATATATTTTGATAATTTTGTAATATTTTATAAATTTTTGAATGAAATGGTTTCTTTTCAAATTTGTTTCTTTATAAAATGGTAAATAAATCTTTATAAAAGGTAAATAATTGTACTTGGTCCACATATTTTTAGATATTTTTTACATATTTGTACAGCAGGTTTAATTCTTTGTAACCTTTCAGGGTTAAAAGTTTATTAACCAAAAAGTGTATACAAAAAATTAAATCTGCTTAAAAAAAAAGCAGAAAAACAAAAATAAGTTTTGAATGTTTTGGGGGTTTTATTTTCAGATTTCTGAACTTAAACATCAAATTGAAGACTTACAGTCCAGAAATGAAAATTCACCAAAGGAGGCTGCAGCGAGTGAAAAGAGCAATTCAAACCCAACTCTTCGACGACTTGTACAAGAAAGAAAAGAGGCACATGATGTTGGTATTCAGTTAATATATAAGCTTCATTTTTTTCTACATGAAATATATAAGCTTAATTTTTTTTATAGAGGTAACTGTTCCATCATATAAGTGTTTATATTTAACTAGGCTGAAAAATATATTTCACTTTATTAGCATTTTGTGAATTTTCGAAATTCTCATTGCCCCATATCTTCTTATATGTGCCATGTCCTTTCAGTGTGTGGACGATCATGACTCTTCACAACTTCCAGTTTTTGTTGCTTTCAGTAACTGTTGACTTTTTACCATCACTTACCCTTGTTCTTTTATTCAGTCACACTATCTTATTAAATAGGTCAGTTACTGTTTCCTCCTGCTGTTTATCTTGTTTTTAATATGTCCTATGAAAGTTAAATTTTCCAGGCCGCCTTTCCTCATTATGGGACCCAGAAAGTTAAACTGCCTCTTTCTGATTCTGTAGTTTCAATTTTGCTTAAAACTGCCTCATAGAAGGGAAAATTAACAGACAGAGAAGTAGAGGAGAAAAGTAACAGGTGGAGAACTAAAAGGGAAAAGTAAAAGATAGAGATGTAAAAGGGAAAAGTAACAGGTGGAGAACCAGAAAAAGGAAAGTAACAGATAGAGATGTAAAAGGGAAAAGTAACAGGTGGAGAACTAGAAAAGAGAAAGTGACAGATAGAGATGTAAAAGGGAAAAGTAACAGGTGGAGAACTAGAAAAGGGAAAGTAACAGATAGAGATGTAAAAGGGAAAAGAAACAGGTGGAGAAATAGAAAAGGGAAAGAGACAGAGATGTAAAAGGGAAAAGTAACAGGTGGAGAACTAGAAAAGGGAAAGTAACAGTTAGGGATGTAAAAGCAAAAAGTAACAGGTGGAAAACTAGAAAAGGGAAAGTAACAGATAGAGATGTAAAAGGGAAAAGTAACAGGTGGAGAACTAGAAAAGGGAAAGTAACAGATAGAGATGTAAAAGGGAAAAGTAACAGGTGGAGAACTAAAAAAGGGAAAGTAACAGATGGGGATGTAAAAGGGAAAAGGAATAGGTGGAGAACTAGAAAATTGAAAGAGACAGATGTAAAAGGGAAAAGTAATAGGTGAGCAACTAGAAAAGGGAAAGTAACAGATAGAGATGTAAAAGGGAAAAGGAACAGGTGGAGAACTAGAAAAGGGAAAGAGACAGAGATGTAAAAGGGAAAAGTAACAGGTGAGGAACTAGAAAAGGGAAAGTAACAGATAGAGATGTAAAAGCAAAAAGTAACAGGTGGAAAACTAGAAAAGGGAAAGTAACAGATAGAGATGTAAAAGGGAAAAGTAACAGGTGGAGAACTAGAAAAGGGAAAGTAACAGATAGGTATGTAAAAGGGAAAAGTAACATGTGGAGAAGTAGAAAAGGGAAAGTAACAGATAGGGATGTAAAAGGGAAAAGTAACAGGTGGAGAACTAGAAAAGTCAAAGTAACAGATAGGGATGTAAAAGGGAAAAGTAACAGGTGGAGAACTAGAAAAGGGAAAGTAACAGATAGAGATGTAAAAGGAAAAAGTAACAGGTGGAGAACTAAAAAAGGGAAAGTAACAGATGGGGATGTAAAAGGGAAAAGGAATAGGTGGAGAACTAGAAAATTGAAAGAGACAGAGATGTAAAAGGGAAAAGTAATAGGTGAGCAACTAGAAAAGGGAAAGTAACAGATAGAGATGTAAAAGGGAAAAGGAACAGGTGGAGAACTAGAAAAGGGAAAGAGACAGAGATGTAAAAGGGAAAAGTAACAGGTGAGGAACTAGAAAAGGGAAAGTAACAGATAGAGATGTAAAAGAAAAAAGTAACAGGTGGAGTATTAGAAAAGGGAAAGTAACAGATAGAGATGTAAAAGCAAAAAGTAACAGGTGGAAAACTAGAAAAGGGAAAGTAACAGATTGAGATGTAAAAGGGAAAAGTAACAGATGGAGAACTAGAATAGGGAAAGTAACAGATAGAGATGTAAAAGGGAAAAGTAACAGGTGGAGAACTAGAAAAGGGAAAGTAACAGATAGAGATGTAAAAGGGAAAAGTAACAGGTGGAGAACTAGAAAAGGGAAAGTAACAGTTAGGGATGTAAAAGGGAAAAGTAACCGGTGGAGAACTAGAAAAGTCAAAGTAACAGATAGAGATGTAAAAGGGAAAAGGAACAGGTGGAGAAATAAAAAATGGAAAGAGACAGCGATGTAAAAGGGAAAAGTAACAGGTGGAGAACTAGAAAAGTCAAAGTAACAGATAGGGACGTAAAAGGGAAAAGTAACAGGTGGAGAACTAGAAAATTGAAAGAGACAGAGATGTAAAAGGGAAAAGTAATAGGTGAGCAACTAGAAAAGGGAAAGTAACAGATAGAGATGTAAAAGGGAAAAGGAACAGGTGGAGAACTAGAAAAGGGAAAGAGACAGAGATGTAAAAGGGAAAAGTAACAGGTGAGGAACTAGAAAAGGGAAAGTAACAGATAGAGATGTAAAAGAAAAAAGTAACAGGTGGAGTATTAGAAAAGGGAAAGTAACAGATAGAGATGTAAAAGCAAAAAGTAACAGGTGGAAAACTAGAAAAGGGAAAGTAACAGATTGAGATGTAAAAGGGAAAAGTAACAGATGGAGAACTAGAATAGGGAAAGTAACAGATAGAGATGTAAAAGGGAAAAGTAACAGGTGGAGAACTAGAAAAGGGAAAGTAACAGTTAGGGATGTAAAAGGGAAAAGTAACAGGTGGAGAACTAGAAAAGGGAAAGTAACAGATAGAGATGTAAAAGGGAAAAGTAACAGGTGGAGAACTAAAAAAGGGAAAGTAACAGTTAGGGATGTAAAAGGGAAAAGTAACAGGTGGAGAACTAGAAAAGGGAAAGTAACAGATAGAGATGTAAAAGGGAAAAGTAACAGGTGGAGAACTAGAAAAGGGAAAGTAACAGATAGAGATGTAAAAGGGAAAATTAACAGGTGGAGAACTAGAAAAGGGAAAGTAACAGTTAGGGATGTAAAAGGGAAAAGTAACCGGTGGAGAACTAGAAAAGTCAAAGTAACAGATAGGGATGTAAAAGGGAAAAGGAACAGGTGGAGAAATAAAAAATGGAAAGAGACAGCGATGTAAAAGGGAAAAGTAACAGGTGGAGAACTAGAAAAGTCAAAGTAACAGATAGGGATGTAAAAGGGAAAAGTAACAGGTGGAGAACTAGAAAAGGGAAAGTAACAGATAGAGATGTAAAAGGGAAAAGTAACAGGTGGAGAACTAGAAAAGGGAAAGTAACAGATAGAGATGTAAAAGGGAAAAGTAACAGGTGGAGAAGTAGAAAAGAGAAAGTAACAGATAGAGATGTAAAAGGGAAAAGTAACAGGTGGAGAACTAGAAAAGTCAAAGTAACAGATAGAGATGTAAAAGGGAAAAGTAACAGGTGGAGAATTAGAAAAGTCAAAGTAACAGATAGAGATGTAAAAGGGAAAAGTAACAGGTGGAGAAGTAGAAAAGAGAAAGTAACAGATAGAGATGTAAAAGGAAAAAGTAACAGGTGGAGAACTAGAAAAGGGAAAAGTAACAGGTGGAGAACTAGAAAAGGGAAAGTAACAGATAGGGATGTAAAAGGGAAAAGTAACAGGTGGAGAACTAGAAAAGGGAAAGTAACAGATAGTGATATAAAAGGGAAAAGTAACAGGTGGAGAACTAGAAAAGGGAAAGTAACAGAGAGATGTAAAAGGGAAAAGGAACAGTTGGAGAACTAGAAAAGGGAAAGAGACAGATGTAAAAGGGAAAAGTAACAGGTGGAGAACTAGAAAAGGGAAAGTAAAAGATAGAGATGTAAAAGGGAAAAGTAACCGGTGGAGAACTAGAAAAGGGCAAGTAACATATACAGATGTAAAGGGAAAAGTAACAGGTGGAGAATTAGAAAAGGGAAAGTAACAGATAGAGATGTAAAAGGGAAAAGTAACAGGTGGTGAACTAGAAAAGGGAAAGTGACAGAGAGATGTAGAAGAAAAAATTAATGGGTGGAGAACTAGAAAAGGGAAAAGTAACAGGTGGAGAACTAGAAATGAAAAGTAACAGGTGAAAAACTAGAAGGAAAAAGTAACTAACAGATGTAGAAGAGAAAAGTAGCAGGTGAAGATCTTGAAGGGAAAAGTAACAGCTAGAGATATAGAAGAGAAAAGTTACAGATAGAGATGTAGAAAAGAAAAGTAACAGGTGGAAATCTAGAAGAAAAATGTAGAAGATAGAGAAGTTGAACAGAAAAGTAACATTCTTATTGCAAGTTTGCAGATCTAAAAAAAATCTCTGAATATTAATTCATTTTAGGAATATCAGGCAAAAGATATTCAACTTGTGATACTGAAATGTTAGAAACATATTTATGTAATAACTTAATTAAGAATTGCTTGTAACAAAGAAATATATCTGATCAAGGATAATACTTATCTTAATTCCATCAAACAAACCCGAGAGGCATATTTTGCATAATTATACATTAGAGTTTACATTAAACATTTCTTCTGTTTGTATCTTGATCTTCATACAATGTTTTAACAGTTTCTCATGTTTTGTCTTGTATAATTTGCTGCTGAGAAAAACAATATCTGGTGTTTATCATTATGGATTTTCTCTGCAGTCATTAAATGTATTTTAAAAGTCTTCTCAAATTATATTAACATCAATTGCTATTGATTGTATACATATCAATCACATTTCTTGATTGACTGTGGCCTAGGCATTTTAATGACTAAGTACATACAGAAGTATATTTATAAGAGTAGACAGTCTTTTGATACAGGTAAATATATGTATGTGTGTAATAATGGCATCCTAAATTTCCAGAAACTGGTTCTATAAAGACAGGTAATTTTTAGGAACCTATTCTGCTTATTTTCTTTTCAATCTGAGAATTGAAACAAATCACTTTATTTAATAGAAAACATTTATTTATTAAGATATTTCCAGATTGAAATTCTGTTCTCTTCATATTTCTGTTCAAAAGTATGATGCTTTTTGACTCTAGTGTCATCAGCTGCATTATGGTCACTTAGCTACATTCAGATTGAATTGCTGTAGTCTTAAAGATCCAATGGAAGACCTATCAAATTTATGACTAGAAGATTTGCCACATTTTTAACTTCAAGACAATTTCTTTTGTCAAAATAAACTATGTTCATCATAGAAAACCTTCTTTCAGCCTCTGCAGAACTTACAGCAATAATATTAGTTATATTTTTAGCTATTATATATCATCTATTAATATATTAGGTTGGTGCAAAAATAATATCGTTTTTTGACGTTAAAAAATACGTCAAAAAACGATATTATTTTTGCACCAACCTAATATAAGATTATTTTCAGCTAATCCAACAACTGGTTCACGAAGCTTTTATAATTTTAAGAATTGTTTTGCACAAACTGGTAGGATGTCACCACTTGGCATGTGTGTATGAATGCTACTTTTGACAGGCACACAATATTTTTCTACATGTTTTGTAGAGGTGACTATTCCATCAAATAAGTGTCTGTATCTAACTATGCCGAAAGATATATTCATTTTATTAGCATTTTGTGAGTTTTTGGAATTCTCATTGTCACATATCTTCTTGTATGTACGGGAACTTCAATGTAGTGTAATGATTATTGAGCTTATCTTTCTAGATCAGTTATCTTTCTAGTTCAGGCCTCACTGGGTGCTCTACACATTCAGCCTTGTACTACATCTAAGCTATGTTTATAAAATCATTGGGTACTTCAATGTGGTGTAACAGTTAACAAGCTTGTCTTACTAGATCGAGTACAACTGAATAGTGAGTTTGTTCCTTACTGGGTTGCCTTATACTTTTGGCTTCGTGCCACATCTAAGCCATGTTTAGAAAATCATCATATCTTCTTATATGTCCTTTTAGTATGTGGGTGATCATGACTCTCCACAACTTTCCAGTTTTTTGTTGCTTTCAGTAACTATTGACTCTTTACCAGCCATCTTTATCCTTGTTCTTTTAGCCATTCACACAAAGTTGTTAGGCCAGTTACCGTTTCCTCCTGCCATAATCACAAATATAAAAAATAGATTCAGTCCAATTTATATAGTGTTTCTCTTCTGATTTTGCAAGCCAGTGTGAACCAGGCAAAACCTTGCCTGTAGAATATATTAAACCATTTTCCCAGACATGCATGTGTGGAAATCCCTATAAGTAGCAGTGACCCCTTTTCATCTTTTGGGTATGTGCAAAAAGAAAAAAAAAAACAGTGAGTGTGCTGTAAATCAGAAGGAGCTAGTTCTCTTTCACTATGTGCCAGACAAAGTAAAAAGAAGGCAATGCAAGGGCCAGCAACTGAAGTCTTCCCTCCTTCAAGCCAAAGTCAGCCCTAACACTCGGGAAACAGAAGCTGTTGATTCTCTATTCTGATGAAGAGCAATTCATTTTGTCTGTTCCACTTTCAAGGAGAAGAGAAAGACTGAAGACAAAGTAAAAAGAAGGCAATGCAATGCTCAGCAACTCCAGCCCAGACCATCACCTGACCTTCCATGCAATTGATGCCCGAGACTGTTCTTTTGCAATGAGAATGCTTGTAGGTTTAGGTAGAAAATACATATCTGGTATTTTTTTTATCCTGTAACAATTATTGCAGACTCGATATGAGTCCAAGTAAAAAATGAAAAACATAAAACAATATAAAACAAATGTCAACTAATTTCATGTATTGACAAAAGGAATTACAATTAGAATAAAAGAAGAAAACATTTAAAGTCTAATTGCATAGAAAACATTTAAACTAGAGAATGTGCGTTTTTGGTGATGTGCTAAAAGAAAAAAAAAAAAACAGTGAGTGTGCTGTAAATCAGAACAGGATAGTTTTCTTTCACTATGGGCTGAGATCAGGATAGGACATAAAATTAGTGCTATGTGCATTAGATGCATAATGGCTGAGACTATACACATCAACAATTTACTAATTTCTCAGCAGAGCAAGTTTAATTTTTTCTTTGTTAAGGAATGATCTTAAGAGTCTCTGTAAATACAGAGACTCTTAAGATCATTCCTTGAAATTTTCTCTACATGAAAAATGTTCCTGACAGAATAAATATTTCTACCTCATTTTGTTTCACTCTTTTGTTTGTCTATTTTCTCAACCAACTTTTAGTTTTTGTTCGACACAACTCCTGATCCAGGAACAACAGAGGCCTTGTTCCTCTTATGCTACTGCAAACTTTGATTCACAATTGTGTCTCTATTGATTTAGACACAGGTCTATGTATTTATTATTGTTTATATATAAGAATTGAAATCTGGTTGAAAAGGAAATTCTTTCGTTTCTGAATGATAAATTTCTATTCTGCAGGAACTTTTATAGAGTAAAAGAGTTTAATCCTTAAAGAGTGCTCATTTATTGTTTCCTTGTGCCAGAGCAAAGGAAACTTATTAAATATTCGTATTAAAATTCTGTTTTCTGTTTTTATTGGCAGAAAGTAATCATTCAACTGAAAGAAGTTCAAGAACAACATACTTCCCTCAAAAGCAAATTTGAGAGTGGGAAAGCCAGGTATATCTATCTATTTGAATAATTACATTTATTTAAATAAATTTTATTTATATTATTTATTAATTCATTTACCTAGAATTTTAATTAGAAATTTAATGATGTGTCTCCAAATTTCTTTCACAACATTTTCTTTAACAAACATTTAAGATATTGACTTTTGCCTTTGATGTGAGAGTTTCAATGAGAGGATGATGTTTGAAGTTCTAAGATGAAAATATTATTCTTTTCTACCGAGGCTCAAAGTTTAGTATCTGCTCAATCCTTGCTCCTTATCAGATGAAATTACAGTATGATACCAGAATAGTTTGATTTACTGATTTGTTTTTTATGGCTTAACAACCCTTTGTGGGTTAGTTAATGCTGAAACATATTTTGAATTGTAAGAATGTTTCTTTTCTGTTTTCGCCTTCTTCTATTTTTACCCCCTCTTGTTATTATTTATTGAGAAATTTCTCAATTCCACTTGTTGAGAACTTTGTCAATTACATTTAACCATTGCCAATTATTCCACAATATTCAAAAACATTACAAAATCAGTTACATTTTCCGACTGAGAATCCTACCTAATATTATGATGTAATGGAATAACCTGGTACCCCCATCAGTGACTACACTATAGGTAGTAACTATCTGTAAGTATCTGTAAGTCAACGAACTACAGAGACTAGCTGGTATCTGTTCCAGCTAGATGGTCGAACTCTCTGCCTCTGAGCAACGAGGAACCCGGACGAGGCTCTGTCGAAGGGCAGAGTCTCATTCGGGGAGGTTGACCAACCCGACCCTGTTTATGCAGGTTCTATGGGGATTTTTTGGCTGAGCCTATGGGCTTTGAAGACCCACATAAAACTCAGCCTTGTGCCACATCTACCCTCGTGGGGTAGGGGCTAGTAAATACCGACTAGCTGGGATCTGTTCCAGCTAGATGGTCGAACTCTCTGCCTTCGGGCAAAGAGGAACCCGGAGGACGAGGCTATATGCCGAAGGGCAGAGTCTTGTTCGGGGAGGTAGACCAACCCGTTTATGCGGGTTTTACGGGGATTTTTTGGCCAAACCTACAGGCTCGGATGACCCATGTTAAACTCGGCCTTGTGCCACATCTACCGTCATGGGGGGGGGGGGGCTAGTAAATATTGATTAGCTGGGATCTGTTGAGTATGACTCAGACTTATGCAAGAATTACTGACCTTCCAATAGTAGCACTCACTACTGGATTGACTTGCAATGACCTTGTGCATAATTGTTACCTTTATTCTTATTGTACTGGTTTTTACAATAAACCTTTACTTATTTTATCCACCTTGTTTTTTAATTATATATTCCTATTAGCACGGAATATAACACATTATTAAGTGAGAAAGAATTGGAAAAAGTGAGTGAAAGTGGAAAAGGAAGAGAGAGTGTAAAAGAAGAAAGGTAAAAAGTAAAGATGCTGGAGAAAAATAAAAAGGAAATCAGGTGAAAGGAAAAATAAATAATACATAACATATATGAAGATACAGAAGGATTGGATACAAAAGAAAGATAATAGGCTTGCTGGTTGGAGGATATCAAGAGATAATGGCTAAAAGAGTGAGAAGCAGCTGGAAATGCATCAAAGTTGTGATACATTAAAATTCTTTATGAAGAAACAGAGAAAAATGATATAGAAAATGTTTGTGCATTTCTTAATTCTTTTTTGCATGTGGAATTAATCCATGCTTGTATAACATTGAGATAAATACCTGAATGAACAGTGAAGATTGAAAGTGATAAGGTAAAGAATGAGAAGATACAGGTAAATCATGAGAGAAGAGCAAAGGTATAAGATCTTTTTTGTTAGAATGTTTGAATTTAAATATAATATTATCTTGTTCTGTTTTTAAATTTTAGAAATCAAGTGCTGTCAAATGAAGTAAAAATTCTGAAGCAACAAATCCAAACTTTATTAGACAAAGGCCAACATGATGATGAAATGATATCTACTTTAATGGTTTGTAATCATTTTTTAATTTTATCTTGAGTATTTTTTTTACCCATGATGCTCTCTTTTTTATTTTAATTTCTATTTCTTCTATTTTTTGTCTTCTCCTAACTTTTATATATTTTTTCTCTTTAAGATATTATTTAACTAAACCCTACCTAAGATATCACACATTATATTTTGAGATTTTGATGAAATAATATCTACTTTAATGATTTGTAATCATTTTTTATTTTCTGATGAGTTAATTTAAAAAATTTTTTTACCCATGATGCTCTCTTTTTTTATTCTTCTGTTTATTTCTTCTATTTTCTGTCTTCTCCCTACTTTTATATTTTTTCTCTATATTTCTTATTTGTTTAATTAAATCCTACCTAGGATATCACACGTTACATTTTGAGTTATCAATATTTTATATATGCCACCTCTTTTGATTTTATGATATTCAGAGAGAAAAGCAAGAAATGTTCAAACATGTTTTCAAGGAAACCTAACTTGTTTTGATGAGACTAAAATAAAATAAGTATTGATCTTTTTTAGATGCAACTTTCTCACATGAAGGACTTAATGCAAGAAAATAACCAGTTAAAGCAGCAACACCAAGAGATGAAGCTCCCAAAAATGTCAGCAACAAAACTGAATGATGACTACATTGTAGAACAATTGAACCGGATCATAGCAGAAAGGGATGAAAAGATCAGAAGTCTTACTGAAAGTCTTAAGCACTTGTCTGGTGAAATGGTAAGTAAAATTAGCAGCATAAAAGAAAATGAGTGGGTGTTGATTCTTCACTATAACATTGTAACACTGGTTAAATGTTGTGCATGTTACATCACCGTATGAAGGATTGAAACACCATTAACATTTTACCATATTGTTGGATTATCAAATGGCAGAACTGACACACCATCAACAAAGTCCTCCATTGCCCAGAAATGCTGAGCATTGAGGTTGCCATCTTCAAGCATCCCCTCAGGTGGTAAAGACATGTCACTAGAATGGCTCCTTCAAGACTTCTACAGACCATCATTTACAGTGAACTTGTCAACAACAAACAACGTTGCAGAGCCCAAAAACACAGATTCAAAGACCAACTGAAGTCTTCCCTCCTTCAAGCCAGAATCAGTCCTAACCCCTGGGAAACAGAAGCCGTTGATTCTCTATTCTGATGAAGAGCAATTCATTTTGTCTGTTCCACTTTCGAGGAGAAGAGAAAGACTGAAGACAAAGTAAAAAGATGTCAATGCAACGCTCAGCAACTCCAGCCCAGACCATCACCCAACCTACCATGCGATTGATGCCTGAGACTATTCTTTTG
Source organism: Acanthosepion lycidas (assembly GCA_963932145.1). Taxonomy (NCBI): domain Eukaryota; kingdom Metazoa; phylum Mollusca; class Cephalopoda; order Sepiida; family Sepiidae; genus Acanthosepion; species Acanthosepion lycidas. The sequence goes on from OZ010606.1 coordinate 38,436,809, forward strand.
TAATGAGAATGCTTGTAGGTTTAGGTAGAAAATATATATCTCCTGGTATTACTTTTATCTTGAAACAATTATTGCAGACTCGATATGAGTCCAAGTAAAAAATGAAAAACATAAAACAATATAAAACAAATGTCAACTAATTTCATGTTTGACAAAAGGAATTACAATTAGAATAAAAGAAAACATTTAAAGTCTAATTGCATAGAAAACATTTAAACAAGAGAATATGCATTTTTCTGTGTGTGAAATTTGTGTAGGCCTACGTGATAGACACATGTATGAAAGAGTTCAAATGTCAGAAGAGAGAAAACCATGATAATGAACATGCCCAAGTGGAGGCACTTTACCCATGTACACCTACATCTTATAGCCAGAGTTGAAAGGGTGTAAAAGACAAAAGACTATGGAGAGAAATACACATTTTTTATGGGCTTAAAGAGTGCCCCCAGAGATGTTTTTTTTTTAGTAAAGTCAAGTGGGATAACCCACACCTTTCCTGACTTGGCCTCCTGAACCATGTTGGCTTCAAGCATTGTGTAAGCAATGGATAAACCAAACTCAGACATTAGTGGTGCTGTTGCTGCCACCAATATTGTTCGGTTGTCAGTACATCAGGTATTGGTGTCCCTATCATAAAGAAAACACTAAATGTTGTCAGCAAGGACTATTCAAGAGGTCAGATCTAGTAGCTATGTCTTTTTGTTAAGGTTTACTAGCATAGATTCACCAAATACACTCAAATCCTCTCATCCTAAATGGAGCTTTTTTTATTAACCGGGAACTGCTCATTTTAATTAGTAGTTAGACCAGCTTATTCTAAGAGAATTACATATACTTTTGTTAACTTGGCACAGCTGGAGTAATGTGAAATTAATATTAGCTCAATTTCCAGGAGGCCATCCTTCCAGGTAGTACCTCTTCTTTGAGAGAAGGCTTAGGTTATTACCTGGTGTTTGAGGTGTTCCCAGAGGGGAAGTGGTAAAGAGGCTTCAGTAATTTTTGAAAGGTTTTCCACAGTAAACCTCAAATTTGTGTCACATTCTGTTGTGACATGGGTGGGCAGATAAATACCTATTTTTGTTAACTTCAGTTACTGAGTTCAATCCTGGTAATCATTATTGAATATTTTCTTCTTAGATGCCATGTCCTTTCAGGATGTAAGCAATCATGTCCCTCCACATCTTTTTCTGTAATATCTGTGAAATAATATCTTGGGAAGGACAGTTGAAAAGTTTCTCATTACCTTTTCTATGGTTTTAGATTCAGATTAACTGGTTGCCATTCAAATCTTGATAGCCCACCTGACCGACTGTAATCCATAGCTGGGGAGAGAAGAGACAGGTTCTTGCCTTTTCTGAGGACACTAGTATAAAGCAAACACAACAGACTAGGCTAGAATTGGAACCAGGCTCACCAATTTCATACTGTGTGAATATCCTTCATGTTTCTACCCTGTCATATTGGAATATTTTAATTTTTTTTACAAGGGATTTGTATTGATGTCCTCATATGAGTAGTTCAAATGCTATTCTTTACTGTGAATTCTGCAGTAGTTTTAATATCGTCATATAAAGTGTGTTATAGATTTAGATAAAATATTGATGGATTGATTTGTTTTCTATGGATTATCAAACCTTTGTAAGTTATTCAAAACTATAAAATATATTTAGATTGTGAGAACTTTTTGGAGGGAGATAATAACGTTTTACATGTCTTACTAGTTAACCAATAGCTGGGGGAGAAGAGGTGGATTCATACCTTCCTCAAGGGTATTTGTGCATAATTGAATATAACAAACTCAACTGGAATTGGAAATGCCTTTCTGATTAACAATTTCGAGCCATTATTTATTACATCACCTACGCATCCAAGCTTACAGCACCTGGTATTCCCAAGTGGTCACCCATCTAGGTACTAACCAGGCTCAACATTGCTTAACTTCAGTCATTGTATGGGAACCAGTGTTTCAACATGATATCGCTGTAAGCCTTTAATTAAAATAATCTTGAAACATGTGATTAGATGATGTGAAAAAGCAAACAAAAGTCACAGATTATGTGTGTTGATCTTTTGTCATTCATGCCAGAGGCCAAGGTTATTGACAATTGGAAGACAAAAGATGAAAGCAAACATCTACAGCTGCAGTGATAACACGTGTGGGGCTTTAATGGTTGCTTGATTTATCACATTTTAAGTTTTCCATTGTGAACAAAAAGTTTTAACCTCTTCTTGCAGTACATAATCGCAGTCTGGAATGTGTCATCAAATGCTTTATAACTGAGTAGTACATTATTGTTTTTTAAGCATTTCACCCCAAGCAAGGCAGGAGTGCCATTAGCACATACGGTCTTATGGGGAGTGAAAATGAGAAAAAAGTGGGTGTAGGGGGGATTGAGAAAAGGACAGGGATCAAGGCAACAGAAGATGGCGATAGACATTACATTTAAATTTATGCAGATTGTAGTTATCAAGTGAGAGTAAGGGAGTTCCAATGTCGGGAAGTGTGAAGAAAAACTGTTGGAGTAGAAGTGGCAGTTATATTTAACTATTTCAACAGTAAAAGGGGTGGGACCTAGATGCCAATCTATTAGCACACTTAAATTCATGTAGTTGAGGCACCAGGGAAAAAGCTTGTTAGAGCAGTAGCCATGAAAATATTTGTAGAAAAGACAGAGGGGAAGCCACATCACCTCTCTGAGAAAGTGTCTGAAGTCGAGAAGCTAATTCACGACTGATTACATTGTAGATCCTTCTTTGGATCTTGTTAAGGACCTTGAGATGCCAAATTCATTAATTATTCACTTCTGAATATAGTCATATTTATGTATATACAAATGTTCCTTTACTTATAGTGAAGTTACAAAAATGACTATTATCCTGAGTTTCTTCACTAATACCTTTTCACTTCTTTTAGCAACATTGGTTCCGTATGATCACTGAAGTTAAGCAACATCAAGCCTGGTCATTACCTAGATGGGTGACTGCTTGGAAATGCAGGTGCTGTAAGCTTGGATGTGTGGGTGGTGTAACAAATAATGAATTGGAATTGTTAATTGGAGAGCTGAGTTCCAATTCTTATTGGGTTTGTTATATTTGCTTATGCACAAATACACTTGGGAAAGGTATGAATCCACTTTTTCTCCCCCAGCTATGATTTAATTAGCAAGACTTGTATTGCTAAAACCATTATGGAGCTCTCTTTTGGTTTCTTGCTTCCTTGCCAACTATGTTTTTCAAAAATTTAAATGCAACATCAATTGCTATCTTCTGTTTCAAGATTTCTGTTTTTTTATTGTCCTTTCTCTTCTCTAAGGTTTTCTCATTTTCTTTCATTCTCAGTAACCCCTTGCATCACATCTTAATAGCATCATTGCTTTGCTTGGGGTGAAATGATTGATATATGTAGCTTAAAATTTACTATCTTTATGGTGGACGAGTGATCAGTTGATTTTTAGACTGTGTTTTTTCATCCTTTTGTTTTATTCTTCACCCAATATATCAGGTTTGAGAGCCACCCATGGTAGAAAGTTACTGTTAAATTGGTTATGATGAATAAGATGTAATATGAGTGAATGAAGTGGTGGTAGGATTGATTGATTTATTTTTTATTGTTTATCAACCCTTTACGGATTATTTAAAGCCGAAACATATTTTGGATTGCAATAATAATAATTTTTTTGTGAGTGAATATTTTTTAATTTGTAATCTTTTTTTATCCCATGACTTGTAGGGTCATAGGAATACCACTTGTACTTGCAGCCACAGTAGAAGTGGTGTTTCTTGGGCAAGATAGCCTGATTGAGCCCAACCTTCTCCAGGCTGGTTTTTGAATTCAGAGTTACCTTCTCCTAGACCAGTTGCCACCCAAGGCTATAGAACTCAGTCTGTCCTATTATTTACCTATAGCTGGTTGGGGGGTGGGGAAGAAGAGGATTCATACCTTTCCTAATTGTATTAGCACATAAATGAATATAATGGATTCAAGTGGAATTCGAACTGAATATTGCATTAAAATTATTTTTGAGAACAACAATGATTTTTCCATATACAAGTTTTACTATTTAACCCACAGCTGGAGGGTGGATGGCATGGATTCATACCTTTCCTAAGGATGTACAGGAATCCCTTGATTAATGTGCATTCAATTAATGCGTTTTCATTTAGTGTGCTAAAATTTTTATATACCAAAATTTGATTAGTGCATGCATAATTCTAGATTAGTGCAGTAAAACATTCTTCAGATTAATAATAGTAATTAAAAACTGATTTTTTTATAATTACCAATTAATTAAAAATTTTCTAAAATTTATAAATGGAAAATGAATAACTATTTTGTTTGGTAAGTATTACGTTATCTAAGTAATTACAGTAGGATTACAAATAGATAAATTTTATATCAGCTGATAATAAAAATACATATTTGAATATTTTTTTATTAAAATTTTTTGAATATTTTGATTTTCTTCATGTTTATTTTGAAGGTCATAAAAGGAGTGTTCTGAGTTTTTGTTAAAAAAAGGGACAATTTAATTTGATACAGAAATTTATATTTATTGAGAAATATCAAAATATAAAAGATGTATTCATTTACTAAGGAAAGATTTTAAATAAAATTTTCAGGTTAAAATACTAATGATTAGGATATGTTTGGAAAATTTCCCAAAATGTGTATCTATATTTTAATTAAAAAGTACACAAATTAGAAATTAATTGTGAATGAGACTGAAATTTGAGGTACAAATTATATCATTTCATATAAGTTATTATATTCGATTAATGTGTTTTTGATTAGTGTGAATACTTTAATGTACACATTATCTGTATTAATTGAGGGAGTCCTGTATACACATAAATGAATGTAATGAACCTGACTGGTATTCAAGCTTGGCTGTCTGATTTACTTGCAGTAGGTTGCCATTTCTTTCTGCAGTAGATGAGTTGTTGGCTATAGAAGCCAGTGTATCCTGCAATTCAACCTATAGCTAGAGGGAAAAGAGATAGATTCATGGTATTTGCATGTAAGTGAATGCAATGAACTTGATTAGTATTCAAACTTGGTTCTCCAATTTTCCATTCTGAGCTTCTATCAATTATTCCAGTTTTACACATTCATGATAAGAAGTGAAGATTATGATGATAGCTAGGATAGATAATGATTGCCATTTGACTTGAATATTGTAGTATTAGGAAAGCATCCACATGAAAGTCTGTTCTATAAATGAGCATTTTTTGGAAAAATCTGTCCAAGTTGAGTTTTCTGCTTTTATTTGGAATATGGAGGAAATAAGGGTGATTCAACTAAAAATGGTAGCTTGCTTTTTAAAAAAATATTTTCTGCTTTGTTTTCTCTTGCAATGTTTTATTACTGCAATCATGTAGGATATTTTCACTATTGTGAGTTCTTGCTCTACTGCCAGCTTGCTTTTTATATACAGTAATGTTTTCTGTTATAGCTAAAATGCTTTTGAAATATTTTACAATACACTAATAACTTGCTTTAAGCATTTTTTAATGTGTTATAGTTTCAGGATATAAGCAATCATAGATTTAAAAAAAAATGTTTCTTACAATAATGTACACCCTGTACAATGCCCAAGAGCCACTCGTGGTAGAGTAAGAGGTAAGAGGCACAGTTTATGAGGATATGTGGGGGAATATAATGGTTAACATCTTGAACAAGATAAGATTATAGTGCAGAGCATCCACTTGGGAGTCGGCTCCAGAAAGTAACAGTTGGAAGAAGCTGTTTGAGTGGAATGTATATCTCACCAGTGAAATGTAATGTGAATGACATGGCAGCTTTTAGTTGTGAAGGTTAGAACTGTTGGAACTAAGGAATGTAGCTTGTCAGCACACTTTCTGGAAATAGCAATAGAGTAGCAAAAGGCTTGTAACATTTTGTCTGTGGGAAATGGGTTTTAGGCATCTCCACAGATTTCTTTTCTTTATTATTTGTGAATTGCCATGACTTCTTGGGAAAGATAGTGGAATGGTTTCCTGTTGCCTTCTTTATGGTTTTGAATTGAGGGTAGTCCACTTAGATTTGCTGCCACCCAAAGCTAGAGAGCCCAGTTTACCTTGTTATTTAACCCATAGCTTGGGTGGGTGAAGAGATTTATGCCCTTCCCAAGTACATTTGTGTGAAATGAATGATTAAGGCTTTGATAATATACAAGAATTGATGGATCGTTATATTTAATGCAATGATATTGAGACACTGATAACAGTCACATATTCTTTGAATCTCAACTTTATGAATTAGTCAAGGCCATGACTTAGGGAGATTAGTCCAGTATGTAACACTGTTAGGAAGGGTCTGAAAACCATACCATGAGTTGACCCAAGCCTTGTAGGTGAAATTGGGTAGATAAAACTGTTTGGAAGTGTTCATTTATTGTACTAGCTCAAAAACACAAGTCATTGTGACAGAGGTTTTGGGTGTAGCAGCCTTGTTCAACTGCTGATCATGCCAGATTATGCACTCTCTTTCAGAAACTATTAGGTCTGCATAGTTGCTGTATAAACCACATGTTTACATTATGGGTGTTGAAGAAATAAAAAAATGTTCCTGAACAGGAGCTTGCTACAGGGATTAGCCACACTAGCAGACTAACATACTCGGAAATGAACAGCTGGTTATTATTACTTCTTTATATAGTAAGTGGTTGGCAAACTATTGGAGTGCATTACTGCTGTATTAAGTTGAAGCCTTGTGCCAGCAAACCTCACCTGAGTAAGTATTTGTAATTCTGGTAAATTTGTTAACAGCAAAGTTTGTTGAATTATAAAAATTAATTCTTTGAAGTTGATAATCGTTTTCAGGCGCTGAAAGGAGAAGCATTTTATCTTGCACCTGTTACAGACCCCAATATGGAGAAAAACAATTGTGAAACTGCAATGATACAAGAATATATCTTCAATTCAAATGAGTAAGTCTCACAAGTAAATATTCTTGATATTTTTGATTATATATCTACTTGGAGTGTCTCTCTAGTAGTTTGCAAATTCATATTGCAGGCCATTACTACTGGGCACTTCAAACTTTTTTTTATTTTTGTTATTGTTCTTGACCTGGTATCTCAGCTTCAGTCATTTTCTCATTGCTGTAACATAACTTTCTTGTGTATTTTCTATAAATATTTTCATGGTAATTGTTCTAATGAACTTTTCTCTATAGTATCTAGACTTTATGAATTTAAGTGCAGTACTAGATTGACAGCTAGGTCTCATTTTACAGTTGACATGGCGAGATGAAACCATAAGTTCTATGCTAAGTTTGTTTTGTTGCACTTCTTGCTTGTGGAACTCTCTTCTGACTTCTTTGATCTTCAAAAATTTAAATCCAATGTTGATCATTATCTTCTGTATTCTTAATTCTTGTTCTTTTATTGTTCTCACTTTTTTCTCATATTCTCTAACACTCAGTAGCCTCCTTATTGTCTTAGTGGCTTTATTGCCCTGCTTGGGGTAAAATGATTAAAAAAATATATATATACAGTGGGTTGGGCCAAAACATTTTTTTTGACAGAATCCATCTTGCACATTTACAAGTCGCCCATTCATCTGTACATTGGTCTGGTGCTCCTGCTATTCATCTTGAGGTTCTTGATAAAATCCAAAGAAGGATCAGCAATGTAATTGATACTGACTTGATATCTCTTTCTCACTGCCTTTTCTACAAGTATTTTCATGACTTCTGCTCTGACAAGCTTTTTTCCTTGGTGCCCTGACTACATGACTAAGTGTGCTACTAGATTGGCATCTAAGTCCCACCCTTTTACTGTAGAAATAGTTAAATGCATCTAATACTTCTACTCAAACAGTTTCCTTTCTTGCTCTTCCCACCTGTGGAACTCCCTTCTGTTTACATGCTTCCCTGATAACTACAACCTTCAAAAATTTAAATGTAACATCAATTGCCATCTTCTGTCTTCTTGAATCACATTCCTCCCTATACTCAGTCTTTTCTTTCATTTTCACTCTCTGTAACCCCCTGTGTACTAGTGGCATTCCTGCCTTGCTTGGGGTGAAATGATTAAAACAATATATATATATATATATATATATATATATATATATGATGTCAAATTCATAATCATTATCATGTGTTATGCAATCAGCTTCTTGTTAATTTCCATTTTGTCCAGGAGATAAAAGAAAATCTTAAGCCCAAAGTTGTCGGTATTACTTCTAGTGCACAGATGCAAATGAAGTAGATAGGAAATTTATGGTTCTGCAATGATATATAAAAACTAAGCAATAGAAGCTGAATTGTCTCTCCTCTTTGGAATATGCTGGGCTGGTAAGAGGGGACAGAATTTGAGAAATATTTAATCCCAACTGAAATACCTAGAAACTGTCAGTCTGATAACAATATAGTGTTTACTGTTTACTAATTACAAGAAAATTTAGTTGAATGTTTTGACATTTTCAAAAGAAATTAATTCAATACATATATGGAATTTTTATGAAAAATATATATGAAAAATATATTTATATACAGATCAACATAGTTCAAAAAAGGAGAGAGATAGAGAGCTAGGTATATTATGTAATTAACTGTAATGTGTGTATGTGTAATGTACCATGTGGTTTGATGGAGACTAAAAAGTCAGTTATCTTCGAGACTACATCTTCTCAGAGTGGAAATATGACATATCCTTGAATCCTGTTCTTTTATTTTCTTCTCCATTTCTTTCATTCTCAGTAAACTCTTGCATCTTAGTGGCTTTATTGCCTTGCTTGGGGTGAAATGATTAAAAAACAAACAAAAAATGTCTTGTCACAATGGCATCCTTTAGTTTAGTTAAATAGTTTCCACATCCTAACTTAGTAGGAGTTAATTAAACCAAAGTTTGTATGAAACTTACTAGTTATTAAATCCAGGAAGTCACCCTAAACTTTTTGTCTATAGTGTATAATATGTAATATATAATAATATATGAGTTTATATATAATAACAATGTTTAAGAGAGGGTGCTGAAAATTCTTGTCTTGATCAAAGAGCAGTTCCAAAAAGAATTCTGATGCCTGTAAAATCCATAAAAAGATAGGAATATTATTAGTCTGAATAACTTGTGGAATAATGACTATCAGTTTTCTTAAAATTTCAGAGAACCCAAAATTACAATTCATATGCTGCCACATGTGTGTAGAATACAAATATTTTGTGGTGGTGTTTTACAAATGTCTGAAAATAAAATTAGCAAGAGATTAATCATTTCATCATCAGAATAAATGTCAAAATATTTACTTTTGTTATCATTTATTGTTCTAAAATGGGGTGCTGAAAATCTCTACTTGATGGATTTTTAAAAATATTCTGATTTTGTCAGATTTTAGGAAGTAATTGAGTTTGAAAACTTTTCAGCAAACCTTCATAATACAATATAAAATATACACTAGGGCAGCTAGCTAATCCCTGTTGCAGACGCCTGCTCAGGCACATTTGTATTTGTTCAACACCCACAAATCCTACCTGTGGCTTATACTGCAACTATGCTGAGCAGATCGTAGTTACAGTTTCTGGGAGAATGTGTGTTATCTAGCATGACCAACAGTCTGAAAAAGACCAGCATGCACAAACTCTTGGTCAGAAAGCCATTCGGCCATGTATCAGTAATAATAATAATAATAGACAATTTAATCCCTTTTTTGGTAACTGGCAATGCTATAAAAACAAAAATGTCCAAAAAGTACCTAACTTCTAATACCATGATCAATAGTCAGATCAGACTGAAAATGGAATATTGCTGCCATATCTGGGCTAGAGGTCCTCAATCCTCATTTTACACCTATGATAGAGTTCAAAAACACTTATGTGACCTTATTTTTCCATCCCAAAGACCCTTTGCCACAAAATTGCATTGTGAAAGTAATTACATTTTACCTGAAAGTATATAAAAACAAATGTAAATTTATTTATATATTAGTGCGTTGGGAAAGTAATTATGTTTTAAGGATATAAAAACAAATGTAAGTTAAATTTATTTAAATATTATTTACCAATAACTATAATTACTGCCATTTTTAACAACTGCATTTCAGAAAAGGCAAATTTATGATTCCACATTCAAAGAGTTTTTCTTAAAAAGAAAGTTTGAAAGTCTGTTTCAAGGTTACCTGGTGTTGCATGGAAGATCTCTGAATAATAGTTTACTATTGACAATTTATTAATATTTTTCAGCCATCTTATGGAAAATAATTTTTTATTCAATCTTTAAAAAATAAACTTTATTGTTTTTTTGGTTTGTTACTAAATTTACGAAAATATCACACCACCAATACATACTCTTCTGAGCATCCGTGTATTCAAAAGACACTTTATTTTTTGAATTAAATACTAACATAAATACTCTGTTAATGTTGTTTTCAAACAAATCAAATTGATTTATCTAAGTTCATTAACTGTTTGTCAAATTATTATTAATAAAAAATAAACTTAAATTAAGATATATTTAAACATTTAATTTAATCATTTTCAAGCAAAATCTATAGCAAGCCAGACTTCTTCAAAAAATAATTATTAACTATTTATTTTGGAGGGGAATTTAGATTTTTTTAAGTAAATAAAGTTTTAGTGATTATTTTCTTTTTAAAGTATGTGAAACAAGCAAACATTTTTCTGTAAATGAATTTAATTACTAACTATTTTGAAAGACAGTAGAAGTCATCATCATCATCATCTTGCGGCCTCAGCCGAGATTGAACTCACTACACCTCTCCAGTATTCCCTATCTGTCATAGCACCTAAAAGATCTTCCTTATGGATCAATGTGTCTCATTTTATCCTATCTGGAAAGGTTAACTTGCGTGATCAATTGTCAGATGATGGGTGCCTCCAGAGTACAAATGATGACACAAGTTCATCTGCGACACGTGCACAATGCCTGGCAAACTGGACACGTCTCTTACAAACTAAAGTTGATACTTTCGGCAAGTCACCATATATCATTTCTAGAGTTGGGTGGTTTCGCCATGAGAAATTAAGCACTCTTCTTAAAAGACGTGTATAACATCCATCTAAACGGCGCTGTTGTTTTGCTGAGAGAGTATTGTACACCAACACACAGGCCACTGTCCTGACCCCAGATGGAGAAACAGAACCTTTCAATATTCTGGCTGGCATTCTCCAAGGTGACACACTTGCACCTTTCCTTTTCATCATTGTAATAGACTACATCATGCGCATATCAATGGATACAATCAAAGAAAATGGACTGATGTATCAGCCTAGAAGAAGCTCACATCATCCTGCACTTTACATCACTGATGCTGATTTTGCCGATGACATTGCACTGTTGTCTGACAACCTCCTTAGTGCCCAAGCACTCCTTTCTTCTCTTGAATCAGCAGCTAACTGTGCAGGTCTAAACCTAAATGAAACCAAAACTGAGTGTATGCCAATTAACATTCGCAACAATCACAAGATCAAAACACTCTCAGATAACATCCTCAAATGTGTCGAAGACTACAAGTATCTAGGATCACACATCAAGAACTCTGAGAAAGACTTCAACATTAGAAAAGGCATAGCATGGACTGCTTGTAACAAAATGGATAAGATCTGGAAATCCAATCTTGCTCGTCAATTCAAAATCCAACTTTTCCGCGTACTTATTGAGCCAATCTTACTCTATGGCTCTGAAACTTGGACTCTCTCAGTAGAAGTAAGATACATTGAGAATTTAGTTTTGAAAATCAATTATGTTTAAATTTCAAGTTATATTTGTATTTGAAAAGAAAAAACTTTACTTAAATACAAATAATCAAGATGACTAATGTTGACTGTAACTCATGTTTGTCTCTCCTAAGTTTTATTTATTATGAATTTAACTATATTTTATTTAAATTAATTTAAAAAAAAAAAATAAGGCTCACTATAGTTTTTTGCTTTAATAACATTTAATTTAAAATTATTTACTTTTTTTATGTTAGTTACAAGCCAAAAAAACATGAAGTTTATTTTTTTAAAGATTGAATAAAATGATTATTTTCCATAAGATGGTCAAAAAATCTTAATAAGTCAGTGATATACACACCCACACACTCAAATACAGATAACTGCCCTTTATATATGTATAGATAGATAAACAGATAGATAATAATATCCCTACAACATAAACATAAAACCAAAATGTGTGTATTTAAAGTAAACCTGTTAGTAAAAATAGGCAATTAAAAATTTCCTGATTAAAAATATCCACGGGAATTTATTCTGTTGTGTTTGTACAATTTTGGTTTTGAATATTTAATATTCTTTTTCTTCTGTTAAATTTACTTTGTTGTTTTAGTATCAATTTTTTTTAAAGTTATGCTTTTATTTATTATAGATATGGAAATAAATTCAAGAGAATAGAAATTTTAAAAATACATATACCGTTTTGAAATTATCAGTAGAATTAAAAAGTAAAAACAAACAGAATAAAAATTATTCTTGTTTGTTTTTACTTTTTGATTCTGAGAATTTTGAATGCATTCTAATGCAATTATTATGTATTTCTAATTTTAATTTTAAAATATCATATGATGATAATTTTTTTAAAAAAGGTGGGCTAGGTAATACTGAGTTTGTATATATGTTTATTTTGTCACTAATTATTGTAGTTTTTTAGTTTTAGCTGGACACACACACTACAGACAACTGTTTTTTATATATGTATAGATAAGATATAATAATAGGATTTTATATATAATGACAATGTTTAAGAGAGCATGCTGAAAAATTCTTGGCTTGATCAAGGAGCACTTCCAAAAAAAATTCTGATGTTTCAAAATATATTGATAAAACCATTAAGGATAGGAATATTAGTCTGAATAACTTGTGTAATAATGACAGTTTCCTTAGAATTTCAGTAGAAAACCCCAAATTATAAAAAAATTACAGCTCATATCCAGCCACACACATATGGAATATATATATATATATATATATATATATATGTATATATGTTATGTTCAAAAATAAAATTAGCAAGAGATAGGCTTCATGGCTTATCAACAGATTAAATATCAAAATATTTAAAAAAAATATAAACGTATTTTCTTTTTTAAGAAAATACACATTACTTGCTTGTATGTCTTTTTGAGTAACTTTCATCTTTGATTATGGATTTTTCCAGAGCTATTTTACTTGGCTTCCTTCTGATGGCCTTGTTATTTTCTTTTCTTTCACATGTTTTTAAATATTCTCTTTGCTTATCCTTTATATTAGGAGGTGATGCAATAAATGAAATGAATCGGGTGCTTTCTGTTCTGTTGCCATGACAATTGTTGTAACTTGTTTATTTCTGTAATCCCCAGCCGACTACATGTTCCCTATTGTCACAATTCTTGTCAACCACATGGCTGGATTCCATTTGTTTAGACTGCCTGCTGCTGAAGAGAAAATCAATGTAATTCAACAAGAACACGACCATTTAAGAAGAAGCAGACTTGTAGAAAAGGAAATTAGTAAAGGAGAAGATGCCTTAAAAGATAATGGTAAATTATTATTTATTAAGATGCCTTAAAGGATAATAAATAATAATAAATGAATAAACTTTTATAGCACGGTTCATTTTCTTTCTTTTTATAAAGCCGTCTTATGAATGAATGATCCGAAAACATTGAAATATCTCATATATAATATAGCTAATAGGAAACGGTAAACTTAAATATCTTTTCTCTTATAAAACAATATATTCAGAGAAGGTGCAGATGGTGTAATGGATAGTGGTTTGGAATCAGAAATCAGATGGCTGAGTTCAAATTTCAGTTGAGTTTGTTACATTCACTTATGCGCAAATACTCTTGAGAAGGGTATGAATCCATCTCTTCTCTTCCCATCCCAGCTATTGGTTATATAGTAAGACTTGTGTCCTGAAAAGTCTTTGTTATCTCTCAAAAATTGGTAATGTAATTGTATCAGGTCATGCATAGGCCTGCTACTGATAACATGTAACCCAGTACAACTTGACATATGGATGGGTGGTTAGCATACCAACTAACTCTGCCACTAACTCTTCTTTTTTTTATTTATTGATTCATTTTCTATAGCTTATCAATCCTTTGTTGGTTATTTAAAGCCAGAAAACATATTTTAGATTGTAAGAATTTTTTTTGAGATAATAATGATTTAGTGATACAAGTCTTACTAATTAATCCATAGCTAGGGAGAAAAGAGCTGGATTTATACCTTTCCTAAAGATATTTGCCATAGTAGTTCAAATGCTATTCTTTACTGTGAATTCTGCAGTAGTTTTAATATAGTCATATAAAAAATGTTTTAGATTTAGTTAAAATATTGATGGATTGATTTGTTTTGTAGGGCTTATCAACTGTTTGCAAGTCATTCAAAACCAGAAAATATTTTTAGATTGTAAGAAATTTTGTAGGAGTTTGGTAGGGATGTATTTTTCAATGAAATCTAACATCCGTTAAAATACATCCCTACCCACTACCAAAACGTAACAATAACTGATACATTAAAATATAGTCATATTGAACACACAGACACCCCTAGTCTAGCAAAATAGATTTATCTGTAACCTTGGAAACATGAATTTTGTTTTAGCTGTGTATTTAAAACCCAGAAATTTTTAAAGTTACTCCAAAATTCGCTTGAGGATGAAATGGAACTAATGTCTTTAATTTAAGTACAAAATTAAATTCGGGGCTTTTAGCTTCCATTTTTGAAACATGGTTGGAACTGTGTAGCGAAAAACCATATTTTTAGTCTATTAACTTATAATATTAATGCTCTGTAAATTTACATTGAGCACTATTTTGTAAAAATAAAAATATCTATAAGAACACCGGATTATATATCTTACTGTTCTTTCTTTTTATTAATATACATATATATATATATATATATATATATATAAAAGTGAACATTGGAGTCAACACTTAGAGGTGACAGGCTTTTTCATGCTAGACACATTTGATTGCATGATTGCATATAGCATGAAACAGCCTGTCACCTCTAAGTGTTGACTTCAATGTTCACTTTTATATTTACACATGCTCTATCTCTGATATTGAGCACTTTATCCCATAAATATAGCACACCTTAAGAGTACATTTCTTCATATATATATATATATATATATATATATATATATAAAAGTGAACATAGAAGTCAACACTTAGAGGCGACAGTCTATTTCATGCTATATGCAGTCGTCAGGCCACGCATGCTGTTATTTTTCTCGGCTATCTAAATAACAGCATATGTGGCCTGGTGATTGCATATAGCATGAAACAGACTGTCACCTCTAAGTGTTGACTTCAATGTTCACTTTTATATTTACACATGCTCTATCTCTGATATTGAGCACTTTATCCCATAAATATAGCACACCTTAAGAGTACATTTCTTCATATATATATATATATATATATTCAGAAGAATGAATGTTAAAAAATGTATAAGATTTTGTGTGATGCACATGTTGGTTTTCAAGTCCAGATAAAAATCAGGATTTTCATCTGGTGTCTACTGATTTTTTAGACTTTTTACACTCATCTATACTTCACTTGGTTCTGTGCTAGATGAAATTGAATTTTGACATGTATGAAAATGTTTTTTGTATGAAAATGTTTTATTATCAATGTCTTAAAATCTACGCATTTTGAATCAAGATGAATATTCTAAAAATATTGTAATTGATATAAAATTAATACTTAAGAAATTTATTCAATACATTAGCATGCTTATCAGTGTAAAAACAAATATCTTTTTTGTACTTTTTATTATTTTAAAACCTGAATTTAATTTTTAATTTTATCAGTGAAAAACACAAATACTTTAATCTTGAATTTTATTTTCTTCCTAAAGATTTGTGTGATTCTCTTGCAGAACTAAAGGCTCCAGAAAAATATCAAGTTAATTTTGGTGGCAGAAAGGATATTCTATCACTTGATAACAATTTAATTGATGAAGATGAACTGAAAACAGTGTAAGTAAAAGCAAATATATTTGTTATTTTTCTCAAAAAATGCAGCCAATGTAGATTTGATGAGAAAACTTGTTTGTGTCTTTTTCATTTGAGAAATAATAGACAAAACAGACAAACCTCTTGTCTTTCTTTACTTAAAAAAAATAATAGAAATTGTATTTATTCAGAGAAAAAAAATTGAAAAACAAAAGAAATTGATGAAAGAAAATCAATGAAAATATTTGTAATTATAAAAATCAGTTTAGTCCCTTGACTATGATTATCAGTGAGGACTCAAGGGCAGAATTTGTCATCCCTTTTTTTGTGTTCATCTATCTTTTTTCCATTTTTTTTTATCATTTCACCCAAAGCAAAGCAATAAAGCCCCTGAGATGCAAGGAGTTATTGAGTGTTAGAGAATAATAAAAAAAAAAACTAATAAGGAGAGAAAATATTAAAAGAATAAGAATTAAGAAGACAGTAGATAACGATTGATATTGCATTTAAATTTTTGAAGATCAAATTTGATTGGCAAACAAGAAGCTGGGAGAGAGTTCTACAAGCAAGAAGTGCAATAGAAAAAAACTGTTAGCATAGAATTTATGGTTACATCTAGCCATTTCAACAGTAAAAAATATGTGACCCTGTCTACACTTAAATTCATAAATTCTTTGTACCAAAGAGGAAATTTCATCAGAACAACCATGAAAGCATTTATAGAAAAGGCACAAAAAAGCTACATTAAGGCAGTGGGAAAGTGACTGAAGCCAAGATGCCAGATCATGACCAATAACATTGCAGACTCTTTTTTGGATTTTATCAAGAATCTCTAAATATAGATCAGGAGCATCAGACCAGATGTGGGAGCAGTATTCAAAGCAAGGACGATTGGTAGACTTATAAATATGTAAGATAAGATTCTGGTAAGAAAAATTGTCTAGTACGACACAGGGAACCAACTTTCTTAGCAGCTGACTTAGCAATTGATCCAATATAATCTTTCCACTTCATCATTGGAAAATGTTAGTCCAAGAAGGTGCAATGAATCACTCTCCTGGAGGTTAGCATTAGCCATGCTGGTGGAAGGTAAAAAAGGCTTCTCATATGATCAAAAGAGAGCAGTTTTGTTTGGAGGTGTTAAAATTAACGAGCCATTCTTTTTCCCAGTTAACAACAGAAAGTAGATTGTTTTTCAGATCAGCTATCAATTTGACCTTATTGAATCACTCAGACTTACTATTAAGACAGGAATAAATAGTTGTTATCAGCATGGATACTGAGTTGAGCTCTGATGACATAAGGAAGGTCATTGATGAAAATTACTAACAATATGGGTCCAAGGATAGAGACCTGGGGGCCTCCTTCATTAATGCAAAAAGACCTAGAAGAGTGTTCATTCAAGACAACTTTCATTTCACAATTGGATAAGACAGACTGAATCAGTCCAAAAATTTGTCCAGAAATACCATAACCTTTCAACTTGTGAAGAAGACCAATATGCCAAACCCTGTCAAATGCCTTCGAGATGTGTCCAAAGCAACAACCTAAGTTTCACCATTCTTATCTAAAGCCTGATAGACTTTTTCAGCAATAACCATTAACACATCAGAAGTTGACCTAGAGAAGAGAAAGCCATATCGCTTATATGAAAGATGACCATGTGAGGTGAGATGCATAACTAATTCAGAGTTGTTTTTTGTCAAAAAGAGGTAGAATGCTAATAGGCCAATAATTAGAGAGATCAGATGGCTCACCTGAGTTCTTAATGACAGGAACACATCCTGTACTGACAATTCAAACAAGAAAATGTTTTTTCTCAAAAATACAAGTTAATCATATTAGTTATTAGTTAATACAGTATTAGAAAAGAATCAGAAGAAAAAGCTGATAGTAAAAGTCTATAGATTAGAATTATGATGCTTTTGTAGCCTAATTGGTTAAGGCATCATCCATGAAAGATGAGTTAGTGTGGTAGAGATAGAAATTATTCAAAGTTAAATCTTATTTCCTCTAGTTGTTCTAGCTTAATTTCATACCTGAACAAAAAAAAAAAAATAAATTCTCGAAAATTAAATTATTGTTTAAAATATTTTAACTTAATTATTTACGTTCTTAGAGATATTTTAAACAGTTGGGCTGATAAAGAATGTTATTTTATGATGGCAACTGGTTTATTGAGCAATTATATTAAATAACAAAAAATATATTTATACTTATACCCAGCTTTGTTTAAATCTCAACCAAATTGAGAAAGTGTAAAGAAATGTAATATTTTCTAGTAAGGTTTAATACCTGAACAAAAATATTCAAATAACTAAAAATTAAAAAAATAATTTAAAAATTAAATTATTTTTTAAAAGTCATTCTAACTTAAATTAATCATCTAAATTTTTATATGAAAATGTAAGAAATTACTTGTTTCATAACAAGTACATGAAAGTGTGTATGTGCATGATTTTATTCATGTGTGTATGTGTATGAGGGTTGGCTGAAAAGTTCATAGGCTGACTAAATGAGGTTTATTTTTCAACACTGTACCTCTTGTGGTCAACACACTTCTTCCATCAGTGTTGCAGTGCTTGGGTCCTATTGATGAAGAAGCATTCATTCTGTTGGTAAAAAAAGTCACAACAGCAGATATGATGTCATTATCACTGTGGTACCAGTTCCCAGCCAAGTGTATTTTCATGTTGGGGAATTGATGATAGATGGGGCCAAACCAAGAGAATAAGGAGGATGATCAACCAGTTCAAAGCAACAGTCACGCACAACAGAATTGTCCTGATGAAACCAGACACTTATGTCTTTTCATGTTTGTGTGTGTATATGTGCATGTGTCTATTCATATGTGTATATGTTTAATCGTATGTGTGTGTGTGTTTGTAATCAACAAAGAGTATGAATTCTGGTTGATAGTATTTATATTCATTTTGGACTAATGTTCATGGGAAAGACATAAGTCAGCTTCTCTCTGTACTCTGTTTCATTGTTAGATATTTAAAGAATTTTTTTTTATTACTGGCAAGCCACAATGGTTGACAAAGAATTAACCTTTATTTTTCTCCAAGAATTAGCTGTAAAATCCAATGTGTTTGTGAGTTTGATTTTTATATTTTGATTCAAAAAATCCTGAAGTATACAAAAATAATAGCAACAATAAAAAAAACAAAAAAAACAAAACAAAAAAACAAAAAAACAACCAATATTTATTTTAAAAAAAGAGTTTATATCAAAATATTTTGGTGAACATTTTTTTTTTAATTACATGTTCTTTCAGGATGTAGTTGATCATATGTTACCACAGATTCTTTTTCTTTATTATCTGTCATGATTGTTTTTGGAAAAGATAACAGAGTCGTTTCCTGTTTTCTCCACATTTTGAATTCAGAGCAGTTCTTTTCTTAGACTGGCTGCCATCCAAAACTATAGAGTTCAGTTTATCCTAACATTTAAACTTTAGCTGGATGGAGAAGAGATAGATTCATGCCTTTTCCAAGGACATTAGTGTGAGGGCAAACATAAGAGGTTAGGTGGGGATTTGAACTTAGCTTGGAAATTTTACTTTCTGCACCAGTAACCATTACATTACACACCTGCTGGTAAACATTAAAATTGTTGAAACATTGTGCATGTGTTTGTGAAAATTTTTTTTTTTTCACTTTTCTCATCATAAAAGATTTAACATTTTTTCCATCTTTAGTTTGTTGTTTTTTTTTTTTTAATATGCTTCTTTGGTTCTTGTTTCTTATGGCTTGTGGTTAGGAATTTATCCCCAAAATGTCAGCTGATTTTATGAAGAAGTTAAATGAAGATGAAACAAAAAAAAAAAATGTCAAACTAGAAGCATTTTTTGTTGTTGTGTAAGGTGGGTTAGTACATTACAAAACTCATCTGGTAGTGAGAACCACTTAGGTGCTCACCATCCAACCTAAGAATTTGTGAAAATTATGTAGACAATAATTATCGTAGACATTCCAAAAAGACTAACTAAAATATTTGAAATTTTCTTCAAGCAAACCAATATATCTTTTCACTTCTTGCCTCAGGCTGTATACTTTTATTTATGCATCTTATAATTCTGTAGTAATTTATCTTAGAACCTGCTTGGTGTGTAGTGAATTTTTCCCCCTTTTAGAACTAAAAAAAAAAAAAAAAAAAAAAAAAAAAACATGGTTTTTAAAGCAGAACTTTTAAGAAAAGTAAACTCTTTCCATTCAGAATATTCACACTAAATCTCTCCATTTACTGTAATTACTTATAATTTATAAAAAAAAAAAAAAAAAAAAAAAAAAATATATAAGAGCTATGAAGGGCAGGAAGTGGTGGAGAGCAAAGACTAACCTGCCTAACAAGCTTGTGAAAATGCATGTCAGTTCAGGGTGTGAAAAGATAGTAAAAAAAACAAACATTGATAAGAGCTACAAAGGTCAGGAAGTGGTGGCAAGCCACGATCAACCTACCCACGCCCAACAAATATATATGGCTCCCCATGTTACAACAGGCCTATTTGATTTATAGCCAGTTTATGTCTTTTTTTTGTTGTCTAAAACATGTTAAAACCGTCCAAAAATACACAAATGTGTTTATGATGATGTTGATTTAGGGTTAGTAGAGACAAACGCCAAATAACATGTAACAATAAAAAGGGGTTTTAATAGGCTGGTAAAAAAAAAAAGGTACAGAAATCGCCTGAGTAGTCAATAACTAGCTCAGCTAAGAACTTCTCTGTCTCTCCCTCTTCGTCAACTGACATGCCACTATTTAAAGTCTTTGTTTACAGACGCAGATAAGTTCATCTTCAAGAGGGGGGGTAGGTTTCCAACACAACACCCTTGAGATTAATTCCGGAGGAATTAATATCTTTTTCTTTTGGGATCTGGACTTAAACGTTCCACCCTAGTTCTTTTTCTTGTCCTTCTTTGGACAACTGTTTCAGGCAATGGTGGAGTTGGTATATCGAATAGATCATATAATACCTCCATTGGTTCTTCATTTTCTTTACTTATTTCTTCAATTATTCTTTTCCTTAATTGGTTCAAATGTCTTTTGTGCATCCATTTTTTACTTCTTATCATGTATAGCATCTTACCAAAATTCCTTCCCATTTTTGTAATTAAAAAAAACAAAAAAAAAAACAAACTATCTCCCGGCCTGAGATATTTCATATTTTCCTGATGCGTTTTGTTCTGGTAACTTCTTTCCGACAGTAGCCTATTGAATACAGATCTAATTTTTCTAGCAAACATCAGTTCAGCTGGAGGCATCCCTAATATTGCGTTTGGATTTGGTGTTATTCTGTATATACTTAAAAGAAAACTGCTGTATATTACCATCATCTGTATTAGTACCATTTGTTTTTTTAAGGGCTCTCTTGAACGCATCAACAAACCGTTCAGCCTGTCCATTTGACCTAGGATGGTTCGGTGAAGTCGTGATGTGGTCAATTCCCAGAGTCTTACAAAATGTCTTAAATTCACTTCCTGTGAATCGAGTTCCATTGTCGGTGACATTTTTTTCTGGTACTCCAAAACGAGCAAACAGTTCTGTAAGAAAATCTTTTGTTACAGAAGCAGTTGGTCTTTTGCACTTAAAAATTTCAGGCCACTTGGAATAGCTATCCACAACTATCAAATAGAAATTACCATTCATGGGTCCAGCACAATCTATGTGGAGTCTGGTCCATGGAACATCTGTTTTTGGCCATGGTGTGTATTTTACTGGCGGTGCTTTCGCTGCCATTTGACACGCTCTACAAGTTTTAACTACCTGTTCAATGTCTGTCCATATTTGGCCAATAAATGTAACTCCTCATCAGGGCTTTCATACGTCCAATACCAGGATGCCCCTGATGAAATTCCTTCAAAATCCGCTTTTTTAGTACAACCGGTATCACGACTCTTCCAGCATATAACAGCACTTCATCACATATTGAATATGCTGGTGAAGAAGTTTTATACTTTTCTGAAGTTACAACTTTTCATTTTTCTAATAAAAATGTCATTTTCTGCTTTTAATTTTATTTCATCTAATGTCACGGGTAATTCTTTTACAGTGTTATACATTACTTCAACCAATTCATTTTCTGCTTGTAACGCCGCTATCACCGTATCTTCTAGCAGTTCCGAAGACGTTGGGATCAGTCTAGATAAACCATCAACATGGCTTAATTTTTTAGATAAAAATTCCATTTTGAAATTGTAGTTCAACAAAATGGTTCCCCATCGTTGCAAACGGTTTGCCGTATGAGTAGGTATACCCTTCTTCGAACCATAGATTGAAAGCAGCGGGTGATGGTCGGTCTGCAATATAAACCTTCTTCCATGTATGTACTTATGGATTTTTTTTTTTTTTTTTTTACAATCATAGATGATAGCTAAGCTTTCTTTCTCAATTTGAGAGTACTTCTTTTCTGCGGGTAATAATGTCCTTGATGCATGTGCCACTGGCTTCGTATTGCCGTCTCTGAATTTATGCAGAATTACCGCACCTATTCCGTACTCACTTGCGTCCGATGCCACTATTTTCCTGTTTAGGGTCATAATGTGTTAGTGATAATTCCGACGTCAAAATATTCTTTATTTTGTCAAACGCCTTCTGACACTGACCATTCCCACTTTGCTCTCTTTTTAAGCAATTTATTTAATGGATCCGTAAGGCTGCACATATTAGGAATATATATCCCATAATAGTTAGCAAGTCCTAAGAATGCTTGTAGCGTTACTACATTTTTGGGAGTTGGCATGCTTTTGATCGCTTCTGCCTTCGCCGGATCTGGTCTTTTTCCATCAGAGTCTTATCTGCCCCAAAAACTTAATTTCACTCATAAAAAATTCACATTTTTCAGCTCCAAGTTTGAATCCATATTCTTCAATTTTTTCAAAAACCTGATTAATATGTTCCAAATGTTCGTTTCGATCTTTACTTTTTATCAAAATATCATCAAGATATGCAATGGCGAAGTCCAACCCTGCCAGCACAGTGTCCATAATTTGCTGAAAAATACTAGGGGATACTTTTAAACCAAAAGGCAGACGGTTTAATTTGTATAAACCCTTGTGTGTATTGATAGTCAACAATTTAGAACATTCTTCGTCCACTTTCACTTTGAGATAGGCATCCGATAAATCCAATTTAGAGAATATTTTTCCTCCATTTAAACTTGCAAAAATGTCTTCTGGTGAAGGCAAAGGATATGTGTGGTCTTTTAAGCAATCATTTAGACCCGTAGAGAAATCGGCACATATCCGAATTTTATTATTTTTTTTCTTAACATATACAACAGGGCAGGCCCACTCTGAAAATTCAATGCTTGAAATAACTTCTAAATTTTCAAGCCGTTCCAATTCTTTAATTGGTTCCAAAACACCAAATGGCACATTTCTTTTTCGCTTGAAAATAGGTTTTACATTTTCCTTCACTTCAAATTTTGCCTTCGTCTTTTTGCAACATCCAAGACCTTCTGAAAATGCTTGTGGAAATTTTATTTTCAGATCTTTCACCAAATTTTCTGTAACCCGATTTTTACATGGCGAAGAAACATTAATTCTATTGCAAAAATAATTTATAGGGAGTTCCCATAAATTAAAAAGTATAATCCAATCTGTTCCAAATAAATTTGAAGCATTTTGTAGCACATACACTTTAGTGTCTTACCAACAAATGAAATATTACAAGAAAATTCACATTGAAAATGCAATTTTCTTCCAGAAATCCCGCGAGCCACTTTTTCAGTCTTTTTAAGCAAAGGTCTTCCTATTTTAATCCATGTGAAGGTTGGACTGATGAACAAAAAGTGAGTTTACTTTTACAAAAGTTGGGTACAGATGAAAATAAGTATACGAATTTTGTCCTTCCAAGAAAAATTGGTGACATTTCT
Organism: Acanthosepion lycidas; assembly: GCA_963932145.1. NCBI lineage: Eukaryota > Metazoa > Mollusca > Cephalopoda > Sepiida > Sepiidae > Acanthosepion > Acanthosepion lycidas. The sequence goes on from OZ010606.1 coordinate 38,460,605, forward strand.
TTCGAAGAAACTGTTAATACTTTATCTAGTATTTTTGGCGAGCGAGTTAGTTTGTTTCATACTCGTTTCTCGTGTTTGAATATGAGAAAGCGTGACGATGAGGATGTTGTTACGTATGCTGGAAATGTTAACAGAATGTGTGAACGTTTTATGTTACATGATCTTTCAATTGATCGATTTAAATGTTTGATTTCATTTTTTTTTTTTTTTTTTTTACAACTATTGTTTCAAATCTTCTGAAACACGCAGGAAATGTTATGCCCTCCTCTGGGTTAAATTTGAACTCAGTAATAGAATTAGCAATACCTTCGGCCGTAAATGACGAATTTACTGGATTCTTAAGTAAAATCGCTTCATATAAAGCCTTTGTGTCATTTCGCTGCTGAACTTGAGGTAATTCACAGCTATTAATAATTTGTGGATTAGTACAAAAAAAGGTGTAAATATGGATTTTAGTGTTGAGCACATTTCTAGGGAATTGAAATAACATGTGATAAATTCTATGTAATTGTACTTTGTTAATTTATGTTCTAAGAATTCAATTTTTAAAGTTACCTCCCTTTCAGGTTAGCAATTTTCTAAGCGGTCATTCATTTTTATATTTTTACATTACATTGGCCTGTTAGAATTCAGCTTTTTTTAAAGCATTTCACCCCCAAGCACGGCAGGGGTACCAATAGCACACAAAGAGTGGGAGCAAGTGTAAAGAAGCATGATAGAGGAAATGATGAAGAGATGGACGGGGAATAGATCAAGGCATCTGGAGATGTCAATTGACATTGCATTTGAATATTTGAAGATTATAGCTATCAGGGAAGCGAGTAAGAAGAAGGGAGTTCCACAGATGGGAAGTGCGAGACATAAAGCTATTGAAGTAGAAGAGACAGCTACATTTAACTGTTTTGACAGTGAAAGGGTGGGACTGAGATGCCAACCTAGTAGCACACTTAAATTCATGCAGCTTAGGAACCAGTGAAAGTAGCTTGTCAGCGTAGAAAAGACAGAGGAAAGCAACAGCACATCTGTGAGAAAGTGATGCCAGATCAAGACCAATCACCAATCTGGGGGCTCCAGACCATATATGGCAGCAGTATTCCATGCAAGGGCAAATGGTTGATTTATAGATTTCAAGGATGGATTCAGGTGAGAAAAACTTTCTGGTATGACACAGAGAACCAACTTTCCTTGTGGCAGATGAAGCTATTGATTCAATGTATTTGTACTGTCTCAGGTCAGTGGACAGTGTGAGACCAAGCAGGTGCAGAGGGGTGCTCTTGTGAAGTTGGGCATCAGATTCTAATGGGAAGCAAGGAAAACTTCTCTGAGGTGGGTAAAAGAGAGCAGTTTTGTTTTTGAGGCATTAAAGTTTACCAGCCATTTCTTGCCCCAGTCAACAACAGATTGGAAGTCCTTTTCAAGACCAATGGCCAGGTTAGTCTTGTCAGTGATACCAGATTTGCTATTGAGGCAGGAGTAAATAGTGGTGTTGTCTGCATAGATGCCTACTTGGGAACAAATGACATTGGTAAGATTGTTAATGAAGATCAGAAACAGTGTAGGACCCAGGATAAAGCCTTGGGAAACACCTGCATTCGTGAGAAAGGAACTAGAGGAAAATCCATTTAGGATGACCTTCATTACACGGTTTGACAGAAATGATTAAGTCAAATGATCATCCTGAAATTCCATATCCCTGAAGCTTATGAAGAAGGCTGGCATGCTCAACCCTATCAAATGCTTTAGAGATATCTAGAGCCATGGCTTGAGCTTCTCAGTTATTGTGAAGTGCTTGGTAAACAAATTCAGTTATGGCCATGAGCATATCAGTGATAGATTGGGCAAAGCAGAAACTATATTGCTTGTCAGAGACCAGATCATGGGATGTAAAGTAATTAACTACTTTGGCATTGATTAAATCCTCAAAGACTTTACCAAAGAGTGATAGGAGACTGAAAGGATGGTAGTTAGATGAGTCAGAGTTCTTAAAGACTGATGAAGACATTCAACAGGCTAGAAAGCAAGAGTCATTGAGGCAGTAGTTATATAGTTTGGAGCTGACAGGAGCCAGTTTGGGAGCATATCTCTTCAAGGCAGTGGCTCATATCCCATCCCCACTGCTAGCCTTATGTGAGTAATTTAGAGACAATGCCCAATACCATTGATAGGGTTATGTGCAATTCGCTCAATAGAGTCTCAGTTCTAGGGGTAAAATCGGGTGTGGGTATACTGTATGAGTCAAGTGTTGATTTGGATGAGAATTTCCAAGCAAAGAATTCAGCCTTATCAGGTGAGGAAGTCAGGACCTCAAATTGATTGAATAATGGAGGTATTGTGGATTTGCTGTTGTTCAACACATTCTTGCAGAGTCGCCAATAATCTTTGGAACCAAATTTGCGAGATGCAATATGTTGTTTCATTCTTTCAGCAAATAGTGACTTTGCTTCATTGAGGACACGCTTGCACTCATTATGGGCTGAGGCAAAGAGATGTCTGTTGCAATCTGACATGTCACTATGATACGGACAGAAGAAATGGTTCCTATGGGCAATAGCAGCTGAGAACCAAGAGGATGGGCACGATTTAACTTTATATTTTCTTGTGGGGATGAAAGCCTCAATTCCAGCTTTTACCCAGGAGGAGACCCTGGAAGCACATTTTTGAATGGGGAGATTAAAGACCACAATCCAGGGGGCATTGCAAAGGAAATCATGGAATGAGTCCTACTCTGCTCATTGATAACAGAAAGATGTTCTGTTGTTTGGAAGTTCTTTGTTGGGGGGAGGAGTAGAAGGAGATGTTAACAGACATTGCAGCATGATCAGAATTGCCAAGATGGCAGAGCTGCATGGAACAACAAGACTTGGAGATGGAGGTGAAATAGAGATTGAGAAGGGAAGCCTTACCGTCCTGGTTATTGGGGAAATGTATAGGAAAGTCAACCACTTGTTTGAGGGATTGAGTAATTGAAAAGGTCAGTTATAGAGTTTTTAGGTCACTTGGTATGGTGGGCCTTAAAGTCACTGAACATGAATATATGTGCAAACAGATGAAGAGAGATAGCCTTGTCTATATTGTCAGAAATGCTATCAAGTACACCACAGTCTTGGGAGGATGGCGAGTGATAGAGGAAGAAGAGATAGTTTACAGTATTGAGGAGAGATAGCCGGAGACACATGTATGAATGATCTGGAGATTCGAGAGAGAGCTCCCTAGCCAGTGGGGGATGTTCCTGATGTAGAGTCCCAGGTCATGCATGTGGGTTTGAGAGTCTTTTCTAAGGAGAGGAAGGTAACTGGGGATTGAGAAATCAGAGGAGGTGATAATGTTGGTCTAGCAGAGAGCCAGTATATCAGGAGATTTCTCAATGAGGAATTATTCTACACTGTTTTGAATGCCACGGATGTTGGAAAAGGAAATTTTAAAGGGTTTAGGCGATTTTTTAGAGCTGCTTTAGGTTTACATTTTTGATCATTCGTTGTCATGTTGGGTAATGTTGGTAATGAAAATGAGAAGGTTTGAAGTAGAAGTAGCAGACGGTCATCATATGTGGCATGGGCATGGGCAGAAAGGAGCTGGTGCAGTCTGCAACATAATGTGGCCTTAAGGTTGCCCACCACCAGAGGTGCATGTAGGGACACCCTTCCATGTGTGACATGGCACTACAGGCACCTTGATATTATGCAACTGTTGATCAGAGCAGCCACTCAATATGCTATGCAAGAGTTAGGACACCTAACTACCAGTCAGGAACAGTAACTAGAAAACTGTCAGCCCGGTACCCTCAGAATGAAAGGCATTGCCATAGACTGCACACATCACAGGAGAATTATGACAGTACTACTACGGAGGCCAGAGAAAAGAAAAGGAAAAGTTCAGGGAGCTACTTCCTAAACAAGGAACAAGGGATGAGCCTCTACTCCTGTTCAAGAGAAAGGGGAGGAGTATTGACCAGGTGATAGGAAAGCCTATCTACTCTTATTACTTATGCACACACACACACACACACAAAACCCCAAAAAACAAGCAGCTTACAAGAAGTCCATGAACAACATGTAAGGCACTTAGTGTTGAAACTGGAATATAAAGTTTTAACTTAGTTTAAGTCCTAACATGCACTTCTTGAATGCAAACAGCTTCTCATCTGTGAGCACAGGAACTCATATTGTTAGGCATTTTGCATAAGTCAGTGAAAGAAAAAAAATAATTCAAAGAACTTTTCAAAAACATTGAGGACTAAATTCACTTCAATTAATATACATAAATAAATTGAAAGGAAAAAAAATTTCATAAAGAATTGTTATGAACAAAAGCAAAAAAAAAAGAGGTAAATTAAATTAAGTTAAAATTAGTACTGAAATTTGAAGACAAACACACAATGAAGACAGGCAATGACATTTTTGTGTTCAGCAAGGCTACTTGGAAGAAAATAAACGCAGAAATATTTTTAAACCCTGACACGTGCCCTACCATATAATACTAGTTGGCCATGACCTACCCACTATGTTTGTTTAAATGGATGTTTGTTTAGGAAGTTGGAAGGATAGTAAAAAAAAGCAAATATTGCTATGAGCTACAAAAGATAGGAAGTTGTAGAGAGCCATGATCAACCTCCCTAACAAGTTTGTGTATATGGATGTTAGTTCAAAGAGTGGAAAGGATAGTAAAAAAGCAAACATTGCTATGAGCCAGAAAGGATAAGAAGTTGTGGAGACCCATGGACAACCTCCCTAACAAGCTTGTGTAAATGTATATCAGATGAGGAAGTGGAAAAAATAGTAAAAAAGCAAACATTGCTATGAGCTACAAAGGATAGGAAGTTGTGGAGAGCCATGATCACTCACATTCTGAAGGAACACAACACAAAAAAAGAGTAGAATGTATATAAATTAGAAATATTGGAACATTGCTGTTTGAAATTCATATTGTTTGTTCAGAAATATCTAAACTATATGCTGTATACAACCGCTTTCTTAGAAAATGACTTTGAGTGAGTGTAGCATGTTGGTCTTAGTGAGGAGCATCCTTTTTCAAAACTCATGGACTGGCATGACAGAATCTCAAAGAACTGTACCAAATAACAGAAACCCCATCTCTTCAGGATTTTCAACAGCAACTACAATTAAAATGGATAGCACATGAAGCATTGAAGAGAATTAATGACATAATCAAGATGTTAATGTTCCACACTAATTAAAATATAAGGTTAAGGAGGAAACTCCCTGTCAACATTGGAATGTGCGATAACAGTTACTGCACCTGAGAAAACTGTTTTCCTGAAGATTTGTTTTAATAGAAAAATTTTATAAATTTCAACCAAAGGCAGCATTCTTTATAAAGAAACAGCTAATATTACCATGATTACCTTTTATTAATATTTGAATGCTTGAACTAACTTGCTCTATGCATTTAATTGTACTTTAAAAGTCTTATTAAATAGCTTCAATGAAGTTTTGCATATTTTTGAAAAGGATATTGAAGGTGGTGACTGATTTATTGTATGTTTAAGTGTATTGATTTCCTACCATATTGATTTCATTGACTCCTAATAATGAGGAAAGAAGGTTTGGAAAATTTGATACTCACAGGACAGATTGAAGGCAAGAGGAGCAGAAAAAAACAATGTTTACTTGAGTAAATAGATGGTGGAATTAGGTTTAGGAGAAATAGCAAAAAGTAAAAATTTATTAAGAGATACGAATGAGAGGAAATTGTAGAGAGCCATGATCGCCTACATCCTCATGAAAGAATTTTGTTATGTTTTTTTTTTAAAAATTCATAATATCAGTTGAACTCTATTGTTTCTCCTTGTTAAGCCTGCTTAGTGACTGAATTGTGTATTTTCCACTAGCACCAGTGATAGCAGTTCAAGCCTTAGTAAAAAGCATGACTTCAGATGTTAATTTTTTAAAATTGGACTTCTCCACTTGGAATAGTGACATAACAAAATATCCAGCCACTCTGGATGTTGCCCCACCCTATAGCATTTCTTTAGTAGAGGCTCTCTGAAGGAAACTACCTCTTACATCTGGAATATAGAAGTAATAAGGGTGATTCAACTCTGAAAGTTGGCTGGCATGTTGTAGCAGTAAAGATCAGAAGTACTGTTTATTGCCACTAACAGTAGCTTTTAATTTTTTGGTTGACACCTCTTTTTTGTTCACGCAGCAGTCTGTTGAATTTACAATGTTTCTCTCTTTTTTTTGTCTAACATATTTTTAATCACTGCTGCATCCAGTTGCAGCCTTTTATTTTCTAAATATGTAGAAGAATATAATGTCTCTGTGAGAATTTTATTGCCTGTGATAGAATTTATTTTTAATGTTTGATACTTGCTTTATTACACGGGCAGGGTAAATGGCAGCTTTGGTAGAGTCAAGCAATGCCATAGTCACTGCAGACAAGGCTGACTTAGCTACCCAAATGGAACTTCCTTCTTACCAATCAAGTATAAAGGTAATGAGGATAATTTGACCCTGTATAGGTATGCTGTATCCATAAAGAAATAAAAAAATAATTATACTGTCATTTTGTCATGTCAATAAAAAAGTAAATAAATAAAAATTAATTATAGTGTCAAAAACAATTATAATGATTATAATTTTATAATTATAATGATAATTATAACAATTACAATTCATTCATCCTAAATGAATCTATTTATCTTTTAGCACTCAACACAAATTTGAGGTTAGAAAACTGCAGACATTTCTTGTATTTTCTAACTAAATTATCTGGACACTCATTAAACATATCTATAAAAAACATACAAGAAAGACTATAGATTTTTCTTATTCTTTATCTTATCCTTCTGTTGGATTCAAGTCCATATTTGATCTACATTTGACCTTAAACTCACAATTTTACTCAGTATTGCTGTCTCTCTTTCTCAAATACCACAATAGAACGAGGTAATAAATAATACTCGTTTTGTTGTTTACATGTCTTACAGTTTCTCATTTTTACAAGTATTTTTGTATATGTAAATGTTGGGGGGTTCATAATTATTTACCCAGAGTTATAACTCCCCTACAAGTAGCATGGCAGGTCTTAGTTGTCTGAAGTGCTGAAACTAAAGAAAAGAGGGAATTATCCAAATGAACTTTCATAGAAAGAGACATTAATTCAGTTCTCATTCTTATACATCATTCTTGGGCCGCATCTTATAATATGTAAATAGTTTTATTTAGTTTCTATACATTTCAGTTAAAAAATTCAGTTGGTGGTCAGAGGAAAATTTTCTTGATCAGTTTTGTCACATTGCAAATATGTAGCTTTTACACCAACAATGTGAGGCATCCACTGGCTAGAAGAAGCCAAGAAAGGGCTTTGTGAACTGCTTCTATGGAATAAATTGCAGATATTAAATGTATCTTACTCATAGCCCCTCATTACAAGTTTAGCTCTTTTTATAACTTCACTGTTTTTTACTTTTTCAACCACAACTGATCCTACAGATATTGAATTCTGGCTTTGATTCTTTACTTCATCAATCCAGTTTTTAAATTAATTTCCCTTTGTAGCCATGACTTCATCTGAGTATTGACATTTCCTATACATTTGGTATTACTTCCAATGTAGTAAATTTCTTGAAATCGATAGGAACCAGTACTATCATTAGAATCATGTTTAATGTAATAATATTTATATTTTTCAGTGGCTTTTCCAACTTAACATATTATCTTGCCCAGAATATATACGCACTAGCAGTAGAGCCCAGCGCTGCCCGGGGATGTAACAGTAAGAGATAGATCAAGTATCGACCATCATAAAGACTGAAAAATAAAATTGACAAAGATTATTGTTTAAGGTTGACGGACACGCATGTCTTTATTAGTTTTTTTTTGTTTTTTTTGTTTTTTTTATGAATTGGTGAAACCCAAACTCAAACAAAAAAACATTGTTTTCAATCGTTATGAGTCTACCGATTGAATAGAATTTTATTATAAACAATTGTCTTGTAAATGGAATTTTTAAAGCATTCTGAATGTAAAAATAAAGAAAAAAGTGTGCAAGACAATAAGAAACACTACCTGTCAAAAAAAAGTGAAGTTTTGTTGAAAGCGGTCGAAAAATGTAGGAAATCCGATCCCATATATAAGCGAACACACACACACACACACACACAAACAACCTGGGTTTTATAATAAGTATAACTCGATATGAGTTGTCCCCCTTTCATTCTAGCGACAGAATCATGTTTTATCATGTTTCAAATTGATTTCATGCAAAAACAACTGTGTTTTTCCAATTTTTGGCGCTGTCAGAACCACCACAAGTAATTTTATGCAGTCCTGTGAAGTTTTGTTGAAATCGGTTGAAAAATGTAGGAAATCCTATCCAATATATAAACGTACAGACATACACACACAATCTGCGTTTTATAATAAGTAAGATTATTATCACAATGTATTCTTTGAAATGATTATCCAGTCATTGCTTTATTTTCCTCTGACATTTCTTGATTGCCTTTCACTTTGTCAACTTGGTCTACATTTTCCTTATCATTTGGCATATATTATAGTTTTCAGAATTAATTTGCTCTTAATTACAATCTGAAGCACCACTTGAGTCAGATTTGAAATAGGAATTATGATTAAAATCAAGATGAAGCAACAAGTATGGCAAATAAAGATTAGTTTTTCACTGCATTCAATTACAGCAAAAGGTCCATGCCATTGTAGTTGCACAAAAATATCATCAGCAGCAGCTCACACTTTTCCACCAAAATGCTGTCATGTGACTTTGCCAAAAAAAGCAGTTAGTTGGAGATATGACAACATTCAAGCAACATGTGTACAAGACCTAAGGAGTCATTCAATCAGTCAGTTAAGTGCCATACATGATACATGCTTGGGTGATCATGTCTCTCACAATTCATGACTGAATAGGCTAAATATTTTCTAGCAGTAGGTTGCCATTTCTTTCTGTGATAGACTGGTTGCCAGTCAAGGCTATAGGACCCAGTCTGTCTTGCTATTTAACCCATATACAGGAGACGAGATGTATTTCTACCTTCAAGATGAGCATCAGTCAGTCAAGTGCCATATGTGATACATGCTTGGGTGATCATGTCTCTCACAATTCATGACTGACTAGTTTGAATATTTTCTAGCAGTAAGTTGCCATTTCCTTCTGTGATAGACTGGTTGCCAGTCAAGGCTATAGGACCCAGATATTCAATATTGATATTCAACTCCTCATAGCAGGGGAAAAAGAGGGATTCATACCTTTCCGAAGGGTATTTATGCATAAGTGAATGCAATGAATTCAACTGGAATTAGAACTCAGCTCTCTGATTTCACATTCTGAGCCATTATCCATTACACCATAAAGCACAGCTCTAAATCATAATATATAGTTAGATACAATTTTAGCTTTAGCAATTACATTAGAGTAATCAGGAAGGAATTAATAGAGCAGCATTATAATGGTAAGTACTTGTTTTGCTTTGTATATATTGTTTACTTCTAACGTTTTGTTGATTATATTAAATAAATGTTTCTCCGCAGAGACCTGTGTTTCATATTTCACTCACACCCTATTCTCTGTGTTTTCTTGTTGGGGAAACTCACTAGGGTGTGTGTCAAACTTAACCTGACAGTATCATTTCTTTTATAGTACACCATATTGCCAAGTTTCAGTAGGTGTACTTCAAATATTACTTTTTGATTCATACTTTATTTTCTCACTGGATTCACAATGAAGAGATTCTTAACGTTGAATTATTCATGCTCAAAGTTTCTTATAAAGTCAAAAATGTTTTTATTTTCTGATCATCATAAATTGTACAAATAATTAAATGTGGTGAACTTCCTCTTGCATTAAATATGGTAAAAACAAACCATTAATGAGTGCACTATGCAAGAAAGGTTTATTCTCACATCAATGTACCAGATTTGTCTGCTATATTTTTAGCAAAGACATATTCTGCAAACTGGAAATAGTGGTTCCTGGGTTTTTCCCAATAGGAGAGCTACAAGCCAGAGATATTTTCTATAATTGCTGAAGATATATTTCCATAAGAAAATGTCATCATAGACTTGCAAGTTGCATAACATGCAGGAGGAGGAAGATTTAGCCACTGCTCAGTTTAACTCTGGGAAGCTGACTAACTAACTACTTTCATCACACTATGAAATGATGTCACTAAGCAGCTGTCATGTGATTTTTTCTCAACTAAAGGGAGATAATCACCTTTTGCATCCCAACACCATAATTTATTTTTTCCAGTAATATATCATCACCAGTTGCCTTTTGCAAATCATCTATACTTATTCCTGATGGTATATTTCTAGCTCTCACAGACAGATAAGCTTATGGCCAACATATACTTGTTTTTGGAAAATTCATTTAGTTCATCTTATATGAAAATATCCCATTTTTAACTCTCATAATATAACTCAACCCCCCAGTTTTGGTGGGCAGTTTGATGAAAATGCAGAAGAACACTAGCTAGCAGTGTTAAAGATTAAGAGAACAAATCACACTTTTCTGAAAGAACATTATCAAGGAATGAATTTCTGGTTCCTAGGGGGTGTAGGTATTCCAAGCAACCACGAAAAGACTGACAGACACAGAAAAATCCAGTCCTATTTATACTATTCTAGAAGAAAAGTCCATCTACTGGAAAGTGAGTCATATGGTTCCATAATACAATTTTAATACAATGGTGAATATTAATTATATAGATCAAACATTATACAGTGACATTTTCAGATGAAACATTATACAGTGACATTTTCAGATGAAACATTATACAGTGACATTTTCAGATCAAAATTCAGTTGATAACTGTGTAAGACTTATTGATCTACCTTCATAGTTATGAATCTAAATTCTTTATCTCTTGACCTAAACTTTAACCATGGAGCTAAATCTGTTAGTTCTTTATTCATTTTTTTTTTTTAATTTCAGGTTGGAAATTGAAGAGGATAAAAAGGAAGCAATGAATGCCAAGTAGAAGATAAATTTATGGCGAAATCACAAAAGGGCCTTGAAGGGTCAGTGCAATTCCTCAGCATTCAGCACCCAACTATCATGATGGTATGCATAACTTGTAAAGGTTTCTCTCCCAAATTGTGTACCAACTTTGGTTGTTAATATAACTATGTACCCTTTAATTTTAATCAATATTTTTATGATTAAGAGTAAATGTTACAATGAAAATTTGATTTTAGGTTGGTGCAAAAATTTTGAGCATTTTTTGAAAAAAAATTTCTTTCATTAAATATAAATTTATGGCATCAATATTTTATCCAAATATTTTCCTTGACATTCTGTGACCAGGTATTGAACTCACAACTCTTTGAGTCAAGGCACTTTTTGGATTACTTCAACCAACATGTTTATCCACTGGGCCATGTGTCCATGAGGGCACAAATAGTTGTGAGTTCAATAACTGGCCACAGCACAGGCGAAAAAAAAAAAAAAAAACTTGGAAGAATTGAGTTATTAAAGGGAATTAACAGAAACTGAGATATCCAGAAAAGGCATGGCATGTGGAACTAGAACAATCTACTCCTGTGGGCTAAATAAGGGATTTGGTCGGAAATATCAACATATGAAGAAGACTGGAGTGTACAACAACCAAAATGTTGTGAATATGGAAATAATGATGAGGACAACAGTTCAAATGATGTAAATAGTGTATTGTGTGAAGATTTTAAACAAAACAAATTATGAATTTTATTCTGAATATACATCGTTGAAGTGTTCTTTTCCATTTCACAAAAGGCCCTTATGTAGGTACCTCCTAAAATTTCTGTTTTTTTGCGGAGGCATCTAAACTTATGCCATCAAACCAAAGGCATGAGCATAAGTTATTGCTTTTTGAGTGACATAAAAAGTGTATCATTTGGTGTGTGACCTGGTAGCTGATACAAATCACCATTTGAACTTGTAAATTTCTTTGATATATATTTTGTGCTTAAATGATGCATAACTTCAAGTGTTTATATTGTTTGAGATATGCATATATTAGGTAGATAAGGATGACCCAAGTTTAATGCATAGTAATAAAATGAATGATTAGAGTGAATGAAGGTCAATGTATTATGAAAATGTTGGCCTCTGCTTACATCCTATATATACTTTTAGTATTTGCTATGTCACTATGTATATAGAATCATTAGAGGGAATGAAAGTCAATGTATTATGGAAATGTTGTCCTCTGCTTACTTCCTATATATAATTTTAGTATTTGCTATGTCATTATGTATATAGAATCATTAGAAGGAATGAAAGTCAATGTATTATGAAAATGTTGGCCTCTGCTTACTTCCTATATATACTTTTAGTATTTGCTATGTCATTATGTATATAGAATCATTAGAGGGAATGAAAGTCAATGTATTATAGAAATGTTGTCCTCTGCTTACTTCCTATATATGCTTTTAGTATTTGCTATGTCACTATGTATTTAAAATCATTAGAGGGAATGAAAGTCAAAGTATTATAGAGCTTAACCTCCATATGCCAGTGGATCAGATCCAATTACTGAGTGCACTACATCCTCATTGGACAAGAAATGTTAAAAACATTTCTAATTTACATTTTCATGTTAGTTATAGTTTTTTGTGCAAGCTAAACACAATCCAGGCTCCAGAAGCAAGTTTTACAATAATTGCTTCTGATTGGCCAATATATCTCAAAGTAATAACAACGCCTACGCACACGTGTTTAAACACAAAACACCGCCAAAAATCTTGAAATGTGTTCTCGAGCCACGCACGTGTCCAGTAATGTAAATAAATATGATGCACGAACACAAGTTTACCAGTGAGCTTCGTGACGGATAACCAACTGACAAACAACTCCACGTCACTCATACTTTTGAAGTTACAAAGTTAAATTTATTTAACATGAAACAACTCCAATACACTCACTCACCAACCTCTGAAATCACTCCTGAACTTTTATCAACTTTAGAACTCACAATTCCAAACTTTATTCTTCTGAATTACAAGTTCAATATTACAGTAAAAGGTAAATTACTTCTTAAGAACTTTCTGTTTAAAAGACACTTAATATTAACAACTTTAATATCAACATTAATGAACGATTACAAGAAAGAGATTCTGAAAACTAAAACATCATACATATTTGCCAACATAACATATACCAAATATTCTGCTTGTACATTGTTTTGAATGTTTTATTAGTTTCTAATTAAATATGTCTTGTTCGTAATATGAAGACTGGTACAAATATTTCCAAATCAAAGGGACATGACTCTGTGCTACCTTTTCTTTGCATGTTGTACACCAACGTAAATAAATCTAATTGTTACGTTTTAAAACAATTCAGTTGAATTTTGTATTTTATTTTGATGTTAGTGGAAATAGTTAATTGACACGCAACTTATTCTCAACAAATATTACCACATAATTAACCCATCCACTACAGTATCATGAAATGTTGGCCTCTGCTTACATCCTATATATGCTTTTAGTATTTGCTATGTCACTATGTATATAGAATCATTAGAGGGAATGAACATGAAAGTATTATAGAAATGTTTGCCTCTGCTTATATCCTATATAATGTTTGCCTCTGCTTACATCCTATATAATGATAGCCTCTGCTTACTTCCTATATATGCTTTTATCATTTGCTATGTCACTATGTATATAGAATCATTAGAGGGAATGAACATCAATGTATGATAGAAATGTTGGTCTCTGCTTATATCCTATATAATGTTTGCCTCAGCTTACATCCTATATAATGTTAGGCTCTGCTTACTTCCTATATAGGCTTTTAGCATTTGCTATTTCACTATGTATATAGAATCATTAGAGGGAATGAAAGTCAAAGTATCATGAAATGTTGGCATCTGCTTACATCCTACATATGCTTTTAGTATTTGCTATGTCACTATGTATATAGAATCATTAGAGGGAATGAAAGTCAATGTATTATGGAAATGTTGGCCTCTGCTTACATCCTATATAATGTTACTCTCTGCTTACTTCTTATATATACTTTTAGCATTTGCTATGTCACTATGTATATAGAATCATTAGAGGGAATGAAAGTCAAAGTATCATGAAATGTTGGCATCTGCTTACATCCTATATATACTTTTAGCATTTGCTATGTCACTATGTATATAGAATCGTTAGAGGGAATGAAAGTCAATGTATTATGAAAATGTTGGCCTCTGCTTACATCATATATATGCTTTTAGTATTTGCTATGTCATTATGTATATAGAATCATTAGAGTGAATGAAAGTCAATGTATTGTGGAAATATTGGCCTCTGCTTACTTCCTATATATACTTTTAGTATTTGCTATGTCATTATGTATATAGAATCATTAGAGTGAATGAAAGTCAATGTATTATGAAAATGTTGGCCTCTGCTTACTTCCTATATATACTTTTAGTATTTGCTATGTCATTATGTATATAGAATCATTAGAGTGAATGAAAGTCAATGTATTGTGGAAATATTGGCCTCTGCTTACTTCCTATATATACTTTTAGTATTTGCTATGTCATTATGTATATAGAATCATTAGAGGGAATGAATGTCAATGTATTATGGAAATGTTGGCCTCTGCTTATATCCTATATAATGTTTGCCTCTGCTTACATCCTATATAATGTTAGCCTCTGCTTACTTCTTATATTTGCTTTTAGCATTTGCTATGTCACTATGTATATAGAATCTTTAGAGGGAATGAAAGTCAAAGTATCATGAAATGTTAGCCTCTGCTTACTTCTTATATTTGCTTTTAGCATTTGCTATGTCACTATGTATATAGAATCTTTAGAGGGAATGAAAGTCAATGTATTATGAAAATGTTGGCCTCCGCTTACATCCTATATATGCTTTTAGTATTTGCTATGTCACTATGTATATAGAATCATTAGAGGGAATGAATGTCAATGTATTATGGAAATGTTGGCCTCTGCTTATATCCTATATAATGTTTGCCTCTGCTTACATCCTATATAATGTTAGCCTCTGCTTACTTCTTATATTTGCTTTTAGCATTTGCTATGTCACTATGTATATAGAATCTTTAGAGGGAATGAAAGTCAAAGTATCATGAAATGTTAGCCTCTACTTACTTCTTATATTTGCTTTTAGCATTTGCTATGTCACTATGTATATAGAATCTTTAGAGGGAATGAAAGTCAATGTATTGTGGAAATATTGGCCTCTGCTTACTTCCTATATATACTTTTAGCATTTGCTATGTCATTATGTATATAGAATCATTAGTGGGAATGAAAGTCAGTGTATTATGAAAATGTTGTCCTCTGCTTACATCCTTTATATACTTTTAGTATTTGCTATGTCATTATGTATATAGAATCATTAGAGGGAATGAACGTCAATGTATTATGGAAATGTTGGCCTCTGCTTACATCCTATATAATGTTTGCCTCTGCTTACTTCCTATATATGCTTTTAGCATTTGCTATGTCACTATGTATATAGAATCATTAGAGGGAATGAAAGTCAAAGTATCATGAAATGTTGGCCTCCGCTTACATCCTATATATGCTTTTAGTATTTGCTATGTCAATATGTATATAGAATCATTAGAGGGAATGAAAGTCAATGTATTATAGAAATGTTTGCTTTTGCTTACATCGTATATATGTTTTTAGTATTTACTATGTCAATATGTATATTGAATCATTAGAGAGAAAGAAAGTCAATTTATTATGGAAATGTTGGCCTCTGCTTACTTCCTATATATTCTTTTAGCATTTGCTGTGCCACTATGTATATAGAAGCATTACAGTGAATTATGTTTTTGGAATTTTTGCTTTGTAAGTTGTACTTGTGAAAGGAAATTTTAATATTCATTATATTTCTTCACATGTTTTATAGAGATTTTCGTATTAAAATGTCTCTGTGTGTGTTTCATTTGTTTTGTTTTCTCAATGTTAAAAGAAATGCCTGTGTTACTTTTTATAGAATCATAAGCATGTATGAATATTTTTATATACATCTTTGAGAAATTCTACTTATAACAGGGTTATAAATATTTTATACTTTTGTCATTAAACTTGAAATTCACATAAATAAACAGATAAAAGACAATATCATCATCCTGTTTTTGTAGGATCATTGTTCAACTGAGCATTTGGCTAGTCCCCTCCAAATGCCATATTTGAACGCTTGTATTTGAGTGCAGTGATGTTGTCAATCCATTTTTTCCTCAGTCTGTATTTTTTTCTCTCTGTTGCTTATGGTCGTAACCTTGTAGGATGATAGTGGAAAGATTGTTGGCCCTTGTGATATGGTTATACCATTTTAACTTCCCCTTCTTGATTGTGGTCATGATATCTTTCAACAGACCCGCTTTTCGTGTGATGGCATGCCATCATTTGGTTCAGAAAAAACTAAATTTACTCTAAAAGCAGGTTAAAATTGAACTTGAAAATTTTCCAAAATGCCATGTCCTTATATTGTTAATTTTTTCTTATTTCAAACTTTTTGACAGTATTTGCTTCTTTTGGCAAAGCTGCAAAAATTTTACAACTTGATTGATTTAGAATACAGCACAAAAGGTATACAAGTCTGACTGTTCAAGAGAAAGTGCGAAATATGCCAAGATCAAAAAAAATTTTTTTTTCTGTCTTCTATATTTTAAAATTATAGATTGTTAGTTTTTGATGAAGGCCAGTGAACAAAGCACTATAGATTCTGTATTGGAAATTTGTGAATATTCAAGTAAATGCAAAATTTTTGTTATAATTGTTCCAATCTTATGAAAAAAAAATTTTCATAATAAATGGCTGGAATAAATAATAATCAAATGATATATTTTAAAAAAAGTACACTCAACCTCTGGTATCAAATCAAAAAAGATCTTTTTGTGTTATGTCGACAAATAAATTTCTGCCTCTGATGATGGCTGATTTATTGAAAAATTTCATTAGATAAATCGAAAAATATTTTATCATATTTTTAATATATCATTATTTTTTTTTTTATATCTATACACAGCTTAGTTTAAATCTTGAGCAAATTAAGAAAGCAAAACTTTTTATTTCTACAAATAAATTTGCATTTATGATGGTGACTGGTTTATTGACTATTGCTAATCATTTGTTTAGTGGTATATCAATTTCTTATGGGTCATTTAATGTTGAAATTTAATTTCCTTGGGAGCATTAGTAATTCCTTTTATAAAAATATATTGCTTTTTTTTACTATGAAAATGCATTTTATACTTTCATATTGTTTTGACCCCAGTTTGGTGGGTAACTATTTCCCCATAGTTGGGACTCTAACAGGTGCTACTATCCCAGGTCAGGGTTGACCTGGAAGCAACAACAATTAAGAGGTGGTTTCATGCTCATCAAAACCTGATCAGAGACCTTGCTGCCAGATGTAGTTTATCGTCATACCCAGGATGCCTGGTTTATTGAACAATTATATTAAACTAGCAGGACCTGTGGAATTTCCACAGTCTGACTAATAGAATATTGAGTAAACAATAAACTTTTTCTACATAAATATATGTATAAAAATAACACATTGAAGAAGGAACAATTAAAATCTCTATGTAAGCAGTAAATAGCAAAATTGCATATATTTGTACAGGTATATTTACAAATACGTAAAGTTTATCTATTAAATCTATCATTATTTAACATACAATACTCATAGCCTGGGAAAATAAACAACACACAAAGATACTTGGGATTGTCCACCATGTGTGCAAAGATTGTGAATGCCAATCAGTTTGTGGTACTCCCTGTCAAAACATAGAATGATGCCAGTTTCCAATGATATGAATACAGAAAAAAATAGACATATAAATGTACAAAAATATATAATACATCCCACATAGAAATAGTTTCCTCTTTTGAAAGATATTCATTTAATATATATATATATATATATATATATATATATATATTAAATGAATATCTATCTATCTATATATATATATATATATATATATATATATATATATATATATATATATTAAATGAATATCTATATATATATATAAATATATATATATTAAATGAACATCTTTCAAAAGAGGAAACTATTTCTATATATATATTAGGTTGATGCAAAAATAATGACATAATAATGTCGTTTTTTGACGTTAAAATTACGTCATTATTTTTGCACCAACCTAATATATATATATATATATATATATATATATATATATATATATATATGTGTGTGTCTGTGTGTATGTATATATATAAAGCAAAGACACATACCTAATGCAATCAAGGGTCTCCAGGATTTCTGAAAACACCCCACTCCTTCAAGTCAGTTCCTCTCAGCAGATAATGTTCTTAGTAACAGTTCACCCTCTTCTCCTTCCTTGTCTGCCTCCATCATCTTAACATTTTCGTCTGCGAATTTGTGAGCTCTAGAGTATACCATATACAATTTCCCATGACTGAACACTGGCTGAGGTAAGAACAAATCCACCTTCTCAAATAGCTGCCCCTGTTACTTGTTAATAGTCATAGCATATGGCAAATGAACAGGAAACTGGGTTTTCTCCAAGGTGAGTGGCAAGTGAGTTGCTTGAAGCCACTTTATTCTGGGGATGAGGACAAGTCTGCCAATTAGTGAGCCACTAATCAAAGAAGCCTCAATTGAGTGTTGATGCATGGCCACCACTTCCAGTCTTGTATAATTCAGAGTCCATTCTGGATAGAAATGTTATGAAGAAGCATTACTATTGAGCCAAGTTTTAAACAGTTTATGAGGAGGCATTACTGATGGTGTCAAAGAACTTAGAAATTCAAGTGGGTATTGCTCAGCCTCAGCAGGATCATCTGTCAAAACTTTATTTGTACTATAATAGGTGTAGCAGTCATTTGGAAGTTGTCTCAAAACTTCTTTATTGATCAGGAGGCAGTCTGAGTTCATTGGTGAAAGAATTACTCTGCTCCTTCTCACTTCTTCAGATGTATTAATGATGATATAATCCACCAGAGAGCTGTCAATGCATGAAATTTGAGGCAGCTTTATCACATCAACAGCATGATTAGTCTTGTCAAGCTGCTGATGTTCCAATGCTAAGATGCAGGAGCCATGCTAAAAATTCCCTTTGATCTGCTGTTGTTCTGATGTTTTCCATAGAGGAGAATTTTTAATATAGATTTCAATGATTGCCTCATGACTTTCTCTTGGCAATATGGGTAGGACTTGCCTAAAGTCTCCTTCAAAGAGCACAACTTTACCACCAAAAACAGAAGCAATGACTGTGATATCTCACAAGACTTTATCAACAGTATGAAGAACAAATGAAGGGATCATAGAAGCCTCATCCAAGATGATCAAATCTAGGTTTTGTAAATAAATTGCATGGTCTGAACTGGCTGGTACATTGGCCTCCGTGAGTGGGACAGGCAATTTGAACAAAATATGGATAGTCTTTCCACCTGACAGTAGTGTAGAGACAATGCCTGTCCACTGCACACATTGCAGTTCTTCCTTTGCAGATATGAAATTATGGTATTTAACATATAAGTTTTACTACAACCTCTGAGTGCATCTGCATAGAGTTTTTGGGCATCTCACATCTCCTCATCTTATCTGTAGATTCAAGCACAGCATTAGCAATCAGTCTCTGCTCATCAGTAAGTTTTGCAATGCTTGGATGATTGAGGTCTTTATGATGGTCAAGCTGTGGTACTTCAGTAGGTTCAGGCAGCCCAATTGCTAAACAATTAATGCCATTCTCTATCAGAATTGCATCACTTGAGTGCAGTGTTATGTTTTCTGCATGGTCTGCATTAAAACCTTGGTGAAAGAAATCTTCATAGGGTAGCAAACATAGGATGTAACTGTAAGGGCATCCAGCAGGCAGCAGCTTCTAGCAATGTATGTTCTAGTGTGTCATCATCATTTGAGAGAAGACCATATCTCAGGCATTCTGTCTGAGATACTTGAAAAAATACAGGCATATATGATATATGCCTGTACTTTTTCAACATGTAGACATTGTACAGCACAACATTCCTATTGTCAACTGAGTGATGTTCAACTTGAACTGTGACTTCAGTATTGAGTCATCTGTACTCTGGATGACCATTCAAATTCAGAAGCATTTTATCTCTAGTTCTTTGGGAATTTCTTTTGGCATGAGCCATTTTCCATGCAAGGGGAAGAAGGATTATCTGTTCTGCAAGGGCCATGTGTCATGCATTTTTTTACTAAATCATGCAAGACTGGATAATCATTGGTGTCAGGAATTTCAGTTGTTACAATTCTATTTATGTCACCGCTGCCTTATATTCTGTAGAGCCTCATTCTCACATGAGCAGCTTCCAGCTTTCATTGCCAGTTCGTGATGTATGAAGTCTATAAGCACAAAAATAGGAACCTTCACTTCTTCGTGATACCTAAGGTTTAAAATAAATTTTTATAAATAGAAAAGCTTTCTTGAAGCTTTCATTTCATCTTTAATTGAAAGCTAAAGGATTAAATTTACTATTTTCAGCAAACAATAATCTGGTGTATTTCAAGTAGAACTTATAGTGATTTGAATCAATTTTTTTTGGATGCTTGTAAAATCAGCCATTTTTTACATATTGATAGATTTGTAGACAAAAATTAGTTCTCAGTTTTAAAAATCTTGAAAAAAAATATTAATAAAATTGTGAGCACACTGTTGAAAACCATTGACAATAACTAAAATGAGAAAAATAATTTCAAATGTGAATGAAATAAAATCTAAAAATAATTAAATTTAACATTAGATTTAAAAATTAAATTTAAGGTTTCAAAACAACTCTAACAAAAAAATTAATAAAAAAAGTAAATTAAAAACTAAAAGAATCTTTATGAAATAGGAGTTAAATATAAAACTAATTTGAAAGGAAATTGCAAAATGACATGCAAATTAAAAAACAAGAATTTCAAATAGAAATTTAATTAGAAAGATAAGTTAAAATAAAAATAATTTTTCTCTCTTAAAATGAAATAAATACTTAAAATAAAAATTCTTAGTTATATAGGAATTCAAAAAAATAAAACTTATTTTAAGAATTTGAAGGGATGATTTTCAAAGCCTGTTGAGATGCAATGAAACGCAGATATGAAATGAATGAATTCTTGCCCCAAAAGTTGAGTGAGTTTTTCCAGTAATGAAATTCAAGGTTTCAAAACAACTCTGATAAATTAAAGTAAAAATTATTTTTTTCTAGAATTAGTTTCTAATTTGTAAGAACATGTGACCTTTTAACGATACTGTCATTTAGATGCTAACCTAAAAACTTTTCTGAGGTTAATTTAATTGTTCAACATTTCATGGACTGTTATGTTTCTTTGAAAATCGCCAGCATTTGTTGACAGCAAGAGTGAGATGAAGTGGGTGAGGGTGTTTCTTTGAAAATTGTCGCCAGTCATACAACGAATACAGATCAGTAGTGAATTGTGTAACGGATAGACTAAGTAACTAACTAAGGAAATAACAAGCACAATTATAATAAAATAACAAAAATTATATTTATATTTTATATATACCCAGCTTTGATTGAATCTCAACTGAGAAAGTGTAATTTTTTTGAGTTAAATTTAATCTGACATTGAAAGATATGAAATGCTCAGTGTTAATCTCCCTTGGATAATCTGTATTGATTAACCTTTAAAAAAAAATGACATAAGCGGATTGTACATTTAATCTTTTCAGAAGTATTTTGTAAGCTTAGTTTAATCTGGCACAAGGCTATAGTTCCAGGGGCACTCAGTAAGACTTGAACTCAAAGCACAAGTGACATGGTATGTGAAACATGTTTGCTAACCATTTTATTATGGTAAGCACAAAATTTATTTACTATTTATTGTCAGTAACCCAACAAAGAAAATCTATTATATATTTAAGTACAGTTGTTTCATAATGCTGCTTACTTGAATGTTGTAAATACAAAGTCATTTAGTAAAGACGTGAATGTTTCCCTCTTTATTGAGGGCTTCAATTAAAGAGTAGTTATTGATTTAAACACAAGCAAGATCATTAGAAGAAAGCTGAACTATGCTTCTGACCACACCACCTTGATACACCGGCTCCTGTAGGATAATCAAAGTCTAGCCTGGTTGGTGCCTAGATGGGTGTTGGAGTTCAATTCCTTGAAAGGGAACTGTACACACTCACACGCACACATATCTATCTATCTATCTATCTATCTATCTATCTATCTATAGTGATTTTCTAAGCATAACTTAGATGTGGCACAAGGCTGGAAAATATGGGGCAGCCAGTGAGGATGGAACTCAGTAATTAATTGTTCTAATGAGACAAACTTGCTAACCCTTACACCATGGTAGGGTAACCTCTCATATATATATATATATATATATATATATATATATATATATATATATATATATATATATATATATATATATATATATATATATATATATATAGTAATTAAATTAAATAAAGATGTAAAGAAATTTATTTATAAATTAATAAAGATGTAAATAATTTATCTTTCAACTGACTTGAAAGATTTGCAGGTGTACCACTCATCATGGTTAGATAAATCTATTGAATTACTATCAATAATATAGTCTTATATATTATATTTCACATAATATAAAAAATAATGTCACTCTAGTTCTTTATTAAGCATTTTCTTGACAAAAATTTAACTCACCATAAATTTTAGCTATTTATCATATTTTGAAAGGTGTAATGGATGGACTAATTCTTTGTAAATATATGGGAAAATATGATAAAGTAATATAGTAATAGCCTTCTTGTTAACCTTTATTCTACAGCAAAGCTTCTGTCCTTATTTACTTGATTTAACTCAGGTGTGACCCTGGTATTTGTGGAGATTGATCAAACAAAAAAAAAAAAAAATGGAAAAAAGGAAAGAAAGAAAGAAGGAAGAGGAAAGAGTCTACTAACTGGATGATAAGATGGATTGAAAAGTTGAGAAGAAAATTAAAACAAAATGTGTTGAAAAATCATGTTTTAAAATAATTCCAAGAAGAATCAAGCCCATATTTAACTAGTAAGATTGAGCAAAACCAAGACTACCCATCCTTCCCCACTTCCCACTGATGAGAAAGAGACCCCTAATCTATCTGTGAAGATGTTAAATAGAAAAAAAACATATGCTGTTGATAAAGAGATCCAGGTGGTCACTAAAATAACATTTAAAGATTATTCTGAATGAAAAGGCCAGGAAAAAGAAACATTTGGTTTGAATCAACCAGCCAGAAGAGAAGTGTTCCCACAAAAATAGAGGCCAGCTGATGTGTTCATTCATTATAATTTCTGTGACATTCAGAAAAATTGTATGTTGAAACGTTAATTTGGATTCCCTTGGATATAAGTGATAAAGAAAAATTATTTTCGAGTGAACATGAAAGAAAAGTCTGTGTGGCCTTGCTGGTTGTAAAAAAATGCATAGACAGAGGAAAGATAAATTTTTGTTTTTAAGGAGGTTGGGAATAATTTTCTTTTGTTTTCTTCCCCAATTCTTGAGTGGTCTGGTTGATTGAGAAATCACAGCATGGGACAAGCTGATAAAGATCAATGACTGAAAATCCCTTTTGTTTTCACCTACACCATCTGGAAGTTGGATTTATCACAAATACAGTGTCCCAGCTCTAAGAGCAGGCTGAGGTTAGATGCCAAGAAAGTGAGAGGAAGAAGAGAGAGATTAGTACTGAGTGATGGTGCAGGATATGTTGGAGCTATGGGGCAAATTGATTCCTCTGACCACTCTCAAAAACGGGGCTGGACAAACACAAATTTGGAAAACCACTTGAGTAAATATATTTTGAGAATATAGAATTTTAGAAAAAGATTGATGCTAAAGGTGGAAGGCAACTTAACACAGACCCTGGTCAACCCCACCACTGCCAGTCACATATCCATATGAACCAGGGGTTTGGACAACATATAGAGAGTCCCTACATTACTGCTACTGGAATCCATGACCTCCTGACCAAATTTTTGTGTTGGCCCTGAAGACCAGACCTTAGAAATTTAAGTTACTACTAATACAAGCTGCAGACTCATTGGGGGGGGGGTCCCGGTGTCATTTGATTACAGTTGTGAGAAGGCTAAAACCACTGCATACAACAAATCATATGGAAATTGTTGTTACATTTTTAACCCAATCTTCTCTTTGAAAGGATTCTTTTTTTTGTGTAGCACCCAGCTGTCAAACCTCCTTCACTTCAGTTTGCTTCATCAGCAATCTTCTTACTCTCTGAGATGAAAAAGCACAATGTAGGATAGGAGTGAATGTGAGCTAAGTTGAGTGGAACTGTGCCTGTCATCATGATAGCAGTGATAAAAGATTCATGCATTAATGTGTGAGGGTTCAGCTAGATGGTAACCATGGTGGTTAGAAGGAACTTGAAGGCAACATGATTGGTGGCTGTTGAAGAGGATCATTCCATGGAGTAATATATATATATATATATATATATTACTCCATGGAATGATCCTCTTATATATATATATATATATATATATATATATATATAAAGAAATTCGATCTTGCCAACTGAACGATCCTTTGTGGCCGAGTGGTTAGGCACGTCAGGCTAAATGACGGTTCGAATCCTGTCAAAGGACGAATATTTTCTATGAAAATTTCTCGGACATTCAGGCCGGTAAATGTTATTTAATACTGTTTATTATAAACAGAGCATTTACTTAAATACTTGTATCTATAAAAAGAACATTAAACATAATACTTGTATCTATAAAAAGAACATTAAACATAAAAATGTCTTTAATATATATATATATATATGTGTGTATATGTGTATATATAGATATATATGTGTATATATATATATATATATGTATGTATGTATGTGTATATATATACATATATATATGTATATATATGTGTATATATATATATATATATATATATATATATATATATATGTATGTATGTGTATATATATATGTATGTATGTATATATATATATATGTATGTGTTTAACGTTCTTTTTATGTCTTTAATAAATAAATTGTCGGACTTTGTCCATTTCATAATATATATGTATGTGTATATATATATATGTATGTATGTATTAGGTTGGTGCAAAAATAATGTCGTTTTTTGATGTTCAACTTTATGTGAGAAAACGACATTATTTTTGCACCAACCTAATATATACATATATATACATACACTTATATATATATATATATATATATATATATATATATATATGCTTATATAATTATTTATTTAAAAATATGATTCCAACACGCTACATAAGAATTCTCATGTTTCAAAACAAGACCTGAAAACTTCAATATAATTATTTGAATTAAATTGAATTAAAGTACTAAGCTCTGTTCCATCTTCAAGCAAAATTTTTTTGGAATAACTTATTTCTGAAATTTACGTGTTTTATAAGCATTATTGAAATCAAAATTTCTATGGTAACGGCTAGAGCGATTGTTTAACGAAAAAGGGGTGTAAGGTGTTAATAATTTGTATCAATATCTCAGTTACATTCACAGATGTCAAGTCAGGGTAAGGTTGGGGTGTCTAAATTTAAAACGGAAGATGACACTGCTCGTCAGGTTGAGTGTCTATGGAGATTTATTTATTTTTTATTTTATTTTTTTATTTTTTTTCTGAAAGGGTTTTGTGTATATAAAAACTGTCATGAATCGCTAACATTTGTTTTTTGATGACTTCATAAAGGGTTATCTTTTTTTGTAGGGCATTTAAACTATTTATTAGGACTATGGATTTTATTGTTTGTTAGTTTTTTATGCTAATTATTCAATGCAAAAATTTGATACACTCACATATATATATATATATATATATATATATATATATATATATACTTGTCATATCCATGATGTATGATGTTTTGGCCATTGTAAGCTATGACCTGTATTTAGTCCATATGTGTAGATTGTTCTAGTTCCATGTACCATGCCTTTTCTGCATATCTCAGTTTTTGTTAATTCTCTTTAGTAACTCATATCCAGAAAATACTTGGTGCATGAAACTAGAACAATCTACCCCTCTGGACTAAGTAAAGTATTGGGTTTGAAATTCCAACATATATCACCTGGAGAAGGCTGGAGCATACAACAGCTGAAATGTCGTGAATATGTGAATAAAGATGAGGACAACATTCTGAACAATGTAAATAGTGTGTGTATATATATATATATATATATATATATATATATATATATATATACTGACTTCTCATGTGTTAGTAATATATACCAAATATAATCCTATAAGAATAAAGGTGTTTTGCAATATGGCAGCATACAAGCATTGATTTGATTTTTCCTTTTATTTCTTTACAGATAATGAAAAGGATGAAAGAAGTTGACTTGTAGGAAAAACATTTCCAACCATCAAATTTGATGAGATTTATCTCTGAAATTAATACATATCAATCTATTTAGGGTTCAAATTTTGAATTAATGAAGAACACACACTTATAATAAGAAAATCTTATGTAAACACAAAAGAAGATTGAGACATGAAATTATCATTTCTTTTGCCTTCACCTCAAAAATAAAATATATAAAAAATATTTATTTAGACAAAAAGCAACATCCATCTGTTTTTTTTGTTCTTTTGTTGCTGACACAAGTCAAGTAATAGGCTAAAAATAAGAAACTTTCTATGGTTGGTAGTTGTTTTTCTTCCAGATTGTTGTTCTTCATGGTAAAAGCAAGAATATTGGACAGAGTTATATCCTAATTCTTTATAGGCTCTAAAATCAGTTATGAAGACTCACCTTTCAAAAAGATATTTTTTCCACTCTTTTTCAACTGTTCTCAAAAGGAAAGGAAATTCCTGTTAGTAGCAATTTCTCACAAGGAGTGGTTAGTTCACTCAAACAGAACTGACAAAGAGGGGAAATACTGTTATGATTTGGCCATAGCTTACAAGCTGACCCTGATTGTAGGTAAGCCTACTCATGTTCCCAATGCATCTGAGCATCATGCTAAACTATTCTGCAGAGGTGTTGTCTCCTTTGGATACCTCGGACCATTCCTTTATTTTTGTCATGGTTGATGTACCTTTTCATAGGATAAGCTATCAATGTAATAAAGCTGACAGGAACAGCTTCTGATCCTATAATGCAGAAGCACCTCAGTCAGTTCTCTTCAAAAGTAGACCTTCCAGGATAGACTCCTTCATTTCCAAAAGGCTCTCTCAAGCATTGAAAGCTTTAGACTGCACAAAAAATAGCAAAAGCCAAACAGCCAGCCCTAGTTCAGGAATGTGCTATGATCATGGCCCGCTGTAATTATTACTATTGTGTTTATCATAGGGAATGATGTAGCAGAAACCTTGCCTCAATCAGAATGGCACATAATCCAAGGAGGAGAATTCTGAAAAATGCAAAGGGGAGCTATGTGTAGGGAGTCCAAGCCAATGTAGAGAACAAAATCTTGGATCCTGCAAATTCTGGAAAATTGGGAACTCAATACTCAAGGGAGTCAAACTGTTATTACCCCCCTGACCATTATAAATAGCCCTGAAGTTATCTTTTACTCAACAGATTAGGCGAAGCTCTTTCTTATGAAGTTTAACTCAAGGTTAGACAAAAAACACCATTCCTTACCTGACTTCCCCCGCTTCACGGAGAACAAGCTTTGTGACATTTCTATATCAACTCAGGTAGTAAAATCCTTGTTGTTGATCTCAAGTATTTTGACCCAGAATTATCTCCAATCTTGGCAAATCTATTTAACCACTGTCTACTATTTATTTACTTATTTCTTTTATCAATAGTAATAGGTTCAATTGAATGATTTGTTTTGTACGACTTACAAACGTTTACAGGTTATTTAAAACCAGAAAATATTTTTAGATTATAAGAATATTTTTTAGTTAATGACTTGTAGCATTAAACCATTATTAACTAAAAAATATTCTTATAATCTAAAAATATTTTCTGGTTTTAAATAACCTGTAAACGTTTGTAAGTCGTACAAAACAAATCATTCAATTGAACCTATTACTATTGATAAAAGAAATAAGTAAATAAATAGTAGATACAATTTAAAAGTTATAGGCAGAGACGTTAGAAGTAGACTTTAGAAGGAACTGAAAAGACAATCCTAAACAGGCAACAAGAGATAAACCTTTACTCCTGTTCAAAAGATCGGGCAAACCTATCTATTCCTTTTTGATGAAAACAATCAATAGTAAATAAAAGTTCAAACTTTTAGCCGGAAACGTTAGAAGTATAGATTTGTAGTAGATTTTACAAGGAACAGGAAATCCAATCCTAAAACAAAGGGTAAACCTTTATTTTTGTTTAAAAACTGGGGAGGAGTGTGAACCGGTCGACTGTCTACTCCTATTGAGGAAAGAGGATAATAGGAGTCGGGTACTTGCTGGAGTGGTAGACTAGAGACTATTGGAAACTACTGCATGGTCCAGAATCCATTCACAAAATGGCAGTACAATAGCCCCGGTATTATACACCTGTTGATAGGATAGTCTTCTTCGGAGTTACTCAAATGTTATCTATCTTCTTTATCTCCACATTTTTCACTTCCTACCAACTCTTTGTTTATATCGCACTTCATTCATCATAACCATTTTAAAAGTAACCCTCTACCTTGAGTGACTCTTAAGCCTTGTTTTAGCGTAAAAGAAAAGTATGGAAATAATGCCATATCTAATGGCTGGTAACAATAGTGCATATCCGAAGCATATATGCAGGTAAACGTGTATCGAGTACTTTATTTTGATGTATTTATGGATAAGATTTAACGGGCTTTCATAAGAGGCCAAATTGTCATTGTCAAATGGTCAGAAGGCTAAATCAAAGCATTTTCAAAACAGCACAAAGCTGTGCTGTTTTGAAAATACTCATGTAAAGTCGGGCGCTCATTTAAAGTTGTGGTGAGTCCTTATTAGCAGTAGGAAAATCCGAGAACATCACAAAGCATTGGGAGGCCAATTTATCGATGCGAGTAATGAGCGGAGATGTGACACTATTAGAAGCTGAAAGGGCTAAAGTATACCCCGATAGTTATATCGAGAAGTGAAGTAGAGAGCTGTGAAACTATTAGACGCTGAAAAGATTAAGGTATAGCCCGATAGCTATACCGAGAAACGAAGTGGAGAGATGTGACGCTATTAGACGCTGAAAGGGTTAAGGGATAGCCCGATAGCTATACCGAGAAACGAAGTAAGATTTTATTAAATTCAGAGAGTTTGTTTTCTTCCGTGAATAAACCCCAAGGGCTGACTTGAAGTAAAACTGCTTTATTATTTTGAGGAATTTAGCCGAAAAGTACATATGGATAATTTAAACACACGACGGGCGGGGAGAGATGATGTAAGATTATTCAAAGTCGACCGATACTTTTGCTAAACAAGGAAAAAGTAAAGACATTGATTTATTTCACTTGTTAAAAAAGGGTGGAAAGTGTGGATTGCTAAAGAAATATATTTTTTTTTAGGTAAGAACCGAACCCCGAGTGTCACAGGTCGAAACTTGCTAAGAAGGCTGTCAAAGGAACAGCTGAGGAATGTCCGACCGAGGGAAATGAGGCCTGGGTCGAGGAATTCCGTTGACGAAAAGTTTGAGTTATAATTAAAATTAATGAGTTAGAGCTATGCCATAGCTCAGTATCTGTCTATATTTCTGAGATGAGGTATTATGTACACTATTTACATTATTCGGACTATTATCATCATCTTTGTCGCCATATTTATTACAACGTTTCGGCCGTTGTACGCTCTGGCCTTCTTCGGGTGGTTGGAATGTCGAACTGGACTCTTTGTTTCGCTCACTGAGGTAGACTGTTCTAGTTACACGTGCTATGTTTAATGGCACAGTGGATAAAGGCGTTGGTTAGATCCAGTGACAGAACCCAACGAGTGTGAATTCAATACCCGGTTAAGGCAGTAGAGAACTTGTAGAGAGGAATTAACAGGAGATAACTGATAACTGACATCCATTAAACATGGCACATGGAACTAGAACAGTCTACCTCAGTGAGCAAAATAAAGGGTTCAGTTCGCCATTCCAATCACCCGAAGAAGGCCGGAGCGTACAATACGAGGATCCAGGAACCGGACAGCTTCGTAGCCTTAGATCACTCAGAATACGCCAACTTGTTGTTTTCCCACAATTCATCTTGATATCATTGCTTCCATAGGATGACACGGCACAGGCACTCTTCTCATCTGACTGGAAAGAAAGAGAGATTCATAGTACTAGGCAACCTTTTTTCATTGATACATGGGTTCAGTTTCAGCGTTCACGGGGCTATAGAAGACATTTTCAGTGATGGACATTGGTTAGTATATAACAATTTATATATAATTTTCTCCCAAAATTGCTGAAGTCTCCTGAAAGTACATTTCTAGAGTCGAAGCTGGTATAACATCAATCAATTAAGCGACAAATTATATTTATATTTTTTGAAATGTTTTTTTAAGCATTTCACTCTAAGCAAGACGGGAGAGCCACTAACACACGGGGGGGGGCGGTTACAGAGAGTGAAAGTGAGGGAAAAGACTGTGTATAGAAGGGAATGAGGAAAGGATAAAGGAAGAACGGGGATCAGGGCAACAGAAGATGGCTATTGACGTTACATTTAAATTTTTGAAGTTGTCAACGAAGCAAGTAATAGGAAGGGAGTTCCACTGTTGGGAGGCGCGAGAAAAGAAACTGCTGGAGTAGATGTGGCGGTTACATTTAACTATTTCAACAGTAAATGGGTGGGACCTAGATGCCAATCTAGTAGCACGCTTAAATTCATGTAGTCGGGGTATCAGGGAAGATAGCTCATCAGAACAGTTGCCATGAAAATATTTGTAGAAAATACAGAGGGAAGCCAATTCACGTCTATGAGAGAGTGACTGAAGTCAAGTGAGGACTGACTACATTGCAAATCCTTCTTTGGATTTTGTTGAGAACTTTGAGATGAACAACAGGGGCCTAGACCAGATATAGCAACAATATTCCATGCATGGACAAATGGTAGATTTGTATATGTGTAAGATGGACTCTGACGAGAAAAACCTTCTAGCACCACACAGTGAACCAAGTTTTCTTGCAGAAGATGCAGCTATTGATTCAATGTAGTTGTTCCACCTCAAGTCATTGGAAAACGTGTGGCCAAGTAGACGCAGTGAGACAATCTCATGGAGTCGAGCATCAACCATAATGATGGTGGACAGAATGAGACCAATTTACTTTTGGAGGCATTAAAATTTACAAGCCATTTACTGCCCCAGTTAACCACTGATTGGAGATCCTTTTCAAGAGCAGCGGGCGGGTGAACTTTATCAGCGCTGCCGGATTTATTATTGAGACAGGAGTAAATGATAGTGTCGTCTGCATAGATGCCAACTTGAGAACTGAGGACATCAGTGAGATCATTGATGCAGATCAGAAACAGTGTAGGACCTAAGACAGGGCCTTGGGGAACTCCTGTGTTCGTATAGAAAGAATTGGAAGAGAACCCATTCAGGACGATCTTCATTTCACGATTTGATACGGATGATTGGATTAAACCAAATAATCGCCCTGTAATACCGTAACCCTGAAGCTTACGTAGAAGACTAGAATGCCAAACTCTGTCAAACGCCTTCGAGATATCACGAGTCACTGCTCTAGCTTCACTGTTATTATCAAGAGCTTGATATACACATTCATTTATGGCTGTAAGCACATCAGCGGTAGACAGAGCAAAACGGAATCCATATTGTTTGTTAGAGTGTAGATCGTAACCACTTCACATTGATTAAAGACTCGAAGACTTTTCCAAAAAGCGGTAGGAGACTAATAGAGCGTTAGTTAGAGGGGTCAGAAGGTTCTCCAGAATTCTTAAAAACAGGGACGACAGAGGAGGACTTCCAACAGGCTGGAAAGCAGGAAGCAGCGAGACAATAGTTGTATAGTTTGGAGGGAACTGGAGCTAGCTCAGGAGCACATTTTTTAGGATGATGGCTGCTCCACTTGCCTTATGTTTATATTAATCATATATAATATTCAAATAAGTGTAAGAAAACATTCAGGATGCTAAAGTGTGTAAAAGGTAGTGAGACGCTGCAGGTTGTTTTGAAAAATTTGGTTTAGTTTGATTTTTCAATAAAGTATATCTCGTACGTATTTTGTATATATATATTGATTTTTATGTATTCGGATAGTTAGATTCATGATTAATGGATCTGTAGAAAAAGGGTGACATGATGTAGTTTTTGTAACCTGTGTTAATAGTTGGTAATATTTTCATAATATTTTCTCTTTAAAGGATTATGTCCTTTTTTGATAAGTTTGGCATTGGTGAAATTAAAGTTATGTCCTACCTTGTTGCGGTGTAATACGAGAGAATTTGAATGTTTATCTAAACGCAAATCTCTTTTGTGTTCTTGAATGCGGGTCTTTAGGTTACGTGAAGTCTCCCCAATGTCCATGTTATTGCAATGTAGACATTGAATTTGATAAACTCCGGCATTTGAATTGCTTTCTAATTTATTTTATTCATCATCCTGATTATATCTCCGATAGTTTTGAAGGTGGTTGTAAGAATCATCGTATCTATACCAATAAGAAATACCAATCAAATCATCCTATTCCATCTCACCAATTTTGACACACTTTACAATCCAGAATGTTTTCTTACACTTATTTGAATATTATCTGTTACTTCATTACACGTGATACGTATCTAACCAATAAGAAATAGCCAAACACAACATACTCTTAAACTGCGTCTCTTTGCATTTTATCATTTTTATCATTTCTATCTTGATCGCTGACGAAGCTTTAATAAAGTGAAACATGTTAGATTAAGATCTGTTTCCTATTTGTTCGTTATCCTAATATATATATATATATATATATATATATATATATATATATATGAATCATAAAATATAGTTTTATGGTATGCTATATCTATGGATAAAATTGCTCAATATCTGGGACAGGACGTGTGAAAATACAAAAGTGGACACTGAGTTCAACACCGAGTAGCGACAGTCTTTTCATGCTTGGACGCAATATTCAGGTCACACACACACACACATGTTAGTTAAACCACTAAGTATAAAATAATTACGTCGTTTTAAAAGACGTAAAAATAAAATTATAGACGAGGAGCTGTGCATTTGCAGTTAACGAGTAGTCTAAATGAAATGTAGTGTGCAGAAAATTCGTCCCTTAAAAATGTGTATTGTCGGCTGACAAATTACTGAAACTTAGCTTATCGATCGTTTTTATCTATTAGGTTGGTGCAAAAATAATGTCGTTTTTTGAAGTTAAAAATACGTAAAAAAACGACATTATTTTTGCACCAACCTAATATATTTTCTTATTTTATAAGAGGTTGAGATCAGAACAACGAGTAGGACTGTGTTGTGCGTTTATTTAATTTATATTGTTACATTGAGGCGTTGGCTACAAAGTGTTAAAAAAACATAATCTCTTTCTAAATCTGATTATTTGGCAGCCTTAGGCAATGCGCAAATCCACTAGTTTAGCAGGAGATTAAACCAATTTGAACATAAATATAATACACATGCATAATCGGAGAAATTTAAGCGTATTTCTTATATAATGCCATTATACAATATATAATAATGATGAAATTCACTTATTTCTCTGTGCATAAAAAATGAATAGATTTTAGTGTATCATATGATCTATGATGTGCAGCTAGTGTAATCGTTAGCGGCTTGGTATGAGTTCGAATTACGGTGGAGTATGTTATATTCACTTTCGCACAAATAACCTCGTGATAGGCATGAATCTATTCTCACCTGCGGCTATGGATTAAATAGCAGCGTAAACAGGGTGGCAGGCAACCAGTCTAGAGGAAGGACAACTCTGAATTAGACTCTCTAACCGTGGTTATCAGCCAGTCTAAGAGATGGGCAACTCTGAATTGGGTTTTCTAACCGTGGTTGGCAAACAGTCTATAAGAAGAACAACTGTGAATTTGTTCCTCAAGGAGACATGACCCAGTGGATAAAAGCGCTGGTTAGATCTAGTGACTTGACTCAAAGAATTGTGAGTTCAATACCTGTCTACTGCTAAACAACATCTTGGAGAGGTGAGATAACTGAGACACCCGGAAGAGGCATGGCACATGGAACTAGAACAATCTACCCCGGTGGACGAAATAAAGGGTTCAGTTCGAAATTCCAATCTGAAGATGGCCGGGGCGTACAACGACTGAAACTTCGGAAATATGACAATAAAGATGAGGAAAACAGTTCGTACAATGTAAATGTAAATAATTCTTGTTTTTATTTGATATTTATGGCTCATTTTTTATCCAACCATCACAAGTACTATTAATCTTCTTGAATTTTTTTCCATCTCATAGGCAGTTCTAAATTTTGGTTTCAGTCAGAAGCAACGTAAATGATGGCTGGAGAGGGTAGAGCTATCATAACACGTGATTGCGAGAGGACGGTGTTTTGGGTTTCGGTAATTAGTTCCTCAATGACTACGTGGGAAGCAGAATGATTAAGCAGCAGGACAGATATCTGAAAGTCACATGTGGCAAAAATTAGCGTTGATAGAAGTGATCAGAAAAAAAAGGAAACTGACTGTAGTCGTAACTATAGAACCAAACCATTGTAAACTCCACAACCCTTACCTTAGCTGCATAGTATGTGCTTCACCAGGACTAGATATGGTTTTGAATTCAGAGATGCCTTTTTCCTAGACCAGCTGCCAACCAAGGCTGAAGAGCTCAGTCTATTTTACTGTTTAAACCGTAGATGGGATTGAAGAGATGGTTCATTACGTTCCTAAATGTATTTGCGCGTAAGTGAATGTGTTCAAAATGTGGCATTATGCCGAAATAGTGCACTCAAA
Organism: Acanthosepion lycidas; assembly: GCA_963932145.1. Lineage (NCBI taxonomy): Eukaryota > Metazoa > Mollusca > Cephalopoda > Sepiida > Sepiidae > Acanthosepion > Acanthosepion lycidas. The sequence goes on from OZ010606.1 coordinate 38,495,398, forward strand.
TTTCCCATCAGTCCGTTAAAGGACACCAGATGCACAGTTGACTTGGGCTTACTTCCGGCCATCGAATACAGAAATACGCGACCTGCATCCGGTTTGCAGGTATGGGAAAGATTTTGTAATGCACACGGTTACATAAAAAAAAAAAAACGACCCCGGATACTCTCGAGTAATCTTTCACAAATCATAGACAACGGTTAGGATCAGGACTCCAGGATAGCCGGATACCACAGACTCACCGAGGGTGACAAAATATTGGAATGAGTAGAATGTAATGAAGATTAAATTCTTGTGTTATTTACGAAATATTATCATTTGCCATTTCATTGTAGGTCATTTGAGATTAAACTTTTACCGACTAAGAATTAGTAAGAAAATGATATTGAAGCGAATGTTAGAGTTCAAAAACTAGTCCGAAATGGAATATCTTACCGTACTGACCAGAATTTTGACGACCCGAACTGAATGGGACTTCCATGAGAGTAAAATTCTGACAGTGACGGACTGTCTTTGCTTAAGTCTTTATATAAGACTGAAAAATGCACGAAAACAGCCAGTACAGTTAGAAGGGTGAAAACTTCTCGCTGTTCCCAGATTCCTTAGTGAGACAGGCCACCACAGAATGATGGGTAGTTGGGCGACCTATTGACATCCGTCCTCTCCCTATCGTTTCCTCCAATAAACAATGATACCACTAGTGTGTCAACTCCTACTGAAATAAAGCGAGGAAAAGAAGCCAAAAGAACCGAAATTCCATGTCGTTCATTCAATCTGTGTTAGCAGTGCTGGGACCCAAAGAATTACCAATAAATCACGAGAAGTCATACATGCAAAGCAACGCGGATATTGTAAACAAAAGGAAGAAAATACACCAGTCAATCAATTGTAAAAAATTATAATTTTCTTTATTTAAATGAAATAATTTTCTATTCATCAGAGTTCTCTTTTTCATTTTGTTCTTCCAGCCATGTTTTATAGCATATATATCCAAGATTAAACCAGCCAGATCTGTACAGCTGTATTTGTGTTTCGGGTTTTCGTTTTTGAACATACATTCCATAAATTATTTGTTGATCTGTGTCCATGAGTTTCATTTTTAAGGATTTCTCTACAAAGTTCAGATACTCCTGCGTAAACGTGTACAAGACATCATGTCTTCCAAGATTACACGCTCCGCCTACCCAGACCTTGTTGTTGTAGACAATTTTTTTGTATTCTTGCTGTTCAAAATTAATGACGTGACTATATGCAACTGTGGAATCGTTGAAATCTTTTGGAGGGGATAACCCGAATTCAAAACTTCCTTGCAAGTTTCTGAAGAGGCCAATGTCCAACCACATGAAATACTTTGTTTTGTGATAATTTCTTTTTATAACATTGGCAAGAAGTTCAAATTTTGCGTGCATCGCACAGGAGTAATCAGGCAACACTGTATTGGGATAATGCTTTGGGTAACCTGGCTGATTGTAAATGTTGGATATTTTGTCTCTTATCTGAAATGACCATAAATCTGTTCGATTGATCAGAAATAATTTTGTGTGTTTTTCTGGGAACTTTTCACGTAGACTAACGAATAACTCGTAAGTGCTGTTATCGTCTGTGTAAATGACCATTTTGTTTCTGATTCGTCCAAATACCTTCATCCATCTCATATATCTTTGAGGTGTGTATATATTGTTTTTGTTTCCTTTCATGAAAGAGCCAATATTAAAATAAGCAGTGAGGACTGTAATCTCATTGGACAGAATTTCGGTAGAGTTTTCCTTCGGATTATGTTTCCAGGTAGTTTTCCATTTCGACTTGAGTCGAATCGGTGCAATCTGTGAAAAGAGAAAAAAAAAAGTGAAATAAGAAAGAAATCCTGTGAGATAAATTTTTTCTTTCAATTTAAAATATTAAGTACAAATTAATAATTATAATTACAATAGACTCCTTATCCGCGGATATATATTTCAAGACCCCTCCCCAACGGATGCCTGAAGCCAGGAATAGTACCGAACCACCTGTAAAGTAGCCTCCTTTTTTTCGCGGTTAATGTGCTGTCTTAGACGCTCTTCAGTGGATGTTTGAAACCGTGGATAGTACCAAACGCAATATAAACTATTTAGTTGTATATTCTAATATTACAATTACTGTTTACTGAAAAGAATGTCTTTAGACTTCTCTTTGGCATTTTTAAATTGTCAGTATGACGACTCTTGCATCATTATTAAGTAAAACTTATAAATTATTTCTGGTATTTGAACGCGGGTAACTGAAATCGTAGAAAACAAAAGTACGGATTTTATGTGGCTTTTTAACAAATGTATTATTTAACTGTTAAGTTAAATCTCAGACATTTATGAAGAAAATAAATACTTTGTAGTGTTATCAACAAATATATTACTAAATAACCGCCAATCATTATTACTAGACTATATAATAGCATGGAACCAAAATATTAGGTTGGTGCACAAATAATGACGTAATAATGTCGTTTTTTGACGTTAAAAAATACGTCAAAAAACGACATTATTACGTCACTATTTTTGCACCAACCTAATAATTAATAATAAAAAATTAAAAGTTAAGCTATAAAAATACTTTAAAATACAAATAAGAATGGTAATTAACAAAAAAAAATATTTATAAAAAATATTTAAATAAATATAGAATACTCCCACGATTCATCAGAACAAGCGTTTTGATTGAAACAAAAATCAACCCTTTTTCTCTCTTCCATTTCGACGGCTGAAGGTGGCAGACCCCGTAAAAAATTCTCTGACAAAATATATCGCTACGAACAGAGAAACAAAACTTTATTTCTGTACACATATATGTTTAAAATATGCAATCATTTTTCTGGAATGTAAAACATTTGATCGTTTTTGTCCATACTTATTTTATTGTATTTTATATATGATTATTATTTGTGATATAATTCCATTGTGGAATGATAGTGCTCCCTTTTTAACCACACCAAAAATGCATATAAAAAATTACATTCAGCTAAGGCCAACACATCACAGCTTTATCTCAGAATATCAAAATAACTTCCAGTATTTGATGTCATATAAGATCCCCACCACCTTTTATTTAATGTTACAGCATCATATAGAATTAAACTAGGTACAAGTCTATGGCTACATTCTTCTTCTAGGTGCTGTTTCCCAGTAACGGATTTTCATTTGGTAAAAAAAAAACTACGAAAAAATAGTTCAAACAAACGTTTGAGGTAGCGTTTATAAGGGCACACAACAAAGACAGATAATACGAGCCAAGTTTTAAAAAAACAGTCTATAAATTCATTAACACACAAAAATGAAAGAATTACTCAAATTAAATGATTTGTGTGCCAAATGATGGCCAATAACATGTATATAAAAATAATCAATGCAAATGAAATATGCCTCTTTTAAAATAAAATTTACAATGCTGCATAAGGTTCTCAGAAAAAGTAAACAGCATAAAAATAAATGAAAGAAGGGGAAAATACTTCTCTGAATAGTTTTCAAAGAATAGGTACAATTTTCGAAGCAAATTTCGTGGTAGCAGTGAAGAACAGAAGAATTACACCAGCCGGAGAATTTTCCTTGATGTGGGAGCGACTTTGAAGTACCTTTCATTTCTCTTCTAGTGGCTATCAAATTTCTTCTGTGTTGTTTTTCTTCCTTGGCCGGACTGACCTGGGTTCATGCTGCAGCTGTTTGTCGACTCCTCCAACTCAATTTTTGTTTCTCCTTTTATTTGCCCAGATAGACTTCAGATTTCACTTCTCAGAATTTGGAGGGAAGCCTTTTGATTGCTTCCGAATGAAAAAAAAACGCAGCTATTTTCCCACAAATCGAAATGTACCAAAAATATTTTTGAAATGCAAAAGTTTAAGCAAGAGCCCAACACAGCGTCTGTTTTTCTCTCAGAAAAGCAGACGATATACGCTCAAGCAGCTTAAATTTCTTATACCATTAGAGCTACATCCGCGTCCTGGTTAAGACGATAAACTACGCAAGGCCTCTGATCAGGAGATTTTGAGGAGCGTGGAACCACCTCTTAATTGCTGGTGTTCCCAGGTCCACCCTGTTAGAGTCCCATCTATGGGCAAATAGTTAACCCTCAAACTGGGGCCAGAACACTATGAAAGTGTAAAAATAGGTTTTAATACCAGAAATACTATGTAAAAAAAAATTATTACGAGCAATACATTTTTGAAAAAAGAAAAAGAAAAAAAGATATCAGCAATACATTTTCGGCTGTTGATTTTCAAGGCTTGTCGGATTGGCGTTACATGACCTTTCATTCCAATTTCGAACGCATACCATACTACGGCCACTAAAAATACAGATGGGATTTCTTATTTATCATGGCAACTTTGGCAACCTAACTGGTTAAAACATCGTCCGTGAAAGATTAGCTTCTAAGGTACGTGCGATTTCAAGTATAAATTCCCGATACTCTTCTCCGCTAACAAACATACTTTATAGTGCTAATTTCTGAAGATAGGGGGCTTTTATACTGCTTAACGTAAATTAATTGGTTAAAAAACAGTAGGTTAAGGGAGAGGGAGAGAGAGAGAGAGAGAGGAAAAGACAAGTCGTGTGTGTGTATGTGTATTTCATAGTACTAATTTTTGAAAGTAGGGGCTTTTCATGCTGCCTAACGTAAATTAATTGGGTAAAAACCGTAAGACGAAAAGAGAAAGAGAGAGAGAGAGAGATAGTGATAGAAATAGAGAAAACCGAAAAAAAACTATGACGAGACGTATATGAGAGAGAGAGAGAGAGAGAGAGAGAGAGAGAGAGAGAGAGAGAGAGAGAGAGAGAGAGAGAGAGAGAGAGAGAGAGAGAGAGAGAGAGAGAGAGAGAGAGAGAGAGAGAGAGAGAGTGTATCTGTTTGTATGTGAGTAAGAGACATGAAATGGACTTTTTCTTCTCTCCCACTGAAGTGGGAGAGAAGAAAAAGTGAAGGAGACGAAAGAAGGGAGTAAAGGAAAAGCAAACAAAAGCACGAATGATGAAAAAGAGAGAGAAAGGAGAGAGAGAGAGAGAGAGAGAGAGAGAGAGAGGGACAGGGAGAAAGAGAGAACAAAAATGAGATAGAAGGAAATAAAATATGTAATAAAAATTAAGTCAAAATTTGTGGTATAAATTTTAATAAAAATTTCGACTTAGTCCATCAGCAAATAAGCAATTTATTTTCTTGTACGGTTAACACTTTCGTTGTCGTCTTGGATATCTGCAACCAAATAAGATACTTATTTGGTTGCCGTAAGTTATTTCTATTGCCTTAAATAAAACAACAGATTGGACGCGCATGCGCGTCGGACGCAATACACAAGACGTAGACGTGTGCTGTATAGTCGTAAAAGGGTGATGCGGAAGAAAGAATTGATAATTGGATTTAAATGCAATGAAGGGAACAGGTAAACTGATTGTTAAAAACGGCGTCCTTAAGTCTCTGATTAAATTGGGTCGAGAGTCAGGGTTGGTTGGATTTGTGGGCCTCTGTTTGAGACAAATCGCCCATAGTGCAAGAGCCGGAAATATGGTGTATGTCTAATTAAAAAAAGTATTATCCCCAGGTGATTAATCAAACATTAATTGCAAAATATAATGAATTAATGGATTGCGTTTAATTTTCTGCTTTCTCTGTCTGTTATATGCAACATAGAATCGGCGTGGTTGAAAAGAGCTCAAAATGGATTTGTAGGCATTTTTGAATGCTTACAAAGTTATAGGCACTTAAATGATATATTTTACAAATGATAAATTCAAAATATGAAGTCAGATGAAAATGTTTGTGTACTCACTTTTCCGTTGTTAGCTTTTAGATTTGTAGGTTTCATAAATTGTAAGTCAAAGAATGAGATTTCTGCAACGAAAGCAAAAAGAAACAAATTAGGTTGAGTCATAAATAATTTCTTTCTTTTTTTTGAGACTCAATTGTAATGACACATGCACACCATCCTAATCATACAGGTTTGCGACCACATCACGTTTAAACTCTGGTTTCCGTACGATCATCGAAGTTAAGTAACGCCTAGCCCGTTCATTACCTAGATAGGTGGCCGCTTGGGAATACTAGGTGCTATAAGCTTGGCTGTGCGAGTGGTGTAATGCATAAAGGCTCGGAATTGTAAATCGAAGAACCGAGTTTCAATTCCAGTCGGGTACATTATATTCTTTTACGCGCAAATACCCTTCTTATCCACCAGCTATGGGTTAATTAGTAAGACTTGTATCAGTAAAATCATTATCTCCAAAAACAATTCTTACAATCTAAAAATTATTTTTGGGCTCCAAATAAGCTGCACAGGGTTGATAAACCGCAAAAAATCAATCAGTTTTTATTATCTGTGAATTGTTATGAATTGCTTGGAAAAAGTAGTAGAGTGGTTTCCCATTGCCTTCTTCACAGTTTTAAATTCGGAGTTATCGTTCTTCTAGAGTAATTACCACTTAAGGTTGGAGAGTACAGTCTACCCTGTTATTTGAGCCATAGCTGGCGTGGAGAAGGTATGAATTCATGCTTTTTCAAAACGTCATTTTGCAAAAGAACGACTGGCAGGATGTAAATATATGGTAAGTCACAGATAATAAAGAAACGGAATATGAAGAGTTATGATTACATGCACCCTGAAGTGACATAGCGTTAAAAAAGAAAAGTTTAACCACCCTCCTGTCTGGACATAATATTATATTGAACTCGGAACTACTGTGATTTTCCAAGCGCAGCTCAGATGTGGCACAAGGCCGAAAGTATGGGGCACCCAGTGAGGATCGAACTCACTACTCAGTTGCAATTGTTCTAGCGAGACAAGCTTGCTAACCATTACACCACCTCGAGGTGCCCAAACTCGGAAGTACTGTGATTATCACGACGAAAAGATTGTATCAGTAGTCCTCTCCAGTAATAAGTTCTCTCTTTTAAAACGAAGGCTGAAAATTTGCTCTGTTGTTCCCAGCATTTTTTAAAAAATCTATTTGTTTCAGCGTTTCCTTGTTTCGTTTCGGCTCTTGAGTGTTTGGGTTTATTATGCTTCGATGTATCAACAAACTTATTGTCTTTTCTTTTCATGTTTCCGTCTTCAAGTGTCCATGGCATGCCAAGGCGTTGTTATTAGGTTGGTGCAAAAATAATGTCGGTTTTTGACGTTAACGTCAAAAACCGACATTATTTTTGCACCAACCTAATATATTATCTCGTTCGTCCTCGAAATGAAAGACCACAATGTTCGAGTCCATCAATATTCAGACCTTCTTCTTCGGTGCTGTGATCTTTCAAGACGTAGGTGACCATGGCTCTCCACAATTTCCTGTCCTTTGTAGCTCTTAATAAATTTTGTCTTTTTATTATCTCTCCTAAACCATGTTTCAATATCCAGTTCCTCAAGCTCTCTACGTAGGTTATACGTTGTTTTCCTCTGGTTCTCTTGACTTCAATCTGTTTTGTGAGTATTAAATTTTCCAAGCCCTCTTTCCTAATTATGTGCCCTAGAAATTTCAACTGTCTCATTCTGATGTTAAGCATAAGAAATGTCCTTTTTGTTTCTATTTTCTCTAAAACTTAGTCGTTGCTCAAATGTTCAGTCCATGGTATTCTCAGCATCCTTCTGTAGAACCACATTTCTGTTATTTCAAGTCACTTCTTCATCTGTAAGGAGATTGCCGAGCATTCACTACCATGTAGGAGGATTGATATTATATAACAGTTCAGTTCTTTTTCTTTGTTTTTAACGAAATATTTTAACCACTTCAATGTAATATGTTAGCGAGTTCATATTTTATACTCGGGATTGCTCTCCATTCTTTTCCTGGCCTGAAAATCCAAATTGCTGTGTGCTGACCTATCGTCTGTCACATTGATCAGATGCGTGACACCGTTCATGAAAGTGAGAGAGTAAAGCATAGATGTAATAGGCAAGCCAACTTCTCATAATTATGCTATCAACTCAAATAGCGGTAACAAAATGTCTATTGCATCCATTGTTAGCCTTGAAAGGTGTAAAGCAAGGAATAGAGAGGGGATAATTTTTCTCAAACTTCATTATAAAATAAATGTGAGTGGTATTTCATTAAATATTTTGACAAATATTCGCACGTTTTCAGTTTTGATTACTGTATTTCTGTCGGTCTGCTTTCTGTTTTTTCTAACTCCTCTTCGGTCTTTTGGACAGGAGTAGAGGTTTATCACTCGTTTTCTGATTAGGATTGCGTTAACTCTATACTTCTAATGTCTCTGCCTAAACTCTTAAATTTTATATACTATTTATTAGGTTAGTGCAAAAATAATGTCGTTTTTTGACGTTCAACTTCAAAAGAAAAACGACATTATTTTTGCACCAACCTAATATTTTTCTTCCTCAATAAGAATAGATAGCTCCGTCTATCGTCCAGTTCACACTCCTTCTCGGGCTTTTGAAACGAAGTAGAGGTTTGTCTCTTGTTTACTGATTAGGATTGGATTTTATGTTCCTTCTAAAGTCTTTTTCATTCTCTTTCACTGCAAGTAGCCCTTTGCGTTTAAGTGGTGCCATCGCCTTATTTGGGAGAATTGAATGAAAAAAAAAGTGAACGCTTCATCTGGTAATCTTTATACAGAATGTTCTATCCCATCACTATTTTTCGCTTTTACAAACTTTTGACAGCATACCAGTTAGAGAAATTAAAACCTAATATATAATTCGAAGAGTGGCGAAACCATAATGCATTTAACTTTTTAAAAAATATTTATTCATTTAATTTGGTAGCAAATCTGAAATGAAATGATAGCTCTATGTTAAAATGCATATTACAAATTTTATATTTCAGAATTTGATTATTTGGAGAAATTTAAGCATTTAAATTAATGATGATGATGCCATAACATAATAAATTTATATTTAAATTGCATTATTAAATAAAATATTGGGTGGGCCAAAAAGTTCGTTGGCTTATGAAGTAGAAAATTTATTTAACAAACCGAATTAACTTTTCCCCCAAACCAATATATTCTAATTGTTATTGTTGGTGAAGAGTTACTCGATGTTTCTCCAACATTTAGCCTTCAACATGCCCTACTAATATCAATTTCCTCAAACTCGCTTTCTTTATTATGAGTGACAGAAACGTTACTGTCTCTGTATCCTTCTAATTATTGGGTTGGCTAAAATGTTCGTTGGCTTATTAAGTAGAAAATTTACTTAATAAACCGAATGAAATTTTTCGCCAACCCAATATATTACTTGAGTTTTTAATTAAAAAGTAGAATATTAGAAATCATTAATCTTAATTATCGACATTTTTTATAGAAACATTAACGCCAACCTCAAAACTGTAGGAAAAAAAACCCAAAAACGAATGTAGCAGAAACTGTTTGAACCCTTTTATATTCCATATAAGATGATTTCCGTTATTTAGCTATTGAAGTTTTAGAAACTTCAGTGGGACAAGTTTATCAAAGAAAAACAGTCGCGTTCATTTCATCCCCTTACGCACAAATACCCTTGGTAAAGTTATGAATCCAGTTATTCTCTCCAATCCAGTTATGGGTTAATTAGTAGAACTTGTATCTGGAAGAATCATTGTTATTCTCAAAAATTGTTAATGCAATATTCATCCGCCAAAAATAACTATTCTTACAATCCAAAAGGTGTTTCATCTTTAAATAATCCACAAAAGGGTTGATAAGCCGTAAATAACTTATGAAAGAATAAACATTTTACCGACGGAAAGATTGAAGCGTGATCCATTTGAAATGCAGTGATCAAATCACTAAAAACTAGGACAACAATTTGAATTTTTTCTTTTATGTGCCGTGTCCCTTCAGGGTGTGGACGACCATAGCTTTCTACAACTTCCTATCTTTTGTATCTCTAAGCAATGTTTGTCTTTTTATTATTCCCCGACGTCTCTATTCTGCCATCCATTTAAACAATCACATTAAAGAGGTTACTCGACGTTTTCTTATGACTCTCTTGTTTTCAGTATATCCTGTGAGTGCCAAATTTCAGAACCTCTTCACTGATTACAGTTTATTCAGGCATTATCTTTAGGGAACGACAACATTTGCCTTTGTATTCTTAGGCACAATTACATGGGATGTTATACATTTAGTTCTTAGTTGTTTTTATCTCTAAATTTTGCGTTAAATCTGTGAAAAAGGGAACATTTTTAAATACTAGTATGGAAAAATATATACTCACTTCACTCTCAATAGAATTATTACAGGATTAGTAGGTGGTAACGAGACCTATAAATTTTAATTTTCTATACTGGCAGTTCTCACCTTGGGACTTAGGCAGACTGTAGATTTGGGGATTATAAGTTGTGGTGGTGTGAAGTTAAAGTGTTTTGGAAAATTGTTGGAAATATTATTTATACCACAAGTAGGTAGAGAAAGTAATCAATTAGTTCATTTTTTTTATTTAGTAACATTTAAAAAAGGAAAAAAACTAGACTTATAGTTGTTAAGAGTAAACGTCTGTCTGAATTTATGGGATGAGGAGTTATCATTACCTACGGGACAATGGCCTAGTTGCCTAAAGCGATGGTTTGTGATTTTGATGACATAGTAATTGTGAGTTCAATCTCTGGTGTCCTTGCACTCAGTGGAAACGGGCGAACAATAACTGAAGAGTGCTAAATGAAAATAAGAACTAGACAATATTCCTAGACATGAACAGTGGAACTAGCACAGTCTACCGCCGTAGATTAAATAAAGTTACCCAGATCGATATACACCTAAGGACGACCGGAGGGTACAACGGCCGAGATGTAGTGATAACAACAACCAAGATGAAGACAATACTCTGAATATAAAAAGTGTAAATGAACTGGTAGATATTTTATATGGTGAAGTCTGTGATATAATGAGTAAAAATGGTTGGTTTTAGAGGAACAGCTTTGAGGATAACTTTTAAGTGAATGATGGAAAATTCTGTCATAAATTTCAGGTTTAATATTAGAAGGAATAACACAGAGAAAAGTTTGTCACATAAAAAGATCTACCAACCTTGAAGTGCTAATGTTAATAATATGATGAATGCGGCCATTAAAAATAGGGCGATGTGTAAGAATTTCTGTGACCATTGCATCTTGTCTGAAAAGGGAAAATACAACAAATTATATGATTTAAACAATGGTAGTAAAAAGACGTTAACTGTTTTCAGATAGATAGGGAGAGGGAGAGAGAGAGAGAGAGAGAAATAATAATAATAGAAGGATAGACAAGTTGATAGTGTAAGAGAGGTGTTGGAAGAAAGAGTGACAGAGGTAAAGAAAACGACAGAAAGGTAAGCCGAGAGAGAGAGAATAAAAGAGGGGAGAGAGAAAGGAAGAGAAGTAGGGGAGAGCGAGAGAGAAAGAGACAAGCTGGCAAAGAGAGGGCGATAGAAAAGCTGACTAGTGTGGCAAGAGAAAGAAAGAAGCAGGTTAGGAGAGAGAGACAGATTGGCAGAGAGAGAGAGAGAGAGAGAGAGAGAGAGAGAGAGAGAAAGAGGAGGGTCAGATAAATATGGAATGAGAAAGAAAGTGAAGCAGACTAGGAGAAAGAGGCAGGGTGACAGAATGAGGCAAACAAAAAACAAAAAAAACAGAAAAATCAAAGAGACAGAATAGTAGTAGTTATTGTAGTAACAGAGAGAGAGAGAGAGAGATAGAGAGAAGTAGATTAATTTTCTTGCCAGCAATATTTATGCTTTTTCTTATATTCAAAATTACATAAATAGGCTTTTTTGTGTTATTGCATGGTAATATTAGTCGTGTTCTTATAAGGAATCCTTTGGCAGTCATTGACTGTGCAACCATAACTGAAATTTGAAATTTATAAAACCTTTTTCTTTAAACAAGTTTATCGTGAGTCCTACTTCTTGAAACACTTGGTAGAGGATGTTCATTTTTTTTTTGTTCGAGATCATTCTTATCTAAACAGTGGTTATTATTTACTAAAGGCAGCTCGGTTTCGGCATAGGGTCATAAGTACAGGGTACATGGTAAGGTTTGAATTCACTACGAATTATCTACAGGTCTGGGTTGATGACCATGACGCCATGATAAGGCACTCGTTACGTCACTTGTTAAAACATTTGATTTATTCAAACACTTTGTTGTTTTTATGAACGTTTCAGTCAATCTGTTCGTCACCTTCATCAGGTAAATAAAGGCTGTCTGGCAAAGTTCAATTTGTGGCCTACCCACACAAGAAATAGCGCTTGTACCTTCGATTTTGTAAGTTTCACAGTTTCAATGAATGCGTTCGATGCAGACGTATTATAGAACCAAACTACTTGACAAACTAGAAGAGTAATGGATCAATCCAATCCTTCTATTTTGTTTCTCAAAAGTCCTAAGCTCGGAACCTCTAAAAGGAATATAAGCTAGTTGGAAACCCACAAGTCAGTAGACTCATTTTCTTCAGATGGGTTACTGTTGTTGTTACTGGCAACTTCAAAGGAACTCTGGCCATTCGTCTATCCACTTTTATCGACAAGCTTGCGACCAAGGACACAAATGAAAATTTAGCGGACTTTTGTAATTTTCTACCGAATTTGTGTTAGGGTGTTCACGATTAATGTGCGTAAATATTAACAAAAATATTAACTTTGGGTTCCCTTCAACAACAATCCTGCTTTCCTTCCCGAGGCCAAAGTACTGATGATGAGGGGGGTGGTAGGGTGCTATGTCGTTGACATAGGTATTAATAGTTTTTTTTTTTACAGTAAGGTTCATCCTGTACAAGGCCTGTGGCCACTCATGGTAGAGGGTTACGTTAAGAGGCAGTATATATGGATAAGAGGAGGAGAAAATAGTTAATCATAGACTTGAACAGATAAAGATTGTAGCGATCCTCTTGGTCCCACAGAGCAGTGGTTCGGGTTCTCAGGAAGAAGCTGTTCCTGTGAAACTTACTTCTCACCGATGAGATATGGAGGGAATGTGGGTGGATTGTTACAATACAAGTGGCATGGCGAGTCCTAACCGTGAAGGTTAGAACTGTTCGGACTATGGAATGTAGTTCGTTCGAGCACTTTCCATGGAAGTAGTTATAGAGCAGCGAGAGGCTCGGCGCATCCCGCCTGTGAGAGAGGGTTTGGAGGGTGGAAAATAATTCGTTACCCAAAAGGACTCTGAGACGCTTTTGAACTCTATTTAGACTGGAAAGTGAGGACAAGGCAGTACTCCGTATAACAACAGTACTCTATTTTCGGCCTGACCTGGTTCCTGTAAAATAGAAGAGAGCCTGAGACGTCAGATACTTACTGGAGCGGTACAGCTAGCCGGCCATTTTTCCTGCATCTTTGGCGATGGGTCGTATGTAAGAGTTCCATTGTGATAAGAATAATCTTGAACAGAAAATCATCTTTTTCTAAGTGTTCCAAGAAATGGGACTCACGATAAACCTTTCCAAAACAGAAACTATAATTTAGAATTGGAATGAAAGCAGAGATTGGCGCATACCCTAAATCCATCATAAAGATTCAGTAATTCAGGGTTAGTAAACACCAAAGACTTTTCAAATACCTCGGTGTATGCATCTGTTGTAACAAATTTAGCATTGGAGATAAGGTAATTGAACCAGGAATAGTTTCGCGCAACACCGCAGATTGCTAAAAAACCAAAACATTAGCCTAAAAATTCGAGTCATGTTCTTAAATCAAATCAAATGAGAAATTTCATATGGATGTCATGCATGACGCTAAACTCGTTCAGACAACCCCACCCCCCCAAAAAAAAACTCACTTACTCAGATCAGTGAATAAAAATGGCTTCGAGCGAATGATTAGAGCTACAGAATTCCAAAGAACTGTACAAATAACATAAACCATATGATTTGAGGTCTTTCAACAATAGTTAAAATAGATAGCATATGTAATTCGATGAGAAAATAATAACATAATCAAGATATCGACATTCCACAATACTCTCAGTAAAAACTTAGGAAAGAAACACCCTCAATATTAGAAAAGAGCAATAACATCTACTGGACTTGAAAAACCTATTTTCCAGAAAAATTGTTTTAATAGAAAGATTTTATAAATTTCAAACGACTGTAGTACTCGTTGCTCGGCCAATGAATGCCGAATGTCTCTTCATAAAGAGACGGCCAATATTACCATTATCATTCAAGTGCACTTATAAACGACTTCGTAAGCGGACCCTTTGTAATCGATTGTGACCTGGTCACTTCCGGCAACCGAATTCGGACGTAAACAAACGCCATCCAAACACTGTCTGGCTGCCAGGAGTGAACCAGGTGGGGACAATCGTACACGGTAGTTTTCTTGTCCATTGTGCCCGGTAAGCCAAATATGGGTACGTGTTTTTGTCGACTGAATCCGTTTTTCGACGGCGGTCGTCTAGTGGCTCGTTGTTTCCCCAACGGAAAGGCTATTAACTTTCTCCGTGTTGCGTGGTAATTTGTTTCTCGCGTAATCCTAAAAGCTGGTCCCCAACGTCGAATATAGACGGAAGATCCCTTTAAGCCAAATGAGCAATTCAAGAAATCTAACAATAATTTATTGACGGAAAATATTACGCAAACATGCGTCGTCTACACATCTAGATAGCAAAATGGCGATTTCCATATTTGTGAGGTCTTTGATTTGAATTTGCTTTTCACTTCTCTCCTTATGTTGATAATTGTAGTAGCAGTCTGTTCTAGTGACTCCTAGCGATTCTGCAACAATATCCCTTACTTTTTGTTTGTGTGTCCGTTTCGTCCACAGAATGCGTGTATGTTCTTGTCTTTGAGCGACGGAGGTTTTTTAACACCTCTTTCCCGTGACACCCGAACTCAGATGCTTTACTGCTTTATATAAGTTTATATAAGCGATCTCTCCTTGACATTGGTGTATGTAAAAATTTCCACCTTCATCTGGATTATCTTATTGTCTTAAAAAAACATGGCCCAAGCGAAAACAATATTTCTCCAACTTTTAATGAGAATTATCTTATAGCGTAGCATAGTAATATTAAGAATATATTAATCTCGGATCAGATTTCAGCTCAGAAAGAAAATATTTTTCCTTATCAGGGAAAAAAAGATTATAGAATGTGGCAAACGCTGAAGCTAAAAAATAGATAAATAAATACAGGAGCCAAATCAATAAAAACAACAAAGATGTGGATGCTAGTTCGTAAGAATCATTGTAAACAGAATACCAAATTTCCGTGACAGTTGCTTGGAAGAGGAGTTATTATTTACATTATTCATATTCAGACTAATATCCTCATCTTTGTTGTTATTACAAGGTTTCGGTCGAATAAACAGAAACGGGGGTGTATGCAGTCAAGCGTTATAGCAGCGTCGGCAACAGGCAAGAAAGAAGAAAATTAGTTTTTCTTGCAAAATCTAGGCTCAGTATTGTCCCACGGGACAGTGGATTAAAACGCTGTTTCCGTGTATTTTTTGTGACATCGTATTTCTGAGTTCAATCCCTAAGCTGCCACAGGACGATCAATATAAGAACAAGAGGAGATATCCCTAGAATAGATTAAATAAAGGGTTCATTTCTAAATTTCCTGAATAAACCTTTCCAAAAGAGAAACTACCATGTAGATTCAGAATGAACATAGACTCATGGCATCATGAGGTATGTTCATTGATCATGACAATTCAGGGTGTGAAATTAGTAAACACCAAACACTTCAAATACTAGAGGATACGGATCAGTTGTAAAAAAAATTAGCATAGTATATGAAGAAATTTAACATAGAAAATGCTGTGCTTGGGATAATTTCGCACAACACCACAAACTGCTGCAAAACCAAAACATTAACCTAAAAACTTGGGTCACATTCTTAAATAACCTCATCAGATTGAGACTTTCATATAGATATCATGCTGGGCATGAAATATGTTCAGAAATATCTAAACTGTCAGCTGTATATAACTGCTTTCTAAGATCAATGGTTAAAAATGGCTTTGTGCAAGTGAAGACTGGCTCTTTGCAAAGACCATCCTTCTTCAAACATTGTGGTTTTATGCTACAGAATCACAAACAAAGAAACAAATAACAGAAACTACATCACTTGATGACTTCCAACAACAGCAGCAACTAAAATGGATAGCACATGTAACTGAAAGAGAAAATAATAACATAATGGAAGATGTTGATGCTCCACACTACTCCAAAAGGTTACGAAGGAAACACCCCATCAATACTGGAAAGAGTGATAACAGCTACTGGACCTGAGAAAGCCTGTTGCCCTGAAAAATTCTTTTAAGAGAAAGATTTTATAAATTTCTACCAAATGTAGCACTGGCTGCTCGGTCAATGGGTGCAAACAAAGTTGATAGTTTTTTTTGAATAATACATTCTTTAATTGGATATATCTCTATTTTGATAGAAATAGCAGTTTTGTAAATCAGAAATTTAACATAGAAAATGCTGGGATAATTTCGCCCAAAACCACAAATTGCTACAAAACCAAAACATTAACCTAAAAACTCAGATTAAATAATAGGTTTATTTTTAAAATTTGCTGAAGGTTATCCGTTTTGACAGATATCTGAAGAAGGCCGGATGTTACAACGGCCGAAACACTGTGATAATAAGAAGGATGAGGATATTAGTGTGACTGAAAATGATACAAATAAGTATACTACATGCTAGTACAGTGTAACCCGGATATAAGAGAATTGTAAGGACCGGATAAGTCTCTTATATCCGGGTTTCTCTTAAATCCGGGTTTGGTCTATTTTGTTTAGGTAAGTATGGCTCTAATTTGGGACCAGATAAAATCTATCTTATATCCGGGTTTCTCTTATATCAGGGTCTCTTATATCCGGGTTACACTGTATATACCTCTGAACACAAAGAGTCTACAGTTGTAAAACACTATTTTTATCTGACTCGCAAGCCTTACTAACTTCGAGGAGTTCAACACCTCTTGCTAAAAGACGTTATTCTCGCTTTTTAAAAATAATTTCACCCTCAGCCATGCGATAATGCCACTAAGACGCAAAGGGTTACTGTGGATGAAAGAAAATGAGAAGACTTTAGGAGAAAGAATCGGACACCCACCCCCAAACAGGAAACAATGATAAAATCTCTACTTCTGCCCAAAAGGCTGGGATGTGTTATGAACCGGTTGATGCTTGTTAAGTTCTTTGTATATACTTTTCAATTATCATGTCCTTAGTACTTCATATATCAGCATTTATTGTGTTCATATTTTTTGTTGCTGATGAACTAATTTCATTGGACATGCATAACTTTGTTGCGACATGCATTAACAAGTTACACCAGCTCACGCCATTGCAAAATACAGTAGTTACCTCCTGTTGCCATGACTGCAGCTCGAATTCAAGCCCGTAATCTTGAAAAAACGTTTGCCATTTAAAATGTATTAATTCGATTATTTGCTTTTACAATGTACAATGACGCTCTCCTGTTCGAAGAAAACAAAAATATCGCTCAGAATAAGAATTTTACAGACATTATGATAAAACGTTACATAAAAGAAAAATGATCATTATTTTAAAGTAACATTATTCACCACGCATTCAGAGTCGTCGGATTTAAACCTTTCCAAAACAGAAACTATGACCTGGAATTAGAATTAGAGCAGTGATGGTACATAGGCTGAATCCATCATAAAAATTCAGAATGTGAAATTAATAAATTCTGTTGGCTTCAATCTACTCTAGAAATAATTATTTATTGATAAAAAATAAACAACTGTGGCACAAGATCGAAAGGAAAGTGGGGAGAGGCTGGTCAACATTAACTATCCTAGACCTAGCTAATAAGAATCACGACCCATTCATCCTGTAGTATCGTATGCAAATAAGATAGACACGCATAAATAGGGAACAACTGGTGAACATAGGAACATTGCTTAGCGAACCCGTTTGCTAAACGTAACGCGGAGAACTGTGCTACTACACAGAGTGATATACCAAACATAACACATCCATTACAATTTACTCATTCATTCATCACCATTCAATCCGACATATACCACAATACCTCTTCTTCACATTGAAACTACAGTAGGAATGATTATTTATTGTTTACTTTTTATAAACAATTGTCGCACAAGGCCGAAGGGGAAATGAGGAAATTGACTAGCCTAGACCTAGTTAATCAGATTCTCGACCCATTCATCCATTACAATTTACTCAATCACCAAAAGAACTCATCCTTCACCATTCAATTCGACATTTGCCACAATACCACATCTTCAAAGGGGACCTACACTAGGAATGTATACTTATTTTGTAAAAATTACAAAATTGTGGCACGAGGCCGGAAGGGAAATGGGAAAAGGCTGGTCGTCACTATCCTAGTCCTAGTTAATCACAATCCGGACCCATTTATTTAATACAATATGCTCAATCGCGACAAGAGCTTGTCCATCTCTCAATCTTACATGTACCTCAATACCACATATTAACAAGGAACCTACAAAATACTTCATACTGTAAAAATTTATAATGTCTTTTTTGGTATTCTTTTTTTTTACAAAAATATATAAAAATTTATATAATAATGAAAATGATTGGGGGTGGGGTGAGAATGATCCGGAAAACAAAACTAAAAAAGGAAACAAAGCAAACTAAAACAAAGCAGATGTAAGTAGGACCCATCCACCCACTCAAAATAATGAGAGTGGCCACTGTATTCTGTCATTCGCCAGAATCAAGCAGCACATTCACTAATGGAGTGGGAAAGAAAAAATAAATGATGGAGTGGGAAAACCAAAGGCTGATCCAGCCATTATAAAAAGGGGACAAAAACAAAGTGGGGAGGTTGGGAATCTTGACATGGCTCATAACAAAAGAGAGTGCCAGGAACAACATCACTTTTTTAAACTAGGAAAACATATCTTAAACCAAGGGAGGGGTCATAGGAAAATGCCCCGTTGTGCTCAAGGGGACTTAAAAGAGAAAATCAAGGCTAGCCTCTTGCACGCGAACTTGGCTCGCCATAGATACCCACCTTTTGCTGAAATCTGTCGATATCAAATGCTTTATATCGATATCAATACCTTTCGCTTTCTAACGATATCAAACGCTTTTTATCCGATCTGATCATCATCCTCAGCTGATGCTTAAAAAATCCAACCAGATCCTGATGAGAATAACGCTCATATCGTAAGATTCCATCCATTCGCGACGTCCATACCACCATTCTTGGTGTCAGAAACACCACCCGTTTCACCCCGGAGAACAGGGGCGACACATTGTCATAGGCGTACGCAAGATCAATGGACACAAACTGATCCGGAGCAAGATCAACCGCGCATCGACATGAACAAAGTCCCTCTTTGCACCCAAGGAACGTTTAACTAACAAGGAAACACCTCTGGCCAGCTTGTCCCCATGTGCTGAATAAACAACGAAGTCGCAAGACAGCACACGAGCATCAACGTCGCAAACAAACTGTGTTTCCTGGATCGCATCTACATCTACGCCAAAATCACGAAGAAGACCAGCAGCCTAACTCTGATCTCTCAAGCCCCTCACATTCAAGCGAGCTAGCTTGATAGAGACATTTTAAAGCCTAGTTTCCTTAAACACAGACTGGACGGAAATCTGCAGGGGTCAAGACCCCGACGGATTGTCCCAGACTTCTGGTGCTGATATCGGATGTAATTTGTCCTTTTGAGACAATACCTTCAGCGTCTTTGGGGAACGTTATTTTTAATGTCCTATATAAAAAGGGATGGAGTAAAACTGGGACCCTCTCAGAACAAAATTGAGCAAGTCTTTTTAACTCCGGAGACTCAATCTGGGACATTCGGAGCTTTGGAAACGCATCTTTGGCACCTGCCAGATGGTCCCAAAACTTAAGGTTACCTCCAGTGTTATTAATGAGAGTGATCACACCGGGGGCTCCAGGAAAATTCCTTGGACCCTCAGTTGACATCTGGTCAACAGAGGTGCATTTAAATAGAGGTCTCAAGAAGAGAGGAAAGGTTCTTCTCGAGGGCCTCTTGGTGCAGAAAAATTTTCTCTCCTTTGGGGAAATGTTTTTTCTTTTTTCTCTTTTGAGAAAGGGTAGATGAGAGAGACAAGGAAGGCGGAGCTTTAGAATGTGTTGTGGAGTTATTTCGCAGTGGAAGCTTATATTTGTACTAAATCGGTCCTAAATAGTTCGACGTACAAAACGTTAGGAACTTGATATAATAGGTATTACGCAGAGCAATCTTATTGTGGTCGCTGACTACTTTCGTATTTGACTGTCAACTACCGTCGTCTGACATCGACTAATATTTAGTCACCCCCCACGAGGGTATCATGTGGCAGAAGGCCGGTTTAACGCGGGATCTCCGAGCCCGTGGGCTCGGCCAAAAACATACCCTTTGAAGCCGTATAAACGGGTTCAGGGTCGGTTTACCTCCCCGAACGAAACTCCGCTCTTCGGCGTAGCCTCGTTCGGGTTCCTCTCCGCCCGAAGGCAGAGAGTTCAACCGTTCAGCCGGTCGTCCGTCATCGACTAGTATTTAGTCACCCCCCCACGAGGGCATCATGTGGCACAAGGCCGGTTTAACGTGGGATCTTCGAGCCCGTGGGCTCGGCCAAAAATATGCCCATTTAACCCGTATAAACGGGTTCAGGGCCGGTTTACCTCCCCGAAAGAGAATCCGCCCTTCGGCGTAGCCTCCTTCGGGTTCCTCCCCGTCTGAAGGCAGAGAGTTCAAACGATCAGCCGGTAGTCCGACATCGACTAGTATTTAGTCACCCCCCCACAAGGGTATCATGTGGCACAAGGCCGGTTTAATGTGGGATCTCCGAGCCCGTGGGCTCGGCCAAAAATATGCCCTTTGAACCCGTATAAACGGGTTCAGGGTCAGGTTTACCTCCCCGAACGAGAATCCGCCCTTCGGCGTAGCCTCGTTCGGGTTCCTCCCCGCCCGGAAGCAGAGAGTTCAACCGTTCAGCCGGTCGTCCGACATCGACTAGTATTTAGTCACCCCCCCACGAGGGTATCATGTGGCACAAGGCCGGTTTAATGTGGGATCTCCGAGCCCGTGGGCTCGGCCAAAAATATGCCCTTTGAACCCGTATAAACGGGTTCAGGATCAGGTTTACCTCCCCGAAAGAGAATCCGCCCTTCGGCGTAGCCTCTTTCGGGTTCCTCCCCGCCCGAAGGCAGAGAGTTCAACCGTTCAGTCGGTCGTCCGACATCGACTAGTATTTAGTCACCCCCCCACAAGGGTATCATGTGGCACAAGGCCGGTTTAATGTGGGATCTCCGAGCCCGTGGGCTCGGCCAAAAATATGCCCTTTGAACCCGTATAAACGGGTTCAGGGTCAGGTTTACCTCCCCGAACGAGAATCCGCCCTTCGGCGTAGCCTCGTTCGGGTTCCTCCCCGCCCGGAAGCAGAGAGTTCAACCGTTCAGCCGGTCGTCCGACATCGACTAGTATTTAGTCACCCCCCCACAAGGGTATCATGTGGCACAAGGCCGGTTTAATGTGGGATCTCCGAGCCCGTGGGCTCGGCCAAAAATATGCCCTTTGAACCCGTATAAACGGGTTCAGGGTCAGGTTTACCTCCCCGAACGAGAATCCGCCCTTCGGCGTAGCCTCGTTCGGGTTCCTCCCCGCCCGGAAGCAGAGAGTTCAACCGTTCAGCCGGTCGTCCGACATCGACTAGTATTTAGTCACCCCCCCACGAGGGTATCATGTGGCACAAGGCCGGTTTAATGTGGGATCTCCGAGCCCGTGGGCTCGGCCAAAAATATGCCCTTTGAACCCGTATAAACGGGTTCAGGATCAGGTTTACCTCCCCGAAAGAGAATCCGCCCTTCGGCGTAGCCTCTTTCGGGTTCCTCCCCGCCCGAAGGCAGAGAGTTCAACCGTTCAGTCGGTCGTCCGACATCGACTAGTATTTAGTCACCCCCCCCACAAGGGTATCATGTGGCACAAGGCCGGTTTAATGTGGGATCTCCGAGCCCGTGGGCTCGGCCAAAAATATGCCCTTTGAACCCGTATAAACGGGTTCAGGGTCAGGTTTACCTCCCCGAACGAGAATCCGCCCTTCGGCGTAGCCTCGTTCGGGTTCCTCCCCGCCCGGAAGCAGAGAGTTCAACCGTTCAGCCGGTCGTCCGACATCGACTGACCCTCGTTTCTCTTACTACTCCTACTTATATTAGGCAGGAGAGTCTATTAACTATAGAATAGGTGTGTTTCACCATAACAGAATGGGAGGAAGGGAGGCTCCTAGTCTTATCCTGAGCGGTTTCATGTTCGCTTCTTGCTGGCGAAGCAGGCACGAATTGGGTTCGGATTGGCTTTGTGAATTTTTTGTCATATTACTGTTGTTTTTCCTTATTACTGTTAATTTACCTTGCATATATTGTTTGCTTGCTTTAAATCTATTATATTTTGGACTTGTTCTTTTCACATATCCCCATAAACTGTGCTTCTTACTCTGTAACCTCTATCTTGAGAGTCTCTTGAAACTTGTACAGAGTGAACATCATTATATAAAAGAGATACAGATCTTCATCTCCTCACATCGCCCTTCAAAATGTATATATACACTTGAAGACATGTTGACAAGGTTTGTATCATGTCAACATCAATTAATTATTCTTATATTTGTATATATTTATTTAAGCTAGCTCCTGCGAAGGGCTTTTAATTGAGCCCTCCGCTTCTTATTATATAGAAGATAACACTATTGAAAATTAGAGAGTTGTGTCCCTTTAATTGAAAAAGTGTGACACACAGACATTTTCGCTTTTATTCTTTTAATCTGGATCTTTGAAAAGAAGAATCCAGAGCTTTTATTGTCCTCTCCCTCCTGAGTAACGATTTCTCAGGTCCTTTCACTCTTAGTAACTCGTTGCTTTTTAGTGGTTTATTGCCTTGTTTGGGATTAAATGATTTAAAAATAATGAGTATCCTATGGGAACCTTTCATTAAGAAAAGTAGAACATTAGACTCAAACCTAAAAAAATTCTACTAGCTTCTACCAAAGTATTAAAGAAATAGAAAAAAATCACTAGAAGCAAAGAGTACTGAAGTGTTATATAATATCAGTCCTCCTATATGACAGTGAATGCTGGATAATCTCCGCATACATGAAAAAGAGACTTGAAGCAAAAGAAATGTGGTTCTACAGAAAGACACTGAGAATACCATGGACTGAACATATTACCAACGACGAGGTTTTAGAGAAAATGGAAACAAAAAGGACACTTACTCTTAACATATGGAAGATACAGTTGAAATTTCTAGGGCAAAATGAGGAAAAAGTGCTATAAAAATTTGTTACTGACAGGTCAGATTAAAGTCAATAGGGACAGAGGAAAACAAAGCATGACCCACCTAGGGCGCGCGAGTAAATGGATAGCGAAATATTGTTAAGGATATATAACAAAAAGACAAAATTTATTAAGACCGACAAAGGTCTGGAAATTGTGGAGAGCCATGATCGCTAACGTCCTGAAGGGACATGGAACATAGAATCAGAAGAAGAACGAGCCTGAGTAAATGGATAGCTGATCAAGGTTTAGGAGAGATAACAAAAAGACAAAATTTATTAAGACCGACAAAGGTCTGGAAATTGTGCAGAGCCATGATCACTAACGTCCTGAAGGGACATGGAACATAGGATCATAAAAAGAACGAGATTAAATAAATGGACAGCGGTACAAGGTTTATGAGAGATAACAAAAAGACAAAATTTATTGAGCTATAAAGGTCTGGAAATTGTGGAGAGCCATGATTGCCAACGTCCTGAAGGGACATGGAACATAGGATCAGAAGAAGAACGAGCTTGAGTAAATGGACAGCGGTACAAGGTTTATGAGAGATAACAAAAAGATAAAATTTATTAAGAGCTACAAAGGACAGAAAATTGTGGATAGCCATGGTCGCCTGCGTCCTGAAGAGACTCGGCGCAAAAAGAAGTGTATGTTCTATCGGGAAATTGAAAAGTTAAGGGTTTCTATGCGAGAAAGGTCAGTTATAGAGTGTTTAAGCCATTTGATATGGTGAGTCCACAGTCAAAAAACAGAGCAATCATACAACAGAAAATAGACGAGATACAGGAAGATATCTCAATGATTCCTCTTACTGCTTCCAACTTTTACTCAGACCATTACGCAGACTGGTTACTTGATACATTCTTTTTTTTTATTTGCACCCAGTGTGGGGACGTACAGTCAACGACGAAATTATTCTTACACCCTTCAATTTTGAATATTTTTATCCATTTCCCAGAATCTAATGACCGTATAATGCCAGGTTTTTATATGTTAATAAACACAAAAAAGGAATATAAAAGTCAATTTTCAGAACAATAGATTAAATGCAACAAATTTGACAGGCGAATTATAAAAAATAGGAAAAGATAAAATTATTAGTACAGTAGTAAATATGGTTTTAAGTTGATTGGTTCGTGTAAGTATAAGTAATTTACATAGTTATTTTATCGGTGAAGCATTCTAGACTATACAGCAGAATATTTGTGATAATTCCAGTAAAGAAAATCACGTAGTGTTATCATCCTCTGCTGATAAGCTGGAGTTGATAAATTCTCCTCAAACTCTACTCATGACTCATTTGGAGTATCCCTGCCTGACTTCCCGCTTAGAACTGATTCTCTATTGAGTGATATGCACATAACCACTTCTATAGTTTCTGCTATCACCTTTAACCTTGATTGTCACAAAGCATTTGGATCCAATGTCATTCATGTAATAGTTATCATGCATCACTGCACCCGCTTTCCTGTTTGCTGGTAGTCATTGTTTTTAGCCTTCTGTGTCTTTTGGGGAAACTCCTAGAAGCTCTAATCAATGCTGAATTGGTTCGTCATCTCTGATCACAGGGTTTTTCTCAGACAAGCAATACAACTTTAATTTCTCCAGATCAACTGCTGATGTACTAACGATAATTGCGGAAAGAGTCAAACATGCTCGAGATAAAAAAAAAAAGCCCAGGCTATGTCACTGGACACCTCGAAAGCCTTTGGCATGGTCTGGCATTCAAGTCTTCTTAAATACAAGGTCAATCACTACCTACTGCCCTCCTGATTGCTCTGTTCTCTTTATAGTCATTACTAATGTTTCCATTCTTAATCACCCCACACCCTGAAACCCCTTACATACTAGTTGCTGTACTGCCTTGCTTAGGATTATACCAATTAAAACAAAACAAAAAAAAAAGCCTAAAAATTTTTTAATTATTTTTCAAATCTTGAAGCAAAATAATTTGCATTAAGTTTTTCAATTTTTGTTTTGTAAATATAGTTTTCACTTAATAACAATATCACCTAAACGGATTGAAGTAATGCTGTATTTTAAACGATTTATATAGTATAAATTATTATCATTAAAATTTAAAAAAAAATGAACGCAATTCTTGTAAAAATCCATTATTCATTGAATTTTTTCTTCTTAAGACAATAGTCTCCTTAATAAATCTAATTTATAAAAGCAATTAAAAGCTTTTCTAATTAAATAAGCTCATAATTTTATTGCACTTTTAGTGGACGATTCAGAGCAGATTTTAGGGAAATGAGCAGTAGTTTGAAAAAAAGAAAAATTGATGATTTACATTCTTCAAGAAGTTATGGTTTTAATTAATAAAAGAATTTAGAGATTTAAATTCAATTTCTTGAAATTTCATGAAATTAAGTAAGGGGTAACAAATAAAAAAAATTATCAAGATTTTCTAAAAAAAAAAAAAAATTCAAAAATAATTTCATTCATTTGTGAATAAGTCCTGAAAGTTTCATTAAAATTCGACAATTTGATTTTTAAGAATTTTCAAATCAATGCGTTTTTCACCTGAAAAAAAGCGTAAAAACACTAATCGTAAATATTACGTTAACGCAAGAAAAAAAAACAAAACAAAAAAAAACAAGATTTTAGAAAGGATTAAAAAATTTAATAAAATAATAAAAAATGACTATGATCTTTCCTTCTAATAATTACATAAACATTTTGACGATAAAACGTTGTTTTTATTAAGTTTGGCGGCTTTTTTTTAAATCAGGCTTTGTTGTTTGCTTTCAGCGACAAAATTGTGGTACCTACTATAGATGCTTAAAATCTGAAACTTTGTAGATTAATAATTTAACATGTTTTAAATGCTGTATATATATATTTTTATCTTTCTCCATAAATTGTGAGATAATTAAATTTTATTTTAAGCTGGGGTCCTCACAGTAGGGATATTGTATATTAATTATTTTCAATATAAGATAAGTTTTATTTTATCTGAAACTTATTAACAGAATACATTCCAACAATGTGTCCACTAAATTTTGAATCTGTCTTATTTGTTCATTTTACCAAATTTTAATTCATATAGATTTATTTTTTGCACAAACACTACAGCATCAAAGAGGCTTGTATATTTCATTTAAGTTGCAAATTCTAAAAGAGGCTTGTATATCTCATTGAAGTTGCTTAAGGTGCTAAGCAAATTATTAAGAAACAAAGAATTTCATTAGAAATAAAGAAAAGAGTACTGATCTGTTATATAATATCAGTCCTCTATATGGAAGCGAATACTAGAGAATCACTTTATAGATGAAGAAGAGACTTGAAGAAACAAGAATGTGGTTCTACAGAAGGACAGAATAGAAAATACCATTGACTAAATATGTGAGCAACGGCAAAGTTTTAGAGAAAATGGAAACAAAAAAGACACTTAACATCAGGAAGAGATAGTTGAAATTCTCAAGGGACAAAGTGAGGAAAGAGGGCTAGGAATATCTGATACTCACAAGAGGGACAGAAGAAAACAACGCATAACCTACCTAGCAAGATTAGATAGATGGATGTTGGAACAAGGTTTAGGAGAGATAACAAAAAGATAAAATTTACTAAGAGCTACAAAGGACTGGAAATTGTGGAGGGCCATGATCACCAACTTCCTGAAGCAACATAGAACATAGAAGCAGAAGAACGAGCTTGAGTAAATAGATAGCGGAACAAGGTTTAAGAGAGATAACAAAAAGACAAAATTTATTAACCGTTACAAAGGACAGGAAGTTGTGGAGGGCCATGATCGCCAATTTTATGAAGCGACATAGAACATAGAAGCAGAAGAAGAACGAGCTTCGGTAAATGGATAGCGGAACAAGGTTTAGGAGAAATAACAAAAAGACTAAATTTATTAAGAGCTACAAACGTCTGGAAATTGTGGAGAGCCATGATCGCTAACGCCCTGAAGGGACACGACACGAAAAGAAGTGTATGTTTGATCGGGAAAATTTTTTGTCTGTAACGAGTGATAGTATAAAATGACTTACTGGTTGTTGAAGTTGAACTACTTTGGTCTCCCTGACATCTGCGCTATAGTCGGATCTTGAATACTGCAAAGAAAGAGGGTGAGAAAGAGGATTATCTGTCTGGTGTTTATTTTTTTTATTTTTTTGTTTTTTTTAAAAGTTGCTCCAGAAATTATAGTGAATTTTCATTGCTCAATAAATTAAAGATATATCACATTACCTGATTTTTTTTTACTAAGTTTGAACATATCAGTAGCAGTTGTCTAAAAACAGTATATTATCTAGCCTGATCAACAATTTGAACAAAGCCAGCGCGGCCAATCTTGTGACTTCGTGCTAGCACAGTTATCGACTTTAACCCAATGTCACTGACAAGGCTTGGGTTAACCCGTGTATGTTATTTCAGGCACTTTCCAAAGGTACTGCACGCTAGGATCGACCCTTCCAGTCCGATAGCATCAGGAAGTCTCCTTCCTGACAAATCGACCGTGGTGAGATTCGAACCCGGGTCTCATGGTCAGAATGTAATCGTTCTAACCACTCGGTCACGTGCCCATAATTTGGAAGTACTGAAAATATAACGTGAGTGTGCGGAGAAAGATGACCAAAATGTGAAGGAGTGGCAACGCCTACACAGATTTAAGTAGTGATAGAACATATTGGACAAAAAATGAATTAACGAAAAACTGAATGAGTTTGGGGGAATAGGGTAAATGAAAAACAACATGGCAGTTGTTTTTCTGATTCGCCAACAATATCCATTTTTTTTTTGTTAATTCACTTTTCCACGCCTTGGTACGTAACATGTCCTGAAAGAGAAAATCTATTGCTGACGTCGACGACGAGAAACAAAAGCGCTGGAAGCTTTTGGACGACGTCCACAAATAAAGAGTTTTAGAAATATTTCCAGTTTTGTTGTGTGGCGGGGAACCAAGGTTGGAAAAGTTCTGTCAAGAGGAGCGTGGTTTAAAGAAGACGAGAGTAAATACATGAAACATTTGTTAAATAATTCCAGTTATATATAGCTACGCCTCCAGTATATATCTCGAGTACTCAGGCCGGTAGACGAAATAAATACCATTTAAAATAAATGGAGTGTCTACTCAAATACGAATATCCACTAAAAGATAACATTTGAAGAAATAAACATATGTTGAATTAAAAAAAGTAAAATCCATTAATTCTCTAGGAATTACTTTGTTTACGTTTTGGATACGAAACTGAGTAGGTATACGTTTCGAATGCAAATCTGAATGAGTCAGTGTGCTTTAAAGGCAAATAAGGCCTTACTTGGGAAGCTCTTCGTAGCTGGGCGGTTATCCACGCCGAATAAGACGGACTAACATATCCCACTGTCGCTGGTCGGGAACAGACGTGAGCTTCTAAACGAGTTTAGTAGACGAGGATTTAAATCCTAAAGTCATTGTACTGTACACGAAGAGATGTTTGGCGGTGGGTCATTCTATCCAATGGTGTGTTTTTTCTTTATCGGTCTTCGATATTATCTATTGTTCCCTCATCGCCACCCCTATCTAAGATAAGCGTCTCGTGCAGGGTGAGGGTCTGTTGTGTACTTAATAAGACTCGGGGGGTCATATTAAATAGTCGTGGTTTTACTGTTGTTAGGTAAATGGAAATGAAAACGGGGCGAATTCAAGACTTTTGTACGACGCAGTTCTGTCCACTTAGCAACTCTGATCATGCGGTAGTGTCTGTAAACATTTCCTTCCACTCCCACCAGCCAAGAACCTCCTACCAACAGAATACTCTTCTGTTATCAACGAGCAGATTGGGACACATTATGTGATTTGCTTCTTGAAGTCTCATGGAAAGAAGTTTTTCATCATCCTGTTTAAAAATGTGCATATGAAGTCTCCTTGGTCAAAGCCGGTAACAATGCTTTCATTCCAGAAAGGAAATACCAGGTTAAGTCGCGTTCATCTCCTTGGTTCTCACCTGCATGCTCGGCCGCCATAACCCACAGGAAAAACTTCTTCCGGTTTTACCAGAGCGAAACGTCTGATTGCATAAAACGTATGTTTGTCTCTGCTCGTAACGAGTGCAATCGTGTCCTAAAGCGAAGTCACTGTTTGCTTGCATCTCGCAAGTTCGGTCCTAGAGATTACTGGCGGCTCTTCAAGAGTTGTACTGAACAACAGCAAATCTTCAATCCCTCCTCTATTCAATCAATTCGAAGTCCTGACATCTACACAGCAGATAAGGTGGGACGCTTTGCTCGGAAATTCTCTTCCAACTCAACACTTGACTCATTTGGAGTACCTACATCTGATTTCCCCACCCCTAGAACTGAGGATATACTGAGGGATATGAGGATAAACCAGTCACTGTTCTCAGACATCATTTTTAAATTAGAATTCCATAAGGCCAGTAGAGGTGACGGGATACCGGTCGTCGTTCTAAAGAAATGTGCTCCCAGGCTGGCCCTTGTTCTCTTCAAACTCTATTGCCTCACTGCTTCATGCTTTCCTCTGTAGTCCCTGTTTTTAAGAATTCTAGAGAACCTTATGATCCCTCTAACTAACGCCCTATTTTCGGCAAAGTATTCGACGCTTTAATCAATGCTTAAGTAGTTGGGCATCTTACCTCTCACGACTGACTCTATGACAAACAATATGGCTTCCGTTTTACTCGGTCTACCGCTGATGTGCTTACGGCTATCACTGAATATATATATCAAGAGCTTGATAATAATGGCAAAGCTCGAGCCGTGGCTCTAGATATCTCAAAGGCGTTTGACAGGGTTTAGCATACTGGTCTTCTACGTAAGCTTCAGTATTACAGGACGATAGTTCGATTTAATCCAATCATTCCTATCAAAGCAGACACGCTTCCAGATCCTTTCACACAAACGCGGGTGTCCTCCAAAGCTTTATACTAAATCCTACGCTGTTTCTGATCTCCATCAATGATTTTCCTGATGCCATCAGTTCCCTAGGAGGGATTTATGCAGATTACACTGCCATGTACTTCTGTCTCAATAGCAAATCCGTCAGAATTGACAAAGTTAACCTGGTCGCTGCTCTTGAAAAAGATATCAAATCAGTAGCTAACTGGAAAAGGAAATTGCTTGTAAATTTTAATGCCTCCAAAACTAAACTGCTTTCATTTAACCACCATAGAGAAACTTCACTGTCCACCATCAGCATAACTGATGCTCGATTCCGGGAGAGCATCTTACTGCGACTTCTTGACCTCACATTCATCTTTTATTCTTTCTTCAATCCCCCTATATCCAGTTTTTCTTTCACTTTCATTCTGTGTAAATCCCTGCGTACTAGTGCCACTCCCGCCTTTCTTGGGGTGAAATGATTAAAAAAAAAATCAGTTGTCGGAAATAATTATCAAACGCCAGAGTATGATTTAAAGAAATCTACTTCTTAGCAAATAGAAGATTTAATAAAGAAAAAGAATATAAAAAGAATATTTTTTTAAGGTAACTTCGTGTAGTCTTTTGGTGTGTGAGTATTTACAACATAAATGTGTTTTCTTCTGTTACATTCACATAGGATAATAATCATTTAAAGTGGGTTGTCGCAATCATTGCATTTTACTATTTTCATTTTAAAAAACTGCCTGCTACCTTTTGTTGCTACTGTTGGCCGGATTCCATTCTCTCATATTATCAAATTTGATTGCAACTATAAGCTACTCTTGGTGTTTCGGATCTTAACTTTCTTCTGCGACGAAAGATTGGAAACTTCATCTTGGTTCTCCCTTCCTCTATTATAGCTGTGAACAACGGGAAGCCATGATCTGCTCTGTGGCTGCTGTCTGCAAGGGCTGATTTAAATAGAGAATCGAATATCATCTTTAACATTGACACACAAAATTTCTGTTGTTACGAGTCTAAATTTTCGTGTTCCTTCCGATCAGCCAACGTTTTTATCCACTGGGTCATGTTGATAAAAGTGTTGGTCGATTGATACAAAAAGTGACTTGACCCAAAGAATGGTGATTCAATCCCTTGGAAAGTTGAGTTATCAAGGGGGCACTAACTAAAAGTATCCAAAGGCATGGTCCGTTGAATTAGAACAATCTACTCCCGTGAACTAGATAAATTGTTCGGTTCGAAATGCCAGTGAATATCACCTGAAGAAAGCCAAGTGTACAAAGGTCGAAACGTCGTGAATATGGCAGTAAAAATGAGGACAACTGTCCGAATAATTTAAATAGTATAAAAACCCATTGCGTTATCAGGAAGATGAACAGAGAGGATAATAATCAATAATATATTTCGAGTGAATGTTTTCGACCAATTTCGCTGTTTTTGATTCTTTTTAAATCAAGCTGTTCTAACGCGTTCCGCTTTCATAAATATTGAATATATTATTTATCTTAGCACGTTAGGATAATTATATTTTTCTATTTTCTCAGCTTGATTTGCTGTTGCATATTCCATCCTGATAATGTTTGTCTCTCGAGTTTACTCAAGTTACTTTCACAGCTGGTTTTGTTTTGGTTTTGACATATTCCATTTTGATAAATAATCAAGCCTCGTAGTTACCTAATAGTATATTGATCGCGATTTAAATTCATAATTTCGATTTCAAGTCATTCTGACGCTATCTTTAATCTACATGTTATATAATA
Source organism: Acanthosepion lycidas (assembly GCA_963932145.1). Lineage (NCBI taxonomy): Eukaryota > Metazoa > Mollusca > Cephalopoda > Sepiida > Sepiidae > Acanthosepion > Acanthosepion lycidas. The sequence goes on from OZ010606.1 coordinate 38,527,168, forward strand.
TATATATATATATATATATATATATATATATATATATATATATATATATATAATGATATTTTTATTTAAAAATATTTTACATTGCGACACGGAAATTTCTGTTTGGGGACATAATTTTTTTTTATCCCGTGTCCTATCATCGGGTTTATTCAACTGATACACTGAGGCGAGGATAAGGAGTGCTACCAGGATTCATTATTGAAGTCCACAAACTTAACAACATAAAAAATGCAGATGGCAGTGTTGACGACAGACACAGAAAGAAAACTGTTGCAAAAGACAGTAAAAGATAGCGGGAAGAAAGGGTGTAATCATCAATGTTTGTAGATTCAGCCACATATGCGCCATTTTATTTTACGACCTTTCTTGGACCTGCTTCATAATTCCACCCCACCAAAACCACAACCAGAAATTGGTGGCGTCTTTCTGGGTTATGGACATTTTTAAGTGGTTTTCACAGACTCCCGTAGAACTGAATTTCTTGCCATTAAGATAATTGTTTTGGATTTCAAAATAAATGATAAAGCGAAGATGTAAAATCAGAAGAGTATGATGGGTATAGTGGGACATCTTAGCGAAACTCACTTTCTTCTGGATCTGCGAAGAGAGATGTCTGGTGACGTTTGACATGGGTTATTTTTAATCAGCTTTTAATCAGACTAGTGGCCAGCTGGCCGGAACGTTCTCGCTCTTCCAAATCAAAATTTCCATTTGCGATTCACTTACAAACAATACTCTCATCTCCATAAAAAGAATATGTACATATTTCCTAAATTTCAATCATATGACAAACAAAATCCCGTGTTAAAATCCGTGATCAATAAATCACTACAGACTTTTGTTCCAAACCAATAGATCTTTTGACTAAGGCGGAAAATTTGTTTGTTTTACTGTACGGTTCAGTTACAGCACCTGCCACTTTGAGATATTATATTATAAAATATATCGTCAGCTGCTTCTGGACAAAGAAAAATATATTTGCCAGAAAGTTCCATATGTTAAATATCCGTAGGAAATATTTTTCATTCTTTGACATCTGGAGTTGGAGGGAAAGATTTTAAACACTGAAAATCTGTGTTTCCTAGAGAAAGATAAACGTCATCCATAGTTGCTATTCTTAATCAGTTTGTTCAGTTCACAGAAGGACAAGAAATTTTACTTTTTTTTTCGTATTTTTTTCATTGATTTCAGTTTCCATCTAAAACAGAAGTGATAGATGAAAACCTTGTCTCAATCAAACACGTATAAAATATGTTCTTATATAAAATACAAGTAAACAGTATGATTTATTCTCACGAACCTGACACTAGATGCGTTCCAGGTATAATTTATTGTAGTTATACATACCTTTGCACGCACACATACTATAAGCAAACACACGCATTATATACATATATAATACATCTATTGAAAGGTAGAAGAATAACATTTTAGGATCTGCAACAATGTAGTTTCAAAAATGAACTAAAAATGTCAAGAGGATCCCTAGAGTACATGCTCCAGATGTCCGCCATTTAGTTGAAGGATACTGTTGAAGCGATGGCTACCTTCAATGGTGCCAGGGTTGCTCTAGTAGATGTTGTCTTTGAGGAACCCTGCAGGAGGAAATCTAGATGGTGGGTACTGATCAGGCCAGTGAGGTGCCCATTCCACTTCATCAGTCTTCAAGCTCTCCTCATCTGTGAGGCCGGTGGTTTGTTTTAGCAATTCTGAAATTTCTCTCTCTCTTTCTCTCTATATCTATCTATCTATCTATCTATATATATATATATATATATATATATATATATATATATATATATATTTATATATATATATATATATATATGTATATAAATGTATATATATATATATATATATATTTATATGAGTGTGTGTGTGAAATGACTTTAAACGTTATTTTACTGGATACTCATATTTGAGTAGACGCCCAATTTATTTATTAAACAGTGTATTTATTTTCGTCTACTGGCCTGAATATTCGAGAAATATCGCTAAATAAAAATATACGCACTCCGGCAGTATTCAGACGTGTCTTAATCGACTCGGCCTCGAAGCAGCCTCGCCGATCAAGAAAAATCTGAAACGTGCCTTTATGCGAAATCTTTCTCGTATTAAATTCCTCGAATTTTTCATATCTGCTCACTTTTCTATCTATACGCAGAGAAAGTAATTTTCTAAGGCAATGCATTTTTATTTATTATTCTGACAGATTTTTATCATCTTAAACGTTATTTTTGGTGGATACTCATATTTAAGTAGACGCCCCATTTATTTATTAAGAAATATATTTATTTTCATCTACCGGCCTGAACATTCGAGAAATCTTATTAAAAATATGTACGCTATCCTGCCAGTGTGTGTGTCTGTGTGTGTGTTTCAGTACGTAATGCACCACGTGGCCGCGTAACTAAGTTCTCCAAGAACAGAAGTCCTTACAAGTCTTCTACCTACCGCATTCTAGATTGAAACAGAATGACAAGAAGAAGATTATCACCGAGCTGTTATAGTCTTGAAACTGCGTCTCCGAACAAGTATCTGGACAGACCAAGTGGGTTTAATCCATACAGATGCTTCGCTTTTCAGGTCGAATGACACCATGGTAGAATTGTTAGGAAGGTTATTTGTCTATCCTAGGGGTGGGCAAACTTTTCAGCACAAGGGCCACATTCAAGCTTAGTTGCAGCATAAACCACAGATAAGTGCTGTGGATGTTGAACAAAACAAATGTACTTGAATAGAAACGAGTAACCGGTCATTATATATCAGCAGCGAACAAATAATGATATATTTCGAATTTATTTGTAAATTAATTCAATTTATCTTTTTGGTTTCAAAACTTCCAGCCAGACATAATCATTCTCTCTTTTACTCCCAGTAACCCTTTGTGTTTTAGTAGTATTATTGCCTTGCTTGTGATGAAATGATTAAAAAATATATCGATTTGTATATTCGTGTACCACGAAATAACCGTGAGAGATTTACTACGTATCATTTTTTTTTATCAGACAAAATGATTCCCGATGGTTTTGACGACAGCTTGACGCCCACACTGAAAGTGTTTGAAAATCCTTTCGCTTCACACTTGTGAATAATCGGAGCTCACATCCCAATGTAATTACATTGTTCCAAAGGGAACAGAATCTTCTCCCAATTGAACTGAAATTTCTTTGTCTAGAGTGAACTCTACTTTGCTATCTGCAATGAGATCAAAAGTAAGCGTTTCTGGCTGCATAGAATATATTGTTGAGCGTGATAGTTTATATGCCGCTCTCTTGACCGAAAAATCTATATAGCAGTTCTCTGACGTGAATTGGGACACATAATCCTGGTATCGAGGATCTTTATGTGTATGCTTTTCTGCATGTTCATGTTGGGCGTATGTCAGAGGTTTGTAGTCAGTCTTGCACATTTACAAGTCTATCATTCGTCTGTGTATTGAATATGGTTACCATATATGGTCTGGTGTTCCTGCTGTTCATCTAGAGCTTCTTGATAAAACCCAAAGAAGAATGTGCAATATAATCGATCCTGATTTGGTATCTCGACTTCAGTCACTTTCTCACAGATATGATATGGCTTCCCTCTGTCTTTTCTACAAATATTTTCATGGCAACTACTCTGACGAGCCTCTTTCCTGATGCCCCGACTACACGTATTTAAGTGTTCTACTAGATTGGCATCTAGGTCCTACCCTTTTACTGTTGAAATAGCTAAATGCAACCGCTACTTCTACTCTTAACAGTTTATTTGCTCGCACTTCCCGACGGTGGAACTTTCTTCTGCTTACTTACTTTCCTGATAACTACAATCTTCAAAAATTTGAATGTAACGGCAATCGCCATTTCTGTTGTCTTGAACTCTGTTCATCTTTTATCCTTTCTTCAATACCCCTATACCAAGTTTTTCTTTCACTTTCACTCTCTGTAACTCCCTGCGTACTAGTGGCGCTCCTGCCTTTCTTGGGGTGAAATGATTAAAAAATTTCAGTCGTCGGAAATAATTATCAAACGCCAGAGTATGATTTAAAGAAATTTACTTCTTCGCAAATAGAAGAGTTGATAAAGAAAAATAATATAAAAAGAACACTTTTTAAGGTCCGTGGCTCTAGATATCTTTAAAGCGTTTGTTAGGGTCTTTGTAAGATTAAGGGATACGGAATTTCAGGCCGATTAATTGACTTAATACGATATTTCCTGTCAAACCGTGTAATGAAAGTCGTCCTTAACGGATTCTCCTCCAGTTCCTTTCCCAGAAATGCAGGTGTTTCTCAAGGCTCTATCGTAGGCCCTACTCTGTTCCTTATCTTCATTAACGATCTCCCCAATGCCATCAGTTCTCAAGTAGGCATCTATGCTGACGACACAATTATTTACTCCCGCCTCAATAGCAAATCTGGTATCGCAGACAAAACTAACCTTGCCGTTAGTCTCGAAAAGGACCTCCAATTGGTTGTAGACTGGGACATGAATTGGCTGGTTAACTTTAATGCCTCTAAAACAAAACTGCTCTCTATTACTCACCATAAGAAACCATCCCTGCCACCCATTAGAATGTCTGATGCTCACCTTCACGAGAGCACTTCTTTGCAACTGCTTAGTCTCACACTGTCCGCTGACCTGAGATGGAACAATTACATTGAATCAATAGCTTCATCCACCGCAAAAAAAGTTGGTTCCCTGTGTCGCTCTAAAAAGTTCTTCTCGCCCGAGTCCATTCTTTAAATTTATAAATCAACCATTCGCCCTTGCATAGAATACTGCTGCCATATATGGTTTGGTGCCCCGGCTATTCGCCTTAAGGTCCTCGACAAGATCCAGAGACGGATAAGCAATGCGGTTGATTCTAATCTGGAATCTCGTCTACAGTCGCTCTCTCACAGACGTGACGTCGGCTCCCTCTACCTTTTCTGCAAATACTTTCATGGTAACTGCTACGACGAGCTACTTTCGTTAGTTCCCAGACTGCATGAATTTAAGCGTGCTACTAGGCTGGTATCACAGTCCCACCCTTTCACTGTCGAAACTGTTAAATATAGCCGTCTTTTCTACTTCGATAGCTTCATGTCTTGAACCTCCCGTCTGTGGAATTCCCTTCCTATTACGTGTTTCCCTGATAGCTATAATCTCCAACTATTCAAATGTAATATCAATCGACATCTCCATATGCCTTGACCTATTCCCTGTCCTTCTCTTCATCCTTTCCTCTATCGCGCCACTTTACTCTCGCTCCTTCTCTGTGATCCTTTACGTATTAGTGGCATCCCGCCTTGCTCGAGGTGAAATGCTTAAAAAAAAATATATTCGGGCAGTTTTTTGGTGCGTGATTATTTACAATCTGAATGTGTTTTCTTCTGTTACATTCACAATAATCATTTAAAGGGGGATCTCGCAATCATTGCATTTTACTATGTTCATTTAAAAAACTGCCTGCTACCTGTTGTTGCTGATGTTCATCAATGATTTTCCTGATACCATCAGTTCCCTAGGAGGGATTTATGCAGATTACACTGCCATGTACTTCTGTCTCAATAGCAAATCCGTCAGAATTGACAAAGTTAACCTGGTCGCTGCTCTTGAAAAAGATATCAAATCAGTAGCTAACTGGAAAAGGAAATTGCTTGTAAATTTTAATGCCTCCAAAACTAAACTGCTTTCATTTAACCACCATAGAGAAACTTCACTGTCCACCATCAGCATAACTGATGCTCGATTCCGGGAGAGCATCTTACTGCGACTTCTTGACCTCACATTCATCTTTTATTCTTTCTTCAATCCCCCTATATCCAGTTTTTCTTTCACTTTCATTCTGTGTAAATCCCTGCGTACTAGTGCCACTCCCGCCTTTCTTGGGGTGAAATGATTAAAAAAAAAAAATCAGTTGTCGGAAATAATTATCAAACGCCAGAGTATGATTTAAAGAAATCTACTTCTTAGCAAATAGAAGATTTAATAAAGAAAAATAATATAAAAAGAATATTTTTTAAGGTAACTTCGTGTAGTCTTTTGGTGTGTGAGTATTTACAACATAAATGTGTTTTCTTCTGTTACATTCACATAGGATAATAATCATTTAAAGTGGGTTGTCGCAATCATTGCATTTTACTATTTTCATTTTAAAAAACTGCCTGCTACCTTTGTTGCTACTGTTGGCCGGATTCCATTCTCTCATATTATCAAATTTGATTGCAGCTATAAGCTACTCCTGGTGTTTCGGATCTTAACTTTCTTCTACGACAAACGATTGGAAATTTCTTCTTGATTCTCCCTCCCTCTATTATAGATGTGAACAACGGGAAGCCATGATCTGCTCTGTGGCTGCTGTCTGCAATGCCTGATTTTAATGGAAAATCGAATATCACCTTTAACAATATTTTTCTATTTTCTCAGCTTGCTTTGCTTTTGCACGTTCCATTCTGATAATGCTTGACACTCGAGTTTACTCAAGTTACAGTTGACTTTTTTTTTTGACACATTCCGTTTTTATAAATAATCAAGGCTCGTAGGTAACTAATAGTATATTCATCGCGATTTTAAGTTTATAAGTTCGATTTCAAGTCATTCTGACGCTATCTTCAATCATCATTTTATAATTCTAATTACTATTTTCGAACCATTCTGTCATAATTTTAACCTCCCATTGATTTCTGCTTTAATTAGAACTTTTCTTAATTTGTTAGTTTAACCCTTTCTCTGTCGGAAGTCAGTATTTTTACATTTCATGTACTAATAAAACTTCAAACAAGATCATGACCTTGTTACAATGGGACAGAAAGATCGCTTTCCATAATAAGATATATTCACAGTTGTAGGGATCCTTTGCCGTGTACCAGTTTTTAGTTTGAGTTCGCGTGGGTGTAGAAGGCAAATGACCAATTTTCTGTTTGAAATTCTGTATAAAACTTGTAGTAGGTTGTAAGCGATTAGTAGTTTTAAAATATTGGCCCGGTAATGTTAATGATATCGCGAATACCATTTCATATTCCATGGATATAAGATTTTGCTTAATCACGTTCATTATTGATAATTATAGTGGCTTGTATAATCGTTGTTTGCTGTTAAGGTGGTTTTAAGCTGCCTGTGAAAATGCCCAACTAAACTTTTTGTATAAGGACGGTATTTGACTACCCACTCAATAAGTTTGTTGATTCGTCAAAGAATATCGAATATAATCGTGGTTCACGATTCGCTGTTATTACTGAACGAATGCAGGAAACGGTTATCCACCCCTGTAAACTATTTGTTTTTACTGTTTCCACTGCTTTATCATTCAGGGGAATGACGGCTGCCTGTCTTTTGACACTACGGTTGGCAAACATGTAGAAACGGATGGGATTTTTGAATTGGCTTTCACTTGACCGAAGGGGAAGAAGAGAATCAGTAGTAAAAGGAAGTAGTTGGGGTCAAGCGACAACACAACAGCATATTGGTTATTTCTGGTTTTATATTAACCGTCTTATTTAGGAGTGGGGCAGTTCTGATCCTAAGCGTCCGTGACGTGGTTCCGATGCCAGCCGTTCATTTTGCCAGTCACACGAGCAGGGGGTGGTAGGGAGGAAATGCTGAGATTTTAGACCAACATTGCAGAAGGTGACACCTACCTACCTACCTACCAACTACACCTGGAAGAACAAGCAAAGCCCTGAATGACTATTCTATAATATGGAAAACCGGGTTCGTGTTCTTATTTCTCGACGTGGTGTTTATATTTCATCTCCATCTTGTGAACATACATTAGGCCCTTTCCCATCTTTCTGATCATTGGTCGGACGGTGGAAAGCTTAGATGAGGGTCGGGTTGTATGTTTGTAATCTTGTCCGTAGGTAAATTATGTCCTACCGTCGGGACGTGGCTTCTCTACGTCTTTTCTATAAATATTTTCATAGCAATTGTTCTAATAAGCTCTACTTCTTGGTACCTTTACCATGTGAATCTAAGCGTACTACTAGATTGGCTATTAGGTTTCATTGTTTTACTGTTGAAATAGCTAGATGTAACCGTAATTTCTATTCTAATACCTTCTTTTCTTGCACTTTTCACCTCTGGAACTATTTTCCATTTTCTTGCTTCCCTGCCCCCTACGATCTTCAAAAATTTGAATGTAACGTCAATAACTATCTTCTGTCTTCCAGAATCTTGTTCTTTTCTTGTCGTTTCTCCTCAGTAAAGTATTCTCATTTTCTTTTACTCCCAGTAACCATTTGTGTCTTATTAATATTATCGCTTTGCTTGGGATGAAATGATTAAAAAATATATCGATTAGTATATTTGTGAAACATGAACTGACCATGAGTTATTTAATATATATCTTAGCTTTAACATTCTAAGTAGATCCGATTCCTGATTTTTTTTTATCAGTGTGTATTTTTAGGCCAGACAAAATGGTTCCCGGTGACTTTGATGACAGCTCGATGCCCATCTTTGTCTTAGTAAAGTGTAATATACACTTGTGAATAACCGAAGCTCATGTCACAATGTAATTACGTTGTTCCAAAGAGAACATGATCTCTCACTTGAACTGAAATTTCTTTGTTTAGAGTGGAGTCTTTACTATTTGCAATGAGATCAAAAGTAGGCGTATGTCAGATGTTTGTAGTCGGTATAAACAACCTTTCAATATGTGTTTAAGGTGTTTTACTGAATGGTATATGGCGAGTAATTCCCTGGAAAGATACTGTTCTTAGTTTGGGCTGAATTTATTCATTGTTTTAAATTTTAAAAAAATCATTTCACCCCAAGCAAGACAAAAAGTAACTAAGATACAAGGGGTTACTGAGTATGAGAGAATATGAGAAACAAAAACACTATTAAGGAAAGAAAAGAAGACAGAAGATAACGATTGACATTGCATGTAAACTTTTGAGGATCAGAGTTGATTGGGAAATAGAAAAAAGAGCATTCACTCAAACGCATGTGTTTAAGATAACTTACAATAATAAAATAAGACACAAGGTGTTACTGGGTGTGGAAGAATTAGAAAACAGAGGCATTAGTAATGAGCGAGAACAAAAGAAGAGGGAGGACAGTAGATAACGGTTGACATTGCAATTAAACTTTTGAAGATTAAAGTTGCCTGGAAAGCATGGAGCCAGAAAACAGTTGCACAAGTGAGAAGTGCAAGAAAAGAAACTGTTAGCATATAACTTACGGTTACATCTAGCTATTTCAATGGTAAAATTATGAAACCTTTCCGCCCATTTAGGACTGCGTTTAAATTGATAAGGTCTGGGTACCATAGAGGAAGGTTCACCAGAATAATTACCATTAAGAAAAGGTACAAAGGCAGAAAAGGTACAGGGAAAGTACCTTACTGAGGTGGGAAAATAACTGAAGCCGAGATGCCAGGTCACGGCCGATAACATTGCAGATTCTTCTTTGGATTTTATCAAGAATATACAGTAGAAGCATCAAACCATATGTAACCTGAAATGTTTATTGAGAAAAACAAAACAAATTGTTTTAAGCTGTTCATTCTTAACTTGATTTACGACGGCTCCAATCATTATTGAGTAAACATCTGTTGTTAGAATCAGATTTTTTTTACGACATTATCATAACGTGTCTTAATTATCACTGTTATAAGATGACAAAGGTTGCTCAAAATATTTGCGCGTCCATTATGTTGGGCTCACTCCTTTCTAGGAAACCCAAAATTAATATTTATGTGGAGACAGGTTTAGAATAATCATATGTTCTTAACAGGATTATATAGAAAGTTTGAACATATAATAATCTTAGGAGAATGTATTCATCAAATAATTTTATTAATTGATATCGATAATTTTGTATATGGTTCAAACAAGCAATTATGATAAAAATTAAGATCAGCAAACATCAAAAGCAAAAATAAAAAATAGCCAAATAAGTTGATGTAATTTAAAATCTGTTAAAAATATATTTGGATGGAATAAATGTTATTTTGAAGTGTTTGAGTTCAAATAAAAAGGTTCTATGATTGATTTGTTTTTTATAGCTTATCAACCCTTTGCAGATTATTTTAATCCAGAAAATATGTTTAGATTGTAAGAATTGTTATGGAGATAATAATGATTTAATAAAACAATCCGATCACGCTCAATTTTATCTGGCAAGTATTCTAAGAACATGGAGCCGAAAATGAAATCCAGTTCTGGCATATATATATATATATATATATATATATATATATATATATATATATATATATATATATATATATCAAAGTGTAGAAGAACGAACAGTAAGAATACAGTGTTCAGAACATTAATTTAAAAACAGTGTCTACACAAAGTAGAGCCGTAAATATTTATTTATCTTATGCAGTGTTGCATTAGAACATACACATATCCACTGATTCCCCACCTGAAGAGACGTTTAAAAAAGGTGTTCTAATGTAACACTGAATGTTTATATATATATAAAAGTCATTTTTATGTTTAACGTTCTTTTTATAGATACAAGTATTTAAGTAAATGCTCTGTTTATAATAAACAGTATTAAATAACATTTACCGGCCTGAATGTCCAAGAAATTTTCATAGAAAATATTCGTCCTTTGACAGGATTCGAACCTGCATCCTATACGGAACCGTTATTTAGCTTGACGTGCCTAACCGCCCGGCCACAAAGCAGTAAATTTGACCTTGCCAACCGAACGATCCTTTGTGGCCGAGCGGTTCGAATCCTGTCCAAGGACGAATATTTTCTATGAAAATTTCTCGGACATTCAGGCCGGTAAATGTTATTTAATACTGTTTATTATAAACAGAGCATTTACTTAAATACTTGTATCTATAAAAAGAACGTTAAACATAAAAATGTCTTTAATAAATAAATTGTCGGACTTTGTCCATTTCTTATATATATATATATATATATATATATATATATATATATATATATATATATATATATATATATATATAAGGATTAATACAAATATAAAATTCGTCACTTAGCTGATTGATAGTATATTCAGTACCTCAACTCACACAACTCCAGCGTTTCGGTCCACTCACCAGGAAGTATCAGCAATTGTTTGCCAATTTTCTCATTTTCGTTATTTTTATATAAAGTTGAAAATAATTTATGCGCTTTTTATTGGTGTTAGATTGATTTCTTCTTCTTCTTCTTCTTCTTCTTTGTGCGTGTGTGTGCATGTGTGAGCACGTGTGTGTGTACGTAGTGTGTGTCTGTGTATGTGCACATGTGTAGAATGTCGTCGTTATTTCTTTTCTTTGTAGTTTTCTTTTCTCCTTATACACTCTCATTCTTTTCCCGCCTTTTTTTTCTATTTTTCGGCTCTGTGTGTCAAAAGATAATGTAACAATGTTATTTCCAGTATCATAGGCGGGATTTATTTTTTGTATAATTTTTCTTGAATATTCTGGGTTTTTCTTCAGTTTTATAAATATAGGTATATTCCCTTTTTAATATTTTTTCTTATTTAAATAATTATTTTTAAATTAATGCTTAAATGATAAAATAAATATTTTTTTATTATTTACCCATTACTTATTCATTATTTTAACTTTCTTATTTAGTAGTTAATAGTTTCTTTTACCTCGGTTGGTGGTATCTTAAGTGCTAGGGTATTAATTATATTGTTTCTCTAAGTTCATAACAAAACACGCGCACGCGCACTACCGATCAACAGTTTGGGACAACCTTGAATTGTTTCTCTAAGTTCATAACAAAAGCTAATTTTGCATATTTGGATAAATAAATTCACCTATTGTATATATATGCAAACCCTAATATAAAACTAAAGAATTTTTTCTACAAGCGTTATAAATTTGTTTGCATAAGCTTTGGTACAATTCGTTACATTCTGATTCTGTTTCTGAACTGTAGAGCAGAAATTTACAAATATTTCAAACCCACTGGTAGAGGTTCAATTCCTAGATTAATGTGTGATTGAAATTAATTTTCAGAAACCGTTAAAATGCCAAGAACTAAACAGTTTTGTATTGAAAAAAGAGCCCAAGTGGAAATTCTTTGTATAGAAGGGTATTCCGAAGGTCAGATTGTTAGAAAATTACAGATATAAAAAAATGAGGTGCATTATTGCCTGCAGCAACATGCAGAAACCGGCGCAAATGTTGACAGAAAAAGATCTGAGAGGCCCAGAGTAACATCTATTGCGGAGGATAAATACTTGAACAGAAGAAAAACAGCTCTCCAACTAAATGCTGAATTTAATTCTGCACGTCATCATCCAATATCTGTTGTGACTGTTATGAGAAGACTTTTTTTTGTTGTCCTTAAAAGATGTGTATCAATTAAGAAACCTCCATTAAAAAGGAGAATAAGTTCAAAAGACTAAAATGGACACAGCAGCACATTGGTTGGACTTTAGAAGATTGGAAAAAGGTACTATGGACTGATGAGCCCAAATTTGAGATTTTGGGAAGTAAACGAAGAGAGTTTGTCAGATGAACTCTTTCCGAAAGAATGAGTAAAAATTGCATGGTGCAAACTGTTAAGCATAATGGTTGGTACTGTAATGGTTTGGGGATGTTTTGGAGGTGAGATTGCTGAAGACTTTGTTCAAATTAAAGGCATTATTTGAAAAGAAAGGTAGCATTCTACAGAAGCATGCAATTCCTTCTGGTTGCCGGATTACTGGAGAAAATTTTGTTTTGCAAAAAAGATAATGACCCAAAGCATAGCTCAAAACTGTGTACACATTATCTAAAATGAAAGGAAGATGAGGGAATTTTGCAAATCATGACTTGGCTCTTTCAGTCTTTTACCATTTTCAGATCTTTCACCAATTGAACTAGTCTGGGACGAAATTGATTGTAAAGTTCGGCGTGGACTTCCTCAGAATAAGCAAGTGTTGTTACACATTTACAAACTGCTTCGGAATCATTTCTACCAACATATTTTTACAAGTTGTTAGAAAATATGCCAAGAATTTCCTCTGAGGTAATCAATGCTTGATGAAAAGAAAATATAAATTTGATTTAATTGAAATTATAAATATTTTATATTCATTTTGATTTAAATTATTGCATAATTGCAAACAAACATAGAAAAAAATAAATTAGTTTCTTTAAATACATGTAACTTGAATCATTTTTTTAAGTTTAGAGGACAAAAAATCAATGTGGTTCTAAACGTTTGGCCGGTAGTTTAGATATACATATGCAGAGATAAACGTACATACATATGCATAGGTACACACGGACATACATACATACATACATACATACATACATATATATATATATATATATATATATATATATATATATATATATATATATATATTAATTAATGTTTAAATGGCGAAATAAATGTTTAGTATGATACAAAATATATTTTTTAAGGTATGCTACACTTATGGCTTAAAATGTTTAATATCAGGGATAGAGTGTACATTAATAGAAAAGTGGAAAGTGAGGTCAACATCCAGAAATAGCAGTCTGTTTCATGCTTAAACAGAAGCTTCAAGCCAGACTGGAGCATGAAAGAGTCGCCGCCAGGTGTTGACCTCAATGTTCATATATATATATATATAGGTGGAATATATTAAAATATATATATCTGTATATATGGAAATATATATATGTATATTAATATATATATATATATATATATATATATATATATATATATATATATATGTGTGTGTGTGTTTGTGTGTGTGTGTGAAAAGTGTGTGTATATAAGTATAAATAAATATATATTTATATGTATAATTATTTATATATTATATGCGCGGTACTTATTAGAAAACGCTCAATATCAGAGATCGAATATATCTATCTATATATATATATATGTATATTGAAATATATATATGTTTGGAAATATATATATATATATATATATATATATATATATATTAATATATATTAAAAAGAAGAGAAGGGATGTGCTGCAAACGTTTTTGGTTGTAATGTATTTTTTGGGGAAAAAATATGTTATGCTTTATTTTTCATAATTTTACTACACGTGTTTCTGGTCTCGTGACCGTCTTCAGGTAAAAGCAGAGACTTCCACATATTATTAAAAATAATTAATTTTTTCCTTATATTTTTCAATGATAAATATTCTCGATATGTGACATTCTCTGTTTTTGTGTTAGTAATCCGAATGTCTTTTTTGAATTGGCAATGAAGAGTTCTGCGCGAAGGGTCATAAAACAATTAAGGTTGGTCCAAGAGAAATGATGAATTACTTATCAGCATTTTATCTTTTAATGTTTTACTGATCCCTGTGCGTTCTTAGATCTGTTTCCATTTTCGTGTGTTTCTGTCAGCATGCGTGTATATATGCGTGCGTATATTTCCCCTCCATACATATACTGTCTTACTATGAGGAATTAGTAAACTCATTTGTACACATACACACATGCATACACATACGCACATACACACCGTCCGACCACAAGGAATCAGTACATACACACACATACACACACACACACATACACACATATACTTCTCAAGCTACATGGAACCAGTATACACATACACACACACACACACATACGTACATACATACACACGTACTTCCTAAGTTGTGTGGGGTTTGTGTCCGTGTCTATTTACTTTGGGTTTAAATTTGTTTATTAAGTTTTTTTCTTGTATTTGTAGGTACGAGTAATCGTCTGTTTGATATATCGGCATGATATTAAATTTACCCTGGTTACATTTGAAGATGTGTTGTAATACAAAACATTTTCTGCTGCCTGGCAATTTTATATTGCTTTTGTGTAGGGAGACCCTGTTGTTCAGTTGTTGGCTGATACCTATATATGACTTCTTACATTTTGTGCATTTAAGTACATAAATTACATTTTTGGAGTTGCAGTTTAAGTTTTTATTTATCGTGAATGTTTTTTTTTGATTTTCAAAAGTGTAGGAGTTTCCTTCCATAATGATGTCACAAACCCCACATCTTTTTTTGTTGCATTTTGTGACTCCCTGTATTGTGTGTTGGTTAAATTTAGATGAGGTTAATATGTGTTTTAGGTTTTGAGATTGGCGTTTGCTTTTAATTATTTTGGTTGTTTTTAGTATATTATTCAGTTTATTATTCTTGCTAAGTAGGTCTAGATTTTTTGTAATTTCTGTGAATATTTCTGGATTGTTTTTGTTGTATGTTGAGACATATGCTAGAGTTGGTTCGACGTTACGTTTCTTTTTATTTCTAAGTTGGTCTAGAGGAATTTTTTTTCGCGAGTTCAAAAGCTTTGTTTATGAGTGTTGTGGGGTATCCTCGTTTTTTGAGAGTTTTATGTAGTTCTTCTAAGCGGATTTTTCGGAGGTGTTTATCAGTCACTATTGTACAAATTCTACGTGCTAGGGAATAAGAGATGGATTTTAGGCAGCTTTTTGGGTGATGGCTCTTGAAATGAAGGTATTGTTGGGTGTCTGTGGGTTTGTGGTAGATATCTGTGATTATGTGGTTGTTTTTATTTCTAATGATTATATCTAAAAATGGTAATTCGTTAAAATTATATTCTTGCGTGAATTTTATTTTTGGGTATAAGTTTTGAAGTAGTGTGTGGAATTGGTTAATATCACCCTATGAGGATTTCCAAAAGATGAAGCAATCATCTAAATATCTTTTCCAAGATTTAGTGAATTGGGTTTTTATATTTGCCCCATATATTTGTTCTGTCCTTTCATAGAGGTTTTCTTTGAGGTAAGCCAATGTTAGGGTGGCCTATGTTGGTGCCATTTTTGTTCCCATCCCAGTACCTAGGGTTTGGATATAGTTTTTGTTGTCAAATTCAAAGGTGTTATTGTTTAGAATTAGGTCTATACTATCGATAATGAACTCTTTAGTGAATCTCGGATGTAGTATTTCTGGATGTTTTTCAATAAAGAATGAGATTGCTTTTTTTCCTAGTTCATGGGGTATGTTACTGTATAGGCTACTAATGTCAAAAGTTGCCATAAGCGTTCCCGGATCTACCTTTTGTGGTATGCAGCTAAGGAAATGGATATCGTCTCTGATGTGGTTTTTAATTTGTTTATGGTTGCAATATTATGTCTATTAGGTTACTGAGTTTGCTAGTTGGACAGGCTGGTCCTGCTACTATTGGTCTGAATCTAAGGGCACTGGGGTTTTGGGATGCTAATGTATTCAGATTTTTGTGTATGTATAGCTGCTTTTATTTCACTCGATTTATGAACTTTAGGCAGTCCGTAGAAATTACTTGTTTTTGGTACAAAGTTTATTAGGAAATCCTTCTCTTTTTTTGTTAATATTTTATTATGTATTGTGCAGAGTTTTGTAATTTTTGTTATAATGTTTTTGTCTATGTTAGTGTCAATTAATTTGTAGCTGTTCCTATCCTCTAGTGTTTCTAGAATTTTTGTTTTATAATATGTTCTGTCCATGATTACTATAGCGCTGCCTTTATCTGCTTCTTTTATAATTATGTTATTATTTTTTCGAATGTTCTCTAAGGCTAGTCTTTGTCTGTATGTGAGGTTGTCAAATGGTTTGAATTTTTCCTGTAGGTCGAGGTTCCAGATGTTTTTAAAAAATATATTTAGCTCATTGGTATTGTTATTTTTGTTTGGGAATAAATTGGATTTTTTTTACCAGTGACTCATATGTAATATTTTCGCTATTGTTAAATATTTCTCTTCGTCTCAATTTGCGTTCAAATTCCTTAAGGTCTTTTTTTAATCTGTTATATTGCTTTTAGGAGCAGGGCAGAATTTTAGGCCCAATTTCAGTAGGTTGATTTCGTCATTTGTAAGTGTATATGCAGAAAGGTTTATTATTTTGGGTTTTGTGTCATCTAAACTGGTTTTCTTGTTCGGACTGGGGCTTCTAAAAAAATAATGATTGTTTCTTTTAATATATCTCGGGTTTTCTAAGAGGTACCTTCTTCCTGTACATTTTGAGTTTTCTAACCAGTAAGAGTTTCCCTAAATTTGGGTTGTTGTTTCTCGATGGCTCTATATAGGTGTGTTTGTTTTTGTTAGGGGGAGGTTTGTTGTTTTTGTATGGATTGTATGTGGATTGTGTGTAGAGCTTTAGGGGAAATTCTGGTTGTAGTCCTGGATATAGGTAATGGTTGTCAGGTTTGATTTGTTGTGCTAGGTGGTATTTGTAAGGGTTGGTTTTGTGAATGTGTGTGTGTTATGATCTTTGTCTGTTTGTGTTATGGTGTGGGGGTCTGTACAGGTTTGTTTTGCGCTGTTCAGTGTATGTTCATAATTGTATTTTTTATGTGGGGGTGAATGTGTGTGGTGGTAGTATGTATTGGGGTTCCTACCTTGTGGATGTGTTTGTGTATAGTAGAATGTGTTAGAGTGCTTACCTTGTGGGTCTGTTTGTGTGTGGTAGTAGGTATTCGGGTTTTTGACTCTGTTGGGTGGTTTTCTCTGTATTTGCTGATAATTATTTTGTGTTGGGTATTGTGTTTTTTTTGTGAGTTTGGACTGTTGTTTTTTTAATATATATATATATGGAATATATTAAAATATATGGAAATGTATATATATATATATATATATGGATATATATATATATATATATATATATATATATATATATATATATATGGAATCGATTATACGAAAACCAGTTGTATGTTTTAAATTTTATTCTGTTGCATTTCTAAATAGCTAGGATGCCACGTTAACAATTTTGCTTTAAAAATTTTTTTAGTTATTCTCATTGGTTTTCATATATTTCATTTTACATACTTTGTTCACCTATTACATATCAGTCATTTTATTTATATATATATATATATATATATATATATATATATATATATATATATATATATATACTGGAACCTTTCTTTTTTTTTTAATTCTGTTTAATTACTTAATGGGAATTATTTTTTCCTCAGCGACAACTGCGTCACTGAATCTTTTTCATGATTTTCTAAAAGGAATTATTACAAACTCAAATGCCGACTGCAGGAGCCATCATCTTCCAGTGACATGCAAACTGAGAGTGAAAATTGTGAAGGATATTAGATTAACCCAGAACCAATACTGGCAGTATACCGTCTGCATAGGGATAGAGAACGGACTGAGTGAATTTACGCAAATAGAAAGAAGTATAAGACAACGATGTGTTTTTAACCGGGTTTATTCAACATATACACTGAAGCGAGAATCAGAAGTGGTAACAGAATTCATTATTGAAGTCCACAAACTTAACAACATAAAAAATGCAGATGGCAGTGTTGACGACAGACACAGAAAGAAAACTGTTGCAAAAGACAGTAAAAGATAGCGGGAAGAAAGGGTGTAATCATCAATGTTTGTAGATTCAGCCACATATGCGCCATTTTATTTTACGACCTTTCTTGGACCTGCTTCATAATTCCACCCCACCAAAACCACAACCAGAAATTGGTGGCGTCTTTCTGGGTTATGGACATTTTTAAGTGGTTTTCACAGACTCCCGTAGAACTGAATTTCTTGCCATTAAGATAATTGTTTTGGATTTCAAAATAAATGATAAAGCGAAGATGTAAAATCAGAAGAGTATGATGGGTATAGTGGGACATCTTAGCGAAACTCACTTTCTTCTGGATCTGCGAAGAGAGATGTCTGGTGACGTTTGACATGGGCTATTTTTAATCAGCTTTTAATCAGACTAGTGGCCAGCTGGCCGGAACGTTCTCGCTCTTCCAAATCAAAATTTCCATTTGCGATTCACTTACAAACAATACTCTCATCTCCATAAAAAGAATATGTACATATTTCCTAAATTTCAATCATATGACAAACAAAATCCCGTGTTAAAATCCGTGATCAATAAATCACTACAGACTTTTGTTCCAAACCAATAGATCTTTTGACTAAGGCGGAAAATTTGTTTGTTTTACTGTACGGTTCAGTTACAGCACCTGCCACTTTGAGATATTATATTATAAAATATATCGTCAGCTGCTTCTGGACAAAGAAAAATATATTTGCCAGAAAGTTCCATATGTTAAATATCCGTAGGAAATATTTTTCATTCTTTGACATCTGGAGTTGGAGGGAAAGATTTTAAACACTGAAAATCTGTGTTTCCTAGAGAAAGATAAACGTCATCCATAGTTGCTATTCTTAATCAGTTTGTTCAGTTCACAGAAGGACAAGAAATTTTACTTTTTTTTTCGTATTTTTTTCATTGATTTCAGTTTCCATCTAAAACAGAAGTGATAGATGAAAACCTTGTCTCAATCAAACACGTATAAAATATGTTCTTATATAAAATACAAGTAAACAGTATGATTTATTCTCACGAACCTGACACTAGATGCGTTCCAGGTATAATTTATTGTAGTTATACATACCTTTGCACGCACACATACTATAAGCAAACACACGCATTATATACATATATAATACATCTATTGAAAGGTAGAAGAATAACATTTTAGGATCTGCAACAATGTAGTTTCAAAAATGAACTAAAAATGTCAAGAGGATCCCTAGAGTACATGCTCCAGATGTCCGCCATTTAGTTGAAGGATACTGTTGAAGCGATGGCTACCTTCAATGGTGCCAGGGTTGCTCTAGTAGATGTTGTCTTTGAGGAACCCTGCAGGAGGAAATCTAGATGGTGGGTACTGATCAGGCCAGTGAGGTGCCCATTCCACTTCATCAGTCTTCAAGCTCTCCTCATCTGTGAGGCCGGTGGTTTGTTTTAGCAATTCTGAAATTTCTCTCTCTCTTTCTCTCTATATCTATCTATCTATCTATCTATCTATCTATCTATATATATATATATATATATATATATATTTATATATTTATATATATATATATATATATATGTATATAAATGTATATATATATATATATATTTATATGAGTGTGTGTGTGAAATGACTTTAAACGTTATTTTACTGGATACTCATATTTGAGTAGACGCCCAATTTATTTATTAAACAGTGTATTTATTTTCGTCTACTGGCCTGAATATTCGAGAAATATCGCTAAATAAAAATATACGCACTCCGGCAGTATTCAGACGTGTCTTAATCGACTCGGCCTCGAAGCAGCCTCGCCGATCAAGAAAAATCTGAAACGTGCCTTTATGCGAAATCTTTCTCGTATTAAATTCCTCGAATTTTTCATATCTGCTCACTTTTCTATCTATACGCAGAGAAAGTAATTTTCTAAGGCAATGCATTTTTATTTATTATTCTGACAGATTTTTATCATCTTAAACGTTATTTTTGGTGGATACTCATATTTAAGTAGACGCCCCATTTATTTATTAAGAAATATATTTATTTTCATCTACCGGCCTGAACATTCGAGAAATCTTATTAAAAATATGTACGCTATCCTGCCAGTGTGTGTGTCTGTGTGTGTGTTTCAGTACGTAATGCACCACGTGGCCGCGTAACTAAGTTCTCCAAGAACAGAAGTCCTTACAAGTCTTCTACCTACCGCATTCTAGATTGAAACAGAATGACAAGAAGAAGATTATCACCGAGCTGTTATAGTCTTGAAACTGCGTCTCCGAACAAGTATCTGGACAGACCAAGTGGGTTTAATCCATACAGATGCTTCGCTTTTCAGGTCGAATGACACCATGGTAGAATTGTTAGGAAGGTTATTTGTCTATCCTAGGGGTGGGCAAACTTTTCAGCACAAGGGCCACATTCAAGCTTAGTTGCAGCATAAACCACAGATAAGTGCTGTGGATGTTGAACAAAACAAATGTACTTGAATAGAAACGAGTAACCGGTCATTATATATCAGCAGCGAACAAATAATGATATATTTCGAATTTATTTGTAAATTAATTCAATTTATCTTTTTGGTTTCAAAACTTCCAGCCAGACATAATCATTCTCTCTTTTACTCCCAGTAACCCTTTGTGTTTTAGTAGTATTATTGCCTTGCTTGTGATGAAATGATTAAAAAATATATCGATTTGTATATTCGTGTACCACGAAATAACCGTGAGAGATTTACTACGTATCATTTTTTTTTATCAGACAAAATGATTCCCGATGGTTTTGACGACAGCTTGACGCCCACACTGAAAGTGTTTGAAAATCCTTTCGCTTCACACTTGTGAATAATCGGAGCTCACATCCCAATGTAATTACATTGTTCCAAAGGGAACAGAATCTTCTCCCAATTGAACTGAAATTTCTTTGTCTAGAGTGAACTCTACTTTGCTATCTGCAATGAGATCAAAAGTAAGCGTTTCTGGCTGCATAGAATATATTGTTGAGCGTGATAGTTTATATGCCGCTCTCTTGACCGAAAAATCTATATAGCAGTTCTCTGACGTGAATTGGGACACATAATCCTGGTATCGAGGATCTTTATGTGTATGCTTTTCTGCATGTTCATGTTGGGCGTATGTCAGAGGTTTGTAGTCAGTCTTGCACATTTACAAGTCTATCATTCGTCTGTGTATTGAATATGGTTACCATATATGGTCTGGTGTTCCTGCTGTTCATCTAGAGCTTCTTGATAAAACCCAAAGAAGAATGTGCAATATAATCGATCCTGATTTGGTATCTCGACTTCAGTCACTTTCTCACAGATATGATATGGCTTCCCTCTGTCTTTTCTACAAATATTTTCATGGCAACTACTCTGACGAGCCTCTTTCCTGATGCCCCGACTACACGTATTTAAGTGTTCTACTAGATTGGCATCTAGGTCCTACCCTTTTACTGTTGAAATAGCTAAATGCAACCGCTACTTCTACTCTTAACAGTTTATTTGCTCGCACTTCCCGACGGTGGAACTTTCTTCTGCTTACTTACTTTCCTGATAACTACAATCTTCAAAAATTTGAATGTAACGGCAATCGCCATTTCTGTTGTCTTGAACTCTGTTCATCTTTTATCCTTTCTTCAATACCCCTATACCAAGTTTTTCTTTCACTTTCACTCTCTGTAACTCCCTGCGTACTAGTGGCGCTCCTGCCTTTCTTGGGGTGAAATGATTAAAAAATTTCAGTCGTCGGAAATAATTATCAAACGCCAGAGTATGATTTAAAGAAATTTACTTCTTCGCAAATAGAAGAGTTGATAAAGAAAAATAATATAAAAAGAACACTTTTTAAGGTCCGTGGCTCTAGATATCTTTAAAGCGTTTGTTAGGGTCTTTGTAAGATTAAGGGATACGGAATTTCAGGCCGATTAATTGACTTAATACGATATTTCCTGTCAAACCGTGTAATGAAAGTCGTCCTTAACGGATTCTCCTCCAGTTCCTTTCCCAGAAATGCAGGTGTTTCTCAAGGCTCTATCGTAGGCCCTACTCTGTTCCTTATCTTCATTAACGATCTCCCCAATGCCATCAGTTCTCAAGTAGGCATCTATGCTGACGACACAATTATTTACTCCCGCCTCAATAGCAAATCTGGTATCGCAGACAAAACTAACCTTGCCGTTAGTCTCGAAAAGGACCTCCAATTGGTTGTAGACTGGGACATGAATTGGCTGGTTAACTTTAATGCCTCTAAAACAAAACTGCTCTCTATTACTCACCATAAGAAACCATCCCTGCCACCCATTAGAATGTCTGATGCTCACCTTCACGAGAGCACTTCTTTGCAACTGCTTAGTCTCACACTGTCCGCTGACCTGAGATGGAACAATTACATTGAATCAATAGCTTCATCCACCGCAAAAAAAGTTGGTTCCCTGTGTCGCTCTAAAAAGTTCTTCTCGCCCGAGTCCATTCTTTAAATTTATAAATCAACCATTCGCCCTTGCATAGAATACTGCTGCCATATATGGTTTGGTGCCCCGGCTATTCGCCTTAAGGTCCTCGACAAGATCCAGAGACGGATAAGCAATGCGGTTGATTCTAATCTGGAATCTCGTCTACAGTCGCTCTCTCACAGACGTGACGTCGGCTCCCTCTACCTTTTCTGCAAATACTTTCATGGTAACTGCTACGACGAGCTACTTTCGTTAGTTCCCAGACTGCATGAATTTAAGCGTGCTACTAGGCTGGTATCACAGTCCCACCCTTTCACTGTCGAAACTGTTAAATATAGCCGTCTTTTCTACTTCGATAGCTTCATGTCTTGAACCTCCCGTCTGTGGAATTCCCTTCCTATTACGTGTTTCCCTGATAGCTATAATCTCCAACTATTCAAATGTAATATCAATCGACATCTCCATATGCCTTGACCTATTCCCTGTCCTTCTCTTCATCCTTTCCTCTATCGCGCCACTTTACTCTCGCTCCTTCTCTGTGATCCCTTACGTATTAGTGGCATCCCGCCTTGCTCGAGGTGAAATGCTTAAAAAAAAATATATTCGGGCAGTTTTTTGGTGCGTGATTATTTACAATCTGAATGTGTTTTCTTCTGTTACATTCACAGTAATCATTTAAAGGGGGATCTCGCAATCATTGCATTTTACTATGTTCATTTAAAAAACTGCCTGCTACCTGTTGTTGCTGATGTTCATCAATGATTTTCCTGATACCATCAGTTCCCTAGGAGGGATTTATGCAGATTACACTGCCATGTACTTCTGTCTCAATAGCAAATCCGTCAGAATTGACAAAGTTAACCTGGTCGCTGCTCTTGAAAAAGATATCAAATCAGTAGCTAACTGGAAAAGGAAATTGCTTGTAAATTTTAATGCCTCCAAAACTAAACTGCTTTCATTTAACCACCATAGAGAAACTTCACTGTCCACCATCAGCATAACTGATGCTCGATTCCGGGAGAGCATCTTACTGCGACTTCTTGACCTCACATTCATCTTTTATTCTTTCTTCAATCCCCCTATATCCAGTTTTTCTTTCACTTTCATTCTGTGTAAATCCCTGCGTACTAGTGCCACTCCCGCCTTTCTTGGGGTGAAATGATTAAAAAAAAAAAATCAGTTGTCGGAAATAATTATCAAACGCCAGAGTATGATTTAAAGAAATCTACTTCTTAGCAAATAGAAGATTTAATAAAGAAAAATAATATAAAAAGAATATTTTTTAAGGTAACTTCGTGTAGTCTTTTGGTGTGTGAGTATTTACAACATAAATGTGTTTTCTTCTGTTACATTCACATAGGATAATAATCATTTAAAGTGGGTTGTCGCAATCATTGCATTTTACTATTTTCATTTTAAAAAACTGCCTGCTACCTTTGTTGCTACTGTTGGCCGGATTCCATTCTCTCATATTATCAAATTTGATTGCAGCTATAAGCTACTCCTGGTGTTTCGGATCTTAACTTTCTTCTACGACAAACGATTGGAAATTTCTTCTTGATTCTCCCTCCCTCTATTATAGATGTGAACAACGGGAAGCCATGATCTGCTCTGTGGCTGCTGTCTGCAATGCCTGATTTTAATGAAAAATCGAATATTACCTTTAACAATATTTTTCTATTTTCTCAGCTTGCTTTGCTTTTGCACGTTCCATTCTGATAATGCTTGACACTCGAGTTTACTCAAGTTACAGTTGACTTTTTTTTTGACACATTCCGTTTTTATAAATAATCAAGGCTCGTAGGTAACTAATAGTATATTCATCGCGATTTTAAGTTTATAAGTTCGATTTCAAGTCATTCTGACGCTATCTTCAATCATCATTTTATAATTCTAATTACTATTTTCGAACCATTCTGTCATAATTTTAACCTCCCATTGATTTCTGCTTTAATTAGAACTTTTCTTAATTTGTTAGTTTAACCCTTTCTCTGTCGGAAGTCAGTATTTTTACATTTCATGTACTAATAAAACTTCAAACAAGATCATGACCTTGTTACAATGGGACAGAAAGATCGCTTTCCATAATAAGATATATTCACAGTTGTAGGGATCCTTTGCCGTGTACCAGTTTTTAGTTTGAGTTCGCGTGGGTGTAGAAGGCAAATGACCAATTTTCTGTTTGAAATTCTGTATAAAACTTGTAGTAGGTTGTAAGCGATTAGTAGTTTTAAAATATTGGCCCGGTAATGTTAATGATATCGCGAATACCATTTCATATTCCATGGATATAAGATTTTGCTTAATCACGTTCATTATTGATAATTATAGTGGCTTGTATAATCGTTGTTTGCTGTTAAGGTGGTTTTAAGCTGCCTGTGAAAATGCCCAACTAAACTTTTTGTATAAGGACGGTATTTGACTACCCACTCAATAAGTTTGTTGATTCGTCAAAGAATATCGAATATAATCGTGGTTCACGATTCGCTGTTATTACTGAACGAATGCAGGAAACGGTTATCCACCCCTGTAAACTATTTGTTTTTACTGTTTCCACTGCTTTATCATTCAGGGGAATGACAGCTGCCTGTCTTTTGACACTACGGTTGGCAAACATGTAGAAACGGATGGGATTTTTGAATTGGCTTTCACTTGACCGAAGGGGAAGAAGAGAATCAGTAGTAAAAGGAAGTAGTTGGGGTCAAGCGACAACACAACAGCATATTGGTTATTTCTGGTTTTATATTAACCGTCTTATTTAGGAGTGGGGCAGTTCTGATCCTAAGCGTCCGTGACGTGGTTCCGATGCCAGCCGTTCATTTTGCCAGTCACACGAGCAGGGGGTGGTAGGGAGGAAATGCTGAGATTTTAGACCAACATTGCAGAAGGTGACACCTACCTACCTACCTACCAACTACACCTGGAAGAACAAGCAAAGCCCTGAATGACTATTCTATAATATGGAAAACCGGGTTCGTGTTCTTATTTCTCGACGTGGTGTTTATATTTCATCTCCATCTTGTGAACATACATTAGGCCCTTTCCCATCTTTCTGATCATTGGTCGGACGGTGGAAAGCTTAGATGAGGGTCGGGTTGTATGTTTGTAATCTTGTCCGTAGGTAAATTATGTCCTACCGTCGGGACGTGGCTTCTCTACGTCTTTTCTATAAATATTTTCATAGCAATTGTTCTAATAAGCTCTACTTCTTGGTACCTTTACCATGTGAATCTAAGCGTACTACTAGATTGGCTATTAGGTTTCATTGTTTTACTGTTGAAATAGCTAGATGTAACCGTAATTTCTATTCTAATACCTTCTTTTCTTGCACTTTTCACCTCTGGAACTATTTTCCATTTTCTTGCTTCCCTGCCCCCTACGATCTTCAAAAATTTGAATGTAACGTCAATAACTATCTTCTGTCTTCCAGAATCTTGTTCTTTTCTTGTCGTTTCTCCTCAGTAAAGTATTCTCATTTTCTTTTACTCCCAGTAACCATTTGTGTCTTATTAATATTATCGCTTTGCTTGGGATGAAATGATTAAAAAATATATCGATTAGTATATTTGTGAAACATGAACTGACCATGAGTTATTTAATATATATCTTAGCTTTAACATTCTAAGTAGATCCGATTCCTGATTTTTTTTTATCAGTGTGTATTTTTAGGCCAGACAAAATGGTTCCCGGTGACTTTGATGACAGCTCGATGCCCATCTTTGTCTTAGTAAAGTGTAATATACACTTGTGAATAACCGAAGCTCATGTCACAATGTAATTACGTTGTTCCAAAGAGAACATGATCTTCTCTCACTTGAACTGAAATTTCTTTGTTTAGAGTGGAGTCTTTACTATTTGCAATGAGATCAAAAGTAGGCGTATGTCAGATGTTTGTAGTCGGTATAAACAACCTTTCAATATGTGTTTAAGGTGTTTTACTGAATGGTATATGGCGAGTAATTCCCTGGAAAGATACTGTTCTTAGTTTGGGCTGAATTTATTCATTGTTTTAAATTTAAAAAAAATCATTTCACCCCAAGCAAGACAAAAAGTAACTAAGATACAAGGGGTTACTGAGTATGAGAGAATATGAGAAACAAAAACACTATTAAGGAAAGAAAAGAAGACAGAAGATAACGATTGACATTGCATGTAAACTTTTGAGGATCAGAGTTGATTGGGAAATAGAAAAAAGAGCATTCACTCAAACGCATGTGTTTAAGATAACTTACAATAATAAAATAAGACACAAGGTGTTACTGGGTGTGGAAGAATTAGAAAACAGAGGCATTAGTAATGAGCGAGAACAAAAGAAGAGGGAGGACAGTAGATAACGGTTGACATTGCAATTAAACTTTTGAAGATTAAAGTTGCCTGGAAAGCATGGAGCCAGAAAACAGTTGCACAAGTGAGAAGTACAAGAAAAGAAACTGTTAGCATATAACTTACGGTTACATCTAGCTATTTCAACTGTAAAATTATGAAACCTTTCCGCCCATTTAGGACTGCGTTTAAATTGATAAGGTCTGGGTACCATAGAGGAAGGTTCACCAGAATAATTACCATTAAGAAAAGGTACAAAGGCAGAAAAGGTACAGGGAAAGTACCTTACTGAGGTGGGAAAATAACTGAAGCCGAGATGCCAGGTCACGGCCGATAACATTGCAGATTCTTCTTTGGATTTTATCAAGAATATACAGTAGAAGCATCAAACCATATGTAACCTGAAATGTTTATTGAGAAAAACAAAACAAATTGTTTTAAGCTGTTCATTCTTAACTTGATTTACGACGGCTCCAATCATTATTGAGTAAACATCTGTTGTTAGAATCAGATTTTTTTTACGACATTATCATAACGTGTCTTAATTATCACTGTTATAAGATGACAAAGGTTGCTCAAAATATTTGCGCGTCCATTATGTTGGGCTCACTCCTTTCTAGGAAACCCAAAATTAATATTTATGTGGAGACAGGTTTAGAATAATCATATGTTCTTAACAGGATTATATAGAAAGTTTGAACATATAATAATCTTAGGAGAATGTATTCATCAAATAATTTTATTAATTGATATCGATAATTTTGTATATGGTTCAAACAAGCAATTATGATAAAAATTAAGATCAGCAAACATCAAAAGCAAAAATAAAAAATAGCCAAATAAGTTGATGTAATTTAAAATCTGTTAAAAATATATTTGGATGGAATAAATGTTATTTTGAAGTGTTTGAGTTCAAATAAAAAGGTTCTATGATTGATTTGTTTTTTATAGCTTATCAACCCTTTGCAGATTATTTTAATCCAGAAAATATGTTTAGATTGTAAGAATTGTTATGGAGATAATAATGATTTAATAAAACAATCCGATCACGCTCAATTTTATCTGGCAAGTATTCTAAGAACATGGAGCCGAAAATGAAATCCAGTTCTGGCATATATATATATATATATATATATATATATATATATATATATATATATATATATATATATATATCAAAGTGTAGAAGAACGAACAGTAAGAATACAGTGTTCAGAACATTAATTTAAAAACAGTGTCTACACAAAGTAGAGCCGTAAATATTTATTTATCGTATACAGTGTTGCATTAGAACATACACATATCCACTGATTCCCCACCTGAAGAGACGTTTAAAAAAGGTGTTCTAATGTAACACTGAATGTTTATATATATATAAAAGTCATTTTTATGTTTAACGTTCTTTTTATAGATACAAGTATTTAAGTAAATGCTCTGTTTATAATAAACAGTATTAAATAACATTTACCGGCCTGAATGTCCAAGAAATTTTCATAGAAAATATTCGTCCTTTGACAGGATTCGAACCTGCATCCTATACGGAACCGTCATTTAGCTTGACGTGCCTAACCGCCCGGCCACAAAGCAGTAAATTTGACCTTGCCAACCGAACGATCCTTTGTGGCCGAGCGGTTCGAATCCTGTCCAAGGACGAATATTTTCTATGAAAATTTCTCGGACATTCAGGCCGGTAAATGTTATTTAATACTGTTTATTATAAACAGAGCATTTACTTAAATACTTGTATCTATAAAAAGAACGTTAAACATAAAAATGTCTTTAATAAATAAATTGTCGGACTTTGTCCATTTCTTATATATATATATATATATATATATATATATAATATATATATATATATATATTTATATATATATATATATATATATATATATATATATATATATATATATATATAAGGATTAATACAAATATAAAATTCGTCACTTAGCTGATTGATAGTATATTCAGTACCTCAACTCACACAACTCCAGCGTTTCGGTCCACTCACCAGGAAGTATCAGCAATTGTTTGCCAATTTTCTCATTTTCGTTATTTTTATATAAAGTTGAAAATAATTTATGCGCTTTTTATTGGTGTTAGATTGATTTCTTCTTCTTCTTCTTCTTCTTCTTCTTCTTTGTGCGTGTGTGTGCATGTGTGAGCACGTGTGTGTGTACGTAGTGTGTGTCTGTGTATGTGCACATGTGTAGAATGTCGTCGTTATTTCTTTTCTTTGTAGTTTTCTTTTCTCCTTATACACTCTCATTCTTTTCCCGCCTTTTTTTTCTATTTTTCGGCTCTGTGTGTCAAAAGATAATGTAACAATGTTATTTCCAGTATCATAGGCGGGATTTATTTTTTGTATAATTTTTCTTGAATATTCTGGGTTTTTCTTCAGTTTTATAAATATAGGTATATTCCCTTTTTAATATTTTTTCTTATTTAAATAATTATTTTTAAATTAATGCTTAAATGATAAAATAAATATTTTTTTATTATTTACCCATTACTTATTCATTATTTTAACTTTCTTATTTAGTAGTTAATAGTTTCTTTTACCTCGGTTGGTGGTATCTTAAGTGCTAGGGTATTAATTATATTGTTTCTCTAAGTTCATAACAAAACACGCGCACGCGCACTACCGATCAACAGTTTGGGACAACCTTGAATTGTTTCTCTAAGTTCATAACAAAAGCTAATTTTGCATATTTGGATAAATAAATTCACCTATTGTATATATATGCAAACCCTAATATAAAACTAAAGAATTTTTTCTACAAGCGTTATAAATTTGTTTGCATAAGCTTTGGTACAATTCGTTACATTCTGATTCTGTTTCTGAACTGTAGAGCAGAAATTTACAAATATTTCAAACCCACTGGTAGAGGTTCAATTCCTAGATTAATGTGTGATTGAAATTAATTTTCAGAAACCGTTAAAATGCCAAGAACTAAACAGTTTTGTATTGAAAAAAGAGCCCAAGTGGAAATTCTTTGTATAGAAGGGTATTCCGAAGGTCAGATTGTTAGAAAATTACAGATATAAAAAAATGAGGTGCATTATTGCCTGCAGCAACATGCAGAAACCGGCGCAAATGTTGACAGAAAAAGATCTGAGAGGCCCAGAGTAACATCTATTGCGGAGGATAAATACTTGAACAGAAGAAAAACAGCTCTCCAACTAAATGCTGAATTTAATTCTGCACGTCATCATCCAATATCTGTTGTGACTGTTATGAGAAGACTTTTTTTTGTTGTCCTTAAAAGATGTGTATCAATTAAGAAACCTCCATTAAAAAGGAGAATAAGTTCAAAAGACTAAAATGGACACAGCAGCACATTGGTTGGACTTTAGAAGATTGGAAAAAGGTACTATGGACTGATGAGCCCAAATTTGAGATTTTGGGAAGTAAACGAAGAGAGTTTGTCAGACGAACTCTTTCCGAAAGAATGAGTAAAAATTGCATGGTGCAAACTGTTAAGCATAATGGTTGGTACTGTAATGGTTTGGGGATGTTTTGGAGGTGAGATTGCTGAAGACTTTGTTCAAATTAAAGGCATTATTTGAAAAGAAAGGTAGCATTCTACAGAAGCATGCAATTCCTTCTGGTTGCCGGATTACTGGAGAAAATTTTGTTTTGCAAAAAAGATAATGACCCAAAGCATAGCTCAAAACTGTGTACACATTATCTAAAATGAAAGGAAGATGAGGGAATTTTGCAAATCATGACTTGGCTCTTTCAGTCTTTTACCATTTTCAGATCTTTCACCAATTGAACTAGTCTGGGACGAAATTGATTGTAAAGTTCGGCGTGGACTACCTCAGAATAAGCAAGTGTTGTTACACATTTACAAACTGCTTCGGAATCATTTCTACCAACATATTTTTACAAGTTGTTAGAAAATATGCCAAGAATTTCCTCTGAGGTAATCAATGCTTGATGAAAAGAAAATATAAATTTGATTTAATTGAAATTATAAATATTTTATATTCATTTTGATTTAAATTATTGCATAATTGCAAACAAACATAGAAAAAAATAAATTAGTTTCTTTAAATACATGTAACTTGAATCATTTTTTTAAGTTTAGAGGACAAAAAATCAATGTGGTTCTAAACGTTTGGCCGGTAGTTTAGATATACATATGCAGAGATAAACGTACATACATATGCATAGGTACACACGGACATACATACATACATACATACATACATATATATATATATATATATATATATATATATATATATATATTAATTAATGTTTAAATGGCGAAATAAATGTTTAGTATGATACAAAATATATTTTTTAAGGTATGCTACACTTATGGCTTAAAATGTTTAATATCAGGGATAGAGTGTACATTAATAGAAAAGTGGAAAGTGAGGTCAACATCCAGAAATAGCAGTCTGTTTCATGCTTAAACAGAAGCTTCAAGCCAGACTGGAGCATGAAAGAGTCGCCGCCAGGTGTTGACCTCAATGTTCATATATATATATATATATATATATATATATATATATATATATATATATATATAGGTGGAATATATTAAAATATATATATCTGTATATATGGAAATATATATATGTATATTAATATATATATATATATATATATATATATATATATATATATATATATATATATGTGTGTGTGTGTGTTTGTGTGTGTGTGTGAAAAGTGTGTGTATATAAGTATAAATAAATATATATTTATATGTATAATTATTTATATATTATATGCGCGGTACTTATTAGAAAGCGCTCAATATCAGAGATCGAATATATCTATATATATATATATATATATATATGTATATTGAAATATATATATGTTTGGAAATATATATATATATATATATATATATATATATATATATATATATATATTAATATATATTAAAAAGAAGAGAAGGGATGTGCTGCAAACGTTTTTGGTTGTAATGTATTTTTTGGGGAAAAAATATGTTATGCTTTATTTTTCATAATTTTACTACACGTGTTTCTGGTCTCGTGACCGTCTTCAGGTAAAAGCAGAGACTTCCACATATTATTAAAAATAATTAATTTTTTCCTTATATTTTTCAATGATAAATATTCTCGATATGTGACATTCTCTGTTTTTGTGTTAGTAATCCGAATGTCTTTTTTGAATTGGCAATGAAGAGTTCTGCGCGAAGGGTCATAAAACAATTAAGGTTGGTCCAAGAGAAATGATGAATTACTTATCAGCATTTTATCTTTTAATGTTTTACTGATCCCTGTGCGTTCTTAGATCTGTTTCCATTTTCGTGTGTTTCTGTCAGCATGCGTGTATATATGCGTGCGTATATTTCCCCTCCATACATATACTGTCTTACTATGAGGAATTAGTAAACTCATTTGTACACATACACACATGCATACACATACGCACATACACACCGTCCGACCACAAGGAATCAGTACATACACACACATACACACACACACACATATACACATATACTTCTCAAGCTACATGGAACCAGTATACACATACACACACACACACACACACACATACGTACATACATACACACGTACTTCCTAAGTTGTGTGGGGTTTGTGTCCGTGTCTATTTACTTTGGGTTTAAATTTGTTTATTAAGTTTTTTTCTTGTATTTGTAGGTACGAGTAATCGTCTGTTTGATATATCGGCATGATATTAAATTTACCCTGGTTACATTTGAAGATGTGTTGTAATACAAAACATTTTCTGCTGCCTGGCAATTTTATATTGCTTTTGTGTAGGGAGACCCTGTTGTTCAGTTGTTGGCTGATACCTATATATGACTTCTTACATTTTGTGCATTTAAGTACATAAATTACATTTTTGGAGTTGCAGTTTAAGTTTTTATTTATCGTGAATGTTTTTTTTTGATTTTCAAAAGTGTAGGAGTTTCCTTCCATAATGATGTCACAAACCCCACATCTTTTTTTGTTGCATTTTGTGACTCCCTGTATTGTGTGTTGGTTAAATTTAGATGAGGTTAATATGTGTTTTAGGTTTTGAGATTGGCGTTTGCTTTTAATTATTTTGGTTGTTTTTAGTATATTATTCAGTTTATTATTCTTGCTAAGTAGGTCTAGATTTTTTGTAATTTCTGTGAATATTTCTGGATTGTTTTTGTTGTATGTTGAGACATATGCTAGAGTTGGTTCGACGTTACGTTTCTTTTTATTTCTAAGTTGGTCTAGAGGAATTTTTTTTCGCGAGTTCAAAAGCTTTGTTTATGAGTGTTGTGGGGTATCCTCGTTTTTTGAGAGTTTTATGTAGTTCTTCTAAGCGGATTTTTCGGAGGTGTTTATCAGTCACTATTGTACAAATTCTACGTGCTAGGGAATAAGAGATGGATTTTAGGCAGCTTTTTGGGTGATGGCTCTTGAAATGAAGGTATTGTTGGGTGTCTGTGGGTTTGTGGTAGATATCTGTGATTATGTGGTTGTTTTTATTTCTAATGATTATATCTAAAAATGGTAATTCGTTAAAATTATATTCTTGCGTGAATTTTATTTTTGGGTATAAGTTTTGAAGTAGTGTGTGGAATTGGTTAATATCACCCTATGAGGATTTCCAAAAGATGAAGCAATCATCTAAATATCTTTTCCAAGATTTAGTGAATTGGGTTTTTATATTTGCCCCATATATTTGTTCTGTCCTTTCATAGAGGTTTTCTTTGAGGTAAGCCAATGTTAGGGTGGCCTATGTTGGTGCCATTTTTGTTCCCATCCCAGTACCTAGGGTTTGGATATAGTTTTTGTTGTCAAATTCAAAGGTGTTATTGTTTAGAATTAGGTCTATACTATCGATAATGAACTCTTTAGTGAATCTCGGATGTAGTATTTCTGGATGTTTTTCAATAAAGAATGAGATTGCTTTTTTTCCTAGTTCATGGGGTATGTTACTGTATAGGCTACTAATGTCAAAAGTTGCCATAAGCGTTCCCGGATCTACCTTTTGTGGTATGCAGCTAAGGAAATGGATATCGTCTCTGATGTGGTTTTTAATTTGTTTATGGTTGCAATATTATGTCTATTAGGTTACTGAGTTTGCTAGTTGGACAGGCTGGTCCTGCTACTATTGGTCTGAATCTAAGGGCACTGGGGTTTTGGGATGCTAATGTATTCAGATTTTTGTGTATGTATAGCTGCTTTTATTTCACTCGATTTATGAACTTTAGGCAGTCCGTAGAAATTACTTGTTTTTGGTACAAAGTTTATTAGGAAATCCTTCTCTTTTTTTGTTAATATTTTATTATGTATTGTGCAGAGTTTTGTAATTTTTGTTATAATGTTTTTGTCTATGTTAGTGTCAATTAATTTGTAGCTGTTCCTATCCTCTAGTGTTTCTAGAATTTTTGTTTTATAATATGTTCTGTCCATGATTACTATAGCGCTGCCTTTATCTGCTTCTTTTATAATTATGTTATTATTTTTTCGAATGTTCTCTAAGGCTAGTCTTTGTCTGTATGTGAGGTTGTCAAATGGTTTGAATTTTTCCTGTAGGTCGAGGTTCCAGAGGTTTTTAAAAAATATATTTAGCTCATTGGTATTGTTATTTTTGTTTGGGAATAAATTGGATTTTTTTTACCAGTGACTCATATGTAATATTTTCGCTATTGTTAAATATTTCTCTTCGTCTCAATTTGCGTTCAAATTCCTTAAGGCCTTTTTTTAATCTGTTATATTGCTTTTAGGAGCAGGGCAGAATTTTAGGCCCAATTTCAGTAGGTTGATTTCGTCATTTGTAAGTGTATATGCAGAAAGGTTTATTATTTTGGGTTTTGTGTCATCTAAACTGGTTTTCTTGTTCGGACTGCGGCTTCTAAAAAAATAATGATTGTTTCTTTTAATATATCTCGGGTTTTCTAAGAGGTACCTTCTTCCTGTACATTTTGAGTTTTCTAGCCAGTAAGAGTTTCCCTAAATTTGGGTTGTTGTTTCTCGATGGCTCTATATAGGTGTGTTTGTTTTTGTTAGGGGGAGGTTTGTTGTTTTTGTATGGATTGTATGTGGATTGTGTGTAGAGCTTTAGGGGAAATTCTGGTTGTAGTCCTGGATATAGGTAATGGTTGTCAGGTTTGATTTGTTGTGCTAGGTGGTATTTGTAAGGGTTGGTTTTGTGAATGTGTGTGTGTTATGATCTTTGTCTGTTTGTGTTATGGTGTGGGGGTCTGTACAGGTTTGTTTTGCGCTGTTCAGTGTATGTTCATAATTGTATTTTTTATGTGGGGGTGAATGTGTGTGGTGGTAGTATGTATTGGGGTTCCTACCTTGTGGATGTGTTTGTGTATAGTAGAATGTGTTAGAGTGCTTACCTTGTGGGTCTGTTTGTGTGTGGTAGTAGGTATTCGGGTTTTTGACTCTGTTGGGTGGTTTTCTCTGTATTTGCTGATAATTATTTTGTGTTGGGTATTGTGTTTTTTTTGTGAGTTTGGACTGTTGTTTTTTTAATATATATATATATGGAATATATTAAAATATATGGAAATGTATATATATATATATATATATGGATATATATATATATATATATATATATATATATATATATATGGAATCGATTATACGAAAACCAGTTGTATGTTTTAAATTTTATTCTGTTGCATTTCTAAATAGCTAGGATGCCACGTTAACAATTTTGCTTTAAAAATTTTTTTAGTTATTCTCATTGGTTTTCATATATTTCATTTTACATACTTTGTTCACCTATTACATATCAGTCATTTTATATATATATATATATATATATATATATATATATATATATATATATATATATATATACTGGAACCTTTCTTTTTTTTTAATTCTGTTTAATTACTTAATGGGAATTATTTTTTCCTCAGCGACAACTGCGTCACTGAATCTTTTTCATGATTTTCTAAAAGGAATTATTACAAACTCAAATGCCGACTGCAGGAGCCATCATCTTCCAGTGACATGCAAACTGAGAGTGAAAATTGTGAAGGATATTAGATTAACCCAGAACCAATACTGGCAGTATACCGTCTGCATAGGGATAGAGAACGGACTGAGTGAATTTACGCAAATAGAAAGAAGTATAAGACAACGATGTGTTTTTAACCGGGTTTATTCAACATATACACTGAAGCGAGAATCAGAAGTGGTAACAGAATTCATTATTGAAGTCCACAAACTTAACAACATAAAAAATGCAGATGGCAGTGTTGACGACAGACACAGAAAGAAAACTGTTGCAAAAGACAGTAAAAGATAGCGGGAAGAAAGGGTGTAATCATCAATGTTTGTAGATTCAGCCACATATGCGCCATTTTATTTTACGACCTTTCTTGGACCTGCTTCATAATTCCACCCCACCAAAACCACAACCAGAAATTGGTGGCGTCTTTCTGGGTTATGGACATTTTTAAGTGGTTTTCACAGACTCCCGTAGAACTGAATTTCTTGCCATTAAGATAATTGTTTTGGATTTCAAAATAAATGATAAAGCGAAGATGTAAAATCAGAAGAGTATGATGGGTATAGTGGGACATCTTAGCGAAACTCACTTTCTTCTGGATCTGCGAAGAGAGATGTCTGGTGACGTTTGACATGGGTTATTTTTAATCAGCTTTTAATCAGACTAGTGGCCAGCTGGCCGGAACGTTCTCGCTCTTCCAAATCAAAATTTCCATTTGCGATTCACTTACAAACAATACTCTCATCTCCATAAAAAGAATATGTACATATTTCCTAAATTTCAATCATATGACAAACAAAATCCCGTGTTAAAATCCGTGATCAATAAATCACTACAGACTTTTGTTCCAAACCAATAGATCTTTTGACTAAGGCGGAAAATTTGTTTGTTTTACTGTACGGTTCAGTTACAGCACCTGCCACTTTGAGATATTATATTATAAAATATATCGTCAGCTGCTTCTGGACAAAGAAAAATATATTTGCCAGAAAGTTCCATATGTTAAATATCCGTAGGAAATATTTTTCATTCTTTGACATCTGGAGTTGGAGGGAAAGATTTTAAACACTGAAAATCTGTGTTTCCTAGAGAAAGATAAACGTCATCCATAGTTGCTATTCTTAATCAGTTTGTTCAGTTCACAGAAGGACAAGAAATTTAACTTTTTTTTTCGTATTTTTTTCATTGATTTCAGTTTGCATCTAAAACAGTAGTGATAGATGAAAACCTTGTCTCAATCAAACACGTATAAAATATGTTCTTATATAAAATACAAGTAAACAGTATGATTTATTCTCATGAACCTGACACTAGATGCGTTCCAGGTATAATTTACTTATAGCTATATATGCGAACACACGTTATACACACACACACACATTATATATATATATATATATATATATATATATATATATATATATATATATATATATATATATATATATGGTGTTTTATAATTTTGGTAACAAAATGATCGTGCACCAATCAAGGACCACAAATGTTAGTGTGGTGAAAATTACATTTATTGAAAGGTGTAACATTTTAGGATCTGCAGCTATTTGGTCTCAAACATGAACCCAAAATGCGAAGAGGGCCCCTAGATTCTATGCCCCAGATGTTTCCCGTTCAGCTCAGGGCATTGTTGAATACAATGTTGTTGATAACGCGTACACATTCCTCCTGTGTGATCGCTTGAATCTTCTTAGTGACTGCAACCTTCAATGGTGCGAGGGTTGTCTTGGTATACGTCTTTGAGGAACCCCCAGAGAAAGAAGTGTAGGTGTGTTCAGGTCAGGTGAGTTGGTGTCCATTCCACTTCAGCTTTGCGGCTGATGAGGCGCTCCCCAAACTTTTCATGGAGCAATACTAAGGTAACATTAGCAGTGTGAGGAGGAGCACCGTCCTGCTGGGACCACTCTTCTCATCAAGGTCCTCGAGCTCTCCTCATATGAGAGGCTGCTCCTTTGTTTCAACAATTGCGAAACACTTGTTATATATATATATAATCACTTAAACGTTATTTTAGTGGATACTCATATTTGAGTAGACGCTCCACTTATTTATTAAACAATATATTTATTTTTGTCTAATGGCCTGAATATTCGAGAAATATTAAATAAAAACATACGCTCTCCAACAGAATCCAAACTTGCTTCCCTCTCGGCAGAGGGAAACCGTCACTAGATCCGACATTCCTTAACCGACTCAGCCATGGAGCAGCCTCGCCGATCAAGCAAAATCTGAAACGTGCCTTTCTCGTATTAAATTCCTCGAATTTTTCTTATCTGCTCACTTTTCTATCTGAATGTAAAGAAAGTAATTTTCTAAGGCAATGCATTTTTATTTATTACTCTGACAGATTTTTATCATCTTAAACGTTATTTTTGGTAGATACACATATTTAAGTAGACGCCCCATTTATTTATTAAGCAGCATATTTATTTTCGTCTACCGGCCTGAATATTTGAGAAATCCCATTAAAGATAAATGTACGCTATCCTGCCAGTGTGTGTGTGCCCTTCAGCACGTGAATGCCGTAGATGCCCCATGTGGCCGCAAAACTAAGTTCCCCAAGAATGGAAGTCCTTACAAGTCTTCTACATACAGCATTCTAGATTGAATAGAATGACCAAAGTAAGATTATCACCGCTCTGTTATAGTCCTGAAACAGCGCCTCCTTACCAGTATCTTGGCAGAACAAGAGAGGACAATTCATACAAATTCTTCACTTTTCAGGTCAGATCAAACCATGGTAGATTTGTTAGGAGGTTTTATTTTTATGCTATCGTTCCAGCGTGCGGCAGAAATGAAGGTTTGAATGTGCTGGCCTTGTTGATCACACCAGACAATGCGTTTTCTCTCAAAAACTGTCACTTGAGTTCACTCAGCTTGGCTGCAGCATAAACCACAGATAGGTTCTGTGAGTGTTGAACAAGACAAATGTACTTGAACAGAAACGAGTAACCGGCCATTATATATGAGCCACGAACAAATAATGATATATTACAAATTTATTTGTAAATTCAATTCATCGTTTTTTTCCCCCAAATTAATCGAACTTCTAATCCTAACTTTCTAGCCAGATATAATCATTTTCTTTTACTCTCAGTAACCCTTTGTTTCTTAATAGTATTATTGCCTTGCTTGGGATGAAGTGATTAAAAAATATATCGATTTGTATATTCGTGAACCATGAACTGACCATGACGAATTTAGTATGTATGTAAATAGGTCCGGGTCTTGATTTTTTTTTATCAGTGTGTATATTAGGCCAGACAAAATGATTCCCGATGTCTTTGACGACAGCTTGACGTCCACGGTGAAAGTGCTTGAAAATCCTTTCGCTTCACATTTATGAATAATCGAAGCTCACGTCCCAATGTAATCACATTGTCCCAAAGGGAACAGAATCTTCTCCCAATTGAACTGAAATTTCCTCGCCTAGAGTAGTCTCTACTTTGCTATCTACAATGAGATCAAAAGTAAGCGTTTCTTGTTGCATAGAATATATTGTTGAGCGTGATAGTTTATCTGCCGCTTTCTTGACCGAAAAATCTATATCTTCTTTAGAAGATTGGAAAAAGGTACTATGGACTGATGAGCCCAAATTTGAGATTTTGGGAAGTAAACGAAGAGAGTTTGTCAGACGAACTCTTTCCGAAAGAATGAGTAAAAATTGCATGGTGCAAACTGTTAGGCATAATGGTTGGTACTGTAATGGTTTGGGGATGTTTTGGAGGTGAGATTGCTGAAGACTTTGTTCAAATTAAAGGCATTATTTGAAAAGAAAGGTAGCATTCTACAGAAGCATGCAATTCCTTCTGGTTGCCGGATTACTGGAGAAAATTTTGTTTTGCAAAAAAGATAATGACCCAAAGCATAGCTCAAAACTGTGTACACATTATCTAAAATGAAAGGAAGATGAGGGAATTTTGCAAATCATGACTTGGCTCTTTCAGTCTTTTACCATTTTCAGATCTTTCACCAATTGAACTAGTCTGGGACGAAATTGATTGTAA
This sequence comes from Acanthosepion lycidas, assembly GCA_963932145.1. Taxonomy (NCBI): domain Eukaryota; kingdom Metazoa; phylum Mollusca; class Cephalopoda; order Sepiida; family Sepiidae; genus Acanthosepion; species Acanthosepion lycidas. The sequence goes on from OZ010606.1 coordinate 38,567,094, forward strand.
AGTTCGGCGTGGACTACCTCAGAATAAGCAAGTGTTGTTACACATTTACAAACTGCTTCGGAATCATTTCTACCAACATATTTTTACAAGTTGTTAGAAAATATGCCAAGAATTTGTTCTGCATTAATAAATGCTCGTTGATTCATTTTTTTAAGTTTAGTGGAAAACATTCCATGTGTCCCACAACGGTAGTTTATATATATATATATATTCCACTGTGTGCGTATTGTGTGTATGTGTGTGTGCGTGTGCTTCAATACGTGCATGCCGTAGATGCACCATGTGGCTGCGTAACTAAGTTCTACAAGAATAGAAGCCTTTAAAAGCCTTCTACCTACCGCATTCTGGGCACCTCGAGGTGGTGTAATGTTAGCAAGCTTGTTCTCGGTAGAACTATTACGACTCAGTAGTAAGTTCGATCCTCACTAGGTGCCCCTTACTTTCGGCCTTGTACCACATCTGAGCTACGCTTTGAAAGTCATTTCTACCTACCACATTATAGATTGAACAGAATGACAAGATGAAGATTATCACCGAGCTGTTATATTCCTGAAACAGCATCTCCTTACCAATACCATGGCAGACCCCGAGTGGGAACAATTCATGCAAATCTTTTTTTCAGGTCAAATCACACCATGGTAGTAAATCAATGTGTTACCGACGGTAGTTTTTACATACATATCCACACAATGACATACATACATACATATACATCCATCCATATATATATATATATATATATATATATATATATATATATATATATATATATATATATATATATATTCAATTAATGTTTAAATGGCGAAATAAATGTTTAGTATCATAAAAAATATATTTTTAAGGTATGCTATATTTATGGGTTAAAATGTTCAATATCAGGAATAGAGTGTACATTAATAGAAAAGTGGAAAGTGAGGTCAACATCCGGAAATGCGAGTTGATTCCATGCTTAAACGGAAGCTTCAGACCTGACTGAAGAATGAAACAGACAGTTGGGTGTTGACCTCAATGTCCATATATATATATATATATATATATATATATATGTGTATGGAATGTGTGAAAACAAGTTTGATGTTTGAATTTTTATTCTGTTGCGTTTCTAAATAGCAAGGTCGCCATGTTAACAATTTTCCTTTAATGTTTTCAGTTGTTTTCATATATTTCATTTAACATACTATGTTCAGCTATTACATATCAGTCATTATATATATATATATATATATATATATATATAAATTCTTGGACCACTCTATTTTAATTCTTTTTACTTAATGGGAATTCTTTTTTTCTCAGCGTCAATTGCGTCACTGATTCTCTTTCACGGCCTTTCCAATATCAATTAATACAAACTCAAATGCCGACTGCAGGAGCGATCCCCCTCCAGCGATATGTAAACTGAGAATGAAACTTGTGAAGGGTATTAGAATAACCCAGGACATGTACTGGCAGCAAACCGTCTGCATAGGGATAGAAGATGAACTGAGTAAAATGTACAAAAATAGAAAAGTGTGTAAGACAAACGATATGATATCCAATCGGGCTTATGCCCTGAAGCGAGAATCAGAAGTGCTAACCGAGTTCATTATTGAAGGTCACAATCTTAACAACATAAAATATGCAGATGGCAGTGTTGACGACAGACACAGAAAGAAAACTTTAACAACTTCCAGAAAAGGCAGTAAAAAAATAGCGGGAAGAAAGGGAGTCATCGTCAATTTTTGTAGATTCAACCACGTACTATTCTATTTTAAGACGTTTCAGCATTCTTGGACCTGCTTCATAATTCCATCCAACCAAAACCACAAACAGAAATTGATGGCAACTTTCTGGGTTATGGACATTTTTAAATTGTTTTCACAGGCTCCCGGAGTATTGAATTTCTTGCCATTAAGATAATTGTTTTAGTATCAAAATAAATGATAAAGCGAAGATATAAAATCAGAAGAGTATGGTGTGTATAGTGGGACATCTTAGCGAAACTGTCAATTTCTGCTGGACCTGCGAAGAGCGATGTCTGGTAACGTTTGACATGGGTTATTTTTAATCAGCTTTTAATCAGAGCCGGCCGGGACGTTCTCGCTCTTTCAAATCAAAATTTCCATTTGCGATTCACTTACAAAACGTACTCTCGGCTACAGCACTATCTCCATAAACGGTACATATATATTTTTGCTCTTTGTACAGATTTTTCCCTTTCTGTAAAGATAATTGTATCAGATGATGAAAATGCATCTTATTTTCATTTTTAATGTAAAAAAAAATATTTAAAATTGGCACTACACATGCGAATCGTAAAGAAAAACACGTTGAAATGTCACCTTTCAAAATATCTACATAATTCCTAAATTTCAATCACTTAACAAACAAAATCCCATGTTCAAATCCGTGATCAATAAATCACTACAGACTTTTGTTCCAAACCAATAGATCTTTTGACTAAGGCGGAAAATTAGTTTGTTTTACTGTACGTTTCAGTTACAGCACCTGCCACTTTGAGATGTTATATTATAAAATATATAGTCAGCTGCTTCTGGACAAAGAAAAATCTATTTGCCATCCAGTGCCATATGTTAAAGAAGTTATAGTAAATATTTTTCATTCTTTGACATCTGGAGTTGGAGGGAAAGTTTTTAGACATTGAAAATATTTCGCTCTGTGTTTACTAGAGAAAGAAAAACGTCGTTCATGGTTGTCCTCAATTAGTTACAGTTTGTTCAGTTCACAGAAGGACAGGAAATTTTACTTTATTTTTCGTATTTTTTCATTGATTTCAGTTTGCATCTAAAACAGAAGTGATGGATGAAAACCTTGTCTCAATTAAACACACATACGATATGTTCTGATACAAGATACGAGTAAACCGTATGCTATATTCTCATGTACCTGACACTAGATGCGTTCTAGGTATAATTTACTTATAGTTATATATACTTGTGCACGCGCACACACTATAAACAAATGATCGGGCACAAAAATCTAGGACCACAAATGATAGTGTAAAGAAAATTACATTTATTGAAAGGTAAAAGCATAATATTTTAGGATCTGCAACCACTTAGCCTGAAACATGTACCCAAAACATCAAGAGGGGCCCTAGAGTACACACTCCAGATATCCGCCGTTCATTTGAAGGCACCGTTGAATGGAAAGTTGTTGATAACGCATGCGCATTTCTCCTGAGTGATTGCTTGATGGTTATCTTCAATAGTGCGAGGGTTGCCCTGGTAGATGTCTTTGAGGAACACCTGCCGAAGAAATCTGGGTGTGGGGTACAGGTCAGGCGAGTGAGATGCGCATTCCACTTTATCAAGGTCCGCGAGCTCTCATCTGAGAGGCGGCTGCTTTGTTTCAACAATTGTGAAATACACACACACTTATATATATATATATATATATATATATATATATATATATATATATGTATAATCATTTTAAACATTATTTCAGTGGATACTCATATTTGAGTAGACGCTCCATTTATTTATTAAAGGGTATATTTATTTTCGTCTACTGGCCTGAATATTCGAGAAATCCCATTAAATAAAAATATACAAACTCCGGAAGGATTCAGGTCTGCTTTCCTTTCGGCAGAGAGAAACTCTCACTAGATCCGACGTGCCTTAATCGTCTCGGCCACGGAGCAGCCTCGCCGCTCAAGCAAAGTCTGAAACGTGCTTTTAGGCGAAATCTTAATTTAATTTAATATTAAATTCCATCTGCTCAGTGTTGTATCTAAATTTAAAGAATTTATTAAAAATAATTGGGGCGTCTACTCAAATATGAGTATCCACAAAAAATAACTTTTAAGATGATAAAAATCTGTCAAAGTGATAATTAAAAATGAATCATCTTAGAAAATTACATTGTTACATTGCATTGAGTTTATTTTCGTCTACCGAATTGAATATTCAAGAAATCTCATTAAAGAAAAGTATACATTATTTACATTATTCGGACTATTGTCCTCATCTTTGTCGCCATATTTATAGACAGAAAAATATACGCTCTTCTTCCAGTGCGTGTGTGTGTTTCAGTATGTGCGTGCCGTAGATGTACCACGTGGACGCGGAACTACGCGTAACTACGCGTAAGAATGGAAGTCCTTACAAGTCTTCTACCTACCGCATTTTAGATTGAACAGAATGACAAGAGGAGGATTTTAACCGAGCTGTTATAGTCCTGAAACAGCGCCTCCGAACCAGTATCTTGACAGACCAAGTGGGGACAATCCATATAGATGCTTCGCTTTTCAGCTCGAATCGCACCATAGTAGATTTGTTAGGAGGTTTTATTTTTTTCATGCTATCGTTTCAGCGTGCGGCACAAATGAAAGTTTGAACGTACTGGCCTTGTTGATCACACCAGACAATGCATTTTCTCTCAAAAGCTGTCGCTTGAGTTCCCTCGACTTAGCTGCAGCATAAACCGCAGATAGGTTTTTCGAGTGTTGAACGAAACAAATGTACTTGAACAGAAACGAGTAACCGGCCATTATATATGAGCCGCGAACAAATAATGATATATTACAAATTTATTTGTAAATTCAATTCATCGTTTTTTTTCCCCAAATTCATCTGACTTTTAATCGTAACTTTCCAATCAGATGTAATCATCTGTTGCTTTAATGAAGAAACTGACATCTTACTGGAAGCAGAAGTGATAGGAACTTTAAAAATGAGACGTCGTAATATCTTTGCTTTGGTCAGACTTTGGTTCAGTTCAAGTTCCCGTATTATACCTGCCACATTTCTTTCACAGACGGGAAGGCGCAAAATTCGAGCTACATTCCCTGGTCCCGCCATTTCAAAGACACGCCATACCACTTACATAGTAGCAAACAATCGACATTCCCTTCTTATTCCCTCGGTGAGAAGGAAGCTCTATTCGAACAGCTTCTTCAAGCGAAAGACTGCTCTATGGAACCGACGCCCAACAAGATGTTTCCCCGATCACCGAAATCTTAACCTATTTATGGCTAGGGTTAAACGTTATCTTCACCTCCTGTCCACTCAAATTGCCTCCTAACGTAACCTTCTACCTCGAGTAGCCCCGAGCCTTGTACAGGGTGAACCTTACTGTAAAAAGAAACTTCTTGGATGCTTGCAAAATCTGCAACGTAAACGGATTTCAGTTCGCATTCCAAATCATCCGAAGCCAATGTTTTTTTGTTTTTTTTTATATAGGCATTCAAAATGAAAACGTTTCCCTCGGGATTTTTTTCGTAAGTGTGAAAAGGCTTTGGATTCAGAAAATACGAATTGTCTCGTTGCTTTAAATCTTTGCTCCACGGGAATAATAACTATATTGAAAATGTTGATAAAGTCCTTGAAGGAACTTCAAGTTACTGACGTTGGCCACATTTTTTTTGAGCTTCCGAAACCCTATCTAGAATCCGACCGTAAATTCATTATATTAACTTTGTTTTTTTTTTTTGTTTTTTTTTAAGTTCTCTGGAATACACCATGAAAACGTTTTTGAAGAATTGAAAACAGAATCTCTGTAAAATTGGTCATGCCTTTTATTTTGTTCTCAATCAGCATGGTTGATGCTAACCTACAGAAGAGTGACTCATTGCGCCTTCTCCGGCTAAAGTTTTCTACTGACATTAAATGGGACGATTATATTAAATCTGATGCTCGGGAAGTTGGTTCACTGTATCGTATTCGATATTTTTTCTCGCCAAAATCTATCTTACACCTTTATATATCTACCTGTCGTCAATGCATTGAATATTGCTATCAGATATAGCCTAGTACTTCTGTTATGCATCTAGAGATTCTTGATAAAATCTAAAGAATTTGCAATGTTATTGGTCCTGGCCTGGTATATCGGCTTTGGTCACTTTCCCACTGCCGTAACATAGCTTCCCGGTGCTTTTTCTATAAACATTTTCATGCTGAGTGTTTTGATGAATATTCCTCTTTGCTATCTCGATTGTATGAATTTAAGCACAATACTAGATTGGCAGCTAGGTTACATCATTTTACAGTTGAAATTGCTATATGTAATCATAAGTCATAGGCTGACGATTTATTATCTCGCACTTCTCGCTTGTGGAAGTCTTTTTTGGCTTTTAACTTTCCACTCAACTTTGTTCTACAAAAATTTGAATGCAATGTCAGTCTTCGTTTTCTTTCTCCTTGAACTCTGTTCTTTCATTAATTTATCATTCTGAGGATGATCTTGGATGAGATTGAAAGTACTTGGGAAAATAAAAGAAATAACCGAAACTACGGCGTCTTCATTAATCAATTTTGTAACAACACTAAGAAATTGATCCGTGAATTTGATAGTATTAAAATAAAAATAGACATAATATGTTTAGATTATTCATCCAAGTGTCACTAAGACGTAAGGAGCTACTGTGAGTGAAAGAGAATAAAAAGTATTTAGAGGGAACTGGAAACCCAATTCTAAACAGGGAACACGAGATAAACATCTACTGCTGTTTAGAAGAGTGTGGAGGGGTGTGAACCAGACGATGGGCGAACCTATCTACTCAGATTGAGGTGAAAAAATAATTAGCGAATAAAATTTCAGAGTTCAGACGGAGTCTTTGGAAGTATTGAAGAGTTGAAGAAAAAATTAGAAGGAACCGTAAACCCAATCTTAAAGAGGAAACAATTGATAAGTCTGTATACCTGTTCAAAAGACCGGAAAGGAGCGTGAACTGGACGATAGGCGAACCTATCTTTTCCTCTCTCTCTCCTCTATCCATATCTCCCTCCCACCTCTCTCTCTCCCTGTACTCCCTGTATATATATATATATATCCCCGTCGTATTCGATGTATGAGGGTCAAGCAGCTCGGTTCCTAGGAACCGACAACCCAGACACCACCACATATGATTTGATTATAGTGGTGAAGGCTTTGTGCAGAACCGACCACACTTTTTGAAGAGGCGAATACAGAGACCTGGTGCACTACGTACCACAAGGTCCCCAAACGACCCTCCGTAAGTTTTGAATTCAGAGTTGTCCTTCTCCTAGATCAGTTGCCATCCAAGGCTATAGAACCCATTCTTTCCTGCTATTTACCCACAGCTGGAGGGAGAAGAAGAGGGTTAATACTTTTCCCAAGGGTATTTGCACATAAGTGGATGTAATGGATTCGACTGGAATTCGAACTCGGCTTTCCGATTCCTCAATCCGAGCCACTATCTATCTATCTATCTATATATCTATCTATCTATCTATCTATCTCACATTAGACACTTTTAAATTTTTTTCCCATTTTATTCAGAAAATAATTAATTAAGAAATTCCCGGAAATATCGGCGCTAATTTTTAGTTTTTATTAGCAGCAGATAATTTGAGTTGCGCTTTCATATGCTTAACAAATTTTGATGGCTGTGCCTCATTTCAGGCTTAAAATGTTATAAGAGAAATTTAGATTACTAATGCTTAATAAAGTTCCACTAAAAATATGATTAAAATTTGCTTAATTTTTTGACTAATCATAGCCTTGTCAGGTTTATAAGCTTCATGCTTTAATAAAACAAAAGTGTATTAGCGTGTAAGATCATTTCTGTCTGAATTTCTGGGATATATATTATACTAGCAGTAAAGCCCGTCGTTGCCCGGGGATGTAACAGTAAGAGATAGATCAAGTATCGACCATCATAAAGACTGAAAAATAAAATTGACAAAGATCGTTGTTTAAGGTTGACGGACACGCATGTCTTAATTAGTTTTTTTTTTTTTTTTTTTTTTTACGAATTGGTCAAACCCAAACTCAAACAAAAACATTGTTTTCAATCGTTATGAGTCTACCGATTGAATAAAATTTTATTATAAAGATTTGTCTTGTAAATGGAATTTTTAAAGCATTCTGAATGTAAAAATAAAGAAAAAAGTGTGCAAGACAATAAGAAACACTACCTGCCAAAAAAAAGTGAAGTTTTGTTGAAATCGGTTGAAAAATGTAGGAAATACGATCCCATATATAAGCGAACACGCACACACACACACACACACACACACACACACACACACACACACACACACACACACACACACACAACCTGGGTTTTATAATAAGTATAACTCGATATTTGTCCCCCTTTCATTCTAGCGATGCCTCTTAATCGTATTTTCAAATTGATTTCGTGCAAAAACAATTGTGTTTTTCCAATTTTTGGCGCTGTCAGAACCACCGCAAGGTAATTTTACGTAGTCCTGTGAAGTTTTGTTGAAATCGGTTGAAAAATGTAGGAAATCCGATCCAATATATAAACGTTCATACTAACACTTTCTACTTATATATTCTTGTTTGTAATACATCTGTATTATTCCATACCTGCGTTCGAGTTCTTCTTTATTGGTTCTACCTTGGACTATCACCGTAGTACAAGGAATCTGGACCATAACAAGTGGCGACGAAGATTCGAATTCATTCGGTGGAAGAAAAAAAAACCCTAAATGGGTAATACAAACTAATTCTAAAAAAAAAAAATACGTTAACATGGAAGATTTTAAGTCAACCATTATAAAAAATCAAAATCCAATTTGAACAGCAACAGAGGTACGAACAGAAACATCTGGAATTGCAAGAATTATTGTTACGGGCAATGACAAATAAGGAGCAAAAGTAATATCGAAGATTTCAAGTACGCACCCGACAAAGATAAAACTTTTGCAAATTACTTCCGAAGGAACGAAGATCTATATGATTTTGACTTCAAAGATTGGTCAGACGCACGTAAAGTGCGGCTTTTATTAAGTAAATTAGGCACAGGCGAATATACCAAATTCGTAGATTATATCCTTCCCAGAAAAACAAGCGAGTTAACGTTCAAAGAATCCATAAAACTGCTAACGGAACTTTTCAGCCATAATACTTCACTATTCCATAAAAGATGGAAATGCTTGGACCTTACAAAAAAGGACAGCGAAGATTACATAACTTTCGCATCCATTTTTAACAAATATTGTGACGACTTCAGATTATCGGAACTCAGCGCGGACAATTTCAAATGCTTAATTTACGTCCAAGGCCTGGTTTCAACCAAAGACGCGGAAATGAGACGCAGAATACGTACTAAATTGGAGAGTGAACAAGATCTGACACTTCAAAAACTAGCCGAAGACTGCCAGAGATGCATCAGTGTGAAGAAAGACTCAAAAGACATAGGACAAGCTGGCATAGCACACGTACGCAAAGTACGAAGGCAAACAAATTTTCCCTCCTCACGAACAAACTGAACCGATTTTCCCGCCTCAAGAACAGGTAAAACAAAATTTTCTAATTATAATCAACATAAAAAACCCCTACCACCCAGTCCATGCTATCGTTGTGGGTCTTGGCATTGGGTTAAAGACTGTACATATCGTTTTAAAACTTGTTTAGCATATAAAAAAATTGGCCACAAAAGTTCTCATTGTTGGTATAGAAAAGAAAGCAAAAGCAGAATAATAATTACGAGGACTGATCAAGCAGATGAGACTAATATAAGAAAATATGTACAAGTTGAAATGCAAAACAGAAAAGTTAGGTTACAGCTGGATTCTGGCTCAGACTTAACTATCCTAAACCTACAACCATGGAGAAAACTGAACAAACCTGTCATGATAAAAACGGATAAAATTGCTAGATCAGTTACGGGGAGAAAGATAAAATTCGAGGGTGAAGTAATTACAAACGTAACATTTAATGGAATGACGAAAAAACTAAAAATGTACGTCTTAAGAAATACCGAAAACCTATTCGGAACAGACTGGATGCAAAAATTCGAATTGTGGGATTTACCTATTAGTACGTACTGCCAAAATGTAAAAAGCTTATCAATCGAGGCAGACAAATTAAAAGGAAAACTAAAAACGAGTTTCCCCGAAGTATTTTCAGCAGGTCTCGGAAGATGTAAGAAAATGGCAGCTAATATCGAAATAAAGTAAAAAAGGAGCGTACCGTTTGCGTCAATAGAAAAAATTGACTAAGAATTAACTAGACTCGAAAATACGGGCATATTGAAAAAAGTAGAATACAGCAAATGGGCCGCACCCATGGTTTACGTTAAGAAGAAATCAGGAGAAATTCGAGTTTGTGGTGATTTTTCTACAGGTTTGAACGCAGCAATAAAGGACTACCACTATCCTCTACCCAGTCCAGAAAAAGTATTCACTAAATTAAATGGCGGAAAATATTTTTCCAAAACTGATTTAAATGAGGCGTACCTGCAAATTCCAGTCGATGAAGAAAGTTCAAATCTTCTATGCATAAATACACACAAGGGATTGTACAGATACCAAAGACTACCATTTGGAATTAAGGTCGCGCCGGCTATATTCCAACAGGGAAAATTAACAGGAGATAACGGACATCTATTAAACATGGCATGTGGAACTAGAATAGTCTATTCCAGTGAGCGAAATAAAGTGTTCAGTTAGACATTCCAACCACCTGAAGAAGGCCGGAGCGTACAACGTCCGAAACGTTGTAATAAATATGGCGACAATAGTCCGAATAATGTAAATAATGTACATAATACATCATCTCAGAAATATAGACAGATACAGTGAGAATAATTGCAGAGTTAAAGCTTTTGGGGTTGCGATTAAAATTACATCGTGTTTAAATATATTCTTGTATTTTAATACATTTACATAGGCTAGACAACTGTATTTATTAATAACTGTTTGTTATAATGATTTATTATTAAATTAATTTTATAAAATTAAGCCAGAATTTAATATAATATACTTGATAGATTATGAGTCTTATTTATTTTCCCCAAACAATATATCAAAAATAGTCCCTCCATGCAAAATTGATGTCTTTTGCAGGCTAATGTTTACCCAGATGCTGTAGGCTACCAGTACTTGTACCTAGTTTTTTTTTCATACTAAAATACAAAGCTTAGTAATTACTTCCCTGGCTTCGGCTGGGGTAGTTTGAAATTAATATTAGCTCAAACATCAGGAGACCACCCCCAGGCAATACCTCTCCCCTCGCCCAAAAGTAAATATGCTTAGGGGACTTGAGCAATTTTTCCACGGTATTGCCGTTAAATTAACCTTGTGTCACACTCAGTAGCGACATGGGCTCACTGGAAAAATACACAATACATGGTTTAAAAGAAGATTACTGTTAAAATGGTAGTGATGAATGAGATGTGTGATATGAATTAAAGGGAAGGTGGTAGGAAGGGAAGATTATGAGGATAAAGAGGATAGATAATGATTGGCCCTTGACTGGAAGGGGTTAAGATTGTAATGTAGAGGATTACTGTAAAAATGATAATGATGAATGAAATGTGTGATATGAATGAAAGAGTTGGTGATAGGAGGTGATTGGTTGGTTGTTTTGGTCTTGGTTTGGTCGTTTTGGTTTATGGCATATCAACCTCAGTTGGTCATCTAATACCAACAAAAGTTTTGAAATAGATTCATAGCGATAGTTTGATAAAAAAAAGGTGTGTATGTATGCATATATATATTTGAACCATTTTTCAATTTCTTATATTTTTGAGTACAATTCAACTTCATTTAGGAAATTTACAATCTTGGATGGTTTTATTTTCGTAAAAAGTTTTTTTTAATTACTCACTTGGTAATATTTTGTTCGCACTATATCAAAATCTAAACACTAACAGTATATGTTTCACTGTAAATTTCTCTTGGCATGTAGTGCATATTGGGGATTCTGTTCCCTTTAGTAAATAATGGTGGGTGATGTAGGTGTGGCCTATGTGAAGGCGGGTCAGCACGACCTGTTCTCTTCTATTTTTATATTCTGAGTTCTATTCTCCAATAGTGAGTTTAATGTTTTGGAGTTTGTTATTAATGAATGTATTCAAATGGTGTTGCCATTTTTTAATCATAATTATTTTTACAACCGTCTTATAATCGGAGTATGGAACCTTTGTGTTTGTTATTGCATTCTTCATGGCTTTTTTTGCCTCTGAATCCTCCCTGTCATTTGCCGGTATCACAAGATGGCTTGGGATCCAACAAAAGATTCATTCTTTATTCTTAGACAAGTGGTACATTCTGTTTAGTACTTGTGTGGTGAAAGGGTGGTACATTCTGTTTAGTACTTGTGCGGTTAAAGGGTGGTACATTCTGTTTAGTACTTGTGTAGTTAAAGGGTGGTACATTCTGTTTAGTACTTGTGTAGTTAAAGGGTGGTATTTTCTTTGGTACTTGTGTAGTTAAAGGGTGGTACATTCTGTTTAGTACTTGTGTGGTGAAAGGGTGGTACATTCTGTTTAGTACTTGTGTAGTTAAAGGGTGGTACATTCTATTTAGTACTTGTGTGGTGAAAGGGTGGTACATTCTGTTTAGAACTTGTGTGGTGAAAGGGTGGTATTAGGTTGGTGCAAAAATAATGTCGTTTTCTCAAATATGTTACTATGTGAGAAAACGACATTATTTTTGCACCAACCTAATACATTCTATTTAGTACTTGTGTAGTTAAAGAGTGGTACATTTTGTTTAGTACTTGTGTGGTTAAAGGGTAGGAGGTGAAGATATGGAGGATAGATAATGATTGACCCTTGATTGAAAAAGAGTATAGTGTTTAAGAAAGCATCCACACAAGAATCGGTTCAACAAAGTGACAGTTCTTGGTGAAAAAGCTATCGGAGGGAAATTTTCTTCTTACATTTGGGACACAAGGGAAACGAGGATGATTCAACTCCGTGGAAGTAGCACTGTATGCTCTAGCTGTAACGGTCTGAACTGGTGAAACTAAAGAATGCGGCTCATATGAACATTTGCCATGGCAATAGGGATAGAGGATCAAAAACTTTTGTGGTTTTGATTGTCTCTAGCCCCAGGATATTCAGAAACAATTCAGGTCTTTATCTTTTTCGAAATTTGAACATAGCGAACTCCGGTCAGTCTACCATGCTTCGCAAGCGTGGTCAATGGCATCTTCTTACCATCAGAGGCTACACAGGCAAAAACCATTACTTTGGCAGATTTTTTTGCACTTGAAAGTGATATTCTTGCCTCTCTAGTGAGGATCTGAAGCTATAATATGGCCATTGCGTCTGTTTGTGTACGCATCCTGTATAAAATTCTGTACAGAAGATTATTCCAGTATCATTTTCCAATTTATTCAAGATGGCTTCGGCTTCTCTAACCTAACTTTCTGTCCTGGAGTAACAAGATGCCTCTCAGGTTTCGCGTACGATTTCATTTTCAAGTCTTTTTTCACTGCTCTTTGGACTGTCATAGTTGAAACTCCTTTCTCACGTGCCAAACGTTTTATGAATTGAGTTGGATCTTTTCTAATTGATCCCTTTATCGCCAAGTTGAAATGATGATCCCTCTTCCTGTTGTGACCTCCTGATACAGTTTTCCCCTTTCCCCTCCCCTCTTTTTAAAACTTATTCACCATTCTCTTGATGGTTCTTGAATGGACTTTGAAGATGGAAGACAGAATATGAATGTTGGTATCACTACTGAAGGCCTGAATGATCTTTTTGCTATCACCATTGCTCAGTTGGGAAGACATAGTAGAGCTGATACAAAACGATTTTAACCTGTTCTCTTTTTAGCTGAATAACTCAAAGGACTTTTCAGTGATTCTTACGACAAACGGTATCAAAATGGCTAAACGTCTTATCTCAATTAGTTTTTTTTTTTTTTTTAGATATTAAACATTTTGTGGGTTGGGTAAGTTTGCTGTTACACGATTTGGACAACTTTGCTGTTACATCCGGTATATTATTATTATTATTATTATTATTATTATTATTATTATTATTATTATTATTTCCTTTTTTTTCTGATGCAAACTCATTTCTTTCTTGGCATCATGACATTTTCCACTGAGCAGTTATTAGTTTATTATTATTATTATTACTTTATAATTAATATATGCATAATCTCTGTAATAAGAGAAATCAGGTCTGAGTGGTGGGTGTCTTGTGGTAATGGTACTATTAGCTGTTTCCTTATAAGGAAACATTTGACATTCATTGACCGAGCAGCCATTGCTACTTACCGTGTAATTTCGAAAATCTTTCTCTTAAAATAATTTTTCAGGAAAATAGGTTTCTTAAGTCCAGTTATTGTTATTGCTCTTTCCATTATTGATGGGTGTTTCCTTCCTAATCTTTTCTTTGAAGTAGTGTGGAACGCTAACATTTCCAATTCCGAGTTGTCCTCCTTTACACCACCCGCACATCCTAGATTTATGCACCTGGTATTCCCAAGCGGTCACCCATATAGGTATTGACCAGACTCGATGTTACTTAATTTCGATGATCGTGCGAGAACCGTTGTTTCAACGTGATATGGTCGCAAGCCTTCATGATCATTTTGACAAAGTCTCTGTTTTGTGTGGCTCTTGAGGCTTTTATTGGGTGAAAATTATCAATTAATAAAAGTCCTTCAGATCCTCTCGGGAAATCCTTTCCCTTACACACTTAACTTCACTCATCAAACTTTTTAACGTGGAATATTAAAAATACTTTTTGGCGCAAAAATAAATTAATAAATAAAAAGGAAATAAAAAATACAAAGAGTTTTATATTTCTTGCCAACAGCAAATTTACATTTGTTGAAAGACGGTCATAGATTACAGATTAAGACATCAAGATGAGTGAAACATTATTTGAATAGTAATCCATTAAACAGTAGATATTTCTCGTTGTCATGTTAGTGCAGAAATTTATCGATCGAAATCTAATTCGTTTGTTCTTTGGACGAGGAAAATTGATGTAATTACTGTCCGAAATATTGCTGGATATTTCAAGATCATACCAATTTTTTTTAACGATAATGAATATGTCAAGAAACACAATCCAAAAGAGCAAAAAAAATAAATTCCTTAAATTGAATGAATTAGATTTTATTAACATTTGCTTTTGTGAAGACGAAAAAAAAAAAAAAAAAGGACAAAGACGCCAATAGGAAGACAATGCAAATAGCGAAGCAAAGATTAAAATTATAAAGCGAATAATTCATGAATTAAATATCATTTTCCCTCAAACAAGGCGATAATACCACTAAGACGCAAAGGGTTGCTGGGAGTGAAAGCAAATCAGAAGACTTTAGTGAGGAGAAACGACAATAAATGAACTGATTTTAGTAAGACAAGATGACAATTGACGTTGCATTTAAATCTTTGAAGATTATAGATTGAAGGGAAGCAAGAAACCGGAAGAGAGTTCCACAGGCGAGAAGTGCGAGAAAAAAACTATTAGAATAGAACTTACGATTACATCTAGCCATTTCAACACTAACGATGAAAGCTTGTTGCCAATTGAGTAGTATACTTAAATTCATGCAGTCGAGGTAACAAGGAAGAGAACTCATTGGAACAACTGCTACGAAAATATTTATAGTAAACAGAGAGAAAAGCTATGTCATGGCAGAGGGAAAGTGACTGAAATCAAGGTGCCGAGTTAAGACCAATAATAGTACAGACTTTTCTATGGATTTTGCTGAGAATTTACAGATACATAGCAGAAGTACAAGACCAGATATGACAGCAATATTCAATGCACGGACGGATAGTATATTTATAAATGATGGATTCTGACGAGAAAAATTGTCTGACACAAGACAGTGAACCAACTTTCTTAGCGACAGACCTAGCAATTCATTCAATATAATCACGCTACTTCATGCCAGTGAAAAATGTGATGCCAAGAAGGCGTAAAGAGTTTCCCTCTTGGAGGCTAGCATCAGCCATATTGATGAAAGGTAGAAAGTTTCTTTATGGGGATTAAAAGATAGCAGTTTCGTTCTGGAGGCGTTAAGTGTACAAGCAATTGCTTGCCTCAGTTAACAATTGATTGGCGGTAATTTTTAAGAGCAGCTGCCAGTTTTACTTTGCCGGACCGATCGGATTTTCTAGTAAAACAGGAATAAATAGTTGTGTCATCAGTATAAATACCTAGTTGGGAACTAATGACATCGAGAAGGTATTTGACGATTATTAAATCTGGTTTGGATAAGCGGAAGACAATAAAAAAGAACAAAATCGAATTACTTATGTAGTGGGAGTTTAATTAATTTAAACAATCCCTTTGAAGGCGGGCATTACTAAAGAGTGCTTCATATCGTCTCCAGAGTTCAACTCAACAAGACGAATTGGATCTGAACAAGATCCAAAATAAATAAAGTTAAATAAAACCATGCTCGCAACACAGTGCTACTTCCGACGTGAAACTCATTTCTTTACATTCCATTTTACGTCATTGATAACGGTCTCTACCTGCGCGTTGTGTTTTGTTTAACGATCAAAAGCAAACTTTTTAATATGAAATGAAATCTGACTTGCTGTTGCATAGAAACTTGAGGTATTATGGTGGTTGTAGTAAGAATTGTAATAATGTGGTGTTTTGATATAAGGAATATTGTATAACTCGTTTGAGTCTGTGATTATGGATAGCAAAATTTAAGGTAAGACAAAAATGTGTAAATTTTCTTTTCATTTTTTGTTTGAAAGTAAAGTCTGATGATCTGCAGTCCTTTTAAAAGGGCTGTAGTGAAATAATTTATTACATGGAACCTTAAAGTGGTCTGTTTTTATTTAAATTATTTACTCTGGATTTACATTGAGCTCTCTGGATTTTATCCCCCTTAGGTTTACCCATACGGATTACTTAGTTTTTCATAAACTATATATATATATATATATATATATATGTGTGTGTGTGTGTGTGTGTGTGTGTGTGCATGGACACTGGCGTCAATATATCAGTAATATATATCAATAATATATGTCAATAAATATACTATATTTATGGGTTAATGTGCTCAATATCAGGGATAGTGCGTACTTAAATATAAAAGTGAACATTGAATTAAACACCCAGACAGGCCTGACTGTGGTGTTTAAGCATGAACCAGACTTCAATGCGTGTTGACTTCAATGTCTATCTCCTCTCTCTTTCTCTCTCTATACACACACACACACACACACATATATATATAACATTTCAGCCCAAGCAAAGCAGTAAAGCCACTAAGATACAAGGGTTTACTGAGTGTGAAAGAATAAGAGAAACATTATTAAGGAGTGAGAACAATAGAAGAGGAATCAAGAAGACAGTAGATAACGATTGACATTGCATTTCAATTTTTGAAGTTGGTTGGAAAGCATGGAGCCAGAAGCGAAAAGTGCGAGAAAAGAAACTGTTAGAATAGAATTTACGGTTGCCTCTAGCCAAGACACATTTACAATGATGATATCTTGTTGCCAATCTATTAGGTTGGTGCAAAAATAATTTCGTTTTCTAACATATGTTACTATAAGAGAAAACGAAATTATTTTTGCACCAACCTAATAGTACTGCGCTTAAAAATCACAAAGTCTGGGTACCATAGCTTATCAGAAGAATTACCATGAAAATAATTATAGAATAGGCACAGAGAAGCTACATTACGTCGGTAGGAAAGTGACTGAAGACGCGATGCAAGGTTAGGACAAATAGCATTGAAAATTCTTTTTTGGATTTTATCAAGAATCATTAAATATACAACAAGTGCACCAGACCATATGTGGCAGCAATATTCGAATGATAGACTTATAATTACGTAGATTATAGATTATGGACATAATGATTGTCTAGCATGACACAACAAAAGGTGTGGAAGGAAACTCATATCAGCACTAGAAAGAACGATAAAACTTGAGACGACTAATTTCCAGAAAAACTGTTTCTAGAAAATTATTTTATAAATTTCAAATGACAGTAATGCTAGCTATTTAGTCAATAATTAATGTGTATTGCTTCCCTACCATTTACACAGCACTAGAAAATGAATTGAGTATATAGAGATAAATAGAAAGAAGTTTGAGACTACGTGACATCTTCACACCGGATTTATTTAATTTCTACAGCGACTTTATCTTGAATGAAGAACTCTTTATTTATTGAAATTGTTTCTATGACGACCAAATTAATTGAAGGACATCCTTCATCTACAGAAATGAAAACAAGAGAATAAAACTGTGGTTCATATTTCGAAGAGGGATATACGAGAATAGAAAACATATACAAAGATAACTACGTTTTCTTATGGGCTGCATTCCATCATGACGTAGACGATCATGGCTCTTCAAAAGTTCCTCTCCTTTGTACCTCTAAATAATGTTTTCCTTTTTACTATCCCTCACACTCCCTGTTGTGCCATTTACTTACACAGCCCTAATGGATATGTTACTCGCCATTTCTTTCTGTGCCTCTTACCTTCAATAAGTTCCGTGCGTGCCAAATTCTACAAGCCCTCTTTCTTCATTATGTGCACCAGAAATTTCAACTGTCACTTTTCTAATCTATGTACAGGTGTGCCTTTTGTTCTCATTTCCCTTAAAACTTCGTCGTTGCTCACATATTTCGTTCATAGAATTCTCAGCATCTTTCTGTAAAACTAGATCACAGTTGCTTCAAGTCTCCTCTTCATCTGTGAGGAAAATGTCAAACATTCGCTGCCATATTGACAATACGTAGCAATTCAGCACTCTTTTCTTTGTTTCTAACAAAGTTTTATTGTTTTTTTTAATAATATGGAGGCATGGCAGAGTTACGTTGGATAAAGTATGAATCCATCTCTTCTTTCCTCTAGCTATGGGTAAATAGCAGGACAGACTGGGTTCTATAGTCTTGGGTGGCAACCGGTCTAGAAGGAAAACTTCGGTGCCCAATAAACCCTGTTCTACCATCCACTTACTCAAGCTCGCTGGGTAGGTTATGCGTTGTTTTCCTCTCTTCCTTTTGCCTTCAATCTGTCCTGTGTGTATCAAATTGTCTAAATTATCTTTATGTGCCCTAGAAATTTAAACTATCTCTTTCTTGTGTTAAGTATAAGTGTCATTTTTGTTTCCTTTTTCTCTAGAACTTCGTCGTTTCTCACATGTTGGCTACATGATATTCTCAGCATCCTTCTGTAGATCTGTATAATGTAAATGTATTGCCAATGATTTTACTATAGTCACTGAACACGAGGAAGAAAGGGGTTGATGATGGTCAGGAATTAATGCAAGCCATACTGTCTGAATAGGATATTGCCTGTATAATGTGTTTCCAATGATTTCCTATAGATATTCACATAGGAAGAAAGGTATTATCAATAATTAGGAATTAGTACAAATCGGCAACTGATATAATAGGTTTTAATTCATCGAAATCCTTTTAATTGTTGTGAAAATTATTTTTCTTTATATAAATTAAAAGAAGTTAAAAAAGACGGGGATTGTCAGTGGTCATAGGGAATCAAGACAAGGACAAGCGATATTGATAAAATAAAATAATTTATGGTTTAAATAATGCTATTTTTGCTTAATAATTTGTCCCTAATTTCGTTTATTTTAATTAGGCTGTCAAAAAGCATCTAAAAACATAAAATAAATAAATATATGTTAAATATTGATGCTTAATTTTCGAAAACAACTTCCGAACATAACTTAAAGGAAAGCAAAAATATATGGTAATATCGTTTAATCACAAATTGTTCCAAGTGGATGTATGTGTGTGTATGTGTATAGATATATGTATATTCTTCTTTTGTGTGTGTATATATATATATATATATTGTTCTTGTATGTGTGTATATATATATATTTTTTTCTTTTATGTGTGTGTATATATATATATAAATATATATATATTCTTCTTTTGTGTGTGTGTGTATATATATATATTCTTCTTTTGTATATATATATATATATATATATATATATATATATATAAAGAAATATAGTCTTAAGGTGTGCTATATTTATGGAATAGTGCTCAATATCAGAGATAGAGCGTTTGTAAATATAAAAGTGAACATAGAAGTCAACACTTAGAGGTGACAGTCTGTTTCATGCTATATGCAATCGTCAGGCCTGACGATTGCATATAGCATGAAACAGACTGTCGCCTCTAAGTGTTGACTTCTATTTTCACTTTTATATATATATATATATATATATATATATATATATATATGTATATATATATTCTTCTATTGTGTGTATATATATATATATATATATGTGTGTGTGTGTGTGTTGTATTCTTTTTTTTAAAGAAAACTGATCGAATAAATCGAATGAAATAATAATAATAATAATAAAATGTAGCCGGTTTTCTCTTGTCCAGTTCGATAGAGCGTTTTCTTTTCCTCATCCAGTGCAGCAGTTTTAGACATAATGCTGCATTGCTGATGCCTTTCGCTTTGCACCGTTCTGTACGAGAATCTGAAGACGCTTCTATTACAACTTCTACTACTGCTGCTGCTGTTTCCATAATTACTCTTCTTCGATCTATACGAAGAAACCAACTCCGTCAATTCAATCAAGTATTTACTACGGTGTTGTATATGCTATGTCCAGTCGCTACTATGCTTTTTCTGGCAGTAAAAACAACAAAACGTAACGAAACTGGCTAGTATTTAATCACTGCGAGTGTTTCGACTCTTCCTTTTTTAATGAAAATAGTGGAAAAAAGGTGGTTTTCGGTTTGAGAAAAATTGATAATAAGAGTTAAAAAAATATGTGAGACCGGGGTTTATTTTTTAAACAAAATGTGTGTGTTTTTATAATTTATGAGAAA
>OZ010606.1:38590099-38765099 GCA_963932145.1 Acanthosepion lycidas
AACTAAGTCCATGTTAGTAGTTGACTACGGGAGCAGAACATGAGAATTGTAATTGATTTTTTCTCCTTATTTTACAATTAAAAACAAAAAATAAATTCCGCAAGATTTGTCAACCATTGACATTAAAATAATGTGCACGATATCTGCACACATCTTTGTGATAAGTTTTATGTGTAAATTCTTCATCTTTAAATATTTACAATTAAGTTTAAAAGCTTAATTTTATAAAACTTATTGTATAAGAAATGAATATATTTAAAAAAAGAGTAGTCATGAAACAATAATAAGACTTTAGTGTAAATAAGTAAAATTTATAAAAGTTGGTATAAAAAGTGATTCTATAGGTAGTCGTTTTTAACTAGCATTGCTACTGAAAAGTATTTATGCAACCCGGGAAGTTGTGTAGTACTTTTTTTGGGGGGGGGGAACGTCCTTAAAATTGTGTGATTATAAGCTCTTACTAAAAAATAAATATCAGCATTGCATCAGAGAAATTAACAGTAGGAAGTGAAAGATAAAATTAAGCTAGTAATTTCATTTCATATTGAAAAAATAATTAAAATATATCAATTACTTGATTGTTAATGATTTGGTTATGGGGTGTGAGAGTGGGGTTACCTCTGAGAACTTTTTAAAAAATCGACTTCCGGCGCAAACAATAGTTATATGCTTTTTTTATATGTCGTGTCGCTTCAAGACCTGAACGATCATGGCTCTCCACAGTTTTACTTCGTTTCTAGCTTTTAGTAATGTTTATTTTTCTTACTATGTATTCCACTCTCAGTTCATTTGCACAAGCTTGTTAGGTTTTAGGTATGTTACACACCGTTTCTTTCTGTCCATCTTGACTTTAATGTATCTTGTGAGTGTCAAATTTTCCAAACCCTATTTCTTCATGATATATCTCAGAATAAATAAATAAATAAATAAGAGACCTGAATACAACAACACAAACAAAAACCGTAAAATAATAATAAAAAAAACGTGTATGTGCTGTTAATAAATATTTCATATTTCTCATCTCTATGTATTCAATAACACCATCTAGAAATGATGTCAAATGTATTAAATAAGGCGTGTTGTCTATGAAAAAATATTTGAGTTCTGAGCTCTCAGTTGTTACCCAGTTATATGGTGCTTAGAAAAATTAGCATCTTTGATTGTGAGGATTGATTTTATTAAATTTGATTTGATATCTATATCATATTATATATATATATATATATATATATATATATATATATATATATATATATATATATATATATATATATCATATTATATAAAAGTATATATATATTATATTATATGAAAGTATATGTATATATATCATTATATAAAAGTATATGTATATATCGTATTATATAAAAGTATATCTCTATCTCTATCGTATTATATAAAAGTGTATCTATATCATATTATATAAAAGTATATATATATATGTGTGTGTGTGTGCGTGTGTGTGTGTGTGTATGTTTGGCCATTGAGGTCAACACCGAGCGGCGAAAATCTCATGCTTCAGCACAATCTTCAGGCCATGAAGACTGTGTTGAAGTATAAAACAGTCTGTCGCCACTTGGTATCGGCCTACTTCAGTGTCCGCTTTTATATTTACATGCGCTCTATCTCTGATATTGAGCACTTTTTACCCATAAATATAACACACCTTAAAACTATATTTTTGGCATATACATACATTGATTTTACACACACACACACACACACACACACACACACATATATATATATATATATATATATGGGACAGGTAGTTCTTTTTTATGCGTCATGACTTTTAGGGCGTAAGCAATTGTGGCTCTTCACAAATTCCTGTTTTTTATTACCAGGTAGTTACAAACTTTTAACGCCAGCAAGCCGGGGGGGGGGTTTAGTGTAGAGAGAAACCGAGAAGACAGTGATGTGGGGACATATTCTGTATTGAGTGGTGTCGAGATGCCTCAACTTGCAACGAGGGTCAGATGTTCAGGTGATTCACTCACTGGTTCGATAGTTGATTGATTAATTAAATTTACGAATAGTGACGGTCAGGCAATAATAAGGATTATAGACTGTTGTTGCTGCATATGTGTACTTAGATGTTTGAGGCCTTGTGCCACATCTAAGGCACACTTAGTAAATTACTATATATTCAAAATTATTTTTGAGGATAGCGTTTTTTTTCAAAATCGCGAAAATTCATTGATTTTTTCTATTTGTTCATACTAGTCAGTAAATATAAAAGAGATTAGGTCACATGCTTAGAAAATTTACATTTTTGTTGTTCATTTTCTTTACAAATTATTTATTTACCTTCGTCGATTTTTAAAATAATACTACAATAAACGTTCAGAGTTGAAATTCGGTAATTAATTCCCCATGGAATAAATTATATATCGATGTAATAATGCCTGTACCACGTGTGTTTAAACAAATAAAATGTACATTTTCCATGAGAGTTCGAGTCTCGTTTGGAAGTATTTCTTTGTTTCGAAGTTCCGTATGAATACACGTGCTTAAAAAAATCAATTAATTCAAGATTAATCAATGACTAATAATCCATCTTCGTCTGGAGTTTAATGTGTCTATTTACGTTTAAATATGTAAATCGAAAGACATACCGATAGCTACGGCAACAGTTTAATTTAGACATCAAAGAAAATAGCAAAGACTATGAGAAAAAAAACAAAAAACAAAAACAAAAAAACGATCACGTTAATTATAAAATGATAGACGTTACTGAATTTTGAAAGAAAAAAAAATCGCTTACCTTTTTTTTTTCTCTTCTCTTTGCTTGTTGTGCGTTTTGCCGTAAATTTGTGTGGATGTAATTCTAGGTCCAGATCAGAAGGATTATTAGGGTACTACACCGTCTCTTAATTTTCTTTGATTTTTAAATCCACCACTCAGGAAGAGATTGTTATTGTGTCGGAGTACATCTGCGAGCTTACGTTTGGTTGCAAGTGTCGAAAGAGGCGAGAAAAATAGATAGTAATGTGTCTTTTTCGATTAAGACAAGTTAAAGCAAAGAAATTTGGTCGACAAGAGAAGAGGCATATTTCAGCGATCGTGAAATCTGGAACGGAGAGAGAGTTGAGCGTCATGTTCTGAAACAAGCAAATGTGGATGTGGGTGGGTGTTACGGAGTTGCATGAGGGTTAAAAAAAATTAAGGTGATATTGACAGATGTAGAAAGAAAGGAAAAAAAATCGAAACGACGAAGAGAAGACAGGAAGAAAGTGAGAGAGAAAGAGAGAGAAAGGCACAAAAAGGAGAGAGTGCAATAATAATAATAATAATAATAATAATAATAAACCAAACAAACCAGAAATATGTGCAGCGTCAAAAAGACAGAAAGAAGAGAGGAATTGGCGTAGAGATAAAAAGAGAAGGAATTATTTAGCAGATGTGTAGTTGGTAGTGAAAGGAGAAAAAGCACATTTGTCTCCCGTCTCGACAGCGGCAGTTTCATTACCTTGTGATACACTCGTTTTGCTGGTGAATTTTAACATTAACGATTTTACAGTTATTTTTTTTTTTCGATTCATTTCTCTCTACTATTGCAATTCTATTCAGCTACACTGAAAATCTCAGCATCTCAACCTTTTGTTGCGTGTGTGCGTGTTTGTGAAGGCAATTAACTAAGTACAACTGACTGAAAATGAATTCTGACTGCTGCTAGCGGCTGCACCACCACCTCGTCATAATAAAAGCATCGTCATGTGAATTCATATTTCTATTCGGCTTTTTTTTTTTTTTTTTTTTTTTTTTTAAATCCCATTTAATTCATTGCCGGTTTCATTTTCAGACGTTCTCCGCAATAATTCTAGATTTATTCGCTTTGATAGACAAATTCAAAGCGATTTTTATTTCCCCGTTTAACGCCTTTTTTATCGTATACGTTTTCATCGTGGCTCATCTGGTAAACATGTCAATTACAAATGATAACGTTATAAACACTTGCTGACCAATGTTATCTCTATTTTCTCCATAATCTGCCCAATGTTTGTCTATATTTCTGAGATGAGGTATTATGTACACTATTTACATTATTCGGACTATTGTCCTCATCTTTGTCGCCATATTTATTACAACGTTTCGGCCGTTCTACGCTCCGGCCATCTTCATGTGGTTGGAATGTCGAACTGAACCCTTTATTTCGTTCACAGTGAGCGAAGTCTACCCCAGTGAGCGAAATAAAGGGTTCAGTTCGACATTCGAACCACCTGAAGAAGGTCGGAGCGTACAACGACCGAAACGTTGTAATAAATATGGCGATAAAGATGAGGATAATAGTCCGAATAATGTAAATACTGACCAATGTTATCCCTATATTTTTTTCATAGCCTGCGCGGAACCAATAAACTTTTTTATATTAATGTTCACCTAATACAAAACCCAAAATTGATTGATTCGTTTTTCCACGACTTATCAACCCTTTGTAGGTTATTTAAAGCCAAGAAATATTTTTAGACTGTAAGAATATTTTTGGTTCAGTGATACAAGTCTTACTAATTAACTCAAAGTTGAAAGGAGAAGAGTTGGTGTCATACCATTCCCAAGAATATTTGCGCGTAAGTGAATATAACGAACCCAACGGGAATTGGAACTCGGCTCTCTGAGGAACAATTCCGAGCCATTATCCATTACACCACCCGCACATCCAAACTTACAGCACCTGGTATTCCCAAGCCATCACCCATCTAGGTACTGGCGTTGTTTAACTTCGGTGATCGTACGGGAACCGATGTTTCAATGTGATATGGCTGTAAGCCACAAGACCCAAGAGTCACTCAAGGTAGACGGTTATTGTGGTGTTCTAAGTGCGTAAGAAAAGATAAGAAGCGCAGTTTATGAGGTTATGTAGGAAAGATAATGGCTAACCTTAGACTTGAAGAGGTTAAGATTGTAGTTATTGGGAAAATATTCTGCCGTGAGTCTGTTGCAGCTGTCCGAGTGGGACTTCCTCCTTACAAATGGAATACGAAGGGAATGGGGACGATTCATCCTTGTGTACGTCGTATAGCGGGTCACAGTTGTAAAAGTCCGGGTTGGTGGAACCAAGGAATGTAGTTTGTCAGAACAGATGCCATGAATTTCTGTGAGAAGCTGAAGAAATGAAGTGTGCAGAAAATATATAGTTTTTTAAATTTCTAAATTTTGTATAAAGTTTATGAAACAAATGTCAATTATATAACTCCAGAATAAAAGAAATGATTTAATTACTATATTTACTTGACGATTTAATCCTTGTATAAGACGCATCCCTTCTTAATTCTCACGCCGCATACTGAGGGCAAGACAGATAGGGGGCAGCAGCGAGCAAACTACCAGGGATCACAAGAATAGGAAGTTGTGGAGAGCTATCAACCCCTATGTCCTGAAGGGACGCGGCGTATAGAAGAAAAATAAACCATGAATAAGAAGGTTACTTTGGTCTATGCATACGTTTCTACAATGATTATTACAATCTATACAGTCATGTGCTTGTAATTCACACACACACACACACACACACACACATATATATTAGGTTGGTGCAAAAATAATATCGTTTTTTGACGTATTTTTTAACGTCAAAAAACGATATTATTTTTGCACCAACCTAATATATATTAGGTTGGTGCAAAAATGATATCGTTTTCTCACATAGTAACATATGTGAGAAAACGACATTATTTTTGCACCAGCCTAATGACGACTAAAGTTGTCATTTGCCATTTGCTGAATATTAAGGAAAAACTTCTTGTACGGTGTTCAAACACTATGATATTAATGAAGGTGTTAATGATTTAATTATCTTGAGTCGATAATATACAATATTGTATATTAAACAATTAAAAATGAATATAAAAGATTTAAACACCATAAATGCAGTGGCTGAATACTAATAACTCAACATGATAAATATGTTTAAATTTGTTCATTTCAATTCTACTTTTAACTCTTTTATTAAAGTGTTTATGATGTAAGTACCATATATAAAATTGTTGTGAAAAAAAAAACAAACTCAATTCTTATTTTATTGTTTTTATTTTTTTTATTTTTTTTTTTTTATTAGATTAAAAAAATTATAATAACTGATCCAAAGAATACCAGAATTGCTCAGTGGTTGAATGTACAAACAAATGGTGAGTTGATGTTTAAAATTTTGTACTTAATCCTCCTAAAAAGCTGCACAGAAGAAAATAACAACTTATTTTGTTGACCAATACATATCCATTTTGCATGCTGTATTTGTTAAGAAGGGTTAAAATGCCTCTTCTCTGGATGAAGGCACTGGTATTGTAAGGCAAAGAACATGCAAATCTGTTTCACTCCTGACCAATCTCAAGCAAACGTCATAAACATCACAAGTTGAGTAGAATGGCTTGTTGAAAACTTCTCTTCTTCATTTTATAAAAGCATTTTGTAAGAAATTATCATTCAATTACTTACCACAATAAACTGAGGATAATGAACGAGAAATGTAAATTCTTTATCACCACACTCACGATAATTAGTCCCTTGACTACTTCAGTCATCAGTGGGGGGGACCTAAGAGCAGAAGAGACAGACAACACCCTCCAGGAGGACCTGTTGTTGGTGGCTCTCAGTAGTTCTGGCATGGTCATGTCCGTCCACTCTTTGAGGTTGCTTGACTTGCTTTATGTGTTTATGGTGTAAGTGCCATATGTAAAATTGTTCTGAAAAAAAGTTAAATAAATAATTCTTATTTTATTGTTTTTTAATTTTTATGTTTTCCATTTATAGATCTATCGTGCATCAAAATTGAATATTGCTACCATATCTGGTCTGGTGTTCCCAGATTTTTGACAAAATTCAAAGGCTCTGTAAGGTAATCGATCCTGACCTGGCATCTCGACATCAGTTACTTTCTCACCGACGTGACATTGCTTCCCTCTGTTTTTTCTACAAATATTTTCATAGCAATTCTTCTGATAAGCTTTCCTACTTGGCGCCTTGACCGCATGAATTTAAGTGTGCTACTAGATTAGCATCTAGGCCCCACCGTTTTATTGTTGAACAAGCTAGATACAATCGTGTGTTCTATTCTAATCATTTCTTTTCTCATTTGTAAAACTCCTCTCTTGCTTTCCTGCCACCTACAATATTAAAAAAAAAAAAAAATAGATGCAATAGCGATTGTCATCTGAA
The DNA here is from genome assembly GCA_963932145.1 of Acanthosepion lycidas. Classification (NCBI taxonomy): domain Eukaryota; kingdom Metazoa; phylum Mollusca; class Cephalopoda; order Sepiida; family Sepiidae; genus Acanthosepion; species Acanthosepion lycidas. Next base: position 38,597,255 of record OZ010606.1, read on the forward strand.
CTCTGTTCTTTTATTGACTTTTGTCCTCACTGAAGCCATCTCATTCCCAGTAGCCCCTTGCGTCCTAGTGTCATTGACTAATGAAGGGCTTAAGGATTTAAATGAAACTTTAGAGAGACGTGTGAATCTCAATTGTAATCGTGTCTTCCCTCTGTTTTTTCTACCAATATTTTCATAACAATTTTTCTGGTGAGCTTTCATGCTTGGTGTCTCGACTGCACGAATTTAAGCGTGTGCCTGATTGGCAACAAAGCCTCACCGTTTTACTGGAACTAGGTCGATGCAACCATATTACCTATTCTAATAGTTTCTTTTCTCGCACTTATTGTCGATGGATCTCACTTCTTATTTATTGCTTCCCTGCCAACTACAATCTTCTAAAATTTAATTGCAATGCCAATCGGTATCTTCCTAAATCTTGTTCTTTTATTGTCCTTTCCCCTCACTAAAATCTTCTCATTCTCTTTCACACTCAGTAACCTCTTGCGCCCGAGTGGCATTATCGCCTTGCTTGAGATGAAATTATTTTTAAAAATATCTATAATCTTTTAAAACAATTTCTGATCAGTTTCACTTCTCTTCAACTGTTTCTTCACATTCTAAGGAATAACAAAGAATCTTAGTCTGCTCTTGGTATGTTTCTATCATAATTATTACAGAAAGTAAATTCACATATGTATCATGACTAAACCCAGAAACTCTTTGTACTTACTTTTTTTGTAATAAATTTCGTTCCAAGTAATACAACAACAGTCACTAGAATACAATGAGTTACTGAGAGTGAAAGAAATATAGAGTGAGCAATAAAAGAACAAAGTTCAAGAAGACTGAAAATGACGACTGTCATTGCATTTACATTTTTAAGATTAACATTTAACTTGAAGATCATAGTTGACAGAAAAGCAAGAAGCCGGAAGTGAGTTCCACAAGCGAGAAGTGACAGAAAAGAAACTATTACCATAGAACTTACGGCTACAAGTAGCAGTCAACAGTGAACTTATGAGACTTAACTGCCAATCTAGTACTGCGCTTAAATTCATGAACTCGAGGTACCAAAGAGGAAAGCTCGTCATAACAATTGCCGTGAAAATATTCAGAGAAAAGGCATAGGGAAACTACGTGACGGCTGTGGGAAAGTGATTGATGCCGAGATGCCAGGTCAGGATCGATGCTATTGCAAACTCTTGTTTGGATTTTGCCAAGTATCTCTAGATGTATATCAGAAGCACTAGACCAGATGTATCAGAAATATTCAATGCACAAACGAATGGAATATTTCTGAATGTGACAGATAACGACAAGAAAAATTGTCTCGCTCGCACGACATAGTAAACGGACTTTCGTAGCAGCTGACTTAGCTATTAATTCAATATAATCGTTCTACTTCGTGTCAGCAGGAAACGTCAGACCAAGAGGACATAGTCAGTTGCTTTCCTGGAGGTTAGCATCAGCCATGATGATAGAATTAAAAATAAGATCTTAAAAAGGAGTATTAATAGAGAGTGAGTTTCCTTAAAATTGACAGAAGCGTTGAACTTGACAGAAAAAAATAACATATGTGCGTATTATATTTGACATAAAACTTCTTATCTCTATCTATAAAAGGCAGGATGTGTGTGTATTTGTGGAATGAATGCACGGCCGCAATTTTCGACGGATTTGCACCAAAATTTACACGCACATGCTCCAAGTTAGTGGGAAGGCCAAGACCGACTTCGCATTCCCCAACTCCCATCGATAGTGGAAATATTCGATTTTTTCATGCTTCTACGTCAGTTTTCATGTAGTTTGCGGCCATTTTGTACTGACCAGAGTGAGAGCCTATAGCTGGCTGCCACGAATAGGCAGGAAGATTCTATTGGCCAGCGTGAGAGCCAACAGCTGACTGAAACAAATGTTAACTAGCATGCAAAAAAAAATCGATAGCTGCATTTGTCACAAGTGGGAAAAATTTATTTTTTTTACTTCAATTGGCTCATTCGCTTGCTTAAACTCAACGTTGATTCTGATTCCGCAGAACTGGGTTGGTTGTGAAAAAGTATTTGTTGTTAACATTCTTTTTTCATTCGGTTTTTCCAGTTACGAGTCCTTTTTTTAAAGCTGATCGTTTTGTGTTCATTTTGTTTAGTTCTTTTTTCGTAACAGATTTAATGTTTAGTATAGAGCTTAAAAAAATTCGCAGTGTAGCGACATCAGCACGGAAAAGGGCACTCCTTTAAAGGCAAGAAAGGGCAAAAATATTTTAAGTCAAGTGACAGCGATTGCTGTATGAGACGTACGATTTTTGAATCAAGCACGGGCAACGCCGTGCCATGCTGCTAGTATAAATATATATAATACAGTGTAGTTGATGAGTCGTTTCCGAGTATGTCTCGCTGCCAGTGTGGCTCGTTAATCCCTGCTGCAAACACCTGCTCAGGAACATTTTGGTTTATTCAACACAAACAGAGCCAACCTGTGGTTTATATTAGAACTATTTTAGGCAGACATTAATTACAGTTTCTGGGAGAGGGCGAATAATCTGGTGTGATCACCAGTTTGAACGAGATCAGTATGCTCAGATCCTTGGTTGCGATGGATTGTGACATCATGCTAGCACAACAATTGACGGCTTCCAAGCAATTTAATAGCCCAAGTTTCACTTCCACAGTATGGTTTTCAGGCGATTCTACACAGCGTCGCACACCAGGATCACCTCCACCCAGGCCGATATTAACAAATAGTGAAATTCAAGCCCAAATTTTATGGATAGAACACTAGCGCTTTAACCACACGATTTCGCACCTCCCATATATATATATATATATATATATATATATATATATATATAGATATATATATACATACATATATATATATATATATATATATATATATATATATATATATATATGTAGATAGATAGATGTACAGGCTATGACGAGTGGACGGCGGGATTCTCGGAGGGTCCGTCTACGATATTCTGAAGTCGGGATGGTGAAGGGGTAACAAAAATCACGTAAGTGAAAAACCTTTTACTTTATTAATTCTATAAATACACGCGTGTGTATGTGTGTATGTGAGTGTGTGTGCTCGCACACACACATACAATATATATATATATATATATATATATATATATATATATACATATATATATATATATATTGATAATATATATATATTGATTATATATATATATATATATATATATATATATATTGATAAAAATATAGTTTTAAGGTGCGTTACATTTATGGGTAAAAGTGCTCAACAGGATAGAGAGTATGCAAATATGAAAGTGGTCACTTAAATCAACATCGAGCCATTTCAGGCAATGTGTGTTATGTTTTGACTCGGCTATTTATATATGCTGGTCAATAGTTCATCATGGTTAGCAAGGTCTAGTGTATTCTCCTAATGGTTATTCGGTCGGCGGTAACGTTTTTTGTTATTCTAGAGGCTATTGAGTAGAAATAGTTGTAAATCCAAATGCGTTTTTTTCAATTTTATAATGTTGTTAAAATAAAAATAATTATATCTATCTATCTATCTATCTATCTATCTATCTATCTATCTATCTATCTATCTATCTATCTATCTAAGGGGAAGAGGTAGTAGTAGTTACAACTAGAGAAAAGTGTGTATGTTAGAAAGAAGAGAGAAACCGCAAACGTTTTTGGTTGTAATGTGGATTTAAAAAAAAATACATTATGCTTTATTTTCCATAATATATATTACTTTTGAAAAAGATCTCTAAAAAATAAAAGCATTAAAAAACAGAACTTGTATCGGTTTTTCTTTTTATTTTAAACCTTAAAAATTTGCATGCAGACTTAAAATTTTTCTGCGCATTATATTTTTTCTTGTACGTTTTGCATTGCTAAGAGGTATTACTGACGCTGACACAAGTTCGTGAAATGTTTAAACAACCGTGACCTTGAGCAAATCATCCAAATTTAATATCCTATTAAAATCTTCCATATGCTACGCATGCGTGAGAATGTGCAGATAAAATGCATTCGATTTCCCAGCGAACTGATAAAGGCAAATCAAATTTTATAATTATTATATACTTCCTTACAAACTAAATAAAAAATAGTAATGATTTGAAATTTGAGATGATAAGAGTGGAATGCAGGAAGAGAATGTCAAGTTAATTCCAGTGGTGATTGACGTATTGGAATCAATTCCATTAAAACTGTGACTTCTTTACCAACTGGGGATACGATACCATTCAAAATCGCCTTTTTAGGCACTGCGTATATTTCGAAGAAAGTGTTATTTGTCTGAGGCCTTTGTTTTGATTTGACAGATAACTTAATGCACTTGACAATTCCAAAAACTTACACTGTGCGACAATAATAATAATAATTTCAAATCGCCCAGACATTATTGTCAAAGACAGAAAAAAATGTCTGCACACTGATTGACATAAGTATACCAAGTGAGAAAAACATATCTGCGAATGATTTTGAAAAACCATGCAAGTACAAAAACATGAAGATGGAATTAGAAAAAAAAAATGTAACGCTTAAAAGCTAAAACTGTTTCTCTTGTGGTTGGAGCTTTTGGTTTGATAAAGAAAGAAACTCAAGAACAAATAAACAAAATCCCTGGTGTTCAATCTCTCCAGGAAATTCAAAAAATAGTTCTAACAAGTACAGCACATATTCTGCAAAGAGCTTTGTCCATTTAAAGTTTTTGTTTGTTAATAGCTACCTTTTTGTTTAAGTGGAAACAACAAAATAATCACACCTTTCTCTTGCCCGAGGTCATTGGTTATGTTCCAGAATGTAATTATAAAATAAATGCAGGTCAAAAAGAATTTTTCATAATAATAATAATTCTTTAGGTATAGCTCGTGGCTTCTGATTGTAATTGATCAGAGGCTTTTAAATGTACAAGTTTTGTATCGGTGAATTAAGATTAGCTACAGTAAATATCATGTCCAGAACAACAGAGTTTTTTCAGTAGCCTGATCATAACCAGTTGAGCATGCTCTCTAGGGGCTGATGCACCTTGCATCTCTGTTCATGGGCGGAAGTAGTGGGGAGCAACATGATTGAATTTCTAGAGTTTTCTTTTATATATTTATATTTAAATGATGAGGTAATCTGGGAGTAAAATCTAGATATTTGGGAATACCCTCCCACTACAAATCGGAGACCGTCTAAATTAAGCTGACTGGGTTAGTCGACCTGAAGAAAGTATTTTCTAACCTGTAATGTTATACGTTGCTTTTATCTATACCTGTCATCATGTCACGCACTTTTGACATTAATACATGTATCCGGCGGATCTTTATCAAACTAGGTGTGATGATTGGTATATCGGGCTTCGTATATTAAGTACGTAGCATCAATTTGTAGGAGTTCTGCACTTTTACTCTTGATTAATAATAACAATAATAATAATAATAAAGTATAGTTCTCATGGCTTCTTATCTTAATTGATTGGAGGTTTGAAGATATGCATGTTTTGTTTTTGTTAGTTAAGATAAACTACAGTAAATATCCCGTCCAATATAACAGATTTGCTTGTCAGATGCCTGACCATAACCAGTTGGGAATGTCCCGGAGGGGTTGACGCACTGTACATATCTGTTCACGAGCGGGAGTAGTGTGGGAGTATCACGATTGAGTTTCGAGGGTCCTGTTTTTTTTTTCTTTTTTAAATTCGAAAGATGAGATAGACAAAGCAACTTGGGAGTCCATTCTGCATAGAAATATCCTTAATCGAAGACTCCAGAACGGACTGGGTTGCCCGACCTGAACGTATTTCTAACTTGGCCTCACCTGAAAGGTTATGCGCAGCATTTATCGAAACCTGTCATCATATCGCATGTATTTGGTTGCGATGCATGTGCCTGCATAGCCATATTTTATTATGGGTACATGTTGTTCTCGTGCCCAGTAATAATAATAATAATAATAATAATAATAATAATAATAATAATAATAATGGCGCATTAAGGAAACTCTTCACTATCTGAGGTACAATAGATTGAACGCAGTAAACAAAAAACTTCCTTTACTTAAAGTCGAAGATAAAAGAATTAGAAAAGGGTAACACCAAACAGCACATCAGCAAAATTGGCAAAAAGAAACAATAAAAGAGTAAAATATTAAAAAGAAATGAAAAAATATGACATTTAAACTTTCTTATCATTGTATTAGAGGTCGTTTAGGCGGGAAGTGCATACCTAAGAAAAAAACTCGAATTTTTATACAAAGAAAATCTTGTCAAAATCTTCGTGCTATTTTTTTCTACGTGACATGTTCATTCATCACGTGGATGAACATGGCTCTTCACAACTTCTTTTCCTTTGTAGTTCTTAGAAATGTTTTTCTTTTTACTATCTTTCCCATTCCCTGTTCTGCCATCCATTTACAAGGGCTTGTTAGTTAGGTTACTCAATATTTTTCTCTGTCTCTCGGGAATTTCCACAAGTGTCAAATTATCCAGATCGTCTTTCCCCATGATATGCCCTCGAAATTTCAATTGTCTTTTTCCTGATGTTATATAATTATCCTTTTTGTTTTTATTTTTTTTAGAACGTCCTCGTTGCTTCCATGTTCTCTCCGTGGTATTCACACTGTCCTATTGAGAGTCTTGACAAAGACTTCTTTGGACATTTTGGCTTGGCGCTACATAATCAAAATCAAAAAACTGTACCAGATGATAGAAACAACATCACTTGAGGACTTTCAGCAATAGTAATAACTAAAATGGATAGCATATATAACACAAAGATAAAAATGACATAATCGAGGTGTTGATATTCTACAATACCTATAAAAGATTGGGAAGGAAGCCCCCCGCCCCATCAACACTGGAAAGAGCGATAACAGCTACTGGACTTGAGAAGCCTATTTTCAAGAAGAATTATTTTAAGAAAAATGATTTTATAAATTTCAACCGAAACGTCGGTCAATGAATATCAAATGTTGCTAATATTAACATTGCCATTTTGTGGAAGCATATCTCTGTTTCCTCTTCATATGTGAGGGAACTGTCCAGCATTCACTACCATATAGGGGCGTTGATATTACATAGTAATTCAGCATTCTTATGTTTGTGTTTGTCACGATATTTTCCTGTTCCTTAATCTTATTATAATTCTGCTTATCCCTCAAATAGTTTCCTAGGTAGCACGTACACACGTTACACCCTGCCAATACCTCATAAACAATGGACTATTCCATTTTGATATCGTAGAAAGATGGAAAAGACATATCGGAGACGCTACTTGGATTCAGTTAAAGAAGGAAAGATAGAAGACGCGATATCACTCTCAGGTTTTAACGTCTGCTTCAATGAAATTGAAAAAGTTGTCAATTTAAAATCTATTCTTTTGTACCCCTTCTTAAAATAGAGACCATCATTCATATTTATGATTGCTATTGCAAGCATTTGTTAAAGTTGTTAAAATCAAATATATTTATGGAAATTTCTACGGATACTTTATTGTCGTAGAACACGCCATGAGCTTATTCAATCATTAACTTAAGAATTAAGATGTATAAGAAAATTAAACTAGGAAAACCATGAAATTTTCAGGGGTATTTCTAGTATTCACTCGTATCGAATTGGAGGTATTTGTAAAAAGAGATAGACGAAAAGGTTTTTGATCTATACACACACACACACACACTCTCTCTCTCTCTCTCTCTCTCTCTCTCTCTCTCTCTATATATATATATATATATATATATATATATCAGATGAGGTACCTTCACTAATTCGTGATACCTAAGGTTTAAAATGAATTTAAAAAAATGAAAAATCTTTCTTGAAGTTTTTATTTTAGTTTTAATTTCATGCTAATAGATTAAATTTTAAATTTTCAAGAAGCAAAATATATATATATCAGATGAGGTACCTTCACTAATTCGTGATACCTAAGGTTTAAAATGAATTTAAAAAAATGAAAAATCTTTCTTGAAGTTTTTATTTTAGTTTTAATTTCATGCTAATAGATTAAATTTTAAATTTTCAAGAAGCAAAATACTTTATAATTTATAATTATAAATAATTTAAATTGTTTGGAAGGATTTTTGAAATCAATAACATTCGCTGATTTTAGTGCTATTTTAGCCATCTATCATCGCAATGTAATTCTGTTTATTAAAAAATCTTTCAAAAATAATGCATATTTTTTTGAAACTTTATTTGAGAAATATTATCTGATTTAAAGTTTAATTAATCTGATTTGAAACAAATATTACTTATTTTAAGTTTAAAATATTGCAGAAATGTATATTTTAACACGGCGGTAGCTGCTTATTTTAGATGTTGACAGCTTGAATGACAGACGGAAGAAGGGAACATTGCGGCGGTGGGAAAATAAATGAAGCTGAGACGCCAGATCAGGACCGATAATATTACTGGTTCTTTGGATTTTATCAAGGTGCTCAAGGTAACTTTTGTAGGGGTCAGATTAGACTCAAATTGGATTATTCCTGTCATATCTGGACTGGAGCTGCTAAATCCTCACTTTCCAGTCTTGATAGAGTTCATCTTTTACGCGGTCTTGTGGGCGAGGAAAACTTATTCTGCCCCCTTGGAACTCTCGCCCACAGACGTAACGTCACAGGCCTTTCGCTACTCCAACGCTATTTCCATAGCAGATTTTCAGCTGAGCTCTATTTGTTAGTTCCATTAGTACAAACAGGTCTTACCATGCTATTTTCATGGAGTAGAATCCCCCATATTCCAATGTAAGGAGAAAAGTTTCCTTCGGACACCTTTTTTCTCCCCAAGAACTGTTACCTTGTCGAACAAACTCCAGCATGGATGCTTCCTTAAACACAACAATCATAACATTTTTAAGCCAAGGGCCAATCATTATCTATCCTCCTTATCCTCGTGATTTTCACTCCCTACCACCCCTCTTTCACTCATAGTGCATCTCGTTCATTAAAACCATTTTAACAATAACTTAAGTGGCTCCCGAGTTTTTCATTGGGTGAATATTGTATAAATATCAGCATAGTATACATATTTTCTAAGGTTATGTTCTTTTTTGTAGAAAGCGAAAAAAAACTTTAGAGTTAAGTGGGATAAAAGAAGACTCTATAGCGCTAGTTTTCTAAAAATGTGTTATATTCTGTGTTAAGGAAAACATGTAACACCAGGTGGATACTAGAAGAAAGGTTTATTGTACACAACCAGTACAATATGAAATACGGTACAGTTATATACACAGGTCAATCTAGTAGAGAGTGCCACTAATTGAAAGGTCGGACGCGCTTGCGCCTATCTCACACTCTTTTCTGAGTCTCTTGTAGACAGTTGACTTTATAAGTACTGACTACCTATAGTGTAATCATCTATGGGGGTGACTGGTTATTCCATTATATCAAAATGAAAACCTACTTTGAATAATTTCGAACTGTCTCCCTTCATACGCAATCATTTCATCCCAAAAGCTGGTCTGTATTTGCACATTATGTCGAATAACGTTTTAAAAAAACATGACAAGAGAAGTGGTGCTGAAAAGTTCTTGGCCCAAGAACGGATATAACCCCCCGCTCGGCAACCCCCCCCAAAAAAAAAACAAAAACCAAAAACCCCTCAAAAACAAAAAAAAACCCCTCAAAAACAAAAAACAAAAACCTCAAAAAATAAACAAGGGGAAAATATATGTATATGTTTGTATGTTGGTATAGTGTGAGTGTGAATATCCAAGTACAAGTGGGTGTTGAAAAGTTTCTGGCCGGACGAAGAAAGCATATATATATATATATATATATATATATATATATATATATATATATATATATATATATATGCTTTCTTGGTCCAGAGAGAAACTTTATATATATATATATATATATATATATATATATATATATATATATATATATATATATATATATATAAGTGAACATTGAAGTCAACACTCAGAGGCAACAGGCTGTTTCATGCTAGACGCAAAAGTCCTGACGATTGCGTCTCTAGCAAGGAACAGCCTATCGCCTCCGAGTGTTGACTTCAATGTTCACTTTAATATTTACATACGCACTATCTCCGATATTGAGCACTTTATCCTATAAATATAGCTCACCTTAAAACTATATTTCTTCATATATATATATATATATATATATATATATATATATATATATATATATATATATAAAGTCTGATATTTGGTAATTTGGTCGGATATTGTGAAGTGCCTCGTGCGAAAACTTTTCAGCAAACTTGAAAACAAGCACACACACACACACACACACACACACACACACACACACACACACACACACACACACACACACACACACAACCAGCCACAACATATGTATATGTTTGTAAATGTGTGTGGCGTGAGTGAATATGAAAGTACAAGTGGATCCTGGAAAGTTCTCGGACCGACACAATTCCCAAAATTTGAGTGTTATTTTGCCACTGTAGCCGGAATGGATTTTTTTATTTTGCAACGTGACAATTTTCACTATCCTATTATTGCTTATCGGCCTCTGAAGTCCAAATTAACAAAGTCCAGTTCCACATCCAATGTTGCAAATTCCTCCTTGTATTTAAAAGTGAATGTGGTGAGTAACGGTCTCTGATGTCTAAAAATTCTAAAAGCGTAAGCAAATGATCAATTTTTAAAAATGCCCGCACAAGGCAAGCCTAATATGCAAACACATTTACATAAATAATTGTGTGAATTTTATGACCTCCCTCCACCACAGTTCCAGAAAGGACATGTTTCGGCCTCTTCTCATTTCCCAACCATTGATTTCGGAAGCGTTTGGTAGCTGTCTCAATGAAAGGGAGATTCGGCCGCCCTCACTCAACGTCATACAGACTTGAGGTTGACCATTATCCATATCAGCGTTTCTCAACCATTTTACTCTTGAGTAATCCTTAAAATAAATTACATGTCTCAAGGAACCACTGGGCAAAAAAAAAAAAAAAATTATATACCATATCTTTCTCATTTTATTTTCATTATAGTTCACGTGGTAAATATTTTTGATAACTCTGGTTTAAGGAAAAATTAATACTTCTTTGTCAAATTTTTCGGTAAAGGTAAATAAAATTCACTGTTCGTTTATAATACTTCATCAGGATAGTTTTTATTCACACAAAAAAATTCCAAACTCAAACGTAAAAAATAAACATAAGTAAGCAATATCCTATACCTATAATATAAATGTAAACAGAACGAAAAACAGATAATTGCTGCATCAGTTTTTATCCGTTACTGGCAATGTTGAAAAGACATAAGGTAAATCAAGGCAAAATGTCCTGTGAACCAATAAATGAGTTTAGAAAATGAATCAATAACCAAGAATATATTGAGTGTTTAGTAATATTACGTATATGAAATTAAATAAGGCAAAAGTGCATTACCTTATCTCACCTGTTCTTGCGGAACCCTTGGGGGAACTTTTGCGAAACCTTAGGGTTCCGGGGAACTCCGGTTGAGAAACGCTTCTCTATACCCTCGCATCTTGTACCTACATGCGTCAATAAACATTGGCCATTCATTTTCTAATCAAGTCTTCGTTTTGTTTATTGCGACACGAAGTCAAGTACTAATCCTCCATAGCATAACATACTTAGGAAGCTTGAGTAAATGGATGGGGAAGCAATTTTTTTTTGGGGGGGGCGACAATAAAAATAAAAAATTATTAAGAGCTATAAAGGGCAAGAAATTGTGGAGACTGCCAACGTCCCGAATGGACACGATACATAGAAAAGGATAAAAAGGAAGAAATTTCTAGGCTACATAATAAGGTAAGAGGGCTTAGAAAATTTGATACTCACAGGACAGATTAAAGCGAGACAGAGGAAAACAACGCATAACCTACCTAGCGAGTTTGAGTAAATGGATGGAGGAACAAGATTTAGGAGAGATAACAAAAAGACAATCTTATTACTATTTAAACTCTGTGAACTTTGTATTTTGTGTGCTTGCCGGAAGTCATACATAGAGAGTGGGGAAAAGAAAGATGTAAATATATTATCGTGTAGGAAGTGGGGGTATGGAGCCGATTCTCTTACAAGAAAGTGTAAAACACACGAAAACCGGATATGCACAGCTGTCATCAAGGCTCACGCCACTCTCGCTTGTGAACGTCACGGACTCATGTTAAAAGCGACAACGCTGACAAACTTCAAAGAGACCGCTTCAGACTACGGTAACATCGTCCACAGTAAGAAACAAATTCTATCTCTTGTATCCTCTTTACTATAAACCACGCACACACGTGTTGACGTTTTTCACATAAACACACATATAACAATATTTTAATATTTCTCACATACACAAAGAAAAATTATATTTTATTTCAGAATTTTATTAACCCAAACAAAAAGACATTAATTTCCAATTTATGACCAATTGCTCGTTATATCAATGTTCATTTAATTGCAATTACGTTGTTTAATTTTATTCTTTCAATGAAAATTGTTTGATTATTCTAAACGGCCGAATTACGCGCAGCCCCGCAACAGTATTTTTCACTCACTTATGCTATAGAAAAAAAAAGGCTTCAGTTACAAGGGAGGTAACCAAAATAACTGCTGTTATTGAGTAGTGTCCCTTACCATTGAATACTTTATGAACACTGGGTGCTACTTCGTTCCTTAATTAATTGGTTAGTTAGTTAGTTAATTATTAGTTATTTATTTAATTAGCTACGCCCTGTCAATATCGCATAAAGTATGGACTATTCCATTTTGATCGTGAAGAAAGATAAAAAAAAGACATATCAGAGATGCTGTTTGGTTTCAGTGAAAGAAAGAATGAAAGAAAGAAAGAAAAAAGAGGAGGTTGTGGAATCTTCCACAACACAACCAGCCTCACCTCTTTTTAGGAAATGCACTCTTCCTATCTGATAAGCAAAATTCTACTTTCATACAATATAACAAGTATTCATTGGTCATTCACCTCCAATCTGGTTTGCTGATGGGTCAGTTCCGACCAATCAAACCGCCTGCACGCGACCAATCTGTTTTCCCGCTCATGTGCTGGGAGCCACTTGACCAGTATAAAAGCAAAAACACGTGTGAACTTTTTAGAGAGAGAAAGGATTAGTAATTTTCAATCTGGCTTGCTGATTGGTCAGTTCCGATCAATCAAACCGCCTGCACGCGACCAATCTGTTTTCCCGCTCATGTGCTGGGAGCCACTTGACCAGTATAAAAGCAAAAACACGTGTGAACTTTTTAGAGAGAGAAAGGATTAGTAATTTTCATTCATCTCTCTCGCACGTCTCAAGATGTAACCTTCGCCAACTTCCGTCTTAGTCATTGCTGACAAGACGTTTTTAAGACAATTACCAACATTCATGAACTCTGAAATCACTCCTGAACTTTTATCAACTTTAGAACTCACAATTCCAAACTTTATTCTTCTGAATTACAAGTTCAATATTACAGTAAAAGGTAAATTACTTCTTAAGAACTTTCTGTTTAAAAGACACTTAATATTAACAACTTTAATATCAACATTAACGAACGATTACAAGAAAGACATTCTGAAACCTAAAACATCATGCATATTTGCCAACATAACATATACCAAATATTCTGCTTGTACATTGTTTTGAATGTTTTATTAGTTTCTAATTAAATATGTCTTGTTCGTAATATGAACTCTGGTACAAATATTTCCAAATCAAAGGGACACGACTCTGTACTACCTTTTCTTTGCATGTTGTACACCAACCTAAATAAATCTAATTGTTACGTTTTAAAACAATTCAGTTGAATTTTGTATTTTATTTTGATGTTAGTGGAAATAGTTAATGGACACGCAACTTATTCTCAACAAATATTAACACATAATTAACCCATCCATTACAAGGTGATAACATTTTCAAGTGTTTAATATCTGCTTCAGTGAAATAGAAAACCTTTTTCTATAATATAATATAGTCACAGTGAGCTGTATATATATATATATATATATATATATATATATATATATATATATGATCGCAAAAGCGTGAAACCCAAAGTAACAAGCTCATATTCATACGACTGAATATGTTAGCTCTAACACTGATATTGAGCACTTCCCCATAAGTACTACGCATATAAAATAATATATATATATATATATATATATATATATATATATATATATATATATATATATATATTTGTTTAAACCTTATTTTTAAATGGATACTCATATTTGAGTAGATACTCTGTTTTATTTATTTATTAATCAGTATATTTATTTATTTATACCTATTGGCCTGAATAAATAAATATTTCTGTATATATATATATATATATATATATATATATATATATAATCCCCAGTACCCCTCGTCCGTGAGCATGTGTAGCCGCACCATCATTAATTTAGTCCGATGAAGTCCTGTCATACAATTTCCCCAATTTATAAAAAATCTTTCTATTTTTCAGGATAATCGGTTTCTCAAGTCCAGTAGCCGTTACAGATCACCCCAATATTGATGGCAACTTCCTTCCTAACTTTTTGTTTGAAGTAGTGTGGAATGTCAACATCTTATGTGATTATTTTCTCTTTGTGTTATCTATTTTATTTATTGCTGTTGTTGAAATTAACCAAGCAGTGTCTGTTCTATTATTTTTCTAGATTTCTTTGTGATTGTTTAGTGACAATCCGAAAAATTCGATGAAGTGTGGTTCCCTCTAAGACCCACATACTTCATTTGCTCGAAGTAATTTTTAACCTCTGACCTCGGAAAGCGGTTGTATACAGTTAATGGTTTAGATATTTCAGAACGATTTCGGCGTAATGTATGATATCCATATGAAATCTCGATCAGACGAGACTATTTAAGGACATAACTCGTGTTTTTAGTTTAATGTTTTGGTTTTGCAGTATCATGCGGTGGTAGGCGAAACTTCCCCTAGCGCAGCATATTCTGTGTTCAATTTTCCTTATCTGCTTGTGATATTCATACATTAGATGCAAGCATGTGTTTGAAATGGATTGAGAAGTTTTTAAAAGGAGATTTTGAAGTTTTTTTATCTTTAAAAACAACGCCCTGAGAGATCTCAAGGCTTGAGGTTTGACGAACTGATGGCACATTTGGAAGCGGTAAGTAAAACACAGACGCCTTGGCGTGGGGTAATGCTTAATGGGCCTAATCTGATTGAATTATCAGTCAGTTTGATCACCACTGAGTATCCTGTACGAAATATTATGCCTTAAAATCAACCAATCAACTACAAGTCTGACAAAGCAATAGCGTGTCTCATTAAGAATGAGATATATAGATTAGCGACAGTGTTTTGTGCTGGATTACAGTCATTCTTTGTCTTTGGTTTAGTCTTGTACAGGGCTAGAATTCTGGTGTGCTTCTTAATTATGAGATCAATAGTTAAAAGCCATTCCTTGCTCCGGTTAACAACATCATGTAGGTCATTTTAAATCAGCTGTCAGTTTGACCTTATCGAACCGATCAGACTTACTATTAAAACAGAAGTAAATAGTTGTGTCATCAGCATAGATACCGAATAGAGAACTGATACCATTAGTAAGGTCATTGATGAAAATTAGGAACAGCGTAGGTCCTGGAGAACGCCTGCATTAATGTAAAAAGATACAGAGGAGTGGTCGTTCAAGACGACTTTCATTTCACGATTTGAAAATGAAGACTGGGTCAATTCAAAAATGTGTCAAGAAATACCGTAACCTTTCAACTCGTGAAGAAAACAAATATGCCAAACCCTGCCAAATGTCTTCGAGATATCCAAAGCAACAGCCAGTTTCGCCATTCTTATCTAAAGTTTGATAGACTCTTTAGCAATAATCGTTATTACATCAGAAGTATGTGCTCGATTATAGTTGTTTTCTGTCAGACACATTAAATATTGTCTTAATCTGACACAGGACCATAATTCAACTGTGCCTCCGTAAGAAAGAGATCAATAGATACGCAATGATTTGTTGTATTAAATGTAGCTCTATGCTAGTATGGCAAAATAAAATGTATAAACAAATCAGAGGAGGGTGTGTCTATTTAATCATTCTCTACTGAAAAATAAAGGGAAACTGTTTTCGGGACATCTGGAACCGTTTGTAAGGAATGCATTGAAAGCATCAAAGCACATTTAACGAGAAAGATATATATGAAATATTGAAAATTTAAAGAGAACCAAAAGAGTTCATTTCCCAAACTTTTTATAGACAAAGAAAAGTAACTTTGTATGCATTTCTGGGTGTATCAAATTAGTCATTTTATTTCCCCTCTTCGAAATTATTACCACCCGACAGTGCCAGGTTAAATTCAGATGTTGAATATCGAAATACAGATCACCAAATACATACCATAGGAAGATATTTATTAAGCGTTGCTTGTTTTTGACTCACTGTGGCACCCAGTGAGGATCAAACTCATGAATCAGATTTTTTTGTTTTTTTTAATCATTTCACTCCGAGCAATGCAATAAAGCTATTAAGACGCAAGGGGTTACTGAGTGTTAGAGAATATCAGAAAATATACTATTAAGAATAGACGACAATAAAAGAACAAAAATTAAAAAGACAGTAGATAACGATTGACACTGCATTTTAACTTTTGAAGATCAATGTTGACAGGGAAGTAAGAAGCCGAAAAAGAGTTCCACAAGCCGGAAGTGCTGTAACAGTTAGGATAGAACTTACGGTTACATGTAGACATTTCAACTGTAAAATAATAAGACCTTACCGCCAATCTAGTACTGCGATTAAATTCATAAAGTCTCGGTAGCATAGAGAAAAGTAATATTTATTTTGATAATATAAAAATGTAGTTCGAGGTCAAAAGGTGGGGATAGGGAAAGACTGGTCTTCAAACTGTCTTATCTTAAATTTCGACATATTTAATGGTTATCACTAGAGACCAAACTTCTTCTTCTTCTTCTTCTTCTTCTTCTTCTTCTTCTTCTTCTTCTTCTTATTATTATTATTAAGTGAGAGAGCAGCATATCCACAAAGTGATTTACGTACAAATAAACGAAACCCAATATACCCATCATGACACTCAGTTTGATAAGAGTATACCAGGCACATGCATCACAGCCAAAATGCAAACGATATAGTGAGAGTTTTTGATAAAACCATGCATGTGGGGCTCGGGTAGAAATATTTCAAGTCGAGTTACCCTGTCTGCCCAGCCAATCTCCAATTAATGATTTTCCCAATTATTTAGATATGACACCCAAGTCTTTCGAACTTAAAAACAAACACCCAACCCTGATGCATCCACCCGTAAAAAGGGATGCACGGAGGCGGGGGGTCGCCAACTGGTTAAAATCAAGAAATCTATCGCAGCGTTTTCTACGTATTTGATAATAACAATCTCGTTTTTTTTTCTTCTGAATTGGGTGATTGAGCCGTTTGAATATTGCATACTCAATGGAATTTCCGTGTTTTGTTCTCAAAGACTGTGTATATACCATTGGTCTATCTGGTAAAAATGTAATAGTGCATAGTCCCAAGGGCTTCGGCTTCCCCGTTCAATCTTAGGTATTCATGTATTTCGTCCTTTCCTGGCAAATTAGCCATATTCAGCTATTATATAGTTCACAGTATTATACATTTCACAACACTGTCTGTATTTACTCACTATGGAGTTCCCTGTCTTTTCCGTTTTCCACACTGCCTACATTTATTCATTATGTGGTCCCTTGTCTCATCTCAGACAATTTATGTTGTATCCTTTCTTTTATCTTTCTTTTGCTCTATCTTTCCATAAAAAGAAGATATTTACTGCAAGGCAAGTTTTATGCCTTTCTATCCCTACCTAAGTTTCAATCTTTTATACAGTCTCTTGACATCCAGCCATCAAGTCCGTCCCTCCATGTTTTTCGATCGTCTTCATTACTTCCCCACTCTCTCTCTATATATATAAATGTATATATATTGTTATTTTTCCTTTCACCTGGTTTTCTTTTCGGCTTACTCTAGTTTTCTTACCCCCCCCCTTTTCATCCTTTCAGTTCTTCTTTCTCCTCTTCCTCTCTATTCTCAATTCCTTTTCGCTTAAAATTATTATGTGGATCACAAAGCGAATTGAATCTCATATAGTAATGTCGGAGGTTCGCGCAGATATTATTCTATTATATTCAAGGTCGGATTATGGCCTTTTTGTAGCCCCTAGGCTAATGAAATTATGCTCCCCACTCCTCAGACAGAGCCACTCTCTAAGCTCTCTGGAATATTTTTAATCGTGATGTACTTTAGCGACATTAACATAGCTTGAAGTAAACTCATTGTAAATTTCTTAAATAATCTAGAATAGCTATCTTTTGTTTGTCTATAATAATATTCTTTAATTTTATCATTATTTTACTATTCATTGCAAATCAAATTATCACATATTTCAACACAAGCGATGTAAAAAAAACAGATTTTTTATAACTAGCATTATAACAATAAAACAATCCAAATAAATATGAATTTGTCATATCATTATCATTTCAGTTTATGAAACTATTTACAAGTTATAACATCTAAAAAAATTAAACCACTGCCTTATAAAAATATTTCTGAGATTTAAACATTCTGAACTAAAATCAAATATATACTTGAAACACATCAGTTATATGCCATGCGTGATACACGCTGAGGCAATCATGTATTTTTCGATACATGACTGACAAGGCAGATTTTCTCCGCAGTAGGTTGCCATTTCTTTCTGCGGTAGACCAGTTGCCATCCAATGCTATGGAACCCGATCTGTCCTACTATTTACACACAGCTGAGGAGGGGGAGGGAGAAGAAGAGGATTCATACATTTCCCAAGGGTATTAGCACGTAAATGAATGTAATGGATTCGACTCGGCTCTCCGATTCCTCAATCCGAGCCATACACAAACTAAAACATTCTTTTCCCTGTTTTGCTTCCTGCAAAGTCAAATAAACATCAGTGCGTCTTATAGATATTGTTACAATGCTCGTATAAGCTCGTCGTTCTGGTTAATAATATTCCAAGGAAAACGCCGACACACAAGATTAGTGAAAAAAGGGCTTAATCACATGTATTAAGAATACTGTAGTAGCAAATACTGCAGTTAGTGCGGCAAAGTTTGCGACCCACTTTACGACTCCTGTTCCTATGAGCAGACGTTTCAATCATAGTGAATAGACGAGTCTATGTTCAATCATTAGTGTAGAGAAAGTCGCTCGTGTTTCTACACAACATATAGCGTTTCAGTTTATGGAACTATTTAGAAGTCATAACATCTAGAAAATTAAGATTATTGCTTTATAAAAGCTTGAGGGGCCCTAAACTGCAGCCTATATTTGCCTAAAGGTGTTACATAATACGAAGGCCAGGACCAGAATGGTCAGCGATTGCCCGGAGTGCCTCGCGAGCGTGGTATTTTGACAGTGATGGATTGCCTTTGTCTGGGTTTTGGATATAAGTCGAAAACGGCGCGAATTCAACAGAGTGTCGCAAGAATTCTGAAGCGTCGATATGCCTTCCACACCCAGGTTGCGAGACTGACTAAGACTGCCTGCCGAGGGACGCTGAGCCAACGTGCGACATGTGTTCCTGTGATGTAATTCCTTTTAAAATCTAAGCTGCCACCACTCACTCCGAATAAAACAAATAAGAAAAAGATATGTTCCTTTGAATGCTAGATAGTAATATTAGCAGTTTCTTTATAAGGAAACATTCACTAGTCATTGACCGAGCATCCAGTTGGTTGAAATTTATACAACCTTTCTATTAAAAGAATTTTTCAGGAAAATAAATTTCTCAAGTACAGTAGCTGTTACCGCTCTTTTCAGTAATGATAGAAGTTTCCTTCCTTGCTTTTTGTTGGTAGTGGTGTGGAACGTCAGTATCATGATTATTTAATTATTTTCTCTTTGGTTTATATGTGCTATTCATTTTATTTGTTGCCGCTGTTGAAATTCCTCCAGTGATCCATTTTTTTTTATCTGGTACAGTTCGTTGTTTGTGATTCTGTAACGCCAGTCCATGAGTTTTGAAAAAGAAAGGTTCTCGCACTTCACTTGCTCGAAGCCATTTTTAATCATCCATCTGAGAAAGCGTTTGTATGCAGTTTAAATATTTCTGAACGGGTTTGGCGCCATGAATAGCACCGAGAAATTTTCAATCTGGGACTGGTAAATATTCATTTTTTTTCTTAATACTTCCTGTTAAAATTGGAAGGTCATATGTACCTGTGGATCTTAATGAGTTCGGCCCACTCTGAATCTCCTTAATATTTAATAAGAGGATTAATATTTCATACATTTTAACCGGACATTTTCAAATTTTCAATAGCCGGAAATGTCAGTTGATATTTCGTTGTTTGTCGCAATGGACTTAAAACACATCTGCCATTAAGTGATTCCCTCTCCCTCACTATATATATATATATATATATATATATATATATATATATATATATATATAGAGAGAGAGAGAGAGAGAGAGAGAGAGAGCGTGTCTGTCAAAAAATGTATACACACTTCAGGAAAGGAAAAATTTGTATTGCGACACTAAATTTATTCAGACATCACGAGATTAATACAAGAAAACAAGTAAACTGGTGGCCTTTAGTTTATAGACATTTATTTGTACGGCGAATTACTTGTTGGACAACGTATCTAGTGTGATTGCTGCACATTCATTTTCAATTTCTTGTCTAAGGGCCGTCGAATTTCTGGGATGAACAACATCCTTTAGGACTTGTTGATGCTACAGCCACGAGGATAATGCCATCTATCGAGAAAATGCTACAGTAAACAGTGTTATGAAGTCTTGATAAAACTAGGAACGACAAATTTTTCCTTTCCTGAAGTGTGTATACATTTTGTGGCGGACTCTGTATGTACATGTATTGAACAATAAAAAATATTAAAAAATTAAAATTTTCATAGACACTGGGTTGTGTATTAATATTTTTTCGTTTAATTATTTCAATTAGAAACCTCGACTAGTTTCGGCCATCATCAGGAGAAAAAAAATCTGCTTGTTAGTAGCAGTGAACTACAGGAATGAATGACTTGAAGAAAATGAACTTTATCTGTAGTTTTCATTTGTTTTTTTAAAAAATCTTTTGATGTTTTATCATAAATTTTGGTCAGACCTTGTGTTGATCAAACTGCCTCTTTTAAGTTGCATTTTAATATAGAGGCTGGATAGATTCATGCTGCTCTGAATTTCTTTGGTTATTTTGGTAGTTTTATTGGTTCCTGGGAAGGGGATGTTAAGTGTGTGGTATCATTTAGTTCTTCCGGGAATGAGTGAGTACGATGTGTGTATATTAGTATGGTGTGTATATAAATGTGAGGTGTCAACACCTCTGCAAGCATGTCTGTCCTGCGTGGTTGAGAAATGTGCGTAGGGCATGATTTGCGGGGTTATATATTAATTCTATCTATGTTGTTAAATTTGTGATTAAGCCCGTCTGGATGTAGTTTTTTGAGGCGAAGAATCCATCTATCTCCATGGTTTTCTAAATTTTTTCTAATATTATCTGCTCTGAACTTTTCTATTTTCTCAATTATAGTGAATTTGGCATAGCTTTTAAAATCGTGCTTATATATATATATATATATATATATATATATATATATATATATACAAGTATAGGATTGGTGTATACAGAATAAATCCCAATAACCAAAAATACTATTCTTAAAAGAGTACTCAATACAGAGTAGAGCAAATTTAATTTAGTCGCGAATCATAACATAAAAATGTTATAAAATCATTACAAAAATAGCTATTTTGTTTCAACACTTCTGGTGTCTTATCAAGTGATGGTGTTGAATATAGAATAAAAAACTTTTTTGTTTTTTATTTTACATTCAACATAGCTATTTTTGTAGTGATTTTATAACATATTTATGTTATAATTTTCGAATAAATTATATATATATATATATATATATATATATATATATATATATATATATATATATATGAAAATATATAGAAAATAGGAAAGAACTGGTTAGGTAAATAATCCAAAGTATTTTTGTTATTATTTTTAAAAAATAGTGCTCGATACAAAAGTAGAACATAAATATAATTATTTATTTAAAAATATGATTCCGCTACATAAGAGTTCTCATGTTTCAAAACAAGAGCCGAAAACTTCAATATAATTATTTGAATTAAATTGAATTAAAGTAAGCTCTGTTCCATCTTCAAGCGAAATTTTTTTTGGAATAACTTATTTCTGAAATTTACGTGTTTTAATAGCAGATTCATTATTGAAATCAAAATTTCCATGGTAACGGCCAGCGCGATTGTTCATATAAAGAGGGGCGCTGGGTGTTAATAATTTGTATCAGTATAGAGTTACATTCATAGGTGTCAAGTCAGGGTAAGGTTGGGGTGTCTAAATTTAAAACGGAAGATGATTTCGTCTAGTCTGGTTTACGTGTCTATGGAGATTTATTTATTTTTTTATTTTATTTTTTCTGAAACGGTTTTGTGTATATAAAAAAACTGCCGTAACATTTGTTTTTTGACGACTTCATAAAGGGTTATCTTTTTTGTAGGGTATTTAAGCTATTTATTAGGACTATGGATTTTAGAAAAAATTATATGCTAATTATTCAATGCAAAGATTTGATGATGTCGGGAAAACCGTTAACTCATGTCTATTGTTTAATAGATTTTTATTATTTAGAAACTTAATAATGTGTAGTTTCTCATATAGGCATAAAGGGCATGGGTCATTCCAAGTTTTACAAGTTCTAGTTTTGTTTATAATTTTCCATTTTACTTTTGGTATTTTATTCATTTCCTTCAAATGCCAAAAATATTTAGATAGAGGTGTCTGATTTCTTTTATTTATATTGTTGAAAGAGCACTTATGCTGCCTTCATTTGGCTTTAAATTCATTCTTCGTAGACCCAATGTATATCATATTAGTATTAGGACTCTCAGTGGATGAGATAGTACATTGGTATACCACAGATTTGATGCAGCATTTATTTTCTAATGGGCAGTCTTCTGGGTTTCTACAATCACATAATTTTTCACTGTTTTTGTCTAATTTAAGTGTAGGGTTTTTATTAATACTATTCAGGCATGGGGATTTGTTCAGGATTTTATTATTGTGTTTTTTTTATTATACTTTCTAGATTTCCAGTGCAGCTGTAACTCAATTTTAGGGTGTTCTTATTAAATATATTACTAAGCCTACTATTGGTAGGGAAGTGTTTTTCAATTAAAGCTAGGAATTTCTGTCCTAGTTTAATACTAACCATTTGGTTGAACGGAGGGCTATACCAAGTGATTTTTCTTTTCCTGTTTTTTTTTTTCTTCTGGTTAGTGCAATCGTTTCTATAATTAATGTTTGCATTTTTGTATCCACTATTTTATATATATATATATATATATATTAAAGAGAAAAGAGAAGCCACAAATGTTTTTGTTCAAATGTGTAACTTTTAATAATTTAAAAAAAAAATATATTTTACTTTATACTTTATGGTAGAGAAAATGTTCCTTTGCTTAAAGGGTAATACACCAATAAGGATTGGCCAGAGAAAAATGTAAGTAAGGAAAAATATGGAAAAATATGTATAATATATATTTTTAAAAAATTAAATAAATAAATTAAAAAATCTAGATTAAAAACAAAAGCATTTTTGAGGCTTCTCGTTTCTCTTTAAAATATACACATTTCTCTCGTTGGAACAGCTTTAATTTCCCCCTTATATATATATATATATATATATATATATATATATATATATATATATATATATATATATATATATATATATAGCCAGGAAAGGTTGCACATCATAGGTGTTAATTAATTAATCAAGTTTAAAATGTCAAATTTATTTTGATATTTTCTTATTTTGACGAATTAAGATGGAACTTAAAGAAAGAATAAAATATGAATGCAGTTAAATGACAGAGGAAACTTTCCGACGTATCAATGAATCATGCAGGCACAGATTTGAAATGTGTTTTGAAAAGAAACAGAAGTACGTTTTAAACAGCACATATAACAATTAAATAACTACTAAAAATATTTTCATGTGTAACTGTACATTTAATAAATGATTCAAACGGTGCGGTACTTTTTCCTCACACTATATATATATATATATATATATCTTCTTAGATTCTTAGAGTGTATCTGTAGAGTAGACAAAATAACTAAAAAGAGACAAGAGGAAAAACTATTCTTAACCGATTTAAGAATTTTTTAAAATGAATATTGTTTAGATTCTGATTAGATTGTTATGGTATGAGATGCAAGATTCGGCTAAGAATAGTTTTTTTCCCTTTCTCGCTTTTTATTCATATATATATATATATATATATATATATATATATATATATATATATATATATATATATATATATTTACACACTAGCAGCATGGCCCGGCGTTGCCTTTGCTTGATTCAAAAATCGTACGAATCATACAGCAATCGCTATCACATGACTTAAAATATTTTTGCCCTTCCTTGCCTTTAAAGAGTGCCCTTTGCCGTGCTGATGTTGCTACATGCCTTACTTCTTGCCTATCTCACACTGCGAATTTTTTCGAAGCTCTATACTAAACATTAAATCTGTTACGAAAAAAGAACTAAACAAAATGAACACAAAATGATCAGCTTTAAAAAAGGACTCGTAACTGGAAAAACCGAATGAAAAAAGAATGTTAACAACAAATACTTTTTCACACCCAACCCAGTTCTGCGAAATCAGAATCAACGTTGAGTTTAAGCAAGGGAATGAGCCAATTGGAGTAAAGTGCCATGAAGATTTAAAATTTCCCCACTTGTGACGAATGCAGCTATCGATTTTTTTTGCATGCTAGCATGCTAGTTAACATTCGTATCAGTCGGCTGTTGGCTCTCACGCTGGCCAATAGAATCTTCCTGCCTATTCGTGGCAGCCAGCTATAGGCTCTCACTCTGGCCAGTAGAAAATCGCTCAAACTACATGAAAACTGCCGTAGAAGCATGAAAAAATCGATTATTTCCACTATCGATGGGTATTGGTAAATGCAAAGTCGGTCTTGGCCTTCCCGCTATCTTGGAGCATGTGCATGTAAATTTTGGTACAAATCCGTCGAAAATTGCGGCCGTGCATTCGTTACACACACACACACACACATTCACACACACATCCTGCCTTTTATAGATAAAGATATGCAGGAAGACGAAAGGCTCTTTTGCCCTTTTAAACTTTTCTTTGGACATATTACAGCGGTTGTTTATAGAAGGAAGAAAAGAACGAACAAAAAAAAAAAAATATAATCGTGATTCTATAAGGGTTATTTTTATCTTTAAATTTATTTTTATTTTGTACTTTTCCTATCTGAAGTATCTTTTTTCTTTTCTGCATAGTACACCTGGTTTATACAGCACTTGCTGATTGAATTCCATTTCGAGGCCGCGATATGTAATCTGAAGACGTTGGTAAGGTTAAATGTTGTTGTTGCTTCCGAGAATATCTTTTGTACACACCCACGGCTTTTTGGTCTGGAACAGGTATGCTTGATCAAATATGTCTTCCCGTAAACGCATGCGCACGAAGACATACGATTATGCAGGAGCATATTTTCGTTCAGATATGGTTGCATATATATATATATATATATATATATATATATATATATATATTAAAGAATGGATCAAGAAGTTCGTATACTATTAGGTTGGTGCAAAAATAATGACGTAATAATGTCTTTTTTGGCGTATTTTTAAGGTCAAAAAACGACATTATTACGTCATTATTTTTGCACCAACCTAATAGCAATGTTATGAGATGAGTTTTGAGCTGAAAGTTTCAATTTAAAATGTTTAATCAACGTGAAAATTAATCGTTGAATTAATGTAGAATGGTTGGTTTAAGTGCATTGTCACATTATTGTGGAAATATATTTGTGGTGTGAAATATATATCTTTCTTAATCATTAAGCTGAAGTCTTATTGATTCGCTCACGTGCACACGCACACACACACACACACACACACGCGCGCATATATATATATATATATATATGTCATTTGCAGACAATACTGTTTCGCTGTATCACAGCTCCTCAGTGCGACTAGACATCCGGATCGAAACCCAACCGATTAGTCAGAGTTTTTACCACTGAGCTATCTTCATTCGACAGAGAGAAACAACTAAATCTAGCGTATTGTTTTTGTGAATGTAAACAAATGCCAATCAGCCGGAGTGCCCCCATTCATTTTACTGAAGAGCTTTGCATTAACGCAGGTGGGTGTTGTTTATAGAATTAGCTTATCACTCAACAGTGCTCAATTGAAATATATTTTCAAGAATATATATATGAGTGTGCGTGTGTGTACGTGATGTAATTTTGTAATCTGCCGTGTAATTTGCTGTGAAGAATAAACTCCAGTACCAGTGTATCTACATTTGGTGAATAACGGTGAATAGCCGTTTCCTTATAAGGAAACATTCTGCATTCATTGACCTAGCATCTTGTACTACTGTCTCTTGAAATTTCTAAAATCTTTCTCTTAAAACAAGTTTTCAGAAAAATAAGCTTCTCGTGTTCAGTAGCTGTTATCGCTCTTTCCGTCAGAATAATTACAAGTGTTCTTTAAACTGTTAATCTTTCTATATAGATTATATAGATGAGGAGGGTTGTAGAATTCTAATGAAATATAGGTGTCGATGAGTGAATGTTGGAGAATCTCCTCATAGATGAAGAAGAGATTTGAGGCAATAGAAATATGGTTCTAGAGAAGGATACTGAGAATACCATGAACTAAATATGTGAGCAATGAGGAAGTTTAAGAGAAAATGGAAAGAAAATGGACGCTTATACTTAACACCAGAAAAAGACAGTTGAAATTTCTAGGGCGCATAATGAGAAAAGAGAGCTTAGAAAATTTGATACGCACAGGACAGATTGAAGTTAGCAGAAACAGAAGAGAAAGGCGTCCAACCAACCTAACGAGTTTGTGTAGGGGGTTGGCAGAACAGGGATTGGAAGAGGTAGCAAAAAGACAACTTTAGTAAAAGCTACACATGTAGGAAATTGTGGAGAGCCATAATCACCCACATGCTGAAGAAAAACGACACAGAGAAGAAGAAACGAGTTCTCACTGATTGCTCCTTAACTTCTGCCTTGTGCCACATCTAAGGTCCGCTTAGTAAATCACTATAGACACACACACAATAGAACTTCCACGCGGTGAAATAGATAGTTTGTCTCGCCAAATTAATTACGACAGAGTAGTGATTTCGATCATTATTGGGTGCTCAGCACTTGTGGCCTTGTACCACATCTAAGCTATGCTTAGACCCAGGACTACACACACACACACACACACACACACACACACACACACACACACACACACACACACAAGAGCATATTTTGTATTTCCCTCCGATTTCTCGACTAATTATGAAACCAAAGTTGTGGTTAATAACACAGCCATCCCTCATAAATCCAGCTGTGAGAGAAGCACTCTGTATAAAACATCTGGTACACAGTATTAATCCCACTTTATTTAACAACGGAAATTATGTGCTAAAGTTTTTTTTTTAATTAGTAGGATGCCAACTCGAATTCTAGCCATGTTCTTTTCGCGGGGCTCGGAATAAACGCTACTACCATTCAATTGTCATCAAATAACTACATCTCAACAGACAACGGTGAAAAGAAGTTAACAACAATAAACAACAAACCCCTTGAAAATGACTAAAGAAGAGACCGAAAACGCTTGGGCTAATTGACATTACGAATACTTTTTGCACTCCCTTGCCCGCTCCAAACGGAAAAAAGTTAAGAATATTAGAAAAACTCAATAAACATTCATCAAAATTTCATTCTTGGTCATATTCAACAAACCATGTTTGAAAGAAAGGTTACTGCCCATATATATATATATATATATATATATATATATATATATATATATATATATATATATATGCATTCATTGAAAACGGCCGACAAGGAAGATTTAAGAAATGTTAATATTTAGGCAACAATAATTTTCCCAACTACATTATTGATAAGTAAAAAAAATTATTCTTAAAAAAAATACAACAGCAACATATTTTATTGCAACCAGATGCACGATAATTATAAGCAGGATGAATTTGCTATTAGGAAAAATCATTAAACACCATATTTCTGCTGTAACTCCTGGAAACATATAAAGTTCTATATATATATATATATATATATATATATATATATATATATATTATAGAAAATGGAAGACTGCAAACCTTGTCGTCACCAACCGAAATAATCCCACCAAATCTGAACTAGCGGTGACCAATATAGTGTACCAATTTCAATGCCCATAAAAGACTGTGTTACTTGTCAAATATCAATTACCTATATCAGATACACCACTACCTCCTTAAGTAGACGTCTTACATGACACCTTTTGAAGCAGAGTGCAGTTAATAAACATTTATTAACTCATAATTTACAAGAATCTTTAAGGAAAATTCTAGTCAATAATACAAAGATTCTTTTCAAATCACATAGTCGTAGACAACTCATTATTAGGGAAACATTGCTGATTAAATACCATTCTTTCGATCTCAATCTTGCACTATTTAGGAGTGGAAGGTTTTCTAAAAATAGAAGTGATGCCCAGATCAACCGGCCACGCAGTGCACGTGACCACCAAAAAAAGCATATCACCTAATAGCATGTACTCCACACAGCTAAACTATGTAAAAGTCAACATACAGAATTTCTCCATCTCAAAGCAACATCCTTGATATTGGCTAGAGAACTAGCCGAAAGCACTCGGAACAGTTATAACTATGGACAGTTTCTATATTCTTTAAACTCTGAAAAACGGAAAAATGTTAAAATGCTGGAAAAACTCAATAAAAGATTAATTAAATCTTCTTTGTCGGTCGTATTCAATGAAAGATATCTGAAAGAAAGGTTGATAACCAACCACACACACACACACATATATATATATAATATCGCACATTGAATACTGGTGTTAATAAAACAGTGCTCTATGTAAAATAACAGAGCTATATTACATATATATATTATAAATATACATTTTTCCTCACCGGTAGCACGACTCCGAGTTTCATGCACAAGCCAATCATCAGGTGCTGAGTTAAGAGTCGTGCTACTGGTGAGGAAAAATGCATATTTATTATATATGTATATATATATATATATATATATATATATATAATTAATAATTAATTAACAAATCGGAGACTTCAGAAAGCCATGGTAATATTTTATATTTCGCGAGACCGATAAAATTCAATTTCGCTTCGTCAGACCTTGCGGTCTCTCTCTCTCTCTCTCTCTCTCTCTCTCTCTATATATATATATATATATATATATATATATATATATATATATATATATATATATATATATATATATATATATATATATATATCAAGAGAGCGAGCGCGCGCGCCTTAGCTTAGTTGCGTTTTGTTCCAAGTCTGGGACATCCAGAAAGCTTTGAACTTACCAGTTCAAAATAATAATGTAAATATAAACACTTCCTCCTACGCACTCCGAAATATCTTCCCACCCCGTCCACACTTACCAAACGCCTGCACCCTCAATTCTCTTTCTGCTGTAGCAGAACTTCATAACCATTTTATGGCGATTCCAGAAAGCGAAGCTTCCTCTCTGAAGTCGCTCTTTTATTTTCTTCCAAATGTGTCCCGATTCCATCTTTGTCATTGTAGAAAGCAGGCGATAAGAGCGACGACATGTCGAAATTAATTTTGTCTTTATTTTTGTGGATTATTTTCACCAGCCAAATCTCAGGTAAGATGATATTTTTTTTTAACAAGAAACATTTAAAGTTTATAAAGATATATTTTTTTTCTCGCTGAAGCAAGTTTTACTTCAATAATCTGTTACTATTTTTGCGTTGAATGAAAAGGATTTACTTTTCGCGTATGCTATTTACAGATTAAAACTACCAGATGTAGAAGTTTATCAAATAAACCCTATTCTTTCTTTAATGTTCTAATGAAACTAAGTTGGATTTAGTTATGCAATTGCTGGAGTCAAATGCCGGAAAATATAACGCTGTTGGTTATAACATTAATAATTAAATGTTGTATAAATTTTTATTTATCTTTTTACGTAATTAAAGGAAATTTCAAAATTGACTATAGGTAAAAAAAAAAAAAAAAAAAAATACCGAAAATATGGAACTACTTAATACCAATCAGAGTTTGAATGTAATTAGTATCATTTTTATTAAAAATGGTAGCTAAGTGTTGGATAGTATTTTTATTTCTTTAAGATTTAACTGCTGCACAAAATTGGACCCACTTGTGCATGTACAAAAAACAAAAGATAGTTTAGCAACGTTATGAAAAGTATTTTCACTTTTCGCAATAGTAATTAAATATTATTGTAAATGTTTTTTGTTTTGTTTTTATCTAATACAAAAAATATCACGAATTTTAAAGTTAAGAAATACAGTGTAACCCGGATATAAGAGATTTTCTCTGGTCCCAAATTAGAGCCATACTTACCCAAACAAAATGGACCAAACCCGGATATAAGAGAACCCCGGATGTAAGAGACTTTTTTCTCCGATCCCGACAACTCTCTTATATCCGGGTTACACTGTATTATTAAATGTTAAATTTAATATGCACGAGTTCATTTTTCTACAGTGGTGCTATTTTTTTCATTTTGGCCGTTAAATTAAATGTTGAGAAATGAAATAACATTCTGTCGGTATTTCAACACTGCCTTTATTTCATAGACGCAGTTTTAACCTCTTCCAACTTCATTAACAGGGGGACAAATATTTCTTCTCGCCAACTCTACTTTCCTATTCTTTTTTTAACGCCATTTTTGTCCTGCTATCTTATTGCATTGAGTGAATCCTGATGGTTATCAAGCACGTTCATTATTACTATTTTTTTTTTTTACTTCAACTAAATATAATTATCCCAATATGGCGAAAAAGAAAATGTGCTTCCGTTAAAAAAAAAAGAAAGAAACTTCTGTATAATCTGACATCTTATATTTGTTATTTTAGTCATAAAATCTATAAATTTATTTCTTTTACTGCCCTTTCCAATTAACCATTTTTATTAAGAGAAAAACACTATTTGAACTTACCACAGATTTGTTCGCGTGCGAGCTCTGCTTTGAAAAAATAAAAGGGAGCGTTCTTGATCGGTTCACCAGTGAGGTTGGGAGTGGGTAAATTTTAAAATCCTTCAAATAATGCATTTGCAGGTCCCGGATGCATCGTGCCAAATGCTGACCGGTCGCCTTTCGATTACTTTACCTAGCCTCATATACCGAGCTAGGATAACATTGTACAGTGAACATGCACATAATTACATTGTTTTAAAATGCCTTTATGAGGATAAAAACTGGCATATAGAGGAAATAAATTTGTGCATGTTTAGACTTTTCTTTGCTATGCCCGTTCAGGAAGTGGGTAATTATGGCTCCCCACAAATTACTGTTTTTTGTAGCTCTCAATAAGTTTTGATACATATTTTGAGTATTTTTCTTCTCATGACCAATCTTATCCCGGAGGTAAGTTCAACTCTCTCTCATGTTTTTTTTTGCCTTTCAGTATAAAATAAAATTTAAGCAATTTTTCAAATCCTGCATCTTATTTCTTCCTATAAATAAACGTTAAATAAACGTTATATCTGGCGAATACACATATTTGAGTAGATATTTTTTGCAGTGGATTTAAATTTTTTTCCATTAAAATTGCAATACAGGTTTGATTTCTGTCGAGTGGCACACTTTCTATCTCTAGGCTGGTAAACATTAATTTCCCTGTTTGCAAAACAGGGAAGTCAATTTAAGCAGCTGCACCCACAATATACAACGTTTGTACTAGGAGGCAGGATGCTGACGGTAACACCAATCAGATCAGTGACAAACTTTATATTAGTATTATATATATATATATATGTGTGTGTGTGTGTGCAAAAGTAGGTATACAGTATTACGATAGTGGTTCTAAAATTCATTTAATTCATTTTTATTTTTGTAATTTTTTACATTTAGAAAGACTCGTGAAAATTTTCACGGATTTCCTATTTAAATTTTCTGATGAATCTTAATTCTTAACTGAGTTAATGACTGAATAAGCTCATGGCGAGTTCTACGACAGTAAAATGTCCGTAGAAATTCTTCCTATAGCATCGTTAAATATTTGAGCTTAACAACTTTAACAAAATATTGCAATAACAATCATAAATATGAATGCTGGTCGTTATTTTAAGAAACATTTAAAATTGACAGCTTTCATTTCACTGAAACAGACGTTAAACACTTCTATCTTTCCTTTATTTCTTTCATTTTCTCACCGAAACAAAGTAATGTCTTCTTTCCACGCAATCAAAACAGAATAGTACATTATTTATGGGTTATTGACAGGAGATGTTAAACACTTTTATCTTTTATTTTCCTTTCTAGCCAAATCCCCTGTTTATAGACACTTCTATTTTGAAAATAATTCAGCAGACGATGTTATTTAATGTACGGTAATTGGACTTTTGGCAATTGCCTGCTCGGTTTCCATCGTTTGTTACTGTGCGTCTGAAAAATGGCACATTTATCACGCTCTTTTGGCTGAGATCATAGCGTAGTATCTGTTCTTATCTGCTTAAATCTGATTCGCTCCACTTTTATCTTCCCTTCATTTCATTTTCTAACTGAAACCAAATGTCTTTTTCAGTTTGAACATTTGAGGGATTGATATGTTTATATAATTGATACGATACATTTTGTGCGTACGTTTTGTTTGTCGTTATTTTATACCTACTTTTACATATCTATATGATAATAATAAAATTAGTAAATTCAGTATTCGAAAACGGACACTTAACTCGCCGCTACATAGTCCCCAGAATTACTGATTAAAAGCAACTCCCCTTGGGAGACCTACTTATCGGTGTAAAATATACAAAAATATCTACGCCATCATTACCAATCGGCCTGTTGATGTAAGCCTACTCATACCAAACCATAATATATTCTGGAATATTTTTACACTGTTGCTGTTAGTTTTATAGCGGCTACTGGAGGTAACTTATGGCCTTTTATAGAGACCTGGTTGGAGCAATTCGATGTGGTGTAATGTTTAGCAAGCTTGCTAGATCTATTACGTCTGAATAGCGAGTTCGATCCTCACTGGGTACTCCACACTTTCGGCTCTGTGCCAGATCTAAGCTACGCTTAGAAAATCATTTGGGCACCTAGGCGTGGTGTAATGGTTAGCAAGCTTGTTTCGCTAAATTATGACTGAGAAGTGAGTTCGATCCTCACAGGGTATCCCACAATATCCCTTGTGCTACATCTGAGCTACGCTATAGAGACATGGTTTCCCTTGAACCAGTATTATTAAATTGTCCACCTATCTTAAAGTGTGATACTTGTAGCCTTCTATGTAAAACTCTAACTCTCTGGCGTCCTGGGTAAGACGATAAACTACATCTGCGTCCTGGGTATGACGATAAACTACGTCAAACAACAAGGTCTCAGATAATGTTTTCGAAACTATAATGTTGCCAGCTATACCTTTTGCATCCTGGGTATGACGATAAACTACGTTCAACAACAAGGCTTCAGATAATGTTTTCGGAAAAATAATGTTGTCAGCTATACGTTTTTTGGAATGAATAATGTTGCCAGCTATACATTTTTTGGAATACGGTGGTGGCGTGGGTGGTTTGCTACAATGTAAGTAGCATGGCAGGTTCTAGCCGTGAAGGTTAGGACTAGTGGCACCAAAGAATTTAGTTCGTGCGAGCACTTTCCGTGGTGGTAGCGATAGAGCAGTGAGAGGTTCGCCACATCCCGCATGAGAGAGAGTGGTGGGAAGGTGGAAAATAATTCGTCACCCACAACTTGACGGAGACTGTTTTGAACTCTATCGAGACTGGAGAGTGAGGACTGATCAGCTCCTGTCTAAATATGACAACAGTACTCAATTCTCGGCCTGATCTGCCTCTTGTAAAGGTAACAGATAGTCGGGTACTTTCTGTAGTGGTACAGGGAGCTGACCATCTTTCCTGCATCTTAAGCGTGCGAATGGTTATATACATAACGATATTTGTGTGCGTATCATTTTCATATCGCTATATATGACTATATAATTATATATGACTATATAATTAATCGCGATATTAAGTTCGTGAGAGGAAAACAAAAAGATAAGCAAAGCAGTGTTACGGAAACAATATTAGATTGAGTTGTAAATAATTCCAGTTTTTGTTTCTAAATTTTAATTCTTCAAAATATAAAGTAAAACTATATTTTATTAATTTATATACTCACCATTATTTGCGATGGCTTGTGGCCACTTTTCAGTCAGATCTTCGATACCTTTTCAGTAAAATTCCGCAGGTTTTGATGTGAAAGTTTTCAACGAACTCTTTAATCTGGTTTATCATTTGAAAATGTTTTTCCATCGAAAAAAAAAACCTTTTGTATCGATTGATGCCAGTTTAATGATAAAAGTACGTTGGCTTTAAGAAAGCTTTATTCAACTGATGATACAAGGTTCGCGTCTAGTGCCCTTTTATAGTCCCAGTAAACAGAAATAGCTCTCTCAAAGAGACGAGTAACAAAACAAGAGGTGACCATTCTTGATTATTCATAACAGCCAGATCAAGGGAATATGGCGGGTAGGGTAGAACAGAACCGCCGAGTTCCAATTTTTTTTTCTTGTGTTACTTGTGCAGTAAATGACCTTTCGTTTTCATGGAGGAGAACATATTTTTTGTTTTCATGGGGAAGAACAGTGCGCCCTTCGATCAAACTTCTATGGACACGTTGCAGCTACTGGGCGTATAAATATGCATTTAAACTTTCATTTCGTTTTAAGAACTCTAAATAAATAATCCCCTGACGATTACAGAACACGCACCGCATCACCTTTCTTCCATGGAGCTCAGCTGTTGGGGCGTTTGTGGGGATTATCCTTATCAATGCACTGCATTTGTGTTGAACGCTTGTATGCAACGCATTTTTCCTCAGCTGTTAGGATATATTTAAGGAATGGTTAGTCAGAATGATGCGTACATCATTACAATCAGTTCACAAAAACGAATTACGTTTCAATGAAGTAGACTAAACTTAACTGTATATTTGTTCGGCTTGGTTTTTACGCGTAGTTTAAAATAGAAGCATTTTTTTTATAGAACTGTTCGTCACGATTAATTTTTATCTAATCAAGTTTTTTTCCCTCTTATTTTCAGCGGAATGCATGCATTCAGGTGACCTCTACTTGGTAAGTGAAATATTTGGTATCTTTTTTTACGTACTATTTTCTTTTTTGATTTATTTACAAAATTTTGACTTTATACAATTAACTTTGCGCAGGTTTGAAAGAATTAAAATTCTTTTAAAATCAGAAAAGCTAATAAACTTTTTTCTATTAAAAAAAAAAACACCCAGTTTCAAATATGAAAGTTTTATTTCTCAGTAAAATCTTTCAAATCATTTGTAATTAAATGAGTTTACTCATTAAATGAGAACAAAAAAACCCCCAAAAAACAAATTTTAATCATCATTATTTAACATTTTATTTAAATAGTACTGAACTGTTATGCAATATCAGACCTCCTATATGGCAGTCAATACTGGACGATCTCCTCACAGATTAAGAGACTTTAAACAACAGAAATATGGCTCTACAGAAGAAAGCTGAGGATGAACTGAACATGTGAGCAACGACGGAGTTCTAGAAACAATGGCAACAAAAAAAACATACCATCAAAAAGAGACATTTGAAATTTCTAAGGTACATAATGACGAGAGCCGGCCTGGAAAATATGATGCGCACAGGATCGATATCAAGAGGGACAGATGAAGACAACGCATATCCTACCTAATGATCTTGAGTAAATAGATATCTGAACAAGGTTTAGGAGAGATAACAAAGACAAAATTTATTAAGAGATACAAAGGTCTGGAAATTGTGGAGAGCCATGATCGCTAACGTCCTGAAGGGACATGGAACATAGAAGCAGAAGAAAATCGAGCTTGAGTAAATGGATGGTGGAACAAGGTTTAGGAGAGATAACAAAAAGACAAAATTTATTAAGAGCTACAAAGGGTAGGAAATTGTGGAGAGTCATGATGGTCTACGTCTTGGAGGGGCTCAGCACAGAATTTTTTCCCCAGTTACTCATTGCCAGGGTGGGTGTGAAGCGTCCCTTCAGGACGTTGACAATCATGGCTCTCAATAATTTCCTGTTCTTTGTAGTTCTTAATAAAGAACGGTACCATTTCAGAATTATTGAATAATTTTCGGATAATTCTCGCATTATCAGTTGAGGATTTCTTTTGATTCCAGTCTTCAGACGTCCGGTATCTTATGGCTTTCTGTTTCTCTTGTAGAGCGGGTATAATTTTCCACCGTTCTTTGGCCAAGTGCGACGGAACGTCAGCACTAAAAAAATTTAATCCGATCTTCATTCATTGAAGAGTGTTCGAAAATCTTTATCTTTTGAATAGTTTTCGTGTTGAGTGTCAAGCTAAACTATGCCTATTTGCTGTAAAGGCGACTGTTATGACTGTCAACAGAGTAACCCTACGGGTGAGTGTTCACGCCGTAATGTGTCCACGCCCGCTTACATCAGTGTAGCGCAATTAATCTCTAAAATATTAAAAAATATCTCTATATTTTCCCGGACAGACCACATATTTACATCGTATTCTACCGTTCGAGAAACTGAATCTCAAAGTTGCCCTATCGTCAGATATCTTAAAATGTTTCTTTATTAACATGCCACGATGTTGGAAGAGTTAAAAAAAAAAAAAGAAAGAAAAACACTTAATCGTCTTAGAGAATACTTTTTTTTTTTTCTAAATCCATTCTCGGATTAATGTTTTCCGCTGAATTGAAAAGATTATATTGAATAAATTGCTAGGTCTGCTGCTAGGAAAATGAGTTCCCTGTGTCGTGCTAGACAATTTTTCTCTCCAGAATTGATCGCTCGTATTTATATCTACCATTTGTCTTTGCTTTGAATATTGCTGCCACATCTGTTCTGGTGCTCCTGCTATATATGTATAGATTCTTCATAAAGCCCAAAGCATCTGCAATGTAATTGGTCCTGACCTGGTATCTCGGTTTCAGTCACTTTCTGTAATGTAGCTTCCCTGTGCCTTTTCCGTAAATACTTTCATAGTTAATTTTTTTTAACTTTCCTCAAAATGTACATATGGGGATTAGAACTTCATTGAGACTCTGAGGTATTATGACAGCTGTAGTAAGAATGGTAAGTAATAATGTGTTCTTGTGTAAGGAATACTGTGGTATGTTTGGATCAGTGATTATGGCTTTAATTATAAGACAGATGAAGACTAGTCTTCTCTAACCCCCCTTTTGGTCTTGTGCTATATTTTTATATAAAACAAAATAAATATCATTTTCCTCTATGGTAACTAGAATTTATGAATTTAAGCGCTATACTAGACTGGCGGAAAAGTCTCATTTTACAGTTAAAATAGCTAGATTTAACAGCAGGTTCTATGCAAACAGTTTCTTCTCTCGCAAGTCTTGTTTGTGGAATACACCTCCCGGCTTCTTGCTTCACAGTAAACTTTGATCTTCAAAAGATTTAAATGTTTATCGTTATCTTTGGTCCTTTTAATTCTTGTTCTTTTATTGTTTTCTCTCTTTAATAGTATTTTTCTCCTTCTCTAAGACTCCATATCTAGTTGTATCTTAGGGGCGTTATTGCCTCGCTTGGGGTAAAATGATTAAAAAGAAAACTACTTTACCTGCTCAATTTCAGTCCAACTTTACAAGAGCGAGTAATTTCAGTTAATTTTTTCGTTTGTATCATGACTCTTTAGACGGTCATTCTACAACCGTTCGTAAACAATTTAGATTGGAAAGAAAGTCTCGATGCAAGCTTATGCTATAACTGATAACCGTCTTTCTGGAAAGCCTATTTTTTGCATGACAGTTTCATGAATGTTAGAACAAGAAAACCTATCTGCTGCAGAAGCTCCACTCGAACCCTATCGTTTTCATTCCTTATTTTCCCTGATCGCCAAATTTGCTACTACTCTTTGTTTACATACATGAGTAGCATTTGAAGTAATCATCGTCATCATCATCAATTCCATGTGTGGTCGAAAGAGAACTCGAAAGCTGGAGAGGTATCCATTCATGCATAATGTCTTGGGCAAGAAGACCTGATGGAGCCCATTCCCCTCTAGCCCAAACCATAGCCAATGTCCACCAACTTAAGGCTCTGCCTTGGTTGTAGGAACGTGGCCATTGATTCCATATCATGTGGGGACCCACTGTCCTGTCCATTAACTTCAATCTAGGAAGACTTCGGCACTGGCTGCTGCATACAGAGCTATGGAGCCTATTGTTCATCCAGCCTTTGATAAGTCTTGTTTTTAATCCTGTTAGGTGCCATCTCTTCACAGGATAAAAACCTGGTGAGCGAACCGGTTTAGTTCCCGATGACCCGACCATGTGGCTATTAATACTAGGTTATATGTTACCAGTAGTGATCTTCTATATATTATAGTACGTCTAATTTATTAGACAAAACATGGATAATTAATTACAAGTTATATTTATTTCTTTATTTCAGTTGCTTTTAACGCAACCCGATTTGATACTTAATTTTAACAGCAGTCTAAGATAGTGAAATCCTAGTAAGAAATCACTAATTTGATTACAAATTTAGCATTAAATCTTTGACACGTATATCTCGTCAATGAAACGTTTATTGCTTCCCTGATGTTAAATTTTGGCTTGATGACTTCTCAAGATTTTTTATTTTATTTTAATAGAGTTCACCCAAAGCAAGGCAGTAAACCTACCGAGATGCAAGAGTTACCGGGTGTGGAAGATTTAAAAATAGGAACATTGCTAAGGAACGAGAACAGAGTATTTATAGAAAAGTCGAAGGGAGGCAACCGCGACAAATAACTAAAACATTAAACAATGGAGACTAGTTTCGTTTCTACGATATATCATGATGGATATTGGTTAAAGGTGGCGGTAGATTAGGTCTTTATTCTATTCAGAAAGTAAACCTAAGATTGCAGTTTTCTGATTTTTATAATGACATGTCCCTTCAGGACGGAGACTATCATGGCTCGCCAAAAATTTCTTTCCTTTACCTGTGAATTGTCATGGCTTTTTGAGAAAGACAGTGGAATGTTTTTTTCGTTGTCTTTTCTACGATTTGGGATTGTTTTCTTCTCTCAGAATGGTTAATGCTTAAGCCTGGTTTAATCTGCTATTTAAACCATAGCTGGGGAAGAGATGGATTCGCGCCTTCCTCGGGGAACAGTGGGAAGTGAAAGCAATATCAGGTCGGAATTTAAATTTTGTTTACCTATGTAACTTTCTGTCCCGATAACCGCTACACGACACGCACATCTGAGAATGGCGTTATCATTGGACAGTTTGAGCTAACCGGATCAGTTGTTGTTTTAATTCAATCAACCTCTACAGTGATGAGACTTGGCAACTCATTGGTACACTATCACTGTCCGTTTTAGGTAAATGGAATCCTTACAGAACTGTCAGTGTAATAGAACAGTTGATTAATTAGCGTCCCGATCTATCTTTGAATATTAAAAAAAAAAAAAAAAAAAAAACCGTTTCGGATTATTCCCAGGAATATGGTAAGGCGTGCATAGCCATCAGATTTACCTTGTTCCTAAGAGTACAGAACATTACTACATCAATTACTGTTTTATTTTGCGGACTCTAAAATTATGGTACATGCTCTTACGAATATTACAGTGAATTTTCCGCGTCAACATTCAAAATTCTAGTTTTTCATTCCGACACAAACTTCAGACACCAGCGAGAAGTAGGCCATATGAGATTACGAAGATTATGTTTCATTAGTTATCCAAGTGGGGAGAATTTTTTTGGAAAATGAGTAATTCTATATTGCATTTATCCGAGCCCGAATATCGGCTTTCGTTGCGAAGAAACCAGTAACTGGGCTAACCAGTAAATCCGAAGAGAAACTGGTAAGTAATATAGCGACTTACTAAGCGTAGCTTAGATGTGGCACAAGGCCAAATGCATGGAGCACCCAGTGAGAATCGAACTCGCTACTCAGTCGTAATTGAACCAGCAAGACAACCGTGCTAACCATTACACCACATCGAGGTATCCTAAATGATTTTAAGCGTCGTTTATATGTGGCAGAAGGCCGAAAGTATGGAGCACCTAGTAAAGATCGAACTCATGAGTTTTTCTAGCGAGACAAGCTTGCTAACTAATACATCACGTCAAAGTGTCCAGCTAGTAAGTAATATAACTTTAAAAAAATATGTAGTACTGCAAACAGTTGTACGATTGCTAAAATTCTTGAAGAATGCTATTTCGTTAGCTAAATTTGGACTTCTTTTTATTTTTTGAAGGAAGATAAGGATGTGGAGTTCGTTCTTTTATAGGTCTTTTTTTTTGTTTGCTTTTTCTTGGACATTAGCCATTTGGCGCTTATCAGGCGGATCATATTTTATATTTACTCAGCTTAGGTCCGTAAGGCAGAAAGCGGAATTAAATCTAGGAAAATTGTTAACGCCAATCTTCCAGTTTGGGAGGGTCTTGCTTGCATTCGAATTCCTTGCAACGGTAAGAATGACCTACTTAGATCACCTATCA
Source organism: Acanthosepion lycidas (assembly GCA_963932145.1). Classification (NCBI taxonomy): domain Eukaryota; kingdom Metazoa; phylum Mollusca; class Cephalopoda; order Sepiida; family Sepiidae; genus Acanthosepion; species Acanthosepion lycidas. The sequence goes on from OZ010606.1 coordinate 38,637,798, forward strand.
AGCAGAATTTTCTTTTCTTTATCTTTGATATTTACTAAATTTGGTTTGGTACGGCACAGTCATGTCGAAAGAAATAAGAATAGCTAGCCTACCTAGAAAATCTGCATTTGAAATTCCAGCTATTGTCTGGGCTTGACCACCGACATCTGATCCCGGGAGAAATGCACCGTTCTTTCACCTGGAAAACGGCTTTGTTTTATTCGGGATTAGATGAGTTGAACAGAATATCCAATGGTATGGGGATGGGGTAGGAAGATTGTATTGAAATAATCCTGATGGCTTTTAAAACCACCATTCAAAACTAGATTTTAACTCTGAATGAAATATAAGACAACATATGGTAAGTGGTGATTTGCCAACATATCTCAATTCATCATCTATTCTGTTTATGATTCTTTTATAGCCCTATGTATGCAAACATTATTTTTTTGCCTATAAAATAACACTTATTTTAATATATATAAAAGACTTTTAGTAAAAGCTACTCTAGAAATCCTGTTATTATTAGAACTTTTATCCACATACGTATAATGGACCTGCGAAATCCGGTTTCAGTTATATAGTAGAGAAAGAGGGAAGTTTTTAATGTTTGTTTTTCGTATGCTTGTTGTATTTTGCAGCATTTTTTTCTGTACCTAATTTTATTTCAGTATTTTTGAATTTGTAAGTATATATTTTGGCTTGTAACCATCTTTTTACTAGCATGAACAGTCGCTGACCAAAATTAGGACTGAACAGATAAATATCTTGTATAATTTTCACCAAAATAAAGTTCAAATGCTTGTTTGAAGAACACCAAAGACGAATATGGATATACAGAAGCCCAGGAGGAGAAACGAAAAACCAAATCGACTACATAACTATCAACAAGCGATCGTGGAATGCAGTTGTACACTGAAAATTTTACCAAATGCCGACTGTAGAAGCAAACCCCGACCCCCAGTTGTATGTAAATTTAGAACGAAACTACGGAAATTGAAGAGGCTGTACCCAAATTGCAATACGACAGACTTGAACGACCCGAATCTGAAGGAGAAATATAGGGACAGTGTGAAAAGCAGGTATGAGGGATAAAATGAAAATGGAAACTCGGAAGAAGGACACGCTAAAAGAAGCTTTAGTAACATCAGTAAACCAGATCATCCCAAAGGAAAATCGATGAAGAAAAACAGACGAGATTCTCGACATGATGAAAAAGAGACAAAACAATGCCAAGATACAGAAGAGAATATAGACCACTACACAAAGAAATGAGGAACTAATGAAGACTAAAGAGGAATGACTCAACGAAAAATGTTCAGAAATAGAAAGAATTAGTATCACAGATAAAGCAGATATGCATAAAAAAATAAGAGAAGTAATAAGACAAGACCTGCTCATTAACAGGATGCATAAAATCCAAAGACGGAACGATGATATTAAAGAAAGAACAAAATACTTCAGAGATGGTAGGAATATGTAAGAACTCTTCCACGTAGAAAGAATCGGCAGTATTGACGGAGTGGAAATATTAAAAACTGAAGTGGAATCTTCACTGGTCAAATTGAACAGAAACAAAGCCGCAGGGCCAGGCGGAATTGTAATAGAGATCTTGGCAGCCATAGAAGATTTCGTCATAGACAAAATTACAGAAATAATAAATGAAATTCACAACAGTGACGATATACCTAAGTAGATCTATTTTCATAGCACTGCTTAAGAAACCAGTAGCAAACGAATGTGAACTACATCGGTCAATCAGCCTAATGAGCCATATGACAAAACTTATCCGAATTCTGATGAAAAATAGAGCAGGCAGTAGAATCAGACCGGGACTAGAACAGGTCAGGTTCGTTAAAGAAACTGAAACAAGTAACACGATACTTAAGCTCAGAATGTTATCAGAAAGAGCAATACAAATGCAGTAGGATGTGTACTTGTGTTTTATAGATTACGCAAACGCTTTCGATAAAGTACGCTACAAAGGTCTGCTATAACTCTTCGGCAACCTTGATATATTTGGGAAGGATATTAGGATCAAGAATATATACTGGCGGCAAACCGCCTGCATACGGATAGAGAATGGGTTCACCAGATATGCAAAAATAGAAAGAGGTGTAAGAGAAGGATGTGTCTTCTCACCGGACTTATTCAGCCTATATAGCGAGGCATTTCTGAGAGAATTAGATGTCCCACCAGAATTCATTATTGGCGATCTTAACAACATAAGATATGCAGACGACAGTACTGATAGCAGACACTGAAAGAAAACTACAAAAGATAGTGAAGGAAAGCGAGAAGGACTAAACATAATCTGCAAGAAGACAGAATGCATGGTTGTTAATAAAAGGATGAGCCCCAAAATTCAAATTATACATCGGAGATACCAAAATCAAACTAATACAAAAATTTAGATATCTGGGAAATATTCTAACAGCGGATGGAATGTTTGACACTGATACCTAAAGACGTATTCCAAAAGCTGAGACAAAATCTTCGTTAGAAACAAAGAGTACTGAGCTGTAACATGATATTTGTCCTCTGAAATGGCAGTAAATGCTGCACAATCTCGTCAAAGACGAAGAGACTTGAAGCAACAGAAATGTGGTTCTACAGAAGGATGCTAGAGAAAATGGAAACAAAAGGGAAACTTTCTCAGCAAGAGACAGCTGAAATTTCTGGACCACATAACGAGCAAGGAAAACCTGGAAAATCTAATACTCACAGGAAAAGTCGAGCGACAGATGGGAAGCGGAGTATAGCATACTTGATGAGCATGAATAAATGGAAGGCGGGACAGGGTCTAGGAGAAATAACGAAAATACAAAGGACAGGAAATTGTGGAGAGCCATGATCGCCTACGTCCTGAGTGGACACGGCACATAAAGAACAACCGGTCATCAGGCAAAATATTGTCAGTTGTGTATGGGGGAGGGAGAAAGAAGAGATAACGGGAACTAATATTAGAGGAAGAAAGACTTAAATTCTACTTGATCTCTATACTTCTAACATCTCTGTATAAATTCCAGAATTTAGACAATTTCCTTCTCTTTCATTTGCAGTAGCTCCCTTGTGTCTTAGTGTCGTTATCGCCTTGCTTGGAGTGAATTGATTATAAAAAAATATATGCGGAACAATGGTCAAAAGCTAATTGTATATGCCAAACAAACCACGAATTGTTCCCTTTAAGTTTTCTGCTTAAGAAGGGCAGACAAAACATATGTTGTATTTGATACAAATATTTTAATACAGTTTATTATAATTGATTTTTTTTTCTTATTTTTTGATAATCTTGTAGTGAACAAAACATCTAGAGTTAAAATCCAAATGTTAAGCACTGGCTTATTGATTTTATAAGAAATTTAAAAACTTTGCTTAACACACACGCAAAAGCGACTCCAAAACAAAACTCGTAAAATTTCACCCCTTGATGCAAAATGTTTTTCGGCCAATAAAAAAAAAACTAGGAAACATTTCAAAATAAAATTCAAATAATCTTCCATTCTCAGAAACAAATTCTTTCACGGACCTTTTCGCGAGCCGACGCAAAAATTTGTTCATCGTCCAATGAAAAGGCCTGAATCATATCCAGGAGTGAATTCCCAAATGACTTTTTCAAGCCCCCAAAACAAAAGACAGGCAAGTTCGCTGGTCACCATAGAGGAGAAGACGAGCGTATTAACACGTCCCTTGAAAAACGTCAAGTGAGCGTTAATATTATCTCTACCCTTCTCCCTCACCTCTTTTATACTTGATAAACTAAAGGAACATTTAAGACTGAGCGCTTACTTCAAAGACATTCCTACCCCTCGATAACGCTCATACATACATACATACATACATACAAACATACGTTCCTGCCTATGTACACATAAACTCATTCTTGCAAGGACTACTACAAACATTTTGACGACCTTGTATCAACAAAAGTACATTAATTTTATTTGTAAAAACCCCAAATTGATTTATATGTATATAAATTTGTTGTTTACTTTACAATTTGATTTTCTTGTTTTATACTCCTCTTATGGTGGGCTGTCTAACTGACAAAGCCAAATCAAACTAACCTGTTTCAACACACATACACTTCACTATAACTGATAACCCACTATAATCTCTTGTGCGTAATTTATAAATTAAACTAAATATATGGAAAGAACACACACCACAAATATGGCTCCGTACCATCCGCTGGGTGTCTTGGAACTTCCCTTATGGATAATGGTAATATTATTCGTTTCCTTGTATGGAAATATTCAGCATTCATTGACCGAGCAGCCAGTACTACTGTCTGTTGAAGTTTCTAAAGTCTTCCTCTTGAAACTATTTTTCAGGAAAATAAGTTTCTGAAGTTCAGTATTGATTGGGGTTTCCTTCCTAACCTTTTGTTTGAAGCAGTGTGGAATGTCAACATCTTGATTATGTCATTATTTTCTCTTTGTATTACACGAGCTATTTGTTTTAGTTGTTTTCCCCAAAACTGTTTATTTTGTTTTTTTAAGAGTTTTTTTTTTTTTAAAGGGCTTCTTAGTCAAGTTGAGGATTTTTCAGCACTGTCGTTTATGTTGTATATACGCATAATTAATTTTATTAGTATTTTTTATATTATTTCAATTTTTCGCAATTCTGTCATTTCCATGATTGTTGTCAGACAGTGTGAATCCCGGAAAAAAAAGTAGGCTTTTGGCGAGATTCGAACTTTCTTGTTTTTTTTTTGGGGGGGGGGGGTTGCCTTACTGATCAGACTTCAAAGGTTATCAGTCGCCATTCAAAGCTCAACATATAAATTATTTTTCCGAAAGCCTCATATAAATTCTTAATGTATGTTCGTGGTATTTCTGTAGTTTCTGGCGGGTGCGGTAAGCATCAACAGGAATATTAGGTAAGTATTGGGATGACTTGCCATAATTTCTGTAAACAAAAGCAATAAATACCAAGTATTGAGTTAACATTCCTTCTTTCAATTGGTTTGTTGCTATTTTTCATCTCTGCTTTTTTTTTAACATTTTCGTATGACTTTCTTTCGCTTATTTCGGCCACTACATTGCTTTAGGGCTTTCTTTCGCTTATTTCGGCCACTACATTGCTCTAGGGCTTTCTTTCGCTTATTTCGGCCACTACATTGCTCTAGGGCTTTCTTTCGCTTATTTCGGCCACTACATTGCTCTAGGGCTTTCTTTCGCTTATTTCGGCCACTACATTGCTCTAGGGCTTTCTTTCGCTTATTTCGGCCACTACATTGCTCTAGGGCTTTCTTTCGCTTATTTCGGCCACTACATTGCTCTAGGGCTTTCTTTCGCTTATTTCGGCCACTACATTGCTCTAGGGCTTTCTTTCGCTTACTGCTTTATGAGAATACCAAGTTCTGAAAGCTTGGATATGCTGATGGTTTTAGGGTTAATGGTTCAGAATTGTTAATCAGTGCAGAATTCCAGTTCCATTTGAGTTCGTTATATCCACTTACGGCAAATATCATTGGGAAGAGTATGAATCTACCTCTTTTCTCCCTCACATATAGGTTAATTTGTATCATTATGTCAAAAGAAATTCTGAAAATTTAAAAATATTTTCTGGCTTAAATAATCTCCAAAGCGTTGATAGCTGTGGATAACGAATAAATCGTATATGGTTGCAGTTATTGCGACACTCTCCACGCATATTTAATTTTGGGTCTGGATACGTTCTGCGTTGTTTTTCTCTATTTTGCGAGTATCAAATTTTCCAAGACCTCTTTCCTCATTAAGTTCCTAAGAAATTTCAACTCTCTCTTCCTTATGTTAAGAAGTGTCCTTTGTGTTTCCATTTTTATCTAAAACTTCGTCATTGCTCACATAATCGTTCCATGGTATTCACATCATCTTTCTGTAGAACCACATTGCTGTTGCTTCAAATTTCTTTATCTGTGAGGAGAATTTCCATCATTCACTGCCATATAGAAGGACTGATATTACGTAAGATTTTAGTACTCTTTGATTCTAACGAATTTTTTTTTGTTTTATAATATTTTTCTTAGTTTTTGTAATGCTTCTTTCGCTATCCCAATGCGTCTTCGGATTTCGGTTTCGCATTTCCCGTCCTCTGTTAAAACAGTTGCCAGACATTTAAATTGTTGTACTTGTTTGATTTTCTTCGTGTCTCCAATTTGTAATTTGCATGTTGGGCTGTTCCTTTTGCTGACAACCATACATTTCGTCTTCTTGGGCACAGTGTAATGGTTAACAAGTTTGTCTCGCTAGCACAATTACGAATGAGTAGTGAATTCGATCCTCACTGGGTGCCCCATACTTTCAGCATTGTGCCACATCTAAGCTACGCTTGGAAAATCGCTACATTTCGTCTTCTTGCAAGTGATGTTTAGCCCGAGATTTACCTTAAACTCCCACCCCACCCGGAGTCAGGTTGTAACACAAGGTCGGTTTTTAACGTCGGGGCCCGAGTGTTTCGAGTGCTTGGACTCGGGCCGTTGGTCTAAGCTGGTCATAGCCGGTCATACTACCGCCATGTAACAGATGTCACGCAACAGTGTGTGGTGGGTGGGGAGCAAGGGGGAAGAGAAAGCTTCCGGCACAGAACAGATACTACAACTGCAGCATCCATCTCGACGGGAAAGAAACCCACTTCTCCTCTGCCAATCCCTCCAACAGAATCCGGGAGGAAAGCCTACAATTGATGTTTAGCCCTTTCCTTCACTACCCTCCGTAGGAGTTCTTGTAGTTTCCTTTCTGTGTCTACTATCAACACTGTGTCATCTGTATATCTTACGTTAAGATTGTGGCCGCCAATAATGAATCCTGGTAGGACTTCTAATTCTATCAAAAATAACCTCACTGTTTAGGTTGAATAAGTCTGGTGAGAAGACGCATCCTTGTCTTAGACCCTTTCTATTTCTGATAATTTTACTGAACTCATTTCTATCTTTCCCATATATGTTGAAGTTAACTAGTAATTCCAACAGTTCGTTGTGACGTACTTTATGAAATGCTTTTGCGGAATTTAAAAAACACTGGTACACATTTGTATTTCTCTTTCTGATATCATTCTGAGCATAATTATAACATTTCTTGTTCGAGTATCTTAAACGAATCCGCACTGTTCTTGTCCTATTTCCGGTTTGCGTGTTCTTTTCGTTAGAATTCGGGTGATAAGTGTTGTTATATGGCTCATTAGGTTCATTGACAGATAGAATTCATATTCGTTTGCACCCGGCTTCTTCTATGAAAATGGGTCTATTTAGTCCTTCCGGTATCTCACCACTGTTGTATATTTCATTTATTATGTCTGTAATCTTGTCTATGCCGAAATCATCTAAGGCTGCCAGCATATCTATTACAGTTTCATATGGCGCTGTTGTTGATACTAATACGTTGCTCTAATTTCTGTTAGTGGAAGAAAATTTTAATTTACTAAGTTTATTTCAGTCTGGCACAAAGTAAATCAAGCAGTGCTTATATCAGAATTTCAAAGATGAGTTATCAATATTTACAGTATTTACATTTGGATTAATGTCCTAATCTTTATTACCCCAAAGCTTTGGCCGTTGTGTTCTTCGGCTTTCTTCAGATCTGTCTGTCTGAGCCCAATCCCTTGGCTGAACTGTACAGATTTAGGCTCGATGAAAACTGAGAGCAAAGTATTAGGTTGGTGCAAAAATAATGACGTAATAATGTCGTTTTTTGACGTTAAAAATACGTCAAAAAACGACATTATTACGTCATTATTTTTGCACCAACCTAATAAAATACGAATCAGACGTTGTCGTGGAGAATAGAAAGAGGAAAAAAAAATCTCATCCCGTAGATTAAATAAAAGGTTAATTCGAAATTCTCTAACGGTTAGTCGTATCGATAGAAGGATGATGCACACAACGACCGAACCCTTGTGTTAATAACAGCAAATTAAGTTACTAATATAGTTTTTCAAGGGGAGTATAAAAATGTTTTTTTTATTTTACTTCATTTTGTGAACCATTAAGCTGATTTTTTTTTGATTGTTTTAAAAAAATTTTTTTAAGGCAAGCAAGCATTCTATTCTGGGAATGCCGACACAACAAAATCTTTTTATCCGCCATTTTATGTTCATTTGACTGTATTTTTTTTTCTTTTTTTTTTTTTTTTTAACTAAACTGAACTTAGTATTCAACTCGTGAAAAAAGTATTTTTTTTCAAAATTCAGGTTGCATTTATGGAAACACCAATTACACGGACATTACTTTCTTCGTTCTTTGTACTGATATCAAAAATTGAAATGATGATAAATTCAAAGTATTTTTTTTTTTTTAAGCCTTGCTTTGCAACTTCCTTGATAGGTCGCTGTAACTTAGTCAAATATTGGGATTTTGCCAAATATTTCATAGATTTCAGGAAGAGATAAAAGTTGTCTGGTACTTCAGGTAAACACGTACTTTTTCTCCCCTCCCCCATAATCATACGTGTGTCTGGAAAGTATCCAGCTATTTAACGCTATAACTGCTGTATTTTTATAACTTTGCTGGCCCGTTTGCGGGGAAAACAGGAAATTGCTATTTACTGGAAATAAATGACTAGAAAAACACTGACTGCGATTTTGGTTTTGGCCAGATACTCCGCAGTACAGACTAAGCTAAATGAGAACCCCACACAACACAGTATAATAATACGTCATAAAACAGTTTACATCGTACGACACTGAGCCTAGGCTGGTTTTAAAATTTACAGTTAGATTCACCTTCTACAAGGCCTGCGGGCTACTCGATGTAGAGGGTTACGTTACGGGGTAGTTATATGGTGGGGGGGATATAACGGTTAACTCTAGATTTGAACATGTTAAGATTGTGTTGATCGAGGAAACATCGTCTTGGGAGTCTTCCACAGAGCAATGGTTCGCGGGAAGAAGCTGTCCGAGTGGAACTTACTTCTCACTGATGGAATACAGAGGGAATGTAGGTGATTTGTTACGATGTAAGTGGCATGGGTCCTAGCCGTGAAGGTTAGACTTGGTGGAACTAAGGAATGTAGTTCGAGCACTCGATAGAGCAGTGAGAGGCTTGTACCATCCCGATCTTATTTGGTCTTTGTTTAGCTTTATAGTGCAAAGAACCACTTACCGAATATTTAAAAAAAATATTCTCATTTTACCTCGTCTCTTGCAGAATGGAAGTTCCTGGCATCCTGACACTTGTTCTTCTTGCACCTGCCAAGACCCAGTACCCGTCTGTAAAAGAAAACGTTGCACCGTTTCAGCGTGTGATCCCCATCAGGTAATTCCAGATGTCCTTCAAAACTTCTTTCTATATCTCCGTTGCTTTTTACACATGTATATCGAGCCTTGAACTCTTTAACGTTCTTCAGGTATCTTACAATCTTCATGCATCCAAGAGCCTCCAACAAACCCTTTGGTGGAGGTTAGAAAAATGTTCTGATTCGAACAAAGCAAGTCCTTCTTCAGGTGTTTCTTATTGTGTGATTTTTTTTTTTTTGCTCTTGGATGATTAATTCTTTTTGAAATAATTTTCGTCTGACGTTTTTAAACGTTTCATATTTTGAAGCGAAAGTGAACAGCCTTTCCTTACACTTACTAGTGGCTCTTTGGCCTCGTATACGGTGATCATTAGTGTTTGGTTTACGGCATATCAACCTCAATGGGTTATTTAATGCTGGCAAAATTTTTCTTGCTGTAATATTTTTTTTCAAACATATATTGCTAGTAACATTTTTTTCCTTCAAAAAATCTTTTTTTTTTTTTCCAAAAAGTATTGCTGGTAAATTTTTTTTGCCCAAAATGTATTGCTGATAATATTTTTTTCACAAAGTATTTCTGGTAATAGGACCTATTTTTACACTTTCATAGTGTTTTGACCCCAGTTTAGGGGTTAGCTATTTGCCCTTAGGTGGGTCCCTAACAGGAGCTACCACTCCGGGTCAGGGTGGACCTGGGAACACCAGCAACTAAGAGGTGGTTCCACGCTTCTCAAAACCACCAAATCAGAGGCTTTCCTGTTGGACGTAGCTTATCGTCTTACCCAAGACGAATCATTAGTCGTAAAATAAAATCTACACGTGTGACATTTATGTAATATTAATTCCATTTTAGTTTTGACTTTTTTCTCACTTCTTTGTCAAATTCAAAATGCTTCTCCATCATTGTTCTGTGTATAATTTGCCATTGTTTGGATATAATTTCTTTTTCTCTTATTTGGTCAATGTATGGAGGAGGCACGGTGGAGTAATGAGGAGCGGCTTGGATTGAGGAACCAGAGAGCCGAGTTCGAATTCCAGTCGAATCCATTACATTCACTCACGTGCTAATACCCTTGAGAAAGGTATGAATCCTCTTCTCTCCCCAGCTATGGGTAAATAACAGGACAGACGGGTTCTGTATCCTTAGATGGCAACTAATCTACTGTAGAAAGAAATGGCAACCTACTGCGGGAAAAAAATGTTTCGTCAGTCATGTATCGAAAGATACATGATCGCCTAATTGTGTATCACGTATGGCACATAACTGAATGGTAAGAGGGGTTATTTTGTCTTTTTAATTTCAGGGAAAAACACTTGTAATGTTGACAGGAAGCTGCTGCCCCGTGTGCAAAGACACGCGCTATTCTTGCCAACAAGATGGACATTTTTTTGAGGTAAGAAAAAAAATCCTTGTCTATAATACAATTATTCTATTATAGAAACCATTATACGCAGGGCAAATTAGATATGAGATGGCTGCCGTATTATGTAATAACCGAGAAGACCGGTCCAGTATTTTATAGGGTCAAGGATCAGTTAACTAGCTCGGTAGTTAAGGCCCATTCTGAACACCTTAGGGCAGCGAATATTCAGGAATGGATAATTCCCAGTGATAACGGGCCACTACGAAGGGCAATCTTAGGAACCCCGTTACTCTCCGACGAATCTGAAAACTACTCGGGTAACGAAGGAAACAAGCATCTAAAAAAAAAAAAAAAAAAAAAAAAATGGCGTCGCTAACAAGACGATTCGGAAAATAAGTCAGATATTCCAATAATGGAACGTTATATAGTGATGCGTCAAAGGCAGTACCGGGTAGAAAATTCCCGAGGTCCTGCATTCAGATTATTCTGAGGCCTACTGCTGGGAGTCCCCGGTCGGGAAAGGAGATGCTGGGACAAACAAACTTAGCGTGTCTTACAAGACTGACTGTAAGCTTGTCTGTCTGGTAGGGTTGTGATATGTTAAATATTGTTTTTCTATTAAGGTCTTTACTTGTATTTTTTGTGACAAATATTTATGCATGTCATTCTAATAATACGACACTTGACATTCCCAAAACTTCGTAAAGTCTGCCCTCTCTTTCGGCATCAAGCACCGACTGTCGTCCAGCTTTGAACTCGCAGATACAGTTGTAAATTGTTGCGTTGGAAGGTCAGGCATCTTCATTAGCTTCTTGCAATTGATGAACTGATAAATATCCGAAGGGCGTTTGCATGCAACTGGGAGACAGTTTTGCATTCAAAGAAGGTATTTCATGACGCAAATTCGAACTGTATTGGAATGGATCTCATCGGGAATATTCCGAAACCAACTGAACTGTTGAACAGGGTCAATGCGTTGGGTTTGTCGGGAATTTTCCCTAATATTTTTGTCTGTCTCTGAATCTCCTGCGCCATTCCTGTTACAGTTGCATCTATAGAGCGCTCTTTTAATCACTTAAAACGAATAAGGACTATCAACGCACAACAATGCTTCACGACCGCCTTTCCAACTTTGTAACCTTTGCGATCGAGTGTGATTTGGCACGAGAATTAGATTTTGAGGAAGTCATCGCGCATTTTGCTTCAAGGAAACTTCGTAATTTTGCTATCTACATTTTGTAAAGAAGCTCCCCCCCAAACCCTAAAGATATTTTCTTGAGGCCCCACGGGTTCCGAGGCCTGGCACATTTGTGCCGGTTTTCACCCCCCCCTCTCGCCGCCACTCAAAGGAGAGCAGAAGAAAATGATACGGCCCAAATAATGGTAGAAATAGAAATAGTAATGAGTTTATGGAGGTATGTGCGACTAAAATGGAGCAAGATTTTGAGGGTGACAACATAACCGGTGAATATTCTGACGAGAGCCATAATAGTCTTATGTGCGGTGTCCCCTCGGGACGTAGTAGATCATGGCTCTCCATTTCCTCCTGTTTCTTATAGCTGTCAATAAGTTTTGACTTGTTTGTTATTTCTCCCAGACCCTGCTCTGCCATTCACCTGCTTAATCCCGTTAAGTATGTCACGCATTGCTTTCCTTTGTCCCTCTTTCCCGCTATCCACCCTGTGAATAGTAGTAGTAATCGCGATAGTAGGTATACGCTCAGAACGAGGCTGAAGAAGAGTAGACGATCCCCATAGATACGGATGTATGATAATAGCCGTGACCACGATTCAGCCGACTTTTCACCCCGCGGTATTTAGGGAAGGAAGAAAATGTTGAACATAGATAAAAATCTAGAAGAAAGGGTGAGAACTGGGCAACTAGTGTTGCAAGGTTACGTGTAATATAGACGAAAAGAGTAGGAAAAAGAAAAATATAAGACTTAACGCACTCACAGAAATGTTTTTACCCTTTGAGCAGTACGTTCCTGAACAATTTTAATCCTTCTGCCTGAGTTCCTGATTCAAAATTCGCAAATAATTGGTATGTAATATCTCCCAGTAGATATAAAAATAGTTACAAGTGTTTACCCACCGTTTAACCGGTAGCTGAGCATTTAGTCATTTTTCTCTACCACTGTTCAACCGGTGGCTGGGTATTACGTCATTTTTCTCTACCACCGGTAAAGCGGTGGTCATGTCTCAAAAGGTTAAACGAAACTACATTCTACCATTTAAGCATAATTGAGCTAATTTGTTTTAAGGGATAAAAGCAGTAGACTTAAAAAGTTTGGTGTGGACACAGTGGACAGCGCGCCCTCCCAACCAGATCGCGCGCGCACACGCGTACACATGAACCGTGAACCGGAGACATATACAAAGAAATTCTTGTTAAAAAAGAGAGGAAAAATTGTCAATGAACAATTCTTTGGATTTGCCAAATGACCCAACTCGAGAAATCGCATTTGAGATATTGATGATATTGTTATTATTGTTATTATTGTTTCAATTTTCTCCTATCGAGACGTTTCCGCAGTCGCTGAGTAAGCTTCATTTGATCCTATTTCTCTTCATCAGTATTTCCTTGCCTTTTATTTACTTGGCAGAACAATGCTGTGTGGAATGTCACTCCTTGCACGACATGTCATTGCAAATGGGGTCACGTAGACTGCAGTAGCAGAAAATGTCCCACAGTACGCTGTTTGTCAGAGGAGACTTTGAACCAACTTCCAGGAGAGTGCTGCCCCAAATGCGTACAAACCAGAAGTAAGTTTAACCCCTTACTAGAACTATTGATCTGGGCGTACCTTTAAGGTGATAATTTCTACGACGAGCTGGGATTTATGTTTTGGGGGTGAGGATCTTGCATGTCGAGGTGAAAAAAAATATAGTGAAAACGAAGAAACCTAATTAAAATAATAGTTGGAGTTGTGTAATGCTTTGATGTTTGCAGGAATGGCTGACTGGACCGGGCTGTTTCTTAACGACCAATCACTTAAGTATTGTCTAAGTATCCCACACCATAAAAAGACGTCTAGTTTGCTCTTGTTTGAGCGACAAGTGCTTAAAATAATTATTTGCCCTCGGACTATTGTCCTCATCTTTGTTGTTGGTATCACAACATTTTGGCCGTTGGGCCCTCCGACCTTTTTCAGGTTCTTATCAATCCGGATAACGTTCAAAGAATTTCGAATTCGTTCTGCGGTCCATGTCTAGGAATATCATATTTAATTTCCACTGAGTCTCACCTACCCGGCTTAGAGCTTAAACTAACAATTATTATGACATCAAAATTCACGGATCAACACTTTAACCCACTAGACTATTATCGCGTGGGACAATCCCCAGTCTAGAACGAGGAGCCTTAAACAAATCTGACAGCTGATGACACTGCTGCTGGTTACGCTTCTTCCTCATTATGAAAGAGTAATAATGTTTGGTAGTTACACTTACTAAGGATAATTCAGTGTGGTCCAAAGCTGAGTGACACATAGGAAGATTGGCACAACACAATCTTCCATTTGGGAGTAACTGTCTTGAAAACAAACGTACGAAACTCCAACTTTTATTTGGGTTCTAAAACGGACCAGTGACACAAGTAGGAAGTATACAATTATTTCAAACACCAAAGCGGCTTAAAAGGTTAGTCTATAGCAAGGTGAAAACGAGGCAATAATATTGTTTTGCGCAAATCTAGGAGAATGATGATGATTTATATATTGCAATGACATTTTTCTCTTTTTTTTTTTTTCCTTTTTTAGATTCTTGTTTTTACGATAGCAAATACCATCCTGAAGGTTCCACCTGGAATCCAATTCCTTGCACAAAGTGCTTTTGTCAAAACGGAAGAGTAAAGTGCTTTCCTGTCCAGTGTCCCTCTTTAGTCTGCCCAACGGTGAGTAGCCTTTTCATTTCTTTTGTAGGATTCACAAAATTCTATTTATATTCGCCGTAAAAATTTCACGGCTTGTTTCTCTCTCTCTCTCTGAAACTAAGTAGCGTCTCTGTTTTTTTTTTGTCTTCGCAAGCGATGAAAAAGGAATAGCCTATTATTTGTGAGGTATTGTCAGTGTGTAGAGCCCTAAAATCTACACAAAATAACTTACAAATATGATGGAGATTTTTTTTCTCTTACAAATATGTGAGGAGATATTTTTTTTTCTCACCCTGTATTTCTATCATAGATATTTTATTTGAGGAAGATTTTAAGTTTTTTTTTTTCCACGACATCAAAGTTAATTTTGGATGTCGAAAATAGGCATTAAAAGCCAGTCTAAAATCAATTTTAAGTACTCAATATTTTTAGAATTAATTTTTAGGCTATTTTCTTAATTAAAACTAAGAATTTTAAAGACAATATATAAATTATTGCGAGGGCTTCTCTTCAGAAGCAGATCGGGTTATTGGCGGAGTAAGTATGATGCGGGAAATTTCGAATGTAGCAATGAAACCAGAACACATCTCTGAAGTCTTGCCTCAGTGCATCTTTATGATGCATTTTATGGGTTTTAATTTCCTGACAATGGCACTGCATTTGGAGTCTTCCCAATAACCTCATCTGACTATATTCGAATTGCAAGTATTCTGTGTTGAATGAAAAAGCATGTGAGAGAAACTTTGTATGGAATTTGATAATAACATTACATAATTGTAAACCCAATTGCAGTCATTTTAGACAAAACACTTTCCTGCTTATTCTAATTAATACCTGCCTTCTTGCCGCTTCTCTCCTTCTCACTTTAGAATTTCATTATGCTAACTGTATACAAAGACATTTGGCATGTGTGAAAAGGCCATGTGTTTCTCTTAATACAAATCAATTTTTCATAGCTAACATATTTTCTAGTCTCAGAAAATTATTTTCACTGTATTGACAGATCTAAAAGTGACTTGACCCAAAGAGTTGGGAGTTCAATCTCTGGCCACAGAGGAGAGAACGAAAACTGAAATACCCAAAGACATAGCACGTGGAATTAAAACAATCTACTACTACGAAGAGGCACAGTGGCGTAATGGATAGCGGCTCGGATTGAGGAATCGGAGGGGAGAGTTCGAATTCCAGTCGAATTCATTACATCTACTTACGTACTATTCCCTTGAGAAAGGTATGAATCCTCTTCTCTCCCAGCTCTGGGTAAACAGCAGGACAGACCGGGCTGTATAGCCTTGAATGGCAACTGGTCTACTGTAGAAAGAAATGGCGACCTACTGAAACTGTAGGTCGCCTAAGCATGGCACATAAAAAAACAATCTTCTCCATATTATCTGAAGAGGGCCGGAGCGTATAACGGCCGAAATATTGTAAACGTGACAATAAAGACGAGCACAACGTTGTAAATAATGTCTGCCAAAAAAAAAAAAAAAAAAAAAATCCACGAAAATCCAAGATGCTCTAAATTCTTATTTTATTTTTTAATGTTTAACTTTAAGTCACACTGATCAAGTCTTTTTGTAGTGTTTGCGATTGAGATGAGAACCTGTTACCTTCCTAAGTAGGTCAGGGCTTACGATGTGTAATAACCCAAAACTCGTAATGAAAGCAGAATACGCCGCTGAAGAATTGCCTTAGTGCATCTTTTATGATGCATTTTTCGATTCATAACTCTAGTTTGTCGGTTGGTTTCATTTAGTAGCATATCAACCTCTATGGGTCATTTAATGATGAAATTTAAATATTTTGAACGCAATTTTATAGCTTCAATTAAATATATACAAAAATACGTATTGTTGGTTGGTTTTGTTTAGCAGTATATCAGCCTCTATGGGTTATTTAATGCTGAAATCTAAATACTTTGTACGCAATTTTATTTTATATATAGAATTAGTTTTAGTCTTACTAATTAACCCATAACTAGGGAGAAAATGTGGATTCTTACCTTTTCGCAAGGGTATGAATATAAAAAAACCTAATGAGAAATCGAACTCTGCTCTCCGATTAACAACTCTGTGCCAGTATCCATTACATCGTCTGCACATCCAAACTTACAGCATCTGGTATTCCCAGGCGGTTACCTATCTAAATATTGACCAGGTTCGATGTAGCTTAATATCGTTGATCATACGGGAACCAATGTTTTAACGTGTTGTAGTCCATATATATATATATATATATATATATATATATATATATATATATATATATATATATATATATATATATATGTATATATATAATATCCACCGACAGCCTGTTTCGCTGTATCACAGTTTATCAGTGTGGCTAGACATCCGGGATCGAAACTCGACCGATTTGACATCAGTCAGAGACTCTTACCCATTGGTTATCGGCACACGGTAGAGAAAGGGATTTTTTAACGTATTATATACGTGATATATAAACGCCATATTAGCCGCCATAGCGCTCAGTTCTTATGAAGAGCGATTCATTAAAGCATCAGCAGTCGTTAAAAAAATCCCTTTTCTCCATAGTGCTCAATCAGCGAACGAGAGCATAATAGTCATCCACAGACAGACTTATTTCGCTGTATCAGCTCATTAGCGTGACATCCGATTGCTTCAAGCCGGGATCGAAACTCGACCGATTTGATATCATGCACACACACACACACAAAATATATAGTGACATACTAAATACTAAAAGCATATATAGGAAGTATACAGAGGTTATATTTTTCATGACAGTCTGGTCAATGTCTAGATGGGTGACCATTTGGGAATACCAGGTGCTGTAAGCTTGGATGTTCGGATGGTGTAATGAATACTGGCTCAGAATTGTTAATCGAAGAGCAGAGTTCGATTTCCCACTGGGTTCGTTATACAATTTGGAAAGCAGAGTAACACTGTTTTTGTTACTTTAAAGCTACCAAGAAAATTAAATTTAGGCATGAAATGACCGATGACGTAATTTATATGCCGTTAAACCAACAAGTCAATCAATTGTTTATCAAATTTTGATTCGGTATGAATCCACCATTTCTCCCCACAGCTATAGGTTAATTAGTAAGACTTGTATCACTAAAACCATTATTATCTCCAAAAATATAAGTAAAATAAAAATGCTTACAAAATATTTAGATTTTGGCATCAAACAACCCATAGATTGATATGCCACTACACAAAACCAACCACCTAGACTTATGCATCGAAAAATGCATTATAACAGACTTTTATCACTAAACCATAATTATTTAAAAAAATAAAAAAAAATTCTTAGATTCTAAAAATATTTTTGGCTTTAAATAAGCCGTAGAAAACGAAACAATATGTTAATATCAATATATGAATATATTAGCCTCTGCTTACTTTCTGACATTCAGTAGAGTAGCTTGGGTGGTGGTACTGGGCGCAATTTTTAAAAAAACTATACTAGTAATAAATAATAAAAAAAATCCAATCTGTCTTCCAACTCAAACTGTACACCAGTAACAACGAATGTTTATCCAATTAACCCACTTTCGGTGATTATGAATGTTACAAGTGGAAACCTTAAATCTATCAAAACTAAAAAACTATATTATTGTCAGATTTCAATGTAGATTTTAATACTTTTATTGAAGAATTTGCCTAAATTGAAAACTAAGCTATTTAAAATAAATTTGCATTTTACTACATATTAGTATTTTCTTAAAATACATGTGCTTGGCGGAAGTCAGTGCTGAACAATATTTGCCTTGTACACGGCGTTGGCAACCCACGTTACGCCACTGATGTCGATAATTACGTACAGTCATTAGTGCATGAAAGTGAATATATTATGGAATTATTGCCTTCTATTTACTTACTATATATTCTTTTGGTATTTGCTATGTCACTATGTATAAAGACTCATTAGAAGGAAAGAAAGTCAATGTATTATGGAAATGTTAGCCTCTGCTTCCTATATATACTTTTAATATTTGTTAGGTATATAAAGCATTAAAGTGAATGAAATTCGGTTTAACATGGAAATATTGGTTTCTGCTTATTTTGTCTCTCTATAGTGTGTTTGTGTGAAGCATATATTTTTGTTTGTGGCATTTTTCTTTAAAAACCTGTATGAATGAGCAATTTGCCAAAGAATTTATGACATACCAAATAAGATTTCTCTAAGTATCTATATGAATAAAAAAAACTCAAAACGGAACACTAGGGAAACTTTTTAAAATGTTCAGGTTAATTTAACAATTTGTTCTTTGAAAACATTATATGGCTTTGAAAGAGCCCTATATCAAATTTGTATATGATGTCAAGCTATTTTGGTCATGAAAAGTATTCAACTTTTATGATTATAGTGTAGACTGCGTTCCTCACTTTCACCTGTACTTTTGCCAAATTCGCTTCTCGTCGACGAGATAACAAAGAATAAAAGTTATTTCTGAAAATAGCTCATGAAAACGATAGCCTCGGTCTCGACAACGTACGGAAAGCAGAAGTCGGAATAAGAAACTAAAATTGAATTTGTTGAGCTGATCTGGATTTTTACCAAATCTTTTGTTACATCCATTTACTTCGCCTTTTTATCTTTCAAAATGGTTTCTTTCACTTTTATCTTTGTGTATTTCTTTAAAAAATTGCGTTGGTTTGCTCGTGCTTTCTTTCTTTCTTTCTTTTTTTTTCTCTCCCTATCTTATTTTCTAGCTTAGCCTTTCTCTTCTTTATCTTTTCCCACACTTCCAGTTCTTTCTCCAGTTATTTTCTACCTGTTCTTTATTGACCTTTTCGTGATTTTTTTTTTTCTCTTTTCGTATTCTTTTCTTATCTATTTTTGATCTTTTTACTTTTACTCTGACTTTCGCTACTGATTTTGTTCCTTTTTAATTCCTGACTTCTTTATGACGTATTCCTTTATTTTTTGTATAGTTTTCTTTACATCTTCTTCCTTGTTTTATTTCTTTCTTTGTACTTTTTGTGTTCTTTTTTTTTTTTATCACACTTAGTATTAGGTCGCGACAAAAGTTCTAACCTTTCTTAATGACGTTCAAAGATAATCTTTTAGATGTTTTTTTTTTTGCATAGATTCATTCAACCAGATTATATGCCATTTTGTTTCGCTATCTTTCGCCATCCTTGACGCAGCTTTTCGATTCTATACTTTCAGAACATGGCATATTTCAGGGGAGGGGAACTGTTCTAAGCAGTTTTCACAGGCTTCCAGAGATATGAATTCTTTCCATTAAAAGATAGTTTGTTTTGTTTTACCGTATATCGACCTCAGTGGGTTATTTAATGCCGAGAATATTTTAATTGCTTTTTTTTTTTTTTTTTTTTTTTTTTTTTCAAAAATGTATAGCTGGTAAATTTTTTTTTATTTTTTTTTTTTATTTTTTTTTTTTTTAAATGTAGAGCTGGTAATTTTTTTGTTTTAAAAAATGTAGAGCTGGTAATTTTTTCTGGTATTAAAACTTTCATTGTGTTTTGACCCCAGTTTGGGCATTAACTATTTACTCATAGTTGGGACCCTAATCAGCAATTAAAATGTGGTTCTACGCTCTTCAAAACATCCTGATCAGAGATTAGTTTAACGTCTTACCCAGGACGCGGATATAGTTTAACGTCATACCCAGGACGTTCCGTTAAAAGAATTTTGTAAGGATTGAAATAGGTGTTAATATGAAGGTGTATGATATGGCAAGTTTAGTGGGACATCCCAGCCAAAACATCAATTTCTGTTGATTTTTTTTTGTTTGTTTTTGTTTAATGGACTGTTTTATTGCGTTTGAGTACAAAATCGGAGATGGAATTGTGGTCCATTTGTGAATGTTTTCCTTTCAATCGTTATGTATACAAGCACAAACATTAATAAAAATACATAAGTTAGAATACTTCACCAGATTGACTATTTGCACAGGTTGATGTTTTAAATCGGTGGTTTTTAATCTTGAGTCAGAGACCCACCTGCTTTAAAAACTAGCCCTTCATAGACAGAGAGACAAGCAGATACTCTCACAGTCGTGTTGCTTTTTCGCAAGACTTGTAGGTGCATTTCTCTATGCTGTACCCTTATGCACATTGAACACTCATCACTTTTCAGTTAGCCACGCTTGATAGAAATTGTCGTCAATTAATCCTCACCAGTATATAAGAAAATAACCAAACCGTGGAAAATGAGAATTATCACTTGCTCTTATGGAGTGGCAAAAGATGACGGTCGGGCAGAGAATATTGGCACCTGTTTAAATGGTAAACCTGGACCCAACAGCAAGTCAAGAGACGCGCCTAGTGTTTGGTACTGTCAGTAGTAACTGGGTACGTTTTCTTTCAAGCAGTGGCACGGTGTATTTTTTATTTTTTTTCAATGGGATACCGTTCATTGGGACAACAGCTGTATAGCGAATATAAATGTTAATTTTTATCTGATCCTCACGGACCGAATGAAGCCTATCCTTTGACTCTAGGGTGTTCCATGGTACACAGGTTAAGAATCCCCGCTTCATATGAATGGCTTCAAGGGTTGCGTAGATAGTTGGACCGGGTAATATACATTTCTAAAGTTAAAATTTAATTTAATAACAAGTCTGGTAGGTTCGATAAAGTTAAATTGGAAGCTAATCTCGAAAATGACGCGCAATCTGTTGTTAATTGGGACAAGAAATGGCTTGTTAATTTTAACGCCACCAAAACTAATCTGCTATCTTTTACTTTACTTAGAGAACCCCTTTTTTACCTTCCATCAGCAAGGTTGATGCTGACCTCCAAAAGAGTAAGTCATTGATTCTTTTCGGTGTAACGTTTTCTACTGAGATGAAGTGGAATGATTATATTGAATCAATTGCTAGATCTGCTGCTAGGAAAGTTGCTTCAATGTGTCGTGATGGGTTTTCTCATATGGATCTGTCTTGCATCTTTTCATAAGTCTACTATTCGTCCGTACATTGAAAATCGTTGCCATATCTGGTTTTTGGCGCTTCTGCGTCGAGATGTTGATAAAATCCATAGAAAAATCCTGTTGGTCATGACCTGTCATTTCGGCTTCATAATCTTGGGTTCTCTATAAATATTTGCTTGGCAATTGTCCTGATGAACTTTTCCCTTTTGTTACTTCGACTTGAGCGCCTCTCTGCACCTTCTTGGTCTCATACTGTCCGCAGATCTGAGATGTAACAAATACATTGAATCAATAGCTTCATCTACCGCTAGGAAAGTTGGTTCTATGTATCGCGCCAGAAAGTCTTTCTCGCCTGGGTCCATCCTTCAAATCTATAAATCAATCATTCACCCTTGCATGGAATACTGCTGCCATATATGGTCTGGAGCCCCCGCTGTTCGTCTCAAGGTTCTCGACAAAATCCAGAGACGGATATGCAATGTGATTGGTCCTGATCTGGCATCTCGTCTACAATCACTTTCTCACAGACGTGTCCTCGCTTTCCTCTGTCTTTTCTACAAATACTTTCACGGTTACTTCTCCAACGTCCTACGTTCGCTGGTTCCCACACTGCATGAATTTAAGCGTGCTACTAGGTTGGATTCTCAGTTTAACACTTTCGATGTCGAAACGGTTAAATGTAGCAGTCTTTTCTACTCCAATAGCTTCATGTCACGCACTTCCCGTGTGTGAAACTCCCTTCCTCTTACTTGTTTCCCTGATAGCTATAATCTTCAATTACTCAAATGCAATGCCAATCGACATCTCCAGATGCCTTGACCTATTCTCTGTCCTTGTCTTCTCTATCATGCTTCTTTACTCTTGCTCCCACTCTCTGTAATCCCTTGCATGCTAGTGGCATTCTTGCCTTTCTTGAGGTCAAATGCTTTTAAAAGAATAGATATCATTTTTTTTTACTGTTGAAATTGCTAAGTGTAATTGTATGTCTTCTATTCTTATAGTTTATTTGTTTGCACATATCTTAACTGCGGAGCTCTGTTCTAGCGTCTTGCTTTCCTGCCAAATATGTCCTTCAAAAATGAAAATACGTCAATCGTCATCTTTTGTCCTTGAATTCTTTTTTTTTTTTTTTTTTTGTTTGGTGTCCTTTCTTCTCAATAACGTTTTCCGGGTTTCTTTTACTTTCATTAACCTCTTGCGTTTTAGTGTCTTTATCGCCTTCCTTGGAATGGAATGATTTTAAAAAGAGAAAACAAAACTCCGAAATTAATCTGTATTCTGTTAACATTTTACAATTACATAAAGAAAGTTCGATTCTAACTGAAAAAATTCCAGTCACGTGTGAAGAAAAATCACGTGTTCAACTGCTACCTATTTCAACTGCTGCCTATTGAAAAACGCTACGAACTTTTGTTCCAATTCCATACTTGAAAAGTTTTACATTGTCTTTTTTTAGGATGATATTTTTTTTATTTTAGATCTATCGTTATCTTGCCTTTTCCCCCCATTCTTTTTTGGCTTGCAGCCATATCACATTTCTCATGCGATCACCCAAGTTAAGCAATGTTAAAACTGATCAATACCTAGATGGGTAACCGCTAGGACTTACCAGGTACTCTAAGCGTGGATGTGTGGGTGGTATAATGGATAAAGGCTCTGAATGTGAAATCTGAGAGCAGAGTTTGAATTCCAGTTTGGTTCGGTATTCTCACTTACGTGCAAATACCCTGGGGGAAAGGTATGAATCCACCTCTATTCCTCCCAGCTATGATAATCGACTTGTATCAGAAAATCATTATCTCCAAAAAAATTCTAACAATCCAAAAATGTTTCGGTTTTAAATAACCTGAAACGTGTTGATCTCTATCTATAAAAGGCAGGATGTGTGTGTGTGTGTGTGTGTGTGTGTGTGTGTGTGTGTGTATAACGAATGCAGGGCCGCAATTTTCGACGGATTTGCACCAAAATTTACATGCCCATGCTCCAAGTTAGCGGGAAGGCCAAGACCGACTTTGCATTTCCCAACTCCTATCGATAGTGGAAATAATCGATTTTTTTCATGCTTCTACGGCACTTTTTATGTAGTTTGCGGCCATTTTGTACTGGCCAGAGTGAGAGCCAACGGCCGACTGACACGAATGTTAACTAGCATGTAAAAAAATCGATAGCTGCATTCGTCACAAGTGGGAAAAATTTAAATCTGCATGGCACTATACTCCAATTGGCTCATTCGCTTACTTAAACTCAACATTGATACTGATTCCGCAGAACTGGGTTGGGTGTGAAAAAGTATTTGTTGTTAACATTCTTTTTTTCATTCGATTTTTCCAGTTACGAGTTCTTTTTTAAAGCTGATCGTTTTGTGTTCATTTTGTTTAGTTCTTTTTTCATAACAGATTTAATGTTTAGTATAGACCTTCGAAAAAATTCGCAGTATGAGATAGGCAAGAAGTAAGACATGTAGCAACACCAGCACGGCAAAGGGCAGTCCTTTAAAGGCAAGGAAGGGCAAAAATATTTTAAGTCAAGTGATAGCAATTGCTGTATGAGTCATACGATTTTTGAATCAAGCACGGGCAATGCCGGGCCATGCTGCTAGTAAGTCATAAAAACAAATCCATCGATTTTCTGTATCGAATTTTCTTCATTTCTTTTCTTTTTGTTTTAGTCATTTTTCTTTCTTTGTTGTATTTTAAATCCTCGATTGCTTATTATTTTTTTTATTTTATTTATATTTTTATTTTTTACTTTTCCTTGATATTTTATTTCCAGATTTTTTTTTTATTCATACTTACTTTCATTCTTCTTAATTTTATAAACTTCGAGCCATTTCAATTTTCTCTTCTCATTAGCTTCCTCCTTTCTTTCTTTTCTATTTCTGAATTTCCGAATGTTTCGACGTTTATATCATTTTACTTTTTTTTTTAATTTTTTACGACATTGCCATTTCTTTCAAAGTTATGATCCATTCAAAAAAGTGTGAAAACAATAAAAAAAATGATGGCACGTCTTTATTTTCGCACCTTTATACTTTTGTTGAGGTAACGTCGTCCTCGGTACCGGCTCGCTCGCATCCGAGCATTGGGATCGTAATTCTTTCTCTTTAATCCCTTTCTTCACGACTCTTCAGGAGTAGGCTGGGCCTACTCCTGAAGTGTCGTGAGCAGGAATCAGTGTGGGTAGTGGACGCGGCTGCGCGAATCGGGCCCTCCTAACACCACGTCGCACATCTTCATGTCGACGTTTGGACTCGAAAGTCTCGGTCCCCTGCCCCTCGGATGGTTCTACGCCAGGAAGGCCGATTTGCAGCAGCGGTTTCCTCGGTCTCAGGGTCGATGTTGGCCTGTGTCAGGGACGTCCCCAATTGTTGCTTGAAGCGTCGTTTTGGGCCCCCGGATAGCCTCTTGCAGGATGATACGTTAGAGTCGAGTGTTTGCATTCTGGACACGTGACCCGCCCAGCAGACAGGAAAGGGTCTGACGTAGCCATTCACCTGAATTTGATTTTGGTGGACAACTCTGCGCGACAGAGAAGACCATACACTTGGCCAGAAGCGCCTCTCTCGCGGCTCAAAGGGGATTGACACAGGCGATATCTGGCAAACCTGGTTGCATCGGGCTCTCGGATGCTTGCTCTGTCAATGTCCGCCTTGGTTATGTCAGCCCGACTAGAGCTGCTTTCTTCCGCATGTGGAGGATAGTGAACATATTGAACAAGAGAGTAAGAATGAGTACAAAATTAAGCCCATTTCATAAAAATATATTTTGCTGACTGCACAAAAAGTAAATTGAATGAACACAAAAGAATTGAATGAAAGTGTGTACTTTGTCCAAGTAGCTGTATGTAAATTTTCTATGAAATATTGTTGGAAACTTACATTTCAAAAAAGATTTTTATCTCTTGTTTTTCTGTCTGTATCCCTGAGATGAAGTTTTATGATTACTTACATTATTTAAATTATTCGAACTGTTATTCTCATCTTCATTGCCATATTCACAACATTTCGGCCGTTTTACGCTTCGGCCTTCTTCAGGTGATTGGAAAAATCAGGCGTATCCGACCGCATTTGGAAGGAAAAGGGAGATCACCGCTCCCTGTGGGATGAGGTTGAAATAATAGACAGAGCATCACTGGAAAATACGAAAACTTAAGAAATCAGCACATATGCTAGGCCACAATCTCCTGGGCTGACCAAGCATAGAAATTAGTACAATATGAGAACCAGTAATAATGGAGTGCTTGAGAGAAGCAATGAATAACAAAAAAATTGCAATATGAGCACTGGTAAAAATGTTTGCTGAGATATAAGGTTAATAAGTCCCAGAAATTCACACACAGATGTCCTCAAGGACACATGGCCCAGTGGGTAAAGGCGTTGGTTATATTTAGTGACTGGACCCAAGGAGTTGTGAGTTCAATACAAGCAGTGGTGGACCAAAAGGTGGAGAGTTGAGTTAAAGGGAAATAACTGAGACATCTAGAAGAGGCATGGCACGAGGAACGAAATAAAGGGTTCGGTTCGAAATTCCAGTCACCTGAAGAAGGTCGGAAACGTTGTGAATATGGCAATGAAGATGAGGATAACAGTCCGAGTAATTTAAATAATGTCTCGTTTTTCTTTTTTTTTCTTATTTCACACCAAGCTAAGCGAAAATGCCACTAGTACGCAGAGAATTATTTTTTATTTATTTTATTTTTTTTTAAGGTTGTAGTTATCAGGGAACCAATAAATAGAAGGGTGTTCCATAGGTGGAAAGTACGAGAAAAGAAACTTTTGGAGTAGAAGTGGCGGTTGCATTTAGCTATTTCAACAGTAAAAGGGTGGGACCTAGATGCCAATCCAGTAGCATGTATTCGGGGCAAAAAATCTCTTCAGGGCAGTTGCTATGAAAATATTTGCAGAAAAGACAAAGGGGGAAACCACGTCACATCGGTAGGAAAATGACTAAAGCCGAGATGCCAGGTTAGGACCGATAACATTACAGATCCTGCTTTGAATTTTGTCAAGAATCTCGAGTTGTTTCGATGTATATATGCACTTTTGCGCAGCTAAGTTAGTTTAGAGTATTGTGCATTCTGTACAATGCGACATTCGCTGGAGATTCCCTAGAGGTGAACGAGACACGTCTACTCTGAAGAAGAGAAGGAAAAGGATCAACTTTTTGTGCTCTCATGTACTACTTTGGCAACGCCATCTAGCGGTCATTAGCAGAAGTTCTTTGGCAGATAATTCGGGTAATCCCACGCTCTTGTCTATTTATTGATTTTGTTTTTCATTGTTTTTGTTTATATACGTTTAACTTGTGGTTATAAACTAACGAAAAACCAGTTTCCTAGTTTATTCTCTCACTTATTTAAAATGGGGAAAATTTTGTAATATTTCTTAATCTGGCCATTAATTGTTCTCGTCAGCCAATTCAAATTTTTAATATCATTGACCGGTAACTTTTAATGAATTGTAAATACATTTTTATTCAACCCAGAATATTGAGTGTGTGTGTATATATATATATATATATATATATATATATATATATAACCCAGATATAAGAGAGTTGTCGGGACTGGAGAAGAAGTCTCTTATATCCGGGTTTGGTCTCTTTTTTTTTTTCTTTTTTTTAGGTAAGTATGGCTCTAATTTGGGACCAGAGAAAATCTCTCTTATATCCGGGTTACACTATATATATATATATATATATATATGATTTATTTTTCTATTATATTTATAACTTTACTTTTCTTTCCAGGGTCATATTGAGTTACTTGACGGCGAATGTTGTCCGCAATGTTCTGCGTTTACTTGCAAACAAGGAGGTCAAACATTTCAAGTAAGCAAAGACATTTGAACTATAATGAAACACAATTCAAGAGAAAATTGTGACATAAAACACGGAATTCCTCTTTTGCATTTTACGCTGTCTTCTAAGAATTGGGAGCCATTTTTATTTTCCTCCTCTCTTTCTTTTCGTTCTCTTATTTATTTTTATATATTTATTTTCCAGGAAGGCGACAATTGGCAGAAGACGCCATGTGAAGTGTGTAGCTGTATCGCTGGCGAATGGATTTGCATTCAACAGCAGTGCGATAATAACTTGTCCTGTCCGAGTGTAAGTATTGTAATTTCAAATGACGAAACGAAAAACATCGCTGGTGGAATAGATTTCTCAAGTTTTACGATTTGGAATAATTGTTATTAACAATTCTTTTGTCTTTTTTTTTTTTTTTTTTTTTTTTTTTTGTTAAACGTGACTGTTGAATATATTATACTGGATAGAAATCCATAAATGAATTAACTGTATAAAGGACAGTGAATGCTGGGCAACCTCTTCAAAGATGAAAAGACTTGAAGCAACAGAAATGTTGTTTTACAGAGGAATGCTGAGGATATCACGGACCGAACATGTGAGCAACGACGAAGTTTTAGAGAAAATGGAAACAAAAAGGAAACTTATCAGGAAGTGGCAGTTGGAATTTCTAGGTCAGATAATGAGGAAAAGGGGCTTGTAAAATATGATACTCATAGGATAGATTAAAGGTAAGAGAGACATAGGAAAACAACGCATCACATATTTAGTGAACTTGGATAAATAGGTGGTGGAACAGGGTTTAGGAGAAAGTGAAGAGCCATGATCGCCTACCTCCTGAGGCGCCTCGGTACATAAAAAAGTATAATTTACAACCATTTAATATGCAATGCTAAGAGAACGCCATGAATAGACAACATCTAATTTGCCCAGATGAAATGAATCATCCCTGGCCACATCAAGGTCTGCATCATTATTTATCAACATGCAATTTCACTAATGTGCTTTGATTGTAATAGGCTGTAGTAATGGCGTACGGATAAAACGAAACGGCTATTCCTACACTGTCGTATTTAGCTGCGTGACAACTTGCTAACTATACTTGAATCCCAGCCTAGCTTAGAATGCTAATGTCATCCTCCAAGCCAAGCCAAACTAATCGTATGAGAGGTATTTTTAAACCACTTGCATCCGGCTTTAATTTCATATATTCGTCTGTAAATATTCATAAAATGCAGCCTCCAAGCTTATCGCTGGTTGAACGATAAAATTAAATCTCTGATCTGAGTGCTGGCCATCTGTTGCAGGACGGAGCTAATTCTATATAGCCTTTTCTGAGGGCAAATTGTGTACGAGCGATGAATTGCGGCGTCACGAGGACCTTCTGTAATTATGCTGAAACCCTTGTTAGCGGAACTCGATTCATGTCTCTCTCGAGATGTATATAATAATAATGATAATAATAATTTCGTGTTTAGATTTGACCACTCCTCAGAACAGTTAAGCTACTGATATTTTTCGATTAAAAAAAATGGAGAAATATCAGCAGTTTAACTTTTTTCTGACGAGTGGCCACATCTATGTAACCACGATTCGACGTAAACATAAGTGAAAAAACTTTCATATTAATTCTATTTTCGATATTCAGCTCTCTATCACAAAGCCTGGTTGCCTTAAATGCCTCCTTATCAACAAACCACTGTAATTTGGTACTAAAACCAGTTTTTCAAATTAACACTATAATATATATATATGTGTGTGTGTGTATTTAGGCAAGAATCTTTCTTTCATGCACATTTCATTGAATACGACAGACAAGGTGCTTTGATTTAGTTTTTTTTTATACAACTTCTCATGCGATCTCTAATTTTTTTCTTTTCAGATAATAAATTATAATAAAACTGTCCGAATGTTCTTTTTCCGAGCGCTTTCGGCTATACATTTAGCCATTTTCAAGGATGAAATATTTAACTGTTAAATAAGAAATAATTTTTTGCATGTATGTATTTATATAATGTTTTCATTTTTCAAAACGCTGTCAAGATATTGTGTCCATGTTCATAGTTGATATTAAGTGTTTTTTTTTTTTTGTTTTTTTTTTATTGATAAGGCTTCCATTATTTTTAGCCTTGTTTTTTGCACGGAGATGATGCTATTATATTTGTGTTGTTAACAAGTATATTACGAATAGTTTCCGGTAGGTCTCCATGAATATTTAAATGAGATCTAATTGAGCTATGGTCAGAAATGTGTAGAGTGAGTCTTCGTGTCAAACATGTTGTAGTATTGCCTATATAATTATTTACGAATTTTGATTGATCAGGAATACAATTCCTTAATGGAAATTTAAATTCGTAAATAATATTTACCTTATTTACTTTTGTTCTAAGAGGTGAATTATTATTTTCAATTTCGATTTTCAATAAACAATGCAAATTCAAAAGATTTTATCTCTTAATTTGCGCCCAGCGTTATCATCGAGTTATAGACACTTTTTTCTATTTTTGATTTTATTATGATCTAACAAATCTTATTCATTGAGTAGCATTCTTTGTAATCTTTTACAATTTTAAAAAAATGTTTTTACTTACAGAATAAAGTAAAAATGCATATTTTCCTTGTGGTGGTTCATAATTAGAATTCTGGTTTGAATATATTTTCCGTTAAATGTATCTAATGCAAAAGATCAACTTATTTGGATTTATTCTTGAAATAGTAAAATTCAAATGTCAGTTTGTAAACAAAAATCTGCGGAAATTAGGCATTTCAAACGATTTTAAAACTAAATGCTCAAAAATTGGTAAAGGCTATGAACCTGTTTTTTTGGTATCAGTAATTAGCACATCAAACTCCAGCTTTTACACCGAGTGACATATTTATTTTCTAAAAATACGTGAAAAATCAACCTGCCCTACTACCCATCTGAGGAACAAATTTCAAAGCATAAGTAAATCTCATAGGAAAGAAAAACCTTTTGAAAAAGATAACTAAAACTTAGTAATTGTGTTTTTGGAATGTTTTTCTACTGTACCACGCTAAAATAATTATAATAAAAAATTTTTCTTTGAGTTTTCCAGAGAATTCACTTTGGTGGAAATTAGATATCCCCTCTTATCTTTGAATTGTAACTGCTCCAGTGGAAATTTTCTCTAGAGATTTCTGCCTGAGAAAAAATGAAAAAATATCAGATAAGATTACAGCATCTGCTTTCCGCCATTTTTATAACCGTTTTCACTATTATTCTTTTCAGCAAGGCGTACGTAATGATTCTCCAGCAATATTTATTTCAATGGAGATAAAGTAACACATTCTCTTCACGACACTGTTACTCATTTTATCATGATGATCATTGCGATGGCAACAACAACGTTGTCTGTTATATGACAGTGATTTAATGTTGGAAATATTCTTTGCCATTTTGGTTATGTCATTTTTTATCATTCATACTAATCTTGATACGCATGTAAATTGAAGCAACGGGTGAGGAAAATTAGACGTGCGATCGTATTACGTTGTAACATCGGTTGTCGTCCGATCACCGGTTAAGTAACTTTGGTCAGTATCTAGATGGTGATATCTTGGAAGGTGCTTCTATCTTCCTAAATCCTGTTCTTTTATTGTCCTTTCCTCACTACTCCTCAGTAAAGTCTTCTCATTCTCTTTTACTCCCTGTACTGCTTTGCGTCTTAGTGGCATTATCGCCTTGCTCGGAGTTAAACTATTAAAAAGAAAGAATAGCCGATTGGAATGGGAAATTGGAGAGCCCAGTTCCAATTCTAGTCTGACGCGCTCTTTGGAAAGATGTGACTCCATCTCTTCTCTCTGCCCCCACCAGCTATGGGTTAATTAGTATGATTTGTATGAATAAATCATTACTATCTCAAAAAATTCTTACAATCTGAAAATGTTTTCTGGCTTTTCAAATAACCTGCAAAAATTTAGTAAGTCGTTCCCTCCACTCAAAAAAACAAACAAAACAAAACAAAAAAACAACTCTATCAATTAATCTGTCTTTGATTTAAATCCGTTTCGTTCTTAAGATCATTTGATATAAAGTGTTCACTGACCACAAGCAATATCCTTATCAACTTCTGCAATGCTATTATCTGGATGGTTTCTTTCCTAACTTAGATTACCGCATCTTTCTCATGCTCTTTGGGACTGTTCCTTGTGTTCCAGTAGTAACTGGCACAACTGTGTTCCAAAGTTTATTTCCAGTTTTCTCAAAGAACTTTTTTTTCCTTCAGATTTTCATTTTCTTGAAAAAATCCAATGGAACATTAACATCTGACAGATCTTTTTGCCTTTTGATGACAAGATCTGAACTGAAAAAAAAGAAAAAAAAAAAAAGAAGCAAAATTTAAACAGATGAACCTCTATTCTATTAGCATTTAAGTATTATATAATATATATTTTAATTATAACTGAACAAATTTCAAATTTGATTAATTTGTAAAACAAAATCACATGTTCAAATCCTACCTATTGAAAAATTGCTACAAACCTTTATTGCAACACAATACTTGTAAAATTTTCGTTCATTTCTTGATTGGTGCTTATTTTAGATTTATCGATCTTTTCTTATGTGTCGTGTCCACTCAGGACGTAGGTGATCATGGCTCTCCACATTTTCTGTCTCTTTAAATAAATTGTCTTTTCATTATTTTTAAATCTTGTCTCGCCATTCATTTTCTCTATCTTGTCAAGTATGTTATGCGTTGTTTCCCTCTTATCCTCAACTCTGTCCCTCAACAGATTTTCCAAGCCCTCCTTCCTCATTATGTGCCCCAGAAATGTCAATTATTTCGTATTTTTTTTCGCGACTGCTGAATTAAGATGGATGTCTATTGCCGTCCGTCAAGAGACAAATTTGAGAAAAGGAAAGATTTTTCAATATCTTGAATTTTTTCCTCCATTTTCTTTATTTCTTTTCCTTTGTTTACTTTCTTTTTTTTTTCTTTGCTGTACTTCAAACATTCCATTGCTTATTTTTTAATTTCTTGATTCTTTTTCTTCAGATTCTCTTTCAAATTTTTCATTCATACTGTTTGTTCTTTTATTCTTCTTGAATTATATAAGCTTAACATCATTTCGATTTTTTAAAGATATTTTTTGTTTAAATCTTTTCATTAATTTCCTCATTATTTTTGTTTTTCTTTCTGTTCCTGATCCTACAATTTTTTTCTTAAATGCTATTTTTCTTCTCTTAAGGAAAAAGAAAGCACTTCAGGACTGTTTCAATAATGAGCTAATAATAATAGGCACAGGTGGTGCAAACCAATTTGATTTTATATTGGCACACCGTTTTTTTTTTTTTTTTTTTCGTTCGATACCAGACAATTTCCGGCTTCCATGAGCATTGTGATATTTATATTTTTCAGTGCGCCCACGTCACTGACGAGTGTGACACAAGGTCTGTTTATACACATTGTAAAATGGTTGCCAGTTATCTGCCATGCGCGATACACACTTAGGCGATCATGTATTTTTCGATATTGACTGACGAGGCACATTTTTTCCCCCACAGTAGATTACCAATTCTTTCTACGGTAGATCAGCTGCCATCCAAGGCTACAGAACCTGGTCTGTCCTGCTATTTACCCATAGATGAGGGGAGAAGAGGATTCATACCTTTTCCAAGGACATTAACACGTTGGAGGCACGGTGGAGTAATGGATAGCGGTTCGGATTGAGGAATCGGAGGGCCGAGTTTGAATTCCAGTCGAATACATTTCATTCACTTACGTGCTAATAAAGGGTATTCATACCTTGGGAAAGGTACGAATCTTTTTCCTCTCCTCCCAGCTATGGGTAAATAGCAGGACAGACTAGGTCCTAGAGCCTTGGATGACAAATGGTCTACCGCAGAAAGAAATGGCAACCTACTGCAGGAAAAATCTGCCTCGTCTGTCATGTATGGAAAGATACATGATCGCGTTAGTGTATCACGCACATAACTGACTGAATATGTTGTACTTTTATTTTCTTTTGCATTGAGCAGCTGTCACGAAACGTATTTTACATATAAAAAAGTAGTTGTATTTACTAATGTTAATGACGCCTTTACATCATATTAATGAAATAATAATGACTAGTTACTAATATTACGTCTTACGAAAATTTCTCACCATTAAACTGCAGCTGTTAGACTACCTCTAAACGAAAAAGAGTGATTAACTTTGTTTTTTATATGTTTGTTTTCTGTTATATTTGGATGAGCGTCTCGGAATGAGAAGTAGGTAAGTAGTTAGTTATATTCACTTTCGCACAAATAATCTTGGGAAAGACGAAATCCTCTTCTTCCCGCCTGCTATTGGCTCAATAGTAGAGCAGGCTCTGCTCTCTAAGCGTAGCTGGCAACCAGTTTAGGAGAATTAAAAAAAGCTATGTATTCAAAAAAACTGTATAGTTTCCCTGACGAAGCACACACACTATGTGGCCAACATAAGGATATTAGTTTACAATGTGTCTATAATCGACGAGATTATATAAACATATTTTTTTGTATATTTGTTAGATTTTTTTTTTCGTATATCCTTGTGATAAGTACTTTCTATTTTTTATTTTTAGGGTCAGGTCCCATGGACATTACAAGGGGAGTGTTGTCCGGAGTGTATAGAACCATCAGGTAAAGGTAAGCAAAGCATTAAGAAACCACACACACATCATACATACATATATATATATATATATATATATATATATATATATATATATATATATATATATATATATATATATATTAAGTAATGAAAAACTTGGTAATCCGTATGGGTAGTCCTAAGGAGGATGATATCCTGACAGCTCAATGTAAATTCAGAGCTAATAATTTAAAGAAAAACAGACCACCTTAAGGTTCCATTATAATAATTTATTTCACCAGAGACCTTTTAAAGGTACTCTAGATCTTCAGACTTCACTTTCAAAAGGTGAAACGAAAAATGAAATGAAAATGAAAAATTTACACTTTTGACGGGTAGTATTAAGTTTATGTAATTTAACAGAGAAGGTAGCGAGGAGTGGTGTGAGAAACATAGTCGAGTTTAGAGAGGGTTTATTTTTATATTTCCTTCTATCATACTTAATATTGAGGAAGGAGAGGATAAGGATCAGACATTGACCTATTTAATCGGTCAACTCAACGGAAATGATATGTTGAAAGGGAAGGAGAGAAAAAGTAAAAGATAAAAGGAGGAAGTAAAGAGAAAGGAAATGTATTTAGAATTTACGAAGGAAGAAGAGGGGTGGTATAGTTTTAGCAATTTAGATAAAAAACAGACTTTAACGTTTGATAGTAATTTAAATGTTTAAAAAATCCACTAAGAAATTAATTTAATGCTTGTTAGCAATTTAAATATTCAACTCCTCTGCAAATAAATTAGGAATTTAATAAGAGTTGAATATTATATTTAAAAACACATTAATAAAAAAAGATTTAAAATATAAAAATTTACTGATAGCAATCTTTTAATATTGTAAATGACTGTTAAGGTAACATCTTTATCAGTTTGAGTCTAATTCATGAATGTAATCTGTAACTATTTTTAGATGGGTAATATTTCTTACTTTAAGTGTAGGTTTCAAATTAAGATGGAGTAATATTTGAAGGTAATATTTAAAAAAAATTGTTTTTTCATATATATACCACATATACATTTATGTAAACCTCACATATGCATACGTTCATTTACATATGCAATTACAAACATAAGCACACACATATGTATCGATATACACATGTACCTATGCATATTCATATATAAATACTTACACATACAATTACAAATATTTACACATATTTATATCTATTTAAATTTTTCCTTAAATTTTACATTTAACGTTAGGTGATGAATGAAGTGTTTAAATTTCAATATATATATATATATATATATATATATATATATATATACACACACACCAGGTGTAAAAGCAAAAATGTCCAATTGTTAAATTAAGATTTGAACCGTTGTATCGTAGAAATGATTAAAGATATCTTACTGGAATTTTCCGAGGTTTTTATAACACTATTGAACTCTACAGTAAGCAATAAAATGTATAATTACACTTCAAGCTTAACAGAAGAATCTTGAAGAAATCGATCATAAACGAAAATGACATGTTCATCATTAATTAATCATAGCTAACGATCAAAAGTTCATGAAGGATTGAAATAAATTTTATATATATATATATATCATTTTCCAACTTATTCATGATGATCTTTGCTCTCTTTAACCTAATTTTCTGTCCTGGTGTAAACAAGGTGCCTCACAGGTTTCACAAACGATTTAATTTTCCAGTTTTTTTTTCTCTGCTTTTTTTCACTGTCACAGCTCAAACTCCGCTCTCACGTGCCAAACATCTTGTGGATTGAGTTAGATCTTTTCTAATTGATCTCTTTAGCTCTTAGTTGAAACGATGATCCATCTTGCTGTTGTGACCTCCTGATCCAGTTTTTCTCTCTATTGTTCCCTCTTTTTTAAACTTATTCACCGTTCTCTGAATGGTTCTTGAATGGATCTAAAGATGGAAGTCAGAGTAGGAATGATGGTACAGTTACTGAAAGCCTCAATGATCTTTTTCCTCGCAGTATTGCTCATTTGGGAAAACATTGGAACTGACACAAAATGATTTTAACCTGTTCTCTTTTTAGTTGAATAACTGAAAGTTTTCTTAGGGAAAATAGTGTAAAGATGGCTAAACGTCTTACCTGAAAATCTGGAAAGAAGAAACACAATTAGTTTAGTAGATTTTTTTTAAAGATATTAAACATTTTGTGGGCTGGATAATTTTGTTGTTGCACCCTGTGCATATATATATATATATATATATATATATATATATATAGCTGGTGGGGTAGAAGAGGATTTATACCTTTTCCACGTAAGTTCTAATGGACTCGACTGGAATTCGAACTTAGCTCTCAGATTCCTCAATCTGAGACGCTATCCATTACTGTAAAATGATGTGACTTAGCTGCCAATCTACTACTGCACATAAATTTGTTAAGTAGGAGTCCCAAAGTTTACCTTGAATATATTTATAGAAAAGGCACACATAAGGTACATTACGGTGGTGGGAAAGGGACTGAAACCGAGATGCCAGGTCAGGACATAACGTTCTAGTTTCTTCCTTTCCAAAATGTTTTACATAGCCGATGCTGCAATTACATACGAATAGGAGCAAATGGCTGTGCAAACAGCTGAGGTGCACTGAACGGCTTTATCTTGTAAATGCAAAATTTACGCTTTCTGTGCAGAAAATGAGAATTTCTCGTTTTGGAGAAATGGTCTGCATAATTTACAAAAAAGAAAAATAAAGATGGCGGTAAGCATAACAGAAAATGTACAACAAAACATCTCGGATCTTAAAAAAACATTCACATTTGTGGCTGCAAAGCCAAATAAGTGCAAATTTAGTTGGCATCATGGTGGTGTTAAATAGACGTCCATTGAAGCAGACGAAGCTGAAAGCTGAGAGAAAGAAACTGTTAAACTAATGGGCAAATAATTAAGTAGCCTCGATATTATGACTACACTGGAATTTACTCGAAAGAAATAAGATAAGTGACTGAATTATTCAGGGAGAAAAATCTTTAGATTTATTTTTCTCGTCTGTGAAAAGGTAATTTTTTTCTTTGTTGAAATTAGAAGTTCTACTACTGTAAAGAAATTTATGAACCTATAAAATAAAAGGAAGAAAAATAGGAAGGTGTCGTGTCCATAAAAAAATACAAAAATAAAAAAGGATAATGTCATCGTGTCGTATCCATAAAAAATAAGTAAATCAATTATAGTGTCAAAAATAATTATAATAAAATAATTATAACAATTATAATTATCATTAGTTCACTTATTCCAGAACCAATGAGAATCGACCCCAATTTTCTCCTCTACAAACACAAACGTTATATTCTCACTATCGGACAAGCAGTTCACACAGACGTCATCAACACGTACGTCAACTAAAATTTCGCCACCTTTTCCTTTTTCAGGCCATAATAGCAACATTTATTTCTTAGCACTCAAAAAAAAATTCGAGGTAAGAAAACCCCAGACACTTATTGCATTTTTCCAACTAAATTATCTGGCCACTCATTATATACGTCTATATATATATATAAAAAAAAAAAAAACATACGAAAAAATTGTCTACACTTATTCTTTATCTTGTTCTGTCGGATTCCGATCCATATTTGATTTACGTTTGACCCCAAACTCACAATTTTGTTTAGTATTACTGTCTCTCGTGTCTCCAAAACCACAATACAATCAGATATTAATACTCGTTTTGTTGTTTTGCTGAAAGGCAAGTTGGTTTATTGATCGCAAACGCTTTGACTCAGTCCTTTAATTTTCTGCAGGATTACTCACTTCGACTCCCCAAAAAGTTGGTTAAGCGTTTTGTCCCAATAAAATTTTCGGTTAATCGAGCTCTATAATTCCCGGAAGGGGGGGGGGCATCACCTTAGCTTGCGAGAATGCATAAGATACCTGATTCACTAGGACCTGTTGCCCGTGATACTTGTGGACATAGGAAAGCGAAGAATGGCCTCAGTCATTTTCTTCGTTGGTCTTACAGCATCGGTCGTTAAGAAACCGCTAAATTCTACCTCATTCTCTGCATAATGGAATTTGTCAGGGTTAATCACAATCCTGTTCTTCCCACACTGGGTTAGATATTGCATGGCGTGCCAGAACGAGGACTCTATAGAATCGTCCCAAATGGGACCATCGTCTATGCAACAGTCTTTTCGAACCATATCCACTGTAATATTGTCGAACCGACGGATATATCCGTCTCCAGATGCATGAAATCCCTGCGGAGCACTAAGATACCTGTACTGGCTCCATTAACTGATAAATGGGGTTGCATCTTGTGCGGCTGGGGCAAGCGGTAAGCCGTGGTACTCGTTCCATGCGCCCGTAACTGTTTTTCTTGTCTGAGACGGAATGATAGATACCCGGTTAAATGGGAACAGGGTGTGATGGGTTTCCCCTCATGGAGCCAGCGTTCAGTTCTTGTAAGTTCACTGTGCATCTGAGGGAGGAGTCTTTTTGGGTGCGACTACCATCTTTGAACACCAAGTTGTAGGAGTGCCTTCTGGTACCAGTTCAATTATACCCAGTGTGATGTCTCGATCCAGGCCTTGTTTCACTCTCTTTTTCCAATGGTAAGGGATAGGGATCGGTGTGTAGACCGCTGATGGCGCCGCATCAAGGAGGATGGTAATGTTCAATGGCTTTCCTGTCATGGTCTGTAAGGGTTGGTGTTGGCATGTATTATATGCGCTGGACTTAAAATAGTCACGCATCCATCGTTCCAGTAGGTGTCTGTTGGTTTCCGTCGGAAGGATCGTGATGGTACTAGGCATCGATGGAATGGGTTTTCTGCGTGGGCATGTGCACAGGGCATTTACCTTTGTGATCTTCAACGAGTTCAGCCGTGATGCCTGGGTTGGGAAATCAGGTGTCAACAGATGTAGGTCCTTCAGGGCAAATTCTAATAAGTAAAAACCAGACGTGTTGTTTGACACATACACCACTTGTCGTGATTCCATCGAGTCAATTCTTATATGCATGAACAACACGGCCTTTATATGAAGTTGGTTGTCTGATACCACGTATTGGATGACTAGTTGGAAGTATTTTTAATATCTCTGGTCCACTTGAACAAGTTTGAGCTCCTATATCGGCGAACGCGAGGATGCGATGATTGCCGTGGATAATTGGACCAGTCTGGGTGTGTCCAAATGAAGCGTAGGATTGATGCATTAGTTTCTTCTATTGTCAATGATGGCAGTGCATCTGGGGTACTTCCTTCAAATCGCTTTCCATTCCACGAAATATATGACACAGCGTTGTCAAACCAGTTTTACGGTCTGTTTTCATCTGCCAGCAGCGCGCGTTGGGAGAAACTTGCAGCCTGGTGTTAGAGAAAGTGAATGAATCACACCCTGCCTCGCACGTTGTTGATTTGTTCGTGGTTCCAGTTTTAGTAGGATTCTGGGATACCAATTTTACGTGACCCCTAATCACGCAATTATGACATAGTAGTTTAGCTGCTGGGCAATCTCTCCAACTAATTGATCCACTTGGGTGGAATGTCTTCCTGCAGTACATTAGTTCTTCGGGGTTGTTGAATCATGTGGCCAGATATCTGTAGGTAGGACGAGATTTGACGGGATAACATTTAGTAACCGTGAAGTTGAATTGTCTGTTGTTTCTAAGCAGACGAGTCGGTCGAACTTTTGTTCGAGTGTGGTGAGTTTTGCAGCCTCGGTCAAAACTCGGCTCTGGTGCTTCTTGTTGGCGAGTTCAGCAATCATCTGCCCAGATATCATGTCGAACGAGTTATTGACTCGCTGACTGCAGACTTTCTGTGTTAGGACAATCAACTGTAAAAGGATCAAAATTTGGCTCGAGCTTTTAGCCTTATTAAAAAAAAAATGAGTGATTGACTCACCTTCCGCCGGGCGTGTAGAATGTCGGGTCTGCAGATGAGCTTCCATGTGCAAGTTCTTACGAATCGGATGTGTAACAAAAACCTATACTGAGTAGTTGAATTTAAGGTTTCAGACCCTATAAATTCGAAAAGGAGCCTGTTGACTTAAGGTGAGCATGTCGTTCTCAATCCGTCGCTTATTTCGACTGGGTTGGTAAGTTTACAAATCTCCTTATACAGAGTCCAAGCGTTAAATAGTAATACCCAGTCATTGTCCGTTTTCTTTTTTTTCCCTTTTTTCTTCTTTTCCTTTTTTCTTCTTTTCCTTTTTTCTTCTTTTCCTTTTTTCTTCTTTTCCTTTTTTTCTTCTTTTCCTTTTTTTCTTCTTTTCCTCTTGTTTTCCTTTATTCCTCTTGTTTTCCTTTTTTCTTCGTGTTTTTCTTTTCTTTTTCTTCTTGTTTTTCGTGTTAGGGGTTCTGTCCCTCCGAAGAGCGATAGTTTCCTTTTGTAGCTCTATAATTTGTAGCATGAGTTGAGCAATCAAATGGATGGTTCCACCAGGTAAAGATGCCATGTCTTATTTTGAAAAGATAGTTGCATGTATTCACCAGAATCATGTTCACAGCGCCAAATAAAAATACTAAAACGGCGATGGTAGTAGTAATTATCGTACCAACAAGATACAAATACCAAAAATACACTTGGCCTCTCGCCACTCAGCTGTTTATATAACCCTGATCGAGGTAATTTATGATTACCCGAGGAAGTTCCCTATTATCTAATGAGACCTGTAATAAATATATTATTCAACGAGACCTTTCTATTTCTATTCTACACACACAAGACAATATATCTGAGATTTACCTTATACAAAACCCACTGGATCAGGTTGTAACACAAGGTCGGTTTTTAGCGTAGAGACCAGAGTGTTTTCACTCGGGCAGCTGGTCTTAGTCGGTCATACCACCGTTATGTAACAAATGTCTTGCAACGGTGGAGGGAACGCAAGGGAAGAGAGAAGGCCTCCGGTACTGAACAGATACTACAACTGCAGCATCCATTCCGACGTAAATTCAGAAGGAAAGCCACCCCCAGTCAATATACCCATGTACTAACAAAATTTTAACAAAACATGGACATCGAAATAATTGAATAGTTGATCCCAAACAGGAATACACGAAATCATTTCAGTGCATGAAAACAATCAGAAAAACACAATTACTAAAAAAAATAAAAAAAATTACTTCGGTACAAAATAACTCAATAAATATTAAGATATCCTAAAACTCAAAGCAATTTTTTTTTTTTTTCTTTTTTTTTTAGGACAATGCGATAAGATTTCCCCGACAAGATCAAACGGAGAAATCTGGCAAAGTAAAGGTTGCGAATTTTGCCAGTGCAACGGAGGCAGGGTTCAATGTCAACACACTTTGTGCCCACAGATTTCATGCCAGGAGGTAAGGATTCTGAGCTTAGACTTGTGCGGAGGATATTGAAGATTTTAAAAGTACGAAGCCTGATAGTTATAACTAACGACAATAAAGTTAAAGAAACATTTTGTTCATCGGAAGTAATCTTCATAGGGCATTAGTCTTTTATTAGTATTAATATACACTCCGTTAAATATTTCTTTAATAAAATGCATACAATTCGTTTTCTCGTTACATATTACTTGGAAAATAAATACTTTTTAGGATCTGTTTTAGTTTCTTTAAAATATTTAATGAAATATATTTTTGTACAGATTGTCATGGAATTTACGAAGATAGTTGAAAATTTAAGAATATTTCTCTCATTAAAAAAAGTATTTAAAATGCTTTTTTTGTTTCAGCCGATCTTTCTGTTTCTGCATTTTTCCGTTTTAAATTGCTCTGGACGAGACTAACTCGCATTTCATGTCTTGGGAGCTCCCCTCTTTCAGGAATGACGCTACTAAGACTTTCATGAATAGTAGGGATTCTCATCTGAACTCTTGTCACCCTGCTTTTCTTCCAACTCTATTATATACTGATCATTATGGGATACCTCGTAGTTATGAGAGTATGGTTGGTTGTCTTCGTTTAGCAGCATATCGACACCTCTCTGGATCATTTAATGCCAAAATCTAAATATTTTGTAAAAAGAAAA
Source organism: Acanthosepion lycidas (assembly GCA_963932145.1). Taxonomy (NCBI): domain Eukaryota; kingdom Metazoa; phylum Mollusca; class Cephalopoda; order Sepiida; family Sepiidae; genus Acanthosepion; species Acanthosepion lycidas. Next base: position 38,679,495 of record OZ010606.1, read on the forward strand.
TTTTTTTGGGAGATAACTGGTTTAGTGATACAAGTTTTACTAATTAATCAATAACTACAGGAATTGAAACTCCGCTCAACAATTTTCCATTACACCACCCGCACATCCAAGCTTACAGCACCTAGTATTCCCAAAATGGCCAGGCTCAACGTCGCTTAACTTCGGTGATCGTATGGGAACCGGCGTGTCAACATGATGTGGCCGCAAATTTCTCGGCCTCGTCTATTTCACAAAATCAATTGAGAGATTTTCAGCACAATCTCCGTTCTAATACATTTCAGATATTTTAAGATTATATATTTATTTTAAAATTACGAATAATTTTATTAGTTTTTTTTTCATTTTGTCACATTTTGACGGAATGACTTTCCCCCCATTATATCCAGTTTTCCTGGGCACCACGAAGTGGTGTAATGGTTAGCAAGAACAATTACGAATGAGTAGTGAGTTCGATCCTCACTTGGTGCCCCTTACTTTCGGTCTTGTGTCACATCTAAGCTACGCTTGGAAAATCACTATCTAATTTTCCTGTTTTTCTCTTTCATATAGTCCTTTATTAAGTATTTTACCTGGGATCTGAGATAAAGGTTTTGCTTAGCAAATTATTAAACATTGAGTTTCCTGAATATGCAAACCATGACCATGAGCAGAATTATTTTGTATTTCAGATTTTGAGGCGTTTCCAGGCATTTTAGTAATGCGTGTATCAGTAAATGCTTTAATAATTCCCAGTGCTCTGGAATTGTGGCTTGCAATTTCTATTTTCGGTTGTTATATTTTAAAGTTTGCCAAATTCAAGTTTGGTCATGTTTTTCAGATTGCGCTTATGGTTTTTGGAATCTTTTAATATATTTTGCCTGTTGTCTTGTATCGGGTGATCTGTATGTATGGTGAAGTCCCCGGGAACTGTAACATATTCAACTTTTAGAATCGGTTGTGGTTTGTGTTTTTTTGTTTTTATCATTTGTTACAGGATGCTTGGTGGATTTAGGTAGAAAACATGTCGCTTAGTATTATTAGGTTGGTGCAAAAATAATGACGTAATAATGTCGTTTTTTGACGTTACGTCAAAAAACGACATTATTACGTCATTATTTTTGCACCAACCTAATATTTTTATCCCGCAACAACTATTGCGGACTCAATGTGAGTCTAGGTAAAAAAAAATTGTAAATCAAAACAAACATCTAATTGCATGTATTAAAAAAAAAAAAAAGAACTACATTTACAATAAAAGACGAAAATATTTAAAGACTAATTACATAAAAAGCATTTAAACTAGAGAATGTGCGTTTTTTGTGTGAAATTTATGTAGACCTTCGTGATAGACAAGTGTGTAAAAGAGTACAAAAAGTCAAGAAAGTAAAATGCACGTAGACGATACCTTAATACCGGAGTTGAAAAGTTGTAAAAGAAACTAGGGAGATAAATGATCGCCTTTATATAGGCTTGAGAAGTGCCTCCTAAAGACGGTCTTTTAGCAAAATCAAGTATGATTACAGTTTTTGTTTTTTTTTTTTTTTTGTTTTTTTCAGCACAAATCCCACCTTATATTAGGTTGGTGCAAAAATAATGACGTAATAATGTCGTTTTTGACGTTAAAAAATACGTAAAAAAACGACATTATTACGTCATTATTTTTGCACCAACCTAATATTTACTTTTGGTGCATTGATGTTGGTTGATCCTAAGAAGTTTATTTGAAGTCGTCGTCTTTTGTGACATAAGAAAATAAACCGGACATTTGTTCTTTTCATCGACAAGATGTATCGGGTGATTTTCTAAGTGTTCTTGCTACTCTGAGAAGGTATTTTTTTAATGTCTCCATTTCTCTATCATAATCCAGCCATATTTGGACAGGAGTTGCCCAGACCTCACTTTCCGGTCTTGACAGCCATCAAAAGCGTCTCCAAGTCCCTGTGAGGGCGGGAGAAAGAATTATTTCCACTCTCCAACCTCTCTCCCTCACAGGTGAGATGTGGCGAGTCTCTCACTGCTCTATCGCTACTACCATGGAAAGTGCTCGGACGAACTGCATCTCCTGTTTCAACCAGGTATGACCTTCATGGCTAGGACCCGCGATGCCACAGATATCTTAACAAACCACTCTCATTTCCCCCGTATTCCATAGGCGAGAAGTAAGTTCTATTCAAATATCTTCTTTCCGCTAAGTACTGCCCTATGGAACAGACTCCTCAGAAGATGTTTCCCTGGTCGCTATAATCTTAATCTGTTCAAGTTTAGAGTAAACCGTTATCTTCCCCTCTTATTCATATAAGCTACCCTTTATTGTAAACCTTTACCTAGAGTGGACCCCGGGCATTGTACAAGGTGAACCTTACTGTTGAAAAAAAAAAGTATCTGTAAGCTTTATTCAATGTCTTTTGTACACTCCCAGCAGTACTCCAAGAATCTATGTAATTACTTTCTTTGATCGTTTCTCACACGTTTTTTCAAATTTAAGTTGTTGTAGTTGTCTGTTTTCTTTTCTATGCTTTCAATTTTTACGGAAAATGGACAACAGCTTCTGTCTGGTATCAAGTCAATTTTCATTTTATCCAGCAGGACTGAATCTGGTTTACTGTGCCCTAAAGTTGTCAATGTTTCTGTCCAGATATCCAATAGAATTTTCTAATAATTCGATCAATAATCGAGCTTGTCTTTTGGGAACACTGCTGGAATAGTTAGGCAATCAAGAAAAATTGGCGTAGATTAAATGGCATCAGACTATTTGTAATATAGAAAACTTCAGCTGAGTAGCTCCCAAAATAAATATGGTGTAAGAGGGAGGGATGGCAAAATTACGGAATTGTGTTCTGCATGAATAATAAATGAAGAATTATTTAGAAACTAGTTTAACATGGACAACGCTTTATCAATTTGGTCATGGAGACTAAACAGCAGGTGAAATTATAATTTGCTCGTACAATTGAATTGATTGGTGGTCAAATTAATAAAGCATCGTTCATATCAGACGGGCTTCTAAAGATATAAGATGCGACTTCGGATTTTATCAGAGGATATCTCTTTATTTCCAGTCCTCGATGCTTATTACATTATTTACATTATATAGACATTATATTATTTACATTAAATATAGACAGACCTCAATGCTTACTTAGTGATTTGAGGTTGGGGTGGGGTGGGGGAGCAACCGAAGTAAAACGAAAGGTAAACTGACATGACATTATGAAAACATTTTTCTCTAAGAACGGGTGAAATATCAAAATTGTCCAAATCGTGTAACAGCATGAGATAATTGTCTATCCCACGAAATGTTAAAAAAAACCCCCACTAAACTAATTGGGTTTCTTTTTTCCAGGTTTTCACATAAGACGTTTAACCATCATGACAATATTTGGCGTAAGAATCTCAGGAAAAACCCTTTGAGTTATTCAGCTATAAAGAGAACAGGTTAAAATCATTTTGTGTCAAACCCATTATGTCTTCCCAAATGAGCAATGGTGAGACGAAAAAGATCATTCAGATCCTCAGTAATGGTACCAACATTCATACTCTGGCTTTCAAGAACCATCTAGAGAACAATGAATAAGTTTTAAATAAGAGGGAACATTGGAGAGGAAAACTGGATCAGGAGGTTACAACAGCAAGAAGGATCATTATTTGTACTTGCAGCTAAATACATTCTTATTGTTCACAGTAGAGTCCAATAGTGTTATAAAAAAAACTTTGGCGAACTCCAGTAAGATATCTTTAATCATTTCTAAGATACAACAGTTCAAAGCTTAATCTAACAATTAAACAATTTTGCTGTTACATCCGGTATTTATTCCTCAAATTTACAGATCTTCCTGTTTTTTTTTATCTTTTTTTTTTTTTTTCAGCCTTTTGTCAAAGTCTATAAAGAAGGTCAGTGCTGCCCTGAATGCCTTCTACCAGAGGATTGTGAATTCAATGAGAGAAAGTATAAGGTAATCTATATTCTTATAGAAAGAACTGCTCCTCTATACCTGTCTGCGTATACTTTAGCGTACGCATATGTAATATATTAGGTGGAATCATGTGTGGCAGTTAAAAATAAATTTCGAGTATACTAACATGTAATAATGAATGTATTACCATTTAATTTTAAAATAAACCACAAAGATTATTTTCCCACCCTACAACCACTTTCTCCACAGGCGTAACGTTGTAAGCCTATCGCTACACTATCGTTTTCCCATGGAAAATATTTTGACAAACTATCCTAATCCTCAGTTCATGCCTTAGGTTTTTGCACAACAGTAGCAGTCGCCTCCATGGCAATGCAAGGTCACATACCGCAAAAATAACACAGGAAAGTATTTTGAAATTCGGTTGGTCTTTTCTATTCCAACCACCATATTCACCTGACCTTGCATCAACCGAAGTATTACTTTTATTCGAAAACGCTTTTTAGTAGGGAAAACTTTTTTTTTCTAAAGAAAACCAAATTCAAGAGTTCGTCGGGCATTTTCTTAGCATCGAAACATGCAGAATTTTATTCAAATGGTATCGAATGGTAAGTGACAAATAAAGGTACATATACAACAGAAAACATAAATGTACTTTATTTTTTTGAAGAATAAGTTTGATACAGAAAACGAAAATTATTTATGACTCGGCCTAAAACATGCATACCCCTGAATTGTGTGTGAGTGACTTACATGTGCTTGTACCATTTAATGTATAAACGTATGCAGCAAACAATTTTACTAAGATTGGAATAATACATTCCCCTTCTCACTCAGTCTGGACAACCCCTACCCTATTCTTTTCTCTCTGTCAGCAATCTCTGGTTAACAAGAAAAGAGTATAATTTGAAATGTGCAACCCTTTGAAGCCATTTTCATGACATCAGTATTTAAACTGAATATATTTGATAATAACTCGCATTGTAAGTGGACAAAGAAGTTGAATTTGATCATCTTATCAGTGAATCGACAGGTACCAATCTAGTCAAAGATATATATATATATATATATATATATATATCACAAAATACATTCGAATGCTTGAAGGTGGTCCTCAGTGATGAAAGCCGTCTTCATCGCTGATTTCGGGGTTCTTATTCATCATATCAGCTCCAACAGCCCCCCCCCCCGACCTGTTATCTTATTCAACAGGTCGCCACCGTGTAAAGATATTTATTTATACAGTTTAATGTATAAAATGTGGCACAGGGCCTAAAAGGGGGATGGGGAATGACGGTCTTCTTCTGTCTTAAATCTAAACTTAGCTAGTCCCAGACACGGACCCAAACAAACCAACAATATCCCAAACACCAAAACAACACATTCACTCCTACCTTTCTTACCACGTCCACCACAACACCTCAAATTCTCCATGAAGTCCTAACTAGTCCCCTTATGTACAAATATTGTTCGTGGGGGGAGGGTCATAAAATAACAATTTTTAAAAAGAACCCCAAATGATTTTGTACAATATGACTTAAAAATATTTACAATAAAACTAAACAAAACTGAGTTAGTAATAAAACCCCCCACAAACCATTAAATGTGGCAGCAAAATCAGTTAACTAGACGAAATCAATGCGGGGCTAAGAAAAAAAAATAAGAAAAAACATTCATTCCTCCAAGCATACACACAGACACACACACATTCATACACAACAACAAATACGAAAAAGCACACACACGAAACGAAAGTCGCCCCGCATCCACCAGAGAACTGAAGTCACTGACCACCTAACGAGGGAGGGGATGGGGAATTAAACGAAAGAAAAATAGGGACAGAAATAAAAGGGACCAATGCGCATGCATACCCTAGCTAAGTTTACTAGAAAAAAGGGAAAACTAAAGATTCAAAATCAAAAACCTAGTCTAAGCTAAAATCAGGGTGGGTTGCCTATGTTCAACCCTGTTAGGACAAATCCTGTACCTAACCGACGTCCAAGTGCCACTCTAGGTCAGCCCCTTTCACTCTACACATTCGCGCAAGATTCACCCACCTTTTGCCAAATTCCGATGAGGTGAGCCGCCGCCTTTCCGTCCTAATCTTGACTTTAAGCTGATGCTTAAAGTACAAGATCAGTTGGGAAGAGGTGAACTTCTCGCCCTCATGGAATCCCTTCTGACGCGTCGTCCAAATCACGACTCTCATAATCCCTAGTAAGCAACAGAACACATAGTGTTCAGCCTTCGTCAATTGCGACACCACATTGCTACAAACAGAACTGGCTTCCAGGACAAAGAACTTTCCCTGCAGCATGCGAACCATGAGGCCTTCAACAAACTTGCACAACGGCACTACCGTCTTGCACTGAAAAAAGGCGTGACCAATGGTCTCGACTTCGCCAGTGCAGCGACGACAGTTTGGATATTTCTCCAAACCTGCTGAACAGAGTCTCTTGCCGACCCAGAGGGCCTCACGAATCATCAGCCAGGTGAGTGATGCCTCATCGTTATTGAGACATTTCAACCCAGGCGCCCAAGGCCACATCGAGCGAGCCTCCTGCTTCGTAAGACCGAGCTCGTCGATCAGATCATCTTGAACGGACCCCCTAACTAACAATCGATACAATGCCTTACGAGACAACGCCTGGGCGTCGGAGAGGCCATCCGACGTCCGTAAAAGGAGCTTCAAAGCACTACGACATTCGCGGTAGAAGGCACACTCGGCACGAGGTCTACGGCCGGCCTCCTCCTCGCACGAGTGCACACTTCTCAGGGATGGGAAATGTTTTCGGACATCTTCTTTCCAAAAGGTGCCCACCTCATCCAATCCGCGACACATTCGGTCTAGAAAGGTAATGCGAAGCATATATTGACGAATCTCAATGCTAGGCATACCCAGACCGCCCTCAGAGGGATGAAGGCAACAGATCTCGCGAGTTACCATAGGGGCCTTGTCTCTCCACAAAAAGGAGAACAAGGTCCGGACTAATGACATTAGTCTGGCATACGGGAGCGGAAGCACAGAAAGTCGGTAAAGGAGTATCGGATATATGTGTGAAACACATACCTCCGCCCTTCCCTTCAGGGAAAGTCTCCTCCGAGACCACAGTTTAACCGCGATCTCGGCCTTCCCCTGCACCTCCGACCAATTCATTTCCAACTGGAGATCAGGACCGAACCAGACGCCGAGTATCTTGATCGGCCCATCCGTCCAGAGGAAAGGTCCGGGAAGAGAAACTCCCTTCCACGCACCCAACCGCAAGCCCACAGACTTATCGCGGTTGATCTTGGCCCCTGTCACCATCTCATACCCACTGATCTCTTTGCTGACTTCGTCAATCTCGGCTCTGCTCGACACCAGAACCGAAACGTCGTCAGCATAGGCAGAATACCTGGCTGAGGTGGAAGCCCCAGGCAGGGAAATTCCGCGCAGGACCGGATTTGCCTTCAACTTGCGAAGGAATGGTTCCAACGCAAGAACGTAAAGCAGAGGCGAGAGCGGACAACCTTGACGAATGGAGCGAGACAATACGAAAGGCTTCGATCTTACGCCATTCACTTCCACCAGCGCACCGGGGGTCGCATACAAAAGTCGGATCCAGGAGCGAAAGTCGGCTCTGAAACCGGCAGCCGAAAGGACAGCCTCCAGAAATCGATGGTCAACCCTATCGAAGGCCTTGGACTGATCTAAATTGATCAGCGCGGCTTCACTGTCGACTTTTTCTAAGATCAAGCGTACCATGTGAAGGTTATCCTGAATAGTCCTGCCCTTCACAGCACAAGTCTGTTCGGGGCCAATCAGACTAGACAGGACAAGCTGCAAACGGTTGGCTAAGATCTTCGCCAAAATCTTTAAGTCAGTGTTTAACATCGTTAAAGGGCGAAAGTTCCCTAACCCATCCCCACCGCCCTTGTCCTTACGCAGCAACTTGATCACACCCCTGGTGAAGCGTTGGGGTAAAGACCCCTGCTTCATCCAGTGGTTGTAAATCAGTTCCAGCAAAGGAACAAAAACGTGCGACAACCTCAAGTACACTTCGTAGGGAAGACCATCTAATCCCGGAGACTTATCCAGGCCAACCTGCTTCAGCGCTTCCCAGATCTCCGACTCTGTAATGGGACCCTCGCACCTAGCCGCTTCAGCTGCCGAAAGGCAGGGAAAGTCAGCTAAATAGGCGTCGAACTGAGCAGAGCTCAGACCGGGCTCCCTGGTGAAAAGATCCTGAAAGTAATCCCGAAACACCTCACATATGCCCGCGTTTGTAGTCACGGTCCGCTTATCCGGCAATGTGACGCATGCGATATGTCGCTTAGACGCGCTTCGATTTTCCTCTGCACGCAGTTCAGCGGCCATATTCGTTGCCTCAGAAGACATTCTTTTTAACCTAGCCCTAACTACCAGAGCTTGATCCTTCTTGATAAGCAAGGAGGACAACTCTGCCTTAGCTAAAGCTATGTCCCCACTAACACGGGATTTCACTGCCCGATCGACTTTATCTTCTAAAGCAGTTTGCGCCGCTAATCTATCTAGATTGAGTCGACGACTAAAATCGGCAGCAAACGTTCGAATGTGAGATTTTAATTTGCCCCACCAGGCATTTCCCACAACCGCACCCGTCAATTCCCTTTGGATCATTAGTAAAAGCTGGTCCCGGAAACCCTGATCACCAAAAAGGGAACAGTTCAATTTCCAGTAACCAGCCAATCTAACCTTAGGCTTATCTAAGTTTACACGGACCCGGACAAGCCTATGATCCGTATAAACTATATAATGGAAACTTGGACAGCCTAAGAGCCCTACATCGACTCTCCTAACTAAGACCCGGTCCAGGTAGCTCGCAAGCGTCCCGGGAGCCGAGTTGCCACTATTTGTCCAAGTCCATGCTACCTCCCGAGGGTGTTCATTCCGGAACTTATCGACAAGATCAAACTCATCGATAAAGTCCCGAAATGGTTTCACATCCGGGTTGTTAGTACCTTGTTTATGCCCTATACGATCTATATCGGGGTCAAGGACGGCATTCCAATCCCCCGCTAAAACTACCCGACGAGACGTCGTCAAGAACGGCGCGATCTGCCGAAACAAAGCAGGCCGCTCGGAATGGCTATTGGGCGCATAAACCCCAATGAGACGTAGAACCTTATCCTTTATGGTAACATCCAGCACGCAAAGTCTGCCCGCCGGATCCGCGAAGACAAGGGTACAAGCAGCCTTCAAAGACTTGCTCACTAGCCAAGAGACACCCCTCGAACGACCATCAAAACAGGCTGAATAAACGGCGAACCCCTTAGACAGTATGTCCTCACGATCATGAGAAGAAAAACGGGTCTCTTGTAAACAACATACATTCACCCCGAGGCGCTGAAGATCACGAGTGAGCCTCGCCCTGCGAGACTCGGACCTCACGCCCCGGACATTTAAACTAGCTAACCAGAGAGCCATTGTCAAGCCGATTAGGGTTGTCCTTCAGGATAGAACATGGCTGGGGTGAGGACACCGACAGCTCGTCCCATAGATCCGGACGCCATCTCATTTTCGACGGTATCATCTTGAGACAAGCCGCCGATGTCCGAGGGGTAGGTGAGTTTGAGGGCTCTATAAAGGGATGGGTGAACAAAAACTGGGACCCTCCCTTTCAGCTTTTGGTCAGATTCATTTGATTCGGGGTCAAGAAGATAGGCAGCTGGGGGCACCATTTTGAGCGACGACTGGGCCTCCTCTATCATGCCCCAAATCTCCCGCGTACCCGGGCCAGTTCTGATTACGGTCAGTACTCTTTGTGCGGAAGGGAAATTTTCGGGCATCTCCACATCTGTATCGTTGATTTTTTTAAAATTCCACAGAATTTTCAGCTCTTTAGGGTTTCGAGTCTGCCCGAAAACCCTTTCCGCCTGGTCCCGGGATACGCGGCAGACGTCTTCCCCAGGGAAATAAGGTGGCTTGAGCTTTTTTTTCTTCTTGTCAGTAGTTGTTTGCGAGTCCGGACTTCTGTACCTTTTTTTTAGTGGTGAATGAATGGGAGTAACCATAGGTGTGACATTAGGAGTGGTTGAAGGGGTCCATCCGGACGGCGTCCTCACCGGTGAAGGTTTGGATGAATGCAGATATTTTGCCGGTGAGTTTGATACAGATTTGGGAGGAGCTGGTTTCGAGAAAGATTTTTTTGATGCAGAAGGGGAAGACGGGGCAGAGGATAGGGGGCCCGGTGCCCCCAGCGATTTTTGCTTTTTAGCCCGCGTTTCATCCAGTTTGTCTTTTAGCTTTTTGATGTCTAAAATCTTCCTCCAGCCCGGTTCATTGAGTTTTTGCGCTTCGGTTGCTTTGGATTCGTAAGACGCCGAGGCGTCGCCCTCGGAGCTGGTAGAGGGAATGGGGCTGTAGGTGACATTGTCCCTGGTGTCATGTTGGGACTGAAGAACCGCTGTTTGGGTCTTCCCCTTGCCTCTAACTACGAGGCGCCATTCCCCCTCCTCCTTCTCCTTCTCCACACTTGTGGCAGGCGTCGGCTTCGGGGGTAATGAGGGACTAGGCCCAACCGGGGGATTTTCCTCACCGGTCCGCCTCGCAGCTAGGCCCACTACAGGCGCCGCGGATATTAGCTTCTCGGCCAAGGGGGGATTTTGGTCGCCAGCGACCGGAACTCCAGGGGCCTTCTTTCCTGGGCAGGAGGAGGAAAGGTGACCAGTCTCTCCACACCTCCAGCAAGTTGGTCTTCTACCGGTCACTATGACCGGCATTTTCCGGTCGCCATACTCCAAACAGTTGGGGACGGACTTGAAGGCCTTCTGGTCGAGCATTATGTCAAAAGTCCATCCCCCGTTCAAATTGTCGGAGAGAGCCCCTAAAATTTGGCCGAACTGCAAGAAAAATGCAGCCAGGAGCTCTCCCGAAATTTGAGGAGGAACTTCAAAGACGGCTACCCTAGTCCGCCTGCGGCCCTCATACTCCGTTCTGATGATAAAATCCTTCGTAATTAGCTCTTTCTTGGCCATGGCCAGGCAATCTTCTGGGGTGGGTAGCAGAATGTCCCACATGAAGAACCCTCTACCCTTTATTACTCTTTGGGGTTTTATCCCCAGGGACAAAAGTGATTTAATCACTGTTTCTTTTGTGGAGCGACAAATCTTTCTAGTTTTCTTATCCACCACAAAAATGGTCACCATTCTTTTTGAGAACACATCGAGTTCTTGGACAATATCGACGAACCCATCTTTATTAACAAGATGGGCGTACCCCTTCGCCTTATCCAAGAAATCCGCCATGTTCAAGATACAACTTGGGGGGGACTTCCAACATGAGGGCAATTCCTCGGCGGTCTTGACTTGTGCCTCCTTGGGCACCTCTACATTTTTGCTAGTGTCTTTTTTCGAGACACTAGCACCTTTTTTCAAAATTGGGCTAGTGTTAGCCTGCTTTTTACTGGTTTTCTCCGGCGGATCAGCTTTCGCCGCCGAACCGAACAGGTCTTTCTTCACATTAGACCGACTGGCTTCGTCGGCCATGGTGGATTAAATTTGAAACTTCCAACTGCGGAAGTTGTGGAAAGGAGTTGGGAGAGAGGGTAAAAAAAAAAAAAAAAAAAAAAAAAAATTTAAACAAATAAAGAAAAAGCCTGGATGAACCAGTAAATAAAATAGCAAAGACAAAATAAATAAAATGAACAAACTTGCACAAACAGAAAGAAATAAAAAAATAAAGATGGCGCTCAAAGCCTGCCGAAAATAAAAGAAAAAACAAAAACTCCTTTCTTTTTTTCAAAAAATTCAATTAAACTGTACAAAAGAAAAAGAAAAAGTCTGGTTTGTAACCAGACAAAAAAAATAAAAGTTTGCGGCCGAAGCCGCTAAAGAAAATAAACTAAAAACACAAGAAAAACAAACTAGTCAAATCAAAAAGAAAAGAATGCGACCGAAGTCGCTAATAAAATGAAAGTGGGTAAAATAAAAAACGAAATAAAAAATAAAGCTTTCTTTTTCTTTTTTTCTTAAGATGTACTTATTTTTTTAACAACAAAAAAATAAAAAAAATAAAAAATTATGTGGGCCGAAGCCCCCAAAAAATAAAAACAAACAAAAGAAAAGGAAGAATAAAAAATTAAAACTTAGCAAAATGTCTTGGTGTGTTCAAAAAATATCGTTGATTCCACAAAAGGTCGCCAAACAATTCCTCGTGGCCAAAAAAAAAAAAAAAAAAAAATCAAATTCGTCGCTGTGCAACACAAAAAAATGACAATTATACAAATTCAAAAACACTGGTCACAAAAAGACGGATAACGTAACTCGGAGACAGCGTGTAAAGATATTTATTTATACAGGTTAATGTATAAAATGTGGCACAAGGCCTAAAAGGGGGATGGGGAATGACGGTCTTCTTCTGTCTTAAATCTAAACTTAGCTAGTCCCAGACACGGACCCAAACAAACCAACAATATTCCAATCACCAAAACAACACATTCACTCCTACCTTTCTTACCACGTCCACCATAACGCCTCAAATTCTCCATGAAGTCCTAACTAGTCCCCTTATGTACAAATATTGTTCGTGGGGGGAGGGTCATAAAATAACAATTTTTTTAAAAAGAACCCCAAATGATTATGTACAATATGACTTTTAAATTATTTACAATAAAACTAAATAAAACTGTGTTAGTAATAAAACCCCCCACAAACCATAAATGTGGCAGCAAAATCAGTTAACTAGACGAAATCAATGCGGGGCTTAGAAAAATAAGAAAAACCATTCATTCCTCCAAGCATTCACACAGACACTCACACATTCATACACAACAACAAATACGAAAAAGCACACACACGAAACGAAAGTCGCCCCGCATCCACCAGAGAACTGAAATCACTGACCACCTAACGAGGGAGGGGATGGGGAATTAAACGAAAGAAAACATAGGGACAGAAATAAAAGGGGCCAATGCGCATGCATACCCTAGCTAAGTTTACTAGAAAAAAGGGAAAACTAAAGATTCAAATTCAAAAACCTAGTCTAACCTAAAATCAGGGTGGGTTGCCTATGTTCAACCCTGTTAGGACAAATCCTGTACCTAACCGACGTCCAAGTGCCACTCTAGGTCAGCCCCTTTCACTCTACACATTCGCGCAAGATTCACCCACCTTTTGCCAAATTCCGATGAGGTGAGCCGCCGCCTTTCCGTCCTAATCTTGACTTTAAGCTGATGCTTAAAGTACAAGATCAGTTGGGAAGAGGTGAACTTCTCGCCCTCATGGAATCCCTTCTGACGCGTCGTCCAAATCACGACTCTCATAATCCCTAGTAAGCAACAGAACACATAGTGTTCAGCCTTCGTCAATTGCGACACCACATTGCTACAAACAGAACTGGCTTCCAGGACAAAGAACTTTCCCTGCAGCATGCGAACCATGAGGCCTTCAACAAACTTGCACAACGGCACTACCGTCTTGCACTGAAAAAAGGCGTGACCAATGGTCTCGACTTCGCCAGTGCAGCGACGACAGTTTGGATATTTCTCCAAACCTGCTGAACAGAGTCTCTTGCCGACCCAGAGGGCCTCACGAATCATCAGCCAGGTGAGTGATGCCTCATCGTTATTGAGACATTTCAACCCAGGCGCCCAAGGCCACATCGAGCGAGCCTCCTGCTTCGTAAGACCGAGCTCGTCGATCAGATCATCTTGAACGGACCCCCTAACTAACAATCGATACAATGCCTTACGAGACAACGCCTGGGCGTCGGAGAGGCCATCCGACGTCCGTAAAAGGAGCTTCAAAGCACTACGACATTCGCGGTAGAAGGCACACTCGGCACGAGGTCTACGGCCGGCCTCCTCCTCGCACGAGTGCACACTTCTCAGGGATGGGAAATGTTTTCGGACATCTTCTTTCCAAAAGGTGCCCACCTCATCCAATCCGCGACACATTCGGTCTAGAAAGGTAATGCGAAGCATATATTGACGAATCTCAATGCTAGGCATACCCAGACCGCCCTCAGAGGGATGAAGGCAACAGATCTCGCGAGTTACCATAGGGGCCTTGTCTCTCCACAAAAAGGAGAACAAGGTCCGGACTAATGACATTAGTCTGGCATACGGGAGCGGAAGCACAGAAAGTCGGTAAAGGAGTATCGGATATATGTGTGAAACACATACCTCCGCCCTTCCCTTCAGGGAAAGTCTCCTCCGAGACCACAGTTTAACCGCGATCTCGGCCTTCCCCTGCACCTCCGACCAATTCATTTCCAACTGGAGATCAGGACCGAACCAGACGCCGAGTATCTTGATCGGCCCATCCGTCCAGAGGAAAGGTCCGGGAAGAGAAACTCCCTTCCACGCACCCAACCGCAAGCCCACAGACTTATCGCGGTTGATCTTGGCCCCTGTCACCATCTCATACCCACTGATCTCTTTGCTGACTTCGTTAATCTCGGCTCTGCTCGACACCAGAACCGAAACGTCGTCAGCATAGGCAGAATACCTGGCTGAGGTGGAAGCCCCAGGCAGGGAAATTCCGCGCAGGACCGGATTTGCCTTCAACTTGCGAAGGAATGGTTCCAACGCAAGAACGTAAAGCAGAGGCGAGAGCGGACAACCTTGACGAATGGAGCGAGACAATACGAAAGGCTTCGATCTTACCCCATTCACTTCCACCAGCGCACCGGGGGTCGCATACAAAAGTCGGATCCAGGAGCGAAAGTCGGCTCTGAAACCGGCAGCCGAAAGGACAGCCTCCAGAAATCGATGGTCAACCCTATCGAAGGCCTTGGACTGATCTAAATTGATCAGCGCGGCTTCACTGTCGACTTTTTCTAAGATCAAGCGTACCATGTGAAGGTTATCCTGAATAGTCCTGCCCTTCACAGCACAAGTCTGTTCGGGGCCAATCAGACTAGACAGGACAAGCTGCAAACGGTTGGCTAAGATCTTCGCCAAAATCTTTAAGTCAGTGTTTAACATCGTTAAAGGGCGAAAGTTCCCTAACCCATCCCCACCGCCCTTGTCCTTACGCAGCAACTTGATCACACCCCTGGTGAAGCGTTGGGGTAAAGACCCCTGCTTCATCCAGTGGTTGTAAATCAGTTCCAGCAAAGGAACAAAAACGTGCGACAACCTCAAGTACACTTCGTAGGGAAGACCATCTAATCCCGGAGACTTATCCAGGCCAACCTGCTTCAGCGCTTCCCAGATCTCCGACTCTGTAATGGGACCCTCGCACCTAGCCGCTTCAGCTGCCGAAAGGCAGGGAAAGTCAGCTAAATAGGCGTCGAACTGAGCAGAGCTCAGACCGGGCTCCCTGGTGAAAAGATCCTGAAAGTAATCCCGAAACACCTCACATATGCCCGCGTTTGTAGTCACGGTCCGCTTATCCGGCAATGTGACGCATGCGATATGTCGCTTAGACGCGCTTCGATTTTCCTCTGCACGCAGTTCAGCGGCCATATTCGTTGCCTCAGAAGACATTCTTTTTAACCTAGCCCTAACTACCAGAGCTTGATCCTTCTTGATAAGCAAGGAGGACAACTCTGCCTTAGCTAAGGCTATGTCCCCACTAACACGGGATTTCACTGCCCGATCGACTTTATCTTCTAAAGCAGTTTGCGCCGCTAATCTATCTAGATTGAGTCGACGACTAAAATCGGCAGCAAACGTTCGAATATGAGATTTTAATTTGCCCCACCAGGCATTTCCCACAACCGCACCCGTCAATTCCCTTTGGATCATTAGTAAAAGCTGGTCCCGGAAACCCTGATCACCAAAAAGGGAACAGTTCAATTTCCAGTAACCAGCCAATCTAACCTTAGGCTTATCTAAGTTTACACGGACCCGGACAAGCCTATGATCCGTATAAACTATATAATGGAAACTTGGACAGCCTAAGAGCCCTACATCGACTCTCCTAACTAGGACCCGGTCCAGGTAGCTCGCAAGCGTCCCCGGAGCCGAGTTGCCACTATTTGTCCAAGTCCATGCTACCTCCCGAGGGTGTTCATTCCGGAACTTATCGACAAGATCAAACTCATCGATAAAGTCCCGAAATGGTTTCACATCCGGGTTGTTAGTACCTTGTTTATGCCCTATCCGATCTATATCGGGGTCAAGGACGGCATTCCAATCCCCCGCTAAAACTACCCGACGAGACGTCGTCAAGAACGGCGCGATCTGCCGAAACAAAGCAGGCCGCTCGGAATGGCTATTGGGCGCATAAACCCCAATGAGACGTAGAACCTTATCCTTTATGGTAACATCCAGCACGCAAAGTCTGCCCGCCGGATCCGCGAAGACAAGGGTACAAGCAGCCTTCAAAGACTTGCTCACTAGCCAAGAGACACCCCTCGAACGACCATCAAAACAGGCTGAATAAACGGCGAACCCCTTAGACAGTATGTCCTCACGATCATGAGAAGAAAAACGGGTCTCTTGTAAACAACATACATTCACCCCGAGGCGCTGAAGATCACGAGTGAGCCTCGCCCTGCGAGACTCGGACCTCACGCCCCGGACATTTAAACTAGCTAACCAGAGAGCCATTGTCAAGCCGATTAGGGTTGTCCTTCAGGATAGAACATGGCTGGGGTGAGGACACCGACAGCTCGTCCCATAGATCCGGACGCCATCTCATTTTCGACGGTATCGTCTTGAGACAAGCCGCCGATGTCCGAGGGGTAGGTGAGTTTCAGGGCTCTATAAAGGGATGGGTGAACAAAAACTGGGACCCTCCCTTTCAGCTTTTGATCAGATTCATTTGATTCGGGGTCAAGAAGATAGGCAGCTGGGGGCACCATTTTGAGCGACGACTGGGCCTCCTCTATCATGCCCCAAATCTCCCGCGTACCCGGGCCCGTTCTGATTACGGTCAGTACTCTTTGTGCGGAAGGGAAATTTTCGGGCATCTCCACATCTGTATCGTTGATCTTTTTAAAATTCCACAGAATTTTCAGCTCTTTAGGGTTTCGTGTCTGCCCGAAAACCCTTTCCGCCTGGTCCCGGGATACGCGGCAGACGTCTTCCCCAGGGAAATAAGGAGGTTTGAGCTTTTTTTTCTTCTTGTCAGTAGTTGTTTGCGAGTCCGGACTTCTGTACCTTTTTTTAAGTGGTGAATGAATGGGAGTAACCATTGGTGTGACATTAGGAGTAGTTGAAGGGGTCCATCCGGACGGCGTCCTCACCGGTGAAGGTTTGGACGAATGCATAGATTTTGCCGGTGAGTTGGATACAGATTTGGGCGGAGCTGGTTTCGAGAAAGATTTTTTTGATGCAGAAGGGGAAGACGGGGCAGAGGATAGGGGGCCCGGCGCCCCCAGCGATTTTTGCTTTTTAGCCCGCGTTTCATCCAGTTTGTGTTTAAGCTTTTTGATGTCCAAAATCTTCCTCCATCCGGGTTCATTGATTTTTTGCGCTTCGGTTGCATTGGATTCGTAAGACGCCGAGGCGTCGCCCTCCGAGCTGGTAGAGGGAATGGGGCTGTAGGTGACATTGTCCCTGGTGTCATGTTGGGACTGAAGAACCGCTGTTTGGGTCTTCCCCTTGCCTCTAACTACGAGGCGCCATTCCCCCTCCTCCTTCTCCTTCTCCACACTTGTGGCAGGCGTCGGCTTCGGGGGTAATGAGGGACTAGGCCCAACCGGGGGATTTTCCTCACCGGTCCGCCTCGCAGCTAGGCCCACTACAGGCGCCGCGGATTTTAGCTTCTCGGCCAAGGGGGGATTTTGGTCGCCAGCGACCGGAACTCCAGGGGCCTTCTTTCCTGGGCAGGAGGAGGAAAGGTGACCAGTCTCTCCACACCTCCAGCAAGTTGGTCTTCTACCGGTCACTATGACCGGCATTTTCCGGTCGCCATACTCCAAACAGTTGGGGACGGACTTGAAGGCCTTCTGGTCGAGCATTATGTCAAAAGTCCATCCCCCGTTCAAATTGTCGGAGAGAGCCCCTAAAATTTGGCCGAACTGCAAGAAAAATGCAGCCAGGAGCTCTCCCGAAATTTGAGGAGGAACTTCAAAGACGGCTACCCTAGTCCGCCTGCGGCCCTCATACTCCGTTCTGATGATAAAATCCTTCGTAATTAGCTCTTTCTTGGCCATGGCCAGGCAATCTTCTGGGGTGGGTAGCAGAATGTCCCACATGAAGAACCCTCTACCCTTTATTACTCTTTGGGGTTTTATCCCCAGGGACAAAAGTGATTTAATCACTGTTTCTTTTGTGGAGCGACAAATCTTTCTAGTTTTCTTATCCACCACAAAAATGGTCACCATTCTTTTTGAGAACACATCGAGTTCTTGGACAATATCGACGAACCCATCTTTATTAACAAGATGGGCGTACCCCTTCGCCTTATCCAAGAAATCCGCCATGTTCAAGATACAACTTGGGGGGGACTTCCAACATGAGGGCAATTCCTCGGCGGTCTTGACTTGTGCCTCCTTGGGCACTTCTACATTTTTGCTAGTGTCTTTTTTCGAGACACTAGCACCTTTTTTCAAAATTGGGCTAGTGTTAGCCTGCTTCTTTGTCGGTTTCTCCGGCGGGTCAGCTTTCGCCGCCGAACCGAAAAGGTCTTTCTTCACATTTGACCGACTGGCTTCGTCGGCCATGGTGTATTTGTATAGAGACTTCCAAACGCGGGTTCAATTTTTTGTTTTTTTTTTCCGTGGAAAGGAGTTGGGAAAAAAAAAAAAAAAAAAAAAAAAAAAAAAATAAAACAAATAAAGAAAAAGCCTGGATGAACCAGTAAATAAAATAGCAAAGACAAAAATAAAATAAAATGAACAAACTTGCACAAACAGAAAGAAATAAAAAGGTAAGATTAAAAATTAAAGATGGCGCTCAAAGGCTGCCAAAAAAAACAAAAACTCCTTTCTTTTTTTCCAAGAAATTCAAATAAACAGTACAAAAGAAAAAGAAAAGAAAAAGTCTGGTTTGTAACCAGAAGAAAAAAAAATAAAAGTTTGCGGCCGAAGCCGCTAAAAAAAATAAACTAAAAACACAAGAAAAACAAACTAGTCAAACCAAAAAGGAAAAGAATGCGACCGAAGTCGCTAATAAAATGAAAATGGGTAAAAAAAATAAAAACGAAATAAAAAATAAAGATTTCTTTTTCTTTTTTTCTTAAAATGTACTTATTTTTTTTAACAACAAAAAAAATAAAACAATAAAAAATTATGTGGGCCGAAGCCCCCAAAAAATAAAAACAAACAAAAGAAATGGAATAATAAAAAATTAAAACTTAGCAAAATGTCTTGGTGTGTTCAAAAAATATCGGTAATTCCAAAAAAGGTCGCCAAACAATTCCTCGTGGCCAAAAAAAATCAAATTCGTCGCTGTGCAACACAAAAAATGACAATTATCCAAGTTCAAAAAACACTGGTCACAAAAAGACGGATAACGTAACTCGGAGACAGCGTGTAAAGATATTTATTTATACAGGTTAATGTATAAAATGTGGCACAAGGCCTAAAAGGGGGATGGGGAATGACGGTCTTCTTCTGTCTTAAATCTAAACTTAGCTAGTCCCAGACACGGACCCAAACAAACCAACAATATTCCAATCACCAAAACAACACATTCACTCCTACCTTTCTTACCACGTCCACCATAACGCCTCGAATTCTCCATGAAGTCCTAACTAGTCCCCTTATGTACAAATATTGTTCGTGGGGGGAGGGTCATAAAATAACAATTTTTTAAAAAGAACCCCAAATGATTATGTACAATATGACTTTTAAATTATTTACAATAAAACTAAACAAAACTGTGTTAGTAATAAAACCCCCCACAAACCATAAATGAGGCAGAAAAATCAGTTAACTAGACGAAATCAATGCGGGGCTAAGAAAAAAATAAGAAAAAACCATTCATTCCTCCAAGCATACACACAGACACACACACATTCATACACAACAACAAATACGAAAAAGCACACACACGAAACGAAAGTCGCCCCGCATCCACCAGAGAACTGAAGTCACTGACCACCTAACGAGGGAGGGGATGGGGAATTAAACGAAAGAAAAAATAGGGACAGAAATAAAAGGGGCCAATGCGCATGCATACCCTAGCCAAGTTTACTAGAAAAAAGGGAAAACTAAAGATTCAAATTCAAAAACCTAGTCTAACCTAAAATCAGGGTGGGTTGCCTATGTTCAACCCTGTTAGGACAAATCCTGTACCTAACCGACGTCCAAGTGCCACTCTAGGTCAGCCCCTTTCACTCTACACATTCGCGCAAGATTCACCCACCTTTTGCCAAATTCCGATGAGGTGAGCCGCCGCCTTTCCGTCCTAATCTTGACTTTAAGCTGATGCTTAAAGTACAAGATCAGTTGGGAAGAGGTGAACTTCTCGCCCTCATGGAATCCCTTCTGACGCGTCGTCCAAATCACGACTCTCATAATCCCTAGTAAGCAACAGAACACATAGTGTTCAGCCTTCGTCAATTGCGACACCACATTGCTACAAACAGAACTGGCTTCCAGGACAAAGAACTTTCCCTGCAGCATGCGAACCATGAGGCCTTCAACAAACTTGCACAACGGCACTACCGTCTTGCACTGACAAAAGGCGTGACCAATGGTCTCGACTTCGCCAGTGCAGCGACGACAGTTTGGATATTTCTCCAAACCTGCTGAACAGAGTCTCTTGCCGACCCAGAGGGCCTCACGAATCATCAGCCAGGTGAGTGATGCCTCATCGTTATTGAGACATTTCAACCCAGGCGCCCAAGGCCACATCGAGCGAGCCTCCTGCTTCGTAAGACCGAGCTCGTCGATCAGATCATCTTGAACGGACCCCCTAACTAACAATCGATACAATGCCTTACGAGACAACGCCTGGGCGTCGGAGAGGCCATCCGACGTCCGTAAAAGGAGCTTCAAAGCACTACGACATTCGCGGTAGAAGGCACACTCGGCACGAGGTCTACGGCCGGCCTCCTCCTCGCACGAGTGCACACTTCTCAGGGATGGGAAATGTTTTCGGACATCTTCTTTCCAAAAGGTGCCCACCTCATCCAATCCGCGACACATTCGGTCTAGAAAGGTAATGCGAAGCATATATTGACGAATCTCAATGCTAGGCATACCCAGACCGCCCTCAGAGGGATGAAGGCAACAGATCTCGCGAGTTACCATAGGGGCCTTGTCTCTCCACAAAAAGGAGAACAAGGTCCGGACTAATGACATTAGTCTGGCATACGGGAGCGGAAGCACAGAAAGTCGGTAAAGGAGTATCGGATATATGTGTGAAACACATACCTCCGCCCTTCCCTTCAGGGAAAGTCTCCTCCGAGACCACAGTTTAACCGCGATCTCGGCCTTCCCCTGCACCTCCGACCAATTCATTTCCAACTGGAGATCAGGACCGAACCAGACGCCGAGTATCTTGATCGGCCCATCCGTCCAGAGGAAAGGTCCGGGAAGAGAAACTCCCTTCCACGCACCCAACCGCAAGCCCACAGACTTATCGCGGTTGATCTTGGCCCCTGTCACCATCTCATACCCACTGATCTCTTTGCTGACTTCGTCAATCTCGGCTCTGCTCGACACAAGAACCGAAACGTCGTCAGCATAGGCAGAATACCTGGCTGAGGTGGAAGCCCCAGGCAGGGAAATTCCGCGCAGGACCGGATTTGCCTTCAACTTGCGAAGGAATGGTTCCAACGCAAGAACGTAAAGCAGAGGCGAGAGCGGACAACCTTGACGAATGGAGCGAGACAATACGAAAGGCTTCGACCTTACGCCATTCACTTCCACCAGCGCACCGGGGGTCGCATACAAAAGTCGGATCCAGGAGCGAAAGTCGGCTCTGAAACCGGCAGCCGAAAGGACAGCCTCCAGAAATCGATGGTCAACCCTATCGAAGGCCTTGGACTGATCTAAATTGATCAGCGCGGCTTCACTGTCGACTTTTTCTAAGATCAAGCGTACCATGTGAAGGTTATCCTGAATAGTCCTGCCCTTCACAGCACAAGTCTGTTCGGGGCCAATCAGACTAGACAGGACAAGCTGCAAACGGTTGGCTAAGATCTTCGCCAAAATCTTTAAGTCAGTGTTTAACATCGTTAAAGGGCGAAAGTTCCCTAACCCATCCCCACCGCCCTTGTCCTTACGCAGCAACTTGATCACACCCCTGGTGAAGCGTTGGGGTAAAGACCCCTGCTTCATCCAGTGGTTGTAAATCAGTTCCAGCAAAGGAACAAAAACGTGCGACAACCTCAAGTACACTTCGTAGGGAAGACCATCTAATCCCGGAGACTTATCCAGGCCAACCTGCTTCAGCGCTTCCCAGATCTCCGACTCTGTAATGGGACCCTCGCACCTAGCCGCTTCAGCTGCCGAAAGGCAGGGAAAGTCAGCTAAATAGGCGTCGAACTGAGCAGAGCTCAGACCGGGCTCCCTGGTGAAAAGATCCTGAAAGTAATCCCGAAACACCTCACATATGCCCGCGTTTGTAGTCACGGTCCGCTTATCCGGCAATGTGACGCATGCGATATGTCGCTTAGACGCGCTTCGATTTTCCTCTGCACGCAGTTCAGCGGCCATATTCGTTGCCTCAGAAGACATTCTTTTTAACCTAGCCCTAACTACCAGAGCTTGATCCTTCTTGATAAGCAAGGAGGACAACTCTGCCTTAGCTAAGGCTATGTCCCCACTAACACGGGATTTCACTGCCCGATCAACTTTATCTTCTAAAGCAGTTTGCGCCGCTAATCTATCTAGATTGAGTCGACGACTAAAATCGGCTGCAAACGTTCGAATATGAGATTTTAATTTGCCCCACCAGGCATTTCCCACAACCGCACCCGTCAATTCCCTTTGGATCATTAGTAAAAGCTGGTCCCGGAAACCCTGATCACCAAAAAGGGAACAGTTCAATTTCCAGTAACCAGCCAATCTAACCTTAGGCTTATCTAAGTTTACACGGACCCGGACAAGCCTATGATCCGTGTAAACTATATAATGGAAACTTGGACAGCCTAAGAGCCCTACATCGACTCTCCTAACTAGGACCCGGTCCAGGTAGCTCGCAAGCGTCCCCGGAGCCGAGTTGCCACTATTTGTCCAAGTCCATGCTACCTCCCGAGGGTGTTCATTCCGGAACTTATCGACAAGATCAAACTCATCGATAAAGTCCCGAAATGGTTTCACATCCGGGTTGTTAGTACCTTGTTTATGCCCTATCCGATCTATATCGGGGTCAAGGACGGCATTCCAATCCCCCGCTAAAACTACCCGACGAGACGTCGTCAAGAACGGCGCGACCTGCCGAAACAAAGCAGGCCGCTCGGAATGGCTATTGGGCGCATAAACCCCAATGAGACGTAGAACCTTATCCTTTATGGTAACATCCAGCACGCAAAGTCTGCCCGCCGGATCCGCGAAGACAAGGGTACAAGCAGCCTTCAAAGACTTGCTCACTAGCCAAGAGACACCCCTCGAACGACCATCAAAACAGGCTGAATAAACGGCGAACCCCTTAGACAGTATGTCCTCACGATCATGAGAAGAAAAACGGGTCTCTTGTAAACAACATACATTCACCCCGAGGCGCTGAAGATCACGAGTGAGCCTCGCCCTGCGAGACTCGGACCTCACGCCCCGGACATTTAAACTAGCTAACCAGAGAGCCATTGTCAAGCCGATTAGGGTTGTCCTTCAGGATAGAACATGGCTGGGGTGAGGACACCGACAGCTCGTCCCATAGATCCGGACGCCATCTCATTTTCGACGGTATCATCTTGAGACAAGCCGCCGATGTCCGAGGGGTAGGTGAGTTTCAGGGCTCTATAAAGGGATGGGTGAACAAAAACTGGGACCCTCCCTTTCAGCTTTTGATCAGATTCATTTGATTCGGGGTCAAGAAGATAGGCAGCTGGGGGCACCATTTTGAGCGACGACTGGGCCTCCTCTATCATGCCCCAAATCTCCCGCGTACCCGGGCCAGTTCTGATTACGGTCAGTACTCTTTGTGCGGAAGGGAAATTTTCGGGCATCTCCACATCTGTATCGTTGATTTTTTTAAAATTCCACAGAATTTTTAGCTCTTTAGGGTTTCGAGTCTGCCCGAAAACCCTTTCCGCCTGGTCCCGGGATACGCGGCAGACGTCTTCCCCAGGGAAATAAGGAGGCTTGAGCTTTTTTTTCTTCTTGTCAGTAGTTGTTTGTGAGTCCGGACTTCTGTACCTTTTTTTAAGTGGTGAATGAATGGGAGTAACCATCGGTGTGACATTAGGAGTAGTTGAAGGGGTCCATCCGGACGGCGTCCTCACCGGTGAAGGTTTGGACGAATGTAGAGATTTAGCCGGTGAGTTGGATACAGATTTGGGCGGAGCTGGTTTAGAGAACGATTTTTTTGATGCAGAAGGGGAAGACGGGGCAGAGGATAGGGGGCCCGGTGCCCCCAGCGATTTTTGCTTTTTAGCCCGCGTTTCATCCAGTTTGTTTTTTAGCTTTTTTATGTCTAGAATTTTCCTCCATCCGGGTTCATTGATTTTTTGCGCTTCGGTTGCATTGGATTCGTAAGACGCCGAGGCGTCGCCCTCCGAGCTGGTAGAGGGAATGGGGCTGTAGGTGACATTGTCCCTGGTGTCATGTTGGGACTGAAGAACCGCTGTTTGGGTCTTCCCCTTGCCTCTAACTACGAGGCGCCATTCCCCCTCCTCCTTCTCCTTCTCCACACTTGTGGCAGGCGTCGGCTTCGGGGGTAATGAGGGACTATGCCCAACCGGGGGATTTTCCTCACCGGTCCGCCTCGCAGCTAGGCCCACTACAGGCGCCGCGGATTTTAGCTTCTCGGCCAAGGGGGGATTTTGGTCGCCAGCGACCGGAACTCCAGGGGCCTTCTTTCCTGGGCAGGAGGAGGAAAGGTGACCAGTCTCTCCACACCTCCAGCAAGTTGGTCTTCTACCGGTCACTATGACCGGCATTTTCCGGTCGCCATACTCCAAACAGTTGGGGACGGACTTGAAGGCCTTCTGGTCGAGCATTATGTCAAAAGTCCATCCCCCGTTCAAATTGTCGGAGAGAGCCCCTAAAATTTGGCCGAACTGCAAGAAAAATGCAGCCAGGAGCTCTCCCGAAATTTGAGGAGGAACTTCAAAGACGGCTACCCTAGTCCGCCTGCGGCCCTCATACTCCGTTCTGATGATAAAATCCTTCGTAATTAGCTCTTTCTTGGCCATGGCCAGGCAATCTTCTGGGGTGGGCAGCAGAATGTCCCACATGAAGAACCCTCTACCCTTTATTACTCTTTGGGGTTTTATCCCCAGGGACAAAAGTGATTTAATCACTGTTTCTTTTGTGGAGCGACAAATCTTTCTCGTTTTCTTATCCACCACAAAAATAGTCACCATTCTTTTTGAGAACACATCGAGTTCTTGGACAATATCGACGAACCCATCTTTATTAACAAGATGGGCGTACCCCTTCGCCTTATCCAAGAAATCCGCCATGTTCAAGATACAACTTGGGGGGGACTTCCAACATGAGGGCAATTCCTCGGCGGTCTTGACTTGTGCCTCCTTGGGCACCTCTACATTTTTGCTAGCGTCTTTTTTCGAGACACTAGCACCTTTTTTCCAACTTGGCTAGTGTTAGCCTGCTTCTTTGTCGGTTTATCCGGCGGGTCAGCTTTCGCCGCCGAACCGAACAGGTCTTTCTTCACATTTGACCGACTGGCTTCGTCGGCCATGGTGTATTAGTTTAGAAACTTCCAAACGCGGGTTCAATTTTTTGTTTTTTTTCCGTGGAAAGGAGTTGGGAAAAAAAAAAAAAAAAAAAAAAAAAAAAACAAATAAAGAAAAAGCCTGGATGAACCAGTAAATAAAATAGCAAAGACAAAAATAAAATAAAATGAACAAACTTGCACAAACAGAAAGAAATAAAAAGGTAAGATTAAAAAATAAAGATGGCGCTCAAAGGCTGCCAAAAAAAAAAAAAAAAAACTCCTTTCTTTTTTTCCAAAAAATTCAAATAACTGTACAAAAGAAAAAGAAAAGAAAAAGTCTGGTTTGTAACCAGAAGAAAAAAAAATAAAAGTTTGCGGCCGAAGCCGCTAAAGAAAATAAACTAAAAACACAAGAAAAACAAACTAGTCAAACCAAAAAGGAAAAGAATGCGACCGAAGTCGCTAATAAAATGAAAATGGGTAAAAAAATAAAAACGAAATAAAAAATAAGGTTTTCTTTTTCTTTTTTTCTTAAAATGTACTTATTTTTTTTTTTAACAACAAAAAAATAAAACAATAAAAAATTATGTGGGCCGAAGCCCCCAAAAAATAAAAACAAACAAAAGAAATGGAATAATAAAAAATTAAAACTTAGCAAAATGTCTTGGTGTGTTCAAAAAATATCGGTAATTCCAAAAAAGGTCGCCAAACAATTCCTCGTGGCCAAAAAAAAAATCAAATTCGTCGCTGTGCAACACAAAAAATGACAATTATACAAATTCCAAAACACTGGTCACAAAAAGACGGATAACGTAACTCGGAGACAGCGTGTAAAGATATTTATTTATACAAAATTTTATGTATAAAATGTGGCACAAGGCCTAAAAGGGGGATGGGGAATGACGGTCTTCTTCTGTCTTAAATCTAAACTTAGCTAGTCCCAGACACGGACCCAAACAAACCAACAATATTCCAATCACCAAAACAACACATTCACTCCTACCTTTCTTACCACGTCCACCATAACGCCTCGAATTCTCCATGAAGTCCTAACTAGTCCCCTTATGTACAAATATTGTTCGTGGGGGGAGGGTCATAAAATAATAAATTTTTTAAAAAGAACCCCAAATGATTTTGTACAATATGACTTTTAAATTATTTACAATAAAACTAAACAAAACTGTGTTAGTAATAAAACCCCCCACAAACCATAAATGTGGCAGCAAAATCAGTTAACTAGACGAAATCAATGCGGGGCTAAGAAAAAATTTGAAAAAACATTCATTCCTCCAAGCATTCACACAGACACTCACACATTCATACACAACAACAAATACGAAAAAGCACACACACGAAACGAAAGTCGCCCCGCATCCACCAGAGAACTGAAATCACTGACCACCTAACGAGGGAGGGGATGGGGAATTAAACGAAAGAAAATTAGGGACAGAAATAAAAGGGGCCAATGCGCATGCATACCCTAGCTAAGTTTACTAGAAAAAAGGGAAAACTAAAGCTTCAAAATCAAAAACCTAGTCTAACCTAAAATCAGGGTGGGTTGCCTATGTTCAACCCTGTTAGGACAAATCCTGTACCTAACCGACGTCCAAGTGCCACTCTAGGTCAGCCCCTTTCACTCTACACATTCGCGCAAGATTCACCCACCTTTTGCCAAATTCCGATGAGGTGAGCCGCCGCCTTTCCGTCCTAATCTTGACTTTAAGCTGATGCTTAAAGTACAAGATCAGTTGGGAAGAGGTGAACTTCTCGCCCTCATGGAATCCCTTCTGACGCGTCGTCCAAATCACGACTCTCATAATCCCTAGTAAGCAACAGAACACATAGTGTTCAGCCTTCGTCAATTGCGACACCACATTGCTACAAACAGAACTGGCTTCCAGGACAAAGAACTTTCCCTGCAGCATGCGAACCATGAGGCCTTCAACAAACTTGCACAACGGCACTACCGTCTTGCACTGAAAAAAGGCGTGACCAATGGTCTCGACTTCGCCAGTGCAGCGACGACAGTTTGGATATTTCTCCAAACCTGCTGAACAGAGTCTCTTGCCGACCCAGAGGGCCTCACGAATCATCAGCCAGGTGAGTGATGCCTCATCGTTATTGAGACATTTCAACCCAGGCGCCCAAGGCCACATCGAGCGAGCCTCCTGCTTCGTAAGACCGAGCTCGTCGATCAGATCATCTTGAACGGACCCCCTAACTAACAATCGATACAATGCCTTACGAGACAACGCCTGGGCGTCGGAGAGGCCATCCGACGTCCGTAAAAGGAGCTTCAAAGCACTACGACATTCGCGGTAGAAGGCACACTCGGCACGAGGTCTACGGCCGGCCTCCTCCTCGCACGAGTGCACACTTCTCAGGGATGGGAAATGTTTTCGGACATCTTCTTTCCAAAAGGTGCCCACCTCATCCAATCCGCGACACATTCGGTCTAGAAAGGTAATGCGAAGCATATATTGACGAATCTCAATGCTAGGCATACCCAGACCGCCCTCAGAGGGATGAAGGCAACAGATCTCGCGAGTTACCATAGGGGCCTTGTCTCTCCACAAAAAGGAGAACAAGGTCCGGACTAATGACATTAGTCTGGCATACGGGAGCGGAAGCACAGAAAGTCGGTAAAGGAGTATCGGATATATGTGTGAAACACATACCTCCGCCCTTCCCTTCAGGGAAAGTCTCCTCCGAGACCACAGTTTAACCGCGATCTCGGCCTTCCCCTGCACCTCCGACCAATTCATTTCCAACTGGAGATCAGGACCGAACCAGACGCCGAGTATCTTGATCGGCCCATCCGTCCAGAGGAAAGGTCCGGGAAGAGAAACTCCCTTCCACGCACCCAACCGCAAGCCCACAGACTTATCGCGGTTGATCTTGGCCCCTGTCACCATCTCATACCCACTGATCTCTTTGCTGACTTCGTCAATCTCGGCTCTGCTCGACACAAGAACCGAAACGTCGTCAGCATAGGCAGAATACCTGGCTGAGGTGGAAGCCCCAGGCAGGGAAATTCCGCGCAGGACCGGATTTGCCTTCAACTTGCGAAGGAATGGTTCCAACGCAAGAACGTAAAGCAGAGGCGAGAGCGGACAACCTTGACGAATGGAGCGAGACAATACGAAAGGCTTCGACCTTACGCCATTCACTTCCACCAGCGCACCGGGGGTCGCATACAAAAGTCGGATCCAGGAGCGAAAGTCGGCTCTGAAACCGGCAGCCGAAAGGACAGCCTCCAGAAATCGATGGTCAACCCTATCGAAGGCCTTGGACTGATCTAAATTGATCAGCGCGGCTTCACTGTCGACTTTTTCTAAGATCAAGCGTACCATGTGAAGGTTATCCTGAATAGTCCTGCCCTTCACAGCACAAGTCTGTTCGGGGCCAATCAGACTAGACAGGACAAGCTGCAAACGGTTGGCTAAGATCTTCGCCAAAATCTTTAAGTCAGTGTTTAACATCGTTAAAGGGCGAAAGTTCCCTAACCCATCCCCACCGCCCTTGTCCTTACGCAGCAACTTGATCACACCCCTGGTGAAGCGTTGGGGTAAAGACCCCTGCTTCATCCAGTGGTTGTAAATCAGTTCCAGCAAAGGAACAAAAACGTGCGACAACCTCAAGTACACTTCGTAGGGAAGACCATCTAATCCCGGAGACTTATCCAGGCCAACCTGCTTCAGCGCTTCCCAGATCTCCGACTCTGTAATGGGACCCTCGCACCTAGCCGCTTCAGCTGCCGAAAGGCAGGGAAAGTCAGCTAAATAGGCGTCGAACTGAGCAGAGCTCAGACCGGGCTCCCTGGTGAAAAGATCCTGAAAGTAATCCCGAAACACCTCACATATGCCCGCGTTTGTAGTCACGGTCCGCTTATCCGGCAATGTGACGCATGCGATATGTCGCTTAGACGCGCTTCGATTTTCCTCTGCACGCAGTTCAGCGGCCATATTCGTTGCCTCAGAAGACATTCTTTTTAACCTAGCCCTAACTACCAGAGCTTGATCCTTCTTGATAAGCAAGGAGGACAACTCTGCCTTAGCTAAGGCTATGTCCCCACTAACACGGGATTTCACTGCCCGATCAACTTTATCTTCTAAAGCAGTTTGCGCCGCTAATCTATCTAGATTGAGTCGACGACTAAAATCGGCTGCAAACGTTCGAATATGAGATTTTAATTTGCCCCACCAGGCATTTCCCACAACCGCACCCGTCAATTCCCTTTGGATCATTAGTAAAAGCTGGTCCCGGAAACCCTGATCACCAAAAAGGGAACAGTTCAATTTCCAGTAACCAGCCAATCTAACCTTAGGCTTATCTAAGTTTACACGGACCCGGACAAGCCTATGATCCGTGTAAACTATATAATGGAAACTTGGACAGCCTAAGAGCCCTACATCGACTCTCCTAACTAGGACCCGGTCCAGGTAGCTCGCAAGCGTCCCCGGAGCCGAGTTGCCACTATTTGTCCAAGTCCATGCTACCTCCCGAGGGTGTTCATTCCGGAACTTATCGACAAGATCAAACTCATCGATAAAGTCCCGAAATGGTTTCACATCCGGGTTGTTAGTACCTTGTTTATGCCCTATCCGATCTATATCGGGGTCAAGGACGGCATTCCAATCCCCCGCTAAAACTACCCGACGAGACGTCGTCAAGAACGGCGCGACCTGCCGAAACAAAGCAGGCCGCTCGGAATGGCTATTGGGCGCATAAACCCCAATGAGACGTAGAACCTTATCCTTTATGGTAACATCCAGCACGCAAAGTCTGCCCGCCGGATCCGCGAAGACAAGGGTACAAGCAGCCTTCAAAGACTTGCTCACTAGCCAAGAGACACCCCTCGAACGACCATCAAAACAGGCTGAATAAACGGCGAACCCCTTAGACAGTATGTCCTCACGATCATGAGAAGAAAAACGGGTCTCTTGTAAACAACATACATTCACCCCGAGGCGCTGAAGATCACGAGTGAGCCTCGCCCTGCGAGACTCGGACCTCACGCCCCGGACATTTAAACTAGCTAACCAGAGAGCCATTGTCAAGCCGATTAGGGTTGTCCTTCAGGATAGAACATGGCTGGGGTGAGGACACCGACAGCTCGTCCCATAGATCCGGACGCCATCTCATTTTCGACGGTATCATCTTGAGACAAGCCGCCGATGTCCGAGGGGTAGGTGAGTTTCAGGGCTCTATAAAGGGATGGGTGAACAAAAACTGGGACCCTCCCTTTCAGCTTTTGATCAGATTCATTTGATTCGGGGTCAAGAAGATAGGCAGCTGGGGGCACCATTTTGAGCGACGACTGGGCCTCCTCTATCATGCCCCAAATCTCCCGCGTACCCGGGCCAGTTCTGATTACGGTCAGTACTCTTTGTGCGGAAGGGAAATTTTCGGGCATCTCCACATCTGTATCGTTGATTTTTTTAAAATTCCACAGAATTTTTAGCTCTTTAGGGTTTCGAGTCTGCCCGAAAACCCTTTCCGCCTGGTCCCGGGATACGCGGCAGACGTCTTCCCCAGGGAAATAAGGAGGCTTGAGCTTTTTTTTCTTCTTGTCAGTAGTTGTTTGTGAGTCCGGACTTCTGTACCTTTTTTTAAGTGGTGAATGAATGGGAGTAACCATCGGTGTGACATTAGGAGTAGTTGAAGGGGTCCATCCGGACGGCGTCCTCACCGGTGAAGGTTTGGACGAATGTAGAGATTTAGCCGGTGAGTTGGATACAGATTTGGGCGGAGCTGGTTTAGAGAACGATTTTTTTGATGCAGAAGGGGAAGACGGGGCAGAGGATAGGGGGCCCGGTGCCCCCAGCGATTTTTGCTTTTTAGCCCGCGTTTCATCCAGTTTGTTTTTTAGCTTTTTTATGTCTAGAATTTTCCTCCATCCGGGTTCATTGATTTTTTGCGCTTCGGTTGCATTGGATTCGTAAGACGCCGAGGCGTCGCCCTCCGAGCTGGTAGAGGGAATGGGGCTGTAGGTGACATTGTCCCTGGTGTCATGTTGGGACTGAAGAACCGCTGTTTGGGTCTTCCCCTTGCCTCTAACTACGAGGCGCCATTCCCCCTCCTCCTTCTCCTTCTCCACACTTGTGGCAGGCGTCGGCTTCGGGGGTAATGAGGGACTATGCCCAACCGGGGGATTTTCCTCACCGGTCCGCCTCGCAGCTAGGCCCACTACAGGCGCCGCGGATTTTAGCTTCTCGGCCAAGGGGGGATTTTGGTCGCCAGCGACCGGAACTCCAGGGGCCTTCTTTCCTGGGCAGGAGGAGGAAAGGTGACCAGTCTCTCCACACCTCCAGCAAGTTGGTCTTCTACCGGTCACTATGACCGGCATTTTCCGGTCGCCATACTCCAAACAGTTGGGGACGGACTTGAAGGCCTTCTGGTCGAGCATTATGTCAAAAGTCCATCCCCCGTTCAAATTGTCGGAGAGAGCCCCTAAAATTTGGCCGAACTGCAAGAAAAATGCAGCCAGGAGCTCTCCCGAAATTTGAGGAGGAACTTCAAAGACGGCTACCCTAGTCCGCCTGCGGCCCTCATACTCCGTTCTGATGATAAAATCCTTCGTAATTAGCTCTTTCTTGGCCATGGCCAGGCAATCTTCTGGGGTGGGCAGCAGAATGTCCCACATGAAGAACCCTCTACCCTTTATTACTCTTTGGGGTTTTATCCCCAGGGACAAAAGTGATTTAATCACTGTTTCTTTTGTGGAGCGACAAATCTTTCTCGTTTTCTTATCCACCACAAAAATAGTCACCATTCTTTTTGAGAACACATCGAGTTCTTGGACAATATCGACGAACCCATCTTTATTAACAAGATGGGCGTACCCCTTCGCCTTATCCAAGAAATCCGCCATGTTCAAGATACAACTTGGGGGGGACTTCCAACATGAGGGCAATTCCTCGGCGGTCTTGACTTGTGCCTCCTTGGGCACCTCTACATTTTTGCTAGCGTCTTTTTTCGAGACACTAGCACCTTTTTTCCAACTTGGGCTAGTGTTAGCCTGCTTCTTTGTCGGTTTATCCGGCGGGTCAGCTTTCGCCGCCGAACCGAACAGGTCTTTCTTCACATTTGACCGACTGGCTTCGTCGGCCATGGTGTATTAGTTTAGAAACTTCCAAACGCGGGTTCAATTTTTTGTTTTTTTTCCGTGGAAAGGAGTTGGGAAAAAAAAAAAAAAAAAAAAAAAAAAAACAAATAAAGAAAAAGCCTGGATGAACCAGTAAATAAAATAGCAAAGACAAAAATAAAATAAAATGAACAAACTTGCACAAACAGAAAGAAATAAAAAGGTAAGATTAAAAAATAAAGATGGCGCTCAAAGGCTGCCAAAAAAAAAAAAAAAAAACTCCTTTCTTTTTTTCCAAAAAATTCAAATAACTGTACAAAAGAAAAAGAAAAGAAAAAGTCTGGTTTGTAACCAGAAGAAAAAAAAATAAAAGTTTGCGGCCGAAGCCGCTAAAGAAAATAAACTAAAAACACAAGAAAAACAAACTAGTCAAACCAAAAAGGAAAAGAATGCGACCGAAGTCGCTAATAAAATGAAAATGGGTAAAAAAATAAAAACGAAATAAAAAATAAGGTTTTCTTTTTCTTTTTTTCTTAAAATGTACTTATTTTTTTTTTTAACAACAAAAAAATAAAACAATAAAAAATTATGTGGGCCGAAGCCCCCAAAAAATAAAAACAAACAAAAGAAATGGAATAATAAAAAATTAAAACTTAGCAAAATGTCTTGGTGTGTTCAAAAAATATCGGTAATTCCAAAAAAGGTCGCCAAACAATTCCTCGTGGCCAAAAAAAAAATCAAATTCGTCGCTGTGCAACACAAAAAATGACAATTATACAAATTCCAAAACACTGGTCACAAAAAGACGGATAACGTAACTCGGAGACAGCGTGTAAAGATATTTATTTATACAAAATTTTATGTATAAAATGTGGCACAAGGCCTAAAAGGGGGATGGGGAATGACGGTCTTCTTCTGTCTTAAATCTAAACTTAGCTAGTCCCAGACACGGACCCAAACAAACCAACAATATTCCAATCACCAAAACAACACATTCACTCCTACCTTTCTTACCACGTCCACCATAACGCCTCGAATTCTCCATGAAGTCCTAACTAGTCCCCTTATGTACAAATATTGTTCGTGGGGGGAGGGTCATAAAATAATAAATTTTTTAAAAAGAACCCCAAATGATTTTGTACAATATGACTTTTAAATTATTTACAATAAAACTAAACAAAACTGTGTTAGTAATAAAACCCCCCACAAACCATAAATGTGGCAGCAAAATCAGTTAACTAGACGAAATCAATGCGGGGCTAAGAAAAAATTTGAAAAAACATTCATTCCTCCAAGCATTCACACAGACACTCACACATTCATACACAACAACAAATACGAAAAAGCACACACACGAAACGAAAGTCGCCCCGCATCCACCAGAGAACTGAAATCACTGACCACCTAACGAGGGAGGGGATGGGGAATTAAACGAAAGAAAATTAGGGACAGAAATAAAAGGGGCCAATGCGCATGCATACCCTAGCTAAGTTTACTAGAAAAAAGGGAAAACTAAAGCTTCAAAATCAAAAACCTAGTCTAACCTAAAATCAGGGTGGGTTGCCTATGTTCAACCCTGTTAGGACAAATCCTGTACCTAACCGACGTCCAAGTGCCACTCTAGGTCAGCCCCTTTCACTCTACACATTCGCGCAAGATTCACCCACCTTTTGCCAAATTCCGATGAGGTGAGCCGCCGCCTTTCCGTCCTAATCTTGACTTTAAGCTGATGCTTAAAGTACAAGATCAGTTGGGAAGAGGTGAACTTCTCGCCCTCATGGAATCCCTTCTGACGCGTCGTCCAAATCACGACTCTCATAATCCCTAGTAAGCAACAGAACACATAGTGTTCAGCCTTCGTCAATTGCGACACCACATTGCTACAAACAGAACTGGCTTCCAGGACAAAGAACTTTCCCTGCAGCATGCGAACCATGAGGCCTTCAACAAACTTGCACAACGGCACTACCGTCTTGCACTGAAAAAAGGCGTGACCAATGGTCTCGACTTCGCCAGTGCAGCGACGACAGTTTGGATATTTCTCCAAACCTGCTGAACAGAGTCTCTTGCCGACCCAGAGGGCCTCACGAATCATCAGCCAGGTGAGTGATGCCTCATCGTTATTGAGACATTTCAACCCAGGCGCCCAAGGCCACATCGAGCGAGCCTCCTGCTTCGTAAGACCGAGCTCGTCGATCAGATCATCTTGAACGGACCCCCTAACTAACAATCGATACAATGCCTTACGAGACAACGCCTGGGCGTCGGAGAGGCCATCCGACGTCCGTAAAAGGAGCTTCAAAGCACTACGACATTCGCGGTAGAAGGCACACTCGGCACGAGGTCTACGGCCGGCCTCCTCCTCGCACGAGTGCACACTTCTCAGGGATGGGAAATGTTTTCGGACATCTTCTTTCCAAAAGGTGCCCACCTCATCCAATCCGCGACACATTCGGTCTAGAAAGGTAATGCGAAGCATATATTGACGAATCTCAATGCTAGGCATACCCAGACCGCCCTCAGAGGGATGAAGGCAACAGATCTCGCGAGTTACCATAGGGGCCTTGTCTCTCCACAAAAAGGAGAACAAGGTCCGGACTAATGACATTAGTCTGGCATACGGGAGCGGAAGCACAGAAAGTCGGTAAAGGAGTATCGGATATATGTGTGAAACACATACCTCCGCCCTTCCCTTCAGGGAAAGTCTCCTCCGAGACCACAGTTTAACCGCGATCTCGGCCTTCCCCTGCACCTCCGACCAATTCATTTCCAACTGGAGATCAGGACCGAACCAGACGCCGAGTATCTTGATCGGCCCATCCGTCCAGAGGAAAGGTCCGGGAAGAGAAACTCCCTTCCACGCACCCAACCGCAAGCCCACAGACTTATCGCGGTTGATCTTGGCCCCTGTCACCATCTCATACCCACTGATCTCTTTGCTGACTTCGTCAATCTCGGCTCTGCTCGACACAAGAACCGAAACGTCGTCAGCATAGGCAGAATACCTGGCTGAGGTGGAAGCCCCAGGCAGGGAAATTCCGCGCAGGACCGGATTTGCCTTCAACTTGCGAAGGAATGGTTCCAACGCAAGAACGTAAAGCAGAGGCGAGAGCGGACAACCTTGACGAATGGAGCGAGACAATACGAAAGGCTTCGACCTTACGCCATTCACTTCCACCAGCGCACCGGGGGTCGCATACAAAAGTCGGATCCAGGAGCGAAAGTCGGCTCTGAAACCGGCAGCCGAAAGGACAGCCTCCAGAAATCGATGGTCAACCCTATCGAAGGCCTTGGACTGATCTAAATTGATCAGCGCGGCTTCACTGTCGACTTTTTCTAAGATCAAGCGTACCATGTGAAGGTTATCCTGAATAGTCCTGCCCTTCACAGCACAAGTCTGTTCGGGGCCAATCAGACTAGACAGGACAAGCTGCAAACGGTTGGCTAAGATCTTCGCCAAAATCTTTAAGTCAGTGTTTAACATCGTTAAAGGGCGAAAGTTCCCTAACCCATCCCCACCGCCCTTGTCCTTACGCAGCAACTTGATCACACCCCTGGTGAAGCGTTGGGGTAAAGACCCCTGCTTCATCCAGTGGTTGTAAATCAGTTCCAGCAAAGGAACAAAAACGTGCGACAACCTCAAGTACACTTCGTAGGGAAGACCATCTAATCCCGGAGACTTATCCAGGCCAACCTGCTTCAGCGCTTCCCAGATCTCCGACTCTGTAATGGGACCCTCGCACCTAGCCGCTTCAGCTGCCGAAAGGCAGGGAAAGTCAGCTAAATAGGCGTCGAACTGAGCAGAGCTCAGACCGGGCTCCCTGGTGAAAAGATCCTGAAAGTAATCCCGAAACACCTCACATATGCCCGCGTTTGTAGTCACGGTCCGCTTATCCGGCAATGTGACGCATGCGATATGTCGCTTAGACGCGCTTCGATTTTCCTCTGCACGCAGTTCAGCGGCCATATTCGTTGCCTCAGAAGACATTCTTTTTAACCTAGCCCTAACTACCAGAGCTTGATCCTTCTTGATAAGCAAGGAGGACAACTCTGCCTTAGCTAAGGCTATGTCCCCACTAACACGGGATTTCACTGCCCGATCAACTTTATCTTCTAAAGCAGTTTGCGCCGCTAATCTATCTAGATTGAGTCGACGACTAAAATCGGCTGCAAACGTTCGAATATGAGATTTTAATTTGCCCCACCAGGCATTTCCCACAACCGCACCCGTCAATTCCCTTTGGATCATTAGTAAAAGCTGGTCCCGGAAACCCTGATCACCAAAAAGGGAACAGTTCAATTTCCAGTAACCAGCCAATCTAACCTTAGGCTTATCTAAGTTTACACGGACCCGGACAAGCCTATGATCCGTGTAAACTATATAATGGAAACTTGGACAGCCT
This sequence comes from Acanthosepion lycidas, assembly GCA_963932145.1. Lineage (NCBI taxonomy): Eukaryota > Metazoa > Mollusca > Cephalopoda > Sepiida > Sepiidae > Acanthosepion > Acanthosepion lycidas. The sequence goes on from OZ010606.1 coordinate 38,716,525, forward strand.
AAGAGCCCTACATCGACTCTCCTAACTAGGACCCGGTCCAGGTAGCTCGCAAGCGTCCCCGGAGCCGAGTTGCCACTATTTGTCCAAGTCCATGCTACCTCCCGAGGGTGTTCATTCCGGAACTTATCGACAAGATCAAACTCATCGATAAAGTCCCGAAATGGTTTCACATCCGGGTTGTTAGTACCTTGTTTATGCCCTATCCGATCTATATCGGGGTCAAGGACGGCATTCCAATCCCCCGCTAAAACTACCCGACGAGACGTCGTCAAGAACGGCGCGACCTGCCGAAACAAAGCAGGCCGCTCGGAATGGCTATTGGGCGCATAAACCCCAATGAGACGTAGAACCTTATCCTTTATGGTAACATCCAGCACGCAAAGTCTGCCCGCCGGATCCGCGAAGACAAGGGTACAAGCAGCCTTCAAAGACTTGCTCACTAGCCAAGAGACACCCCTCGAACGACCATCAAAACAGGCTGAATAAACGGCGAACCCCTTAGACAGTATGTCCTCACGATCATGAGAAGAAAAACGGGTCTCTTGTAAACAACATACATTCACCCCGAGGCGCTGAAGATCACGAGTGAGCCTCGCCCTGCGAGACTCGGACCTCACGCCCCGGACATTTAAACTAGCTAACCAGAGAGCCATTGTCAAGCCGATTAGGGTTGTCCTTCAGGATAGAACATGGCTGGGGTGAGGACACCGACAGCTCGTCCCATAGATCCGGACGCCATCTCATTTTCGACGGTATCATCTTGAGACAAGCCGCCGATGTCCGAGGGGTAGGTGAGTTTCAGGGCTCTATAAAGGGATGGGTGAACAAAAACTGGGACCCTCCCTTTCAGCTTTTGATCAGATTCATTTGATTCGGGGTCAAGAAGATAGGCAGCTGGGGGCACCATTTTGAGCGACGACTGGGCCTCCTCTATCATGCCCCAAATCTCCCGCGTACCCGGGCCAGTTCTGATTACGGTCAGTACTCTTTGTGCGGAAGGGAAATTTTCGGGCATCTCCACATCTGTATCGTTGATTTTTTTAAAATTCCACAGAATTTTTAGCTCTTTAGGGTTTCGAGTCTGCCCGAAAACCCTTTCCGCCTGGTCCCGGGATACGCGGCAGACGTCTTCCCCAGGGAAATAAGGAGGCTTGAGCTTTTTTTTCTTCTTGTCAGTAGTTGTTTGTGAGTCCGGACTTCTGTACCTTTTTTTAAGTGGTGAATGAATGGGAGTAACCATCGGTGTGACATTAGGAGTAGTTGAAGGGGTCCATCCGGACGGCGTCCTCACCGGTGAAGGTTTGGACGAATGTAGAGATTTAGCCGGTGAGTTGGATACAGATTTGGGCGGAGCTGGTTTAGAGAACGATTTTTTTGATGCAGAAGGGGAAGACGGGGCAGAGGATAGGGGGCCCGGTGCCCCCAGCGATTTTTGCTTTTTAGCCCGCGTTTCATCCAGTTTGTTTTTTAGCTTTTTTATGTCTAGAATTTTCCTCCATCCGGGTTCATTGATTTTTTGCGCTTCGGTTGCATTGGATTCGTAAGACGCCGAGGCGTCGCCCTCCGAGCTGGTAGAGGGAATGGGGCTGTAGGTGACATTGTCCCTGGTGTCATGTTGGGACTGAAGAACCGCTGTTTGGGTCTTCCCCTTGCCTCTAACTACGAGGCGCCATTCCCCCTCCTCCTTCTCCTTCTCCACACTTGTGGCAGGCGTCGGCTTCGGGGGTAATGAGGGACTATGCCCAACCGGGGGATTTTCCTCACCGGTCCGCCTCGCAGCTAGGCCCACTACAGGCGCCGCGGATTTTAGCTTCTCGGCCAAGGGGGGATTTTGGTCGCCAGCGACCGGAACTCCAGGGGCCTTCTTTCCTGGGCAGGAGGAGGAAAGGTGACCAGTCTCTCCACACCTCCAGCAAGTTGGTCTTCTACCGGTCACTATGACCGGCATTTTCCGGTCGCCATACTCCAAACAGTTGGGGACGGACTTGAAGGCCTTCTGGTCGAGCATTATGTCAAAAGTCCATCCCCCGTTCAAATTGTCGGAGAGAGCCCCTAAAATTTGGCCGAACTGCAAGAAAAATGCAGCCAGGAGCTCTCCCGAAATTTGAGGAGGAACTTCAAAGACGGCTACCCTAGTCCGCCTGCGGCCCTCATACTCCGTTCTGATGATAAAATCCTTCGTAATTAGCTCTTTCTTGGCCATGGCCAGGCAATCTTCTGGGGTGGGCAGCAGAATGTCCCACATGAAGAACCCTCTACCCTTTATTACTCTTTGGGGTTTTATCCCCAGGGACAAAAGTGATTTAATCACTGTTTCTTTTGTGGAGCGACAAATCTTTCTCGTTTTCTTATCCACCACAAAAATAGTCACCATTCTTTTTGAGAACACATCGAGTTCTTGGACAATATCGACGAACCCATCTTTATTAACAAGATGGGCGTACCCCTTCGCCTTATCCAAGAAATCCGCCATGTTCAAGATACAACTTGGGGGGGACTTCCAACATGAGGGCAATTCCTCGGCGGTCTTGACTTGTGCCTCCTTGGGCACCTCTACATTTTTGCTAGCGTCTTTTTTCGAGACACTAGCACCTTTTTTCCAACTTGGGCTAGTGTTAGCCTGCTTCTTTGTCGGTTTATCCGGCGGGTCAGCTTTCGCCGCCGAACCGAACAGGTCTTTCTTCACATTTGACCGACTGGCTTCGTCGGCCATGGTGTATTAGTTTAGAAACTTCCAAACGCGGGTTCAATTTTTTGTTTTTTTTCCGTGGAAAGGAGTTGGGAAAAAAAAAAAAAAAAAAAAAAAAAAAACAAATAAAGAAAAAGCCTGGATGAACCAGTAAATAAAATAGCAAAGACAAAAATAAAATAAAATGAACAAACTTGCACAAACAGAAAGAAATAAAAAGGTAAGATTAAAAAATAAAGATGGCGCTCAAAGGCTGCCAAAAAAAAAAAAAAAAAACTCCTTTCTTTTTTTCCAAAAAATTCAAATAACTGTACAAAAGAAAAAGAAAAGAAAAAGTCTGGTTTGTAACCAGAAGAAAAAAAAATAAAAGTTTGCGGCCGAAGCCGCTAAAGAAAATAAACTAAAAACACAAGAAAAACAAACTAGTCAAACCAAAAAGGAAAAGAATGCGACCGAAGTCGCTAATAAAATGAAAATGGGTAAAAAAATAAAAACGAAATAAAAAATAAGGTTTTCTTTTTCTTTTTTTCTTAAAATGTACTTATTTTTTTTTTTAACAACAAAAAAATAAAACAATAAAAAATTATGTGGGCCGAAGCCCCCAAAAAATAAAAACAAACAAAAGAAATGGAATAATAAAAAATTAAAACTTAGCAAAATGTCTTGGTGTGTTCAAAAAATATCGGTAATTCCAAAAAAGGTCGCAAAACAATTCCTCGTGGCCAAAAAAAAAATCAAATTCGTCGCTGTGCAACACAAAAAATGACAATTATACAAATTCCAAAACACTGGTCACAAAAAGACGGATAACGTAACTCGGAGACAGCGTGTAAAGGATTGTGCTAGTACTCATGACAGAATGTATACTTTCTGCTCTTAAAAAAAATAAGATAAAAAAAAAAAAAATAAAATAATAAATAAATAAATAACTAAAATAACAACCAACGGAAGCGTCCAAAATTGCTTGCTCTGTCCCAATCAAAATATTGACGATACATTTAGCTGTTCACTAAAATGGGGGCGTCTTTTGTTTTTTGTTTTTACCTTTCCCTCCTCTCATTTTTTTTGTTTTCCCCCCTTCCAAACTGAATTATATAAATTGCTTGCTTCGCACCAATTTTTTTTTTTAAAAAAAAAAAAAAAAAAATGTAATCTTTTTCAAAAATAATTTATACTACTTAATTAAAAATTCTTATTATCGTATGGAATGGATTGATTTTATGTATTTACAGTTAAAATATATATATATATCAGTGGTACCGGTAGGGACGGATGGAATATTAAATTAAACTATATAGGGACGGATGGAATATTGATTGAAATAAATTAACAATTTATATGATAAAAACGAATTAATTCTAAATTATAACGGTTAAAATAAATTGGTGATATTGTGGCGTATGGTAGAAATGAATTTTATTAATGTTAATTTGTGTGGATTGATTTTAAATTATGTTGCATTAAAAAATAACATTATCGTATGAGAAGTATATATATATATATATATATATATATATATATATATATATATATATATATATATATATATATATATATATATATATATATATATATATATATATATATATATATATATATATATATATAATCGAAAGAGGCAGACATAAACAGGTTAAATTTCGGGTTTGAAATCAATAAAAGTCTTCTCATATAAATTAAAAGTAATTACTTCTCTGTTTTAAACCATTATGCATTTGAGTCTAGAACCGCCACCATCACTAGCACCAGGTTTCTTCAAAAAGAGCTATGCTGTGTGTCCTTGAGGACACATGGCATAGTAGATAGAGGCGTTAGTTAGATCCAGTGACAGCACACAAAGAGTGTGAGTTCAATACCCGGTTAAGGCAGTGGAGAACTTTCAGAGGGAAATTAACATCTGATAACTGCCATCCATTATACATGTCACGTGGAACTAGAACAGTCTACCTCAGCGAGCGAAATAAAGGGTTTAGTTCGACATTCCAACAACCTGAAGAAAGCCAGAGCAAACAACGGCCGAAACGTTGTGATAAATATGGCAACAAAGATGAGGACGATAGTCCGAACAATTTAAATAGTGTACATAATACCTCGTCTCAGAAATATAGAGAGATACAGAAAAATAACTCAGACCAAAATTCAGCTAAAATTTGCTCCTTTATGACCTCTATTCAGTCACTGATGTACTCCTTCCTCCATCCATTTACTCAGTTGTCAAGTTGCTGCTTTTTTCTACTTTCAGTGTATTAAATTCTCCAAGACTTCTTTCATCATATCCCTCAAATTTTAGCTGTCTTATTCCAAGTGTCAGCTACAGTTTCTTGCTAGTTCTGTTCCTTTTTAGTTCCCAGATAGCAGGTTCGCTCGTCTGGCGGTTCACATTCTTCCCCGATCTTTTGAACTGGGGTAAAGATTTATACCTTGTTTCCTGTTTAGAACTGTTTCCGGTTTCTTCTAAAACTCTCCTCATTCACTTCTACTCCTAGTAGCTCCTTGTTTCTTAGTGGCATTATCACTTTGCTTGGGGTGAATCGATTAAAAATAAAGTGTTAAAATACGGACATACTGACCCAACTCCGTAAAAGTACCCATAGTTCCTCTTCATCCACAGTCTCCTATCTGCGGTTAATCCACGAAGAAAAGCCGTAAAGCTTTTCCTTTTAAATGATAAGATGAAAATGATCGACTTTATAAGGCCGAAAAAATCATACTCGGGTTATTAAAACCTAAAGTAGAAAAGAATCTTCTATCCAGCCTTTTAACATTTATTAAAGTATGTATTATATTTCTTTTATTATTGTTAATCTCTTCTTGGCTCTGATTTAAAAATCAAACTTTATTGTAGATATAAAAGACGCGTAGTATATACGAAGGAGTACTGGAAAATTTTCGGCCCGACCATGAAAGAAAACCGCTCTTCTCCTCACCAAAAAAATAAGATTTGATGACTGGTTAGATTTTTAAAACGGATGTCGGGTCGTGAACGTTTCAGCAATCTCTTGTATAGAATTCGGTACTATTTGCGTTTTCCAATGCCCGCTAGGTATCTTAAAGTATATTTTCTACATAGAGGAGCTTGTTCAATTTTTAGACATTGATCCATACACGTATGCATGCACATACGTGCTTGTGTGTAATGCTCGCAGTCCTGCTTTTAATAAATCCTCGCAAAGAAAAAAAGAAGTTAGACAAGTTACTTGGGTCAACAAAACTATTGTCCACACACTGACAGCATATATTTCCTGTATAAAATTTAGCCTAAGATCTGTTACAATCACTCCACTTATTAAATATTCGGGAAATTTCATTCTATGCTTGAATTTAGGCTGTGGTCATTCTTGGACAAAGTATTTCATTATTAAAAAAAAAATTCAGACCACTTACTTTCAAACACCATATCTCATATTTGAAACTTTTGGCAGTTTTTGACTAATAGCGTAATTTTCTTTTTACTATTAATTAATGAAACTTTTTCTGAACTTTTTCTTTCTAGTCTGGGAGTGTCTGGCACCCGGATAATTGCTCGCTGTGTAACTGTAAGAACGGAGATGTTTCCTGTTATCAACAAACCTGCACCGTCTGTCCGCCGAATACACACCATGTCCCTACTGAAAGCTCTTGTTGCGGATACTGCCATCCATGTAAATAAATAATTCTACCATCATTTTTTAAAAACAGTATTGCGCAAGTTTTATAATGAATTTTGTTATTTCTGTATAAAAAGTCTGTTGGTTGCAAACAAAATAGTGTATAATTGAATGAAAAAAAATCCTATGTAACACGTTTCGTCTTGCAATAGGACTTCGTCAGACTAAATGTTTGTTGTTTTTTATTATTAGAATCCTATGTAGGAGGAAGGGACGAAAATATAAATAAGTGTCAGTTACAAATAATGGTAAGCCGCTCGTATCAGTATGCTTGCCTGCTAGGACTGCTAGCCAATCCCGGTTGCAGACACCTGCTCAGGCACATATTTAACACCACAAAGACCACACATGCTGAGCGGATCTTAGTCACAGTTTCTTGAATAGAGCGCATCATCTGGCGTGATCAAGTTTGAATAAGGACAGTGCGCTCAAGGCCTCGGTCACGATGACTTGTGACTTCGTGTTAGCACAACCATCGACTAACAGTTTTGTCTATCCAGTTTCACTCAAAGGTGTCGCACGGTGGGATCACAGCCACCTTCTTGATCAACCATAGTGAGATTCGAACCCAGGTCGGATGGTCGGAAAGCGAACGTCTTAACCACACGCCACAAAACACTGAAGATGCAGGCACGCTTAAATCTAAATTTTAAATTTCTGGCTTCCGCTATGTCTGGATGTACTGCCGAGCCAATTTCGTACAGTTTCTTATCGCTTTTGTTTTTGCTGCTCTTGTTTTTAAATATCCCACATTGCAATAAGAATGCAAACTAAGTATTAACAATATTTCTGGTCCTTCCTCCGATTCCACTGGCTTATCTAATAAATAGCGGAAATTATATTGTAATATTCCATGCATTGTCATCAGTTAGTTATAAAATAACCTACAGTAATGAATAATTTTCCACCCTACAACCACTTTCCTCACAGGCGCAACATCGTAATCCTATCACTACACTATCTTTTTTTATGGAAAATGTTTTGACAAGCTACATTTCCTAATTCCATCAGTTCATGCCTTAGATTTTTGCACAACAGTGGCAGCGTACAGAGGAGTTTAAAAGAAAGCGTTTTTCTCCTCCATGGCAACGTAAGGTCGCATACAGCAGGAATAACACGGGAAAGTATTTTTCAATTCTGTTGGTCTGTTCTACTACACACGCCATATTCATCTGACCTTGCATTAACCGACTATTACCTTTTATTCGAAAACTTTTTCTAACGTAAACCAGATCCAGAAGTTCGTCGGAAATTTGTTCACATCAAAACTTGCAGAATTGTATTCAATAGATAGCCAAGAGTTACTTGATAAGTGAGAAAAAGTAACTCCAAATAAAAGTAAATATATAATTGAAAACCTGTAAATGTATTTAATTTTTTGAAGAATGAAATTGATAAACAAAAACGGAAACATACCTTTACAGCGAGGACCCGCCATATCACGTACCATGATGTGAACCATCCTCATTCTGTTAGTGTTCAATTAGTAAGAAAGAAGTTTCATTCGCAAGCTTCTTTTCGCTTCTTTGTAGAATGCTCCCGTGTGGATGCTTCCTCGATCACTACAATCATGTCTACGGTCAACCGTTATCTATCCTATATATCCAGATAATCTGCAGTTCGTACGTCCAAAAAACACCATTTTGTAACTTGAGAGGCTCTTAGGCCTTGTAGTGGGTGATGAATAGCATTAAAATTAAAAAAGACACCACTGATTTCTCGTAGTGTTGTTCTTTTCTTTCAGAACTTTAAAGAAACATTTATATTAAACCTTTGGGCACCTCGATGTAGTGTAATGGATAGCAAAGTTGTCTCGCTAGAACAGTTACAATTATTCGATCCTTACTTGGTGCTCCCATTCTTTCATCCTTGTGCCACATCTTACGCTTAGAAAATTACCATTTATATTAAAACTTGAAGGCAAGAGTTCGTAGTCTACACATCTTCTTATTGTTATTTTTCTTTTCCTTCGCCATTTTTATTCAGATAAATGCGCTCCCGAGTGTGTAGAGTGTGTACCTACCCAGCCAAGTATCTGCACAAAATGTACCAACCCTAAAGAATTTGTGGATAATGGAAAATGTTTGAACAAATGCCCTGTTGGCCATTATGGCAGCCCAGAGAACGTGTGTAAAAGTAAGTGTGCCATGTGTATCTAAGTAATCTATGAGTTAGGAAGATCATTATTTACGATCATTGTCCATGTATGTGTTCTAAAGGTGTTATATTGGCGGGGGAATTAAGTGATAATAGACGAGTAATCGCTTTGTATATGGGCGTATGGTTGGCTGGTTAGAACGTTCGCTTTCTGACCATGAGATCCTTTGTCAAAAAGGTGACTAAGGGAAGTTACCCAGGATCCAACACCTTTTTGAAAAAATGCCTGAAAACCATACAATGGGTTGACCCTTGTTAGTAGGTAGACTGGACTGCACCGAAGCCGTCAATGGTTGTGCTAGCACGAAGTCACAAATTCATCGAGAATTTAAGCGTACTGGCGTTGTTCAAACTGCTGATCATAACTCTCTTTCTGTCTTTATCTCTGTCTTTATCTCTGTCTTTATCTCTCTCTCTCTCTCTCTCTCTATCTATCTATCTATATATATATATATATATATATATATATATATATATATATATATATATATATAGGTTGGTTTTCTTGTACAAAGAAATGTGCAACAGGTAACCGGCCTAGCAGGTGTGTTCGGAAAACGAACATTGGTCGCTTTATATGTACGCCGGGGTTTATCGCCTTGTCTCGGCTTACTTCGCTCAACGGCCGCTTCATTGCGGTATTCTGTAAACAAACATGCAACAGGCTTTTGAATATGTCGGATTCTTTCGTGCTGTGTCTCTTCAAGACATCGACGATCTTATCAACTTCCTATGCTTTGTAGCTCTTAACAATGTTTCTTTTTAATATGCCTCTCACTACCTGTTCGGCCATCCATTTACACAAGCTTGTTATGTAGGTTAATCAGTGTTTTTTATCTGTTCCACTTGCTTTCAGTGTGTCCTATTAGTTTAAAATTCCCCAAGACGTCTTTGCGCATAGGTTTCAGAAATTTTAAATGTTGTGTTTCAACGTGTTATGTCCATAATTCCATGAAAAAAGGCCATGATCCAGTGTCTGTCATCAAGAACAAAGCTTATAAAGTTCACTCTCTTTAAACCATTGCTGGCAGTGACGCACAGTAAATGTACATCAGGGCACAGTACGATAATCTTCATTGTATCCTCTCCCAAAATAAGCACAGGTCATCTACGTCAATCCTCCTTTAAATTCGATTCTGGACTCTTACTTTTCCATATCTTCAATTCGTTCTCAATGATATGTCTTCAGGTGTTTTTTCCCCTGCTGGTTGCAATTCGGGGCTTGGCGGGTGATTTTTGGATGCTGGCGTCACGAGTGTGCATCTTTTCCAACCCAACATCGTCCGCAAGATTTGCTTTGTAACGCGATCTTTCCCTGTCGTTCGACAAATCCTCATTGGGAATCTAGTTCCGCTACCTGATGTTGAAATTGCACCCTTCATATTCAATAAGCAGTGGCGAATATGACGCCTTTCAAGGTTTCATATTTTATAAGGTTTAATGTTGTAAACGACGTACATAATTGTTAAAAAGAAAGGCTGGTGAATTAAATGTTTCGTTGTTTACTAATTTAAATCTTGATTTTCCTGAATTTGGTTTGTTGCAATTTTGCGTATTTTAATGATATAAATTCAGTACAAACATTTTTATTGGTGGTATGTGGCTTGAAATAAGGAAATTTTGTTTCAGAATGTCATGAAAGCTGTCTCGATTGTTCCAAAGGAGGTCCCTACTATTGCAGTGTTTGTAAATCTGGTTTGCTTTATTTGGAAGGACAATGTGTTTCTCAATGTCCTGAGGGATATCATCTTCAAAACTGGGGGTGTCAAGGTAAGAGAATATTTATAAGCACCTACTTATATAACGTCAAACTATACAATAATTACCAATGTATATTTTTAAAAAATTATTTCTTGTCCCATCTTACTGAGGTAAATCAACTTAAATTAATTAAATTCATGTGTGATTACTTCCCTTCGTCGTTTTAATAATCTATACAGATAAAATATTTATCTGTATTTCGACAAAATTACTTCCTGAGCAAAATGAAAGGTTTAATTAATCAGTTCCTTTGCTCCTACATTTAATAGATTGCAATCTTATTTGTTCAAGCATTTCATGTGAAGTACTCGGATACCTTTGTCTATTAAATGATCGTCTTTCTTCAACTTGATCTTGAAATAGGTTTTTTCGTCCTGATGGTAATCATTTTCTTCCGAGAGATATTTACATTTTACTGTTATATTACACGCATGGACTTTTTTTTTTAAATTCGAAGTATATTGAACGAAAAGAAATTTATGTAATACCGGTAGTAATCAATGAATCCTAGATACCATTGAACATTATACAAAGGGAACGGATTAATTGAACGGTTCATTGGCTTCTATTTTAGTTGTAAACCTTTTACCTCCGTTTCATTGAATCTCAATACATTGTTTCAAGACTTTTTGTTTCATTGCAACCCACCATTAAAACTTTCTAACAATTGCCGTCATTTTTGATGGCACGGATACACTAGTATCTCTCTCTCATATATATATATATATATATATATATATATATATATATATATAGTTGTTTCGTAGTGCACAAAACCTGTTTATTTTTGCTCATATTTGACAATATTTTTTATCATTTCACCGCAAAAAGACGGGAATGCCATTTGTATATAGTTACGGAGATTGAAAGTGTGAATAAAGACTGTGTTTAGAGGACCGAGTAACGATAAGAGTAAGGATAAAAGATGAACGGGATTCAAGAAGACAGAAGATGGTGATTGACGTTGCATTTAAATTTTTGAAGATTGTAGTTTTCAGGGAAGCAAGTAAATGGAAGGGAGTCACACAGGCGGGCAGTGTGGGAAAAGAAACTGTTGTAGCGGTTACATTTCACTATTTCGATAGTAAATGGGTGGGACCTAAGTCCCAATCTAGTAACACGCGTAAATTCATGTAGTAGAGGCATCAGGGAATAAAAGCCTGTCAGAGCAGTTGCCATGAAAATATTTGTGAAAGTGACTGAAGGCGAGATGCCAAGTCAGAATCGATTATATTGCCGATCCTTCTTTGCATTTTGTCAAGAACCTCGAGATGAAAGCAGAAGCACCAGACCATATATGACAACAGTATTCAATACACGGACGAATGGTAGATTTTTAAATGTGCAAGATGGACTCTGATGAGGAAAATCTTCTGGTACGGTACAGTGATCCAACTTTCCTTGCAGTGGATGCAGCTATTGATTTGATGTATTGGCCAGATACACAGTTTCTTTTTGCAAACATAATACCGAAATATTTCTAAAAATGTCATACTTTACATGTTGCCCATCACACCTAAGTTTTCTATGTGCCGTGTCCCTTCAGGACGTTGGCAATCATGGCCTTCAACAAGTTACTATCCTTTTAGCAATGTCTGTCTTCCTACCAAAAAGACATAGTAGTAACAATGATTATAACTTTTTTTTTAACTAGCTGAATTCATTTAAATATCTTAAAGCTTGAATTTTTATTTTGATTGTAAGACAATACTGTCAGATTAGTTGTACAGAACTTAAATATTAACTTTTGTGTACATGAAATTTTTAATGCTGATTTTTATCATCCAAAATTCGATTAGGCTATAATTGTCTGTTATAATGTTCTCCGGATATGAAATGATCGGGATGATTTTCTTAATTATCAAGTCCTTCTTATAAGATAGGTCCATGGAAGTAGTTGTTAACAGCCAGTCCTTCGAGGCACATAAGATCAATGTCGGAGTCGGCCCCAATGACTGCTTCTCGGTCCAGTCACCTTCCTGCTTTAGATTAATGATCTGCCTAAGAGCATACTCCGATCTCTTGTGAATATTCATGCAAATGATACAACGGTATGATACAAAAGTCTGGATGATCAGTCTGGCAGTTAGTCCCTCCTTTGACCAAGCTTCAAAAACTCAATGGGGAGGAGGAACTAACTAGTTACATGCAATTACCTCAAAAAACAAACTTGTAACGTTCCCTCGTCATAGAGTAGCTTTTGAATTACTATCTATCGCAATGAACGGATCTTCTCCCAAAGAGGACCTTTACTTTGAACGACTATTGGGACTTATGCTCACCCCAGACTCGTATATACGATCCATCGCTAAAGATAATAGAAAATGGTCATACCTATCTCTCTGTCTCGGTCTGGCCACGCCTCTCTGTCTATCTATAATACGTGTGTTAAGATGTTAATGTGATGTATTGGTTAGTGCCCCAGGATGAGAAATCGGCAAGCATAGTTAGAATTCACTCAGACTAGAGCTCACTCAGTTAGTGATTGAATAGTGAGAGACTGGGATCGTCAGCCATGGTTGGCAACCGAAGCCATTCTAAAAACAAAGGACAACTATAAATGAAAGCTAACTTTCTCAGGATTTTGTTTGTCTAAGGCATGTCAAACTCAGGGCATATCCGCAGCCTCGTGGACCGCACCTGCTTACAGTCTTACATTAATCACAGCTAGTGGTAACTAAAATTTATATACAAAATACAATACAAGGCATTTTAATAATTTTTATACTGTCTTGATGATTGAAATCACTTTAGACACACTATATATCAGGTTGGAATGTCTGAGTAGAACCCACTTTGATCAAAGATGACAAATATTCATCAGTTAATCTGGTTCTGTGAGACGTTTTTGTGGCCTTCATAAACGAAAATAACTGCTAACAGACATATGTGGAACTAAACATCGCCATAATGTTTGTGGCAAACTTTCTGAAGTTTTTAAATGTCTGAGGAAGGTATGAAAAAATCTGGGTACCCCTACTTCTAGGTACTTTCCCTTGAGTGTTGAGTCAGTCTGCCTTTCCAGTAGTTACATCTGTAGACGTTCCTCTGCCTGAGCAACATCAGAAGTGAATGGTGCTGAGAATAATAAAAACTGTTCTTCACAAGATTAAAAATCACAATCTTCACTGAAATTCCTTTGACAGCAATTCCAGGTAACAGTCATACTGAGCAAAGATAAATACAGACTCAGTATTAGCAGTTTTTTCAAATCCTTGCACATAGGAAAATGAATCGAGTTTTCATGTGATAACTGGGACTTCAATAAAGCTAATTTTGCAATGAAACATTTGATATCATCATATAACTGAGTAACAGGACTATTTTTATCTTGTAATTTCAAATTAAGGTCACTTAATTGGGCATTAATATCCACTGAAAAAGCTAGATCTTAGAGCCAGCTTTCATCTTTCAATTCATCTGTGCTTTGACCCTTCATCTCCAAAAATACCAATTTCGTGTCGCAATAAAAAAATCTTTTCAGTACTTTGTGGTATGAAACTCGCCAAACTTCTGTGTAGAATGGGATATCTGACCTTAAAATTTGTAAAATCTTTCTATTATAACAATTTTTCAAGGCAATAGATTTCTCAAGTGCAGTGGTTGTTTCCAGTATTGATGGAGGTTTCTTTAACTTTTCCTACCTTTGTAGAGTGCAATGTCAACATCTTGATTATACCATTATTTTCTCTTCCAGGTACATTTGATATCCATTTAGCTGTTGAAAGTCCTCAATGGATGTGCTTTATTTGTTACAGTTCTTTCTTTGTGATTCTGTAGCGCCAATCTACAAGGTTCGAAGACTTATGATCTCCGCCAAGACCCATAGACTTCACTCGCTCAAAGCCATTTTTAATCACTGATCTTAGAAAGTGGTTGTAGACAGCAGACAGTATTTCTGAACGGTTTTGCTGCCATGCATAACATTCATATGAAAGTCTTGATCTGACCAGGCTATTTAAGATGCCATATTTAATTATTACGTAATTCACATCCGCCATCACTTGTTGTTGTTCTTATTGTGTCTAAGTTATAAATTAGTTTATCATAGGTAAGTATGAGTTAGGATTAAGATAAAATATTGATCGGAATCCAAAAGAATGATAATAAAAAGAACAAAAAGGAAACGTTTATCAATCTAACATGTAATAAAAGTGAGACATGTTAGATTGACAAACGTTTTCTCTTTGTTCTTTACCTTATAGGTAAGTATGAATAGGAAAAAAAATGCTACATAGGATTCAGTATTATGTGCAGTATCATACATCCGCTGGTGTTGGTGGGGGAGAGTCTTTGAACATATCTGCTATGTAAAAGCAGAGGCTAATGTATATAGGGCTCTCAGGGATTCGCTAGGCGTTTTGAAACGTATCTTAGTTGATGGCATACAAAACCTGTTTTCTGTCTGACCCCCACTGTGTAGAATTAAAATGTCCATTAAATAAATGGTGAGGGTCAGACAGACTATAAAAATACGGCGGCACTGTGTGACAAATATATTTCTCTCCATATTTTTTTTTAAAGCCTGCCACCAGTCTTGTCGTACGTGTACTGGCCCGGAAATGGGAAACTGTTTGACATGCTCTCTTCCCGGTCAACTGCTCTTCAAAGGAAGATGTGTCGACCGTTGTCCTTCAGCGACGTACGTAGAAAACAAACACTGCATAGGTGAGTTAACTTTTATTGCATTTCACAATATAATGTTGCAACGCATTTAATCAATTCTACTCTATCGACTAATTATTTTTTAAGCATTATTATTTTCTAGAATTGTTGGTGCAATGCGGACTTCGGGTCATTACTCTCTCTACACGGTGGAAAGATGTGACACTTTGAGAGATATGTACGCGTACATATCGGCCATAGACATGTTGCCCAGTCCCCCAGACGACTGTCACACTGGCATCAGTATCCACCGACTTACCCGCTTGAATACAATGAGGGAAGTGTTGCCGCAGGTCACTGACGTTGTCTGCTTTGCATTGTCAACTGGCTTGAAAGAACCCGTTGGTCATTAACAGCCCTTTCCACTCTGTGTTGTTTTTTATAGTTGAAAAACAAATAAAATTATCCGAATGACAAGTTGGATGACATTTTTCCTGTAATATAATTAAATAACTAAAAATAAACTATTAAATGTATACCCGAAGTAATAGCGACTGAAAACAAAATCTCTATTCAAACGTCGGCTATTAACTTGTATCATCTTAGATTCTCAAAATGTCTCTTTATTTTAAACGTTACAAAAAGCAATGTTGAAATTCACTCCGCTTTGCTTAGACGCAATGCTGTCATTTTGAGATGAGGTGTTGTTACTATACATGGATTAATTGGGATCCGTTCCGTGGTCATTATTTTTTTTTTGTTTTTTTTTATCTATCACATTTCAGCTGCTGTATTTCCGGGTACTTTTCTGTCGGTTTCCGAGGCGACAAGTTTTTACTTTTACTTTTAGTTTTTTTTTTTTTTTAGTTTTTTTTTTACGTCGATTCATATGGACATTTTTCTTCGTTTTTTCATGTTTCGTTCACTGTACCCCTCATTCATCCGAGGAATATTAGAATATTAAACAGAACGCTATATTTAATTTGTTATCATTCCTTTGTCACGTTCAGTGTCCTTCGTAGAGAATGTCTTCATTTCTTAATAAAATACTCATTCAGGACGTAAGCGATCTTGCTTCTTCCGTTTATTTATGATTTCGTGTGGGGAAAGATAGTGAAATTTTTTGTTTGTTTTTCGCCTTCTTTATGGTTTTGAATTCGTGATAGTCTTTCTCGGAATCCACTAAAAGCTACTGTCCTGTTTCTAATGTCATTTAGCTGGAGAGAGAAGAGAAGGGATGCGTGTATGCCTTTCTCAAGGACATTTGTGCGGACATGAGCGCAACAGACTAGACAATAATTTTGAACTCTTCTTTCCGTGTCGATAACTCTTACTCTGTCTGCACAGCACTTGGGCAAACACCTGATCTAAATGAATCCAACATCGCAGTAATAACTGATATCTGAATATCAGGCAAAAGGAATACTTTTTACAATGTTGCATCTTTTATTAATGTTTCCGAATTTTTAATCTTTTTTTTTTTTTTTTTTTTTTCACAGCCTGCCCTCAGGGATGTCACAAGTGTTCTGCCACTTCCAAGAAATGTTTGGTTTGCGCCGACGATGCCATATTACACAATGGACATTGCTTGCTTTCATGCCCTGAAGGATTTTACACTGCCTCTGACGGAGTCCACTGCATTGGTAATGTTTCTTAACATGGAAATTTTTATTCCATTATTACTCTATTTTAGGTTATTCGATATTTAAAATCACAAATAGTGATATGGGGGTAAATAAAATGCCCATGAAGTTATATACGCTACAACCAGAAGTAATCTTTTTTTTCGCAATTTTTAATAACAATATATATTAAGCTCTTCAGATCACGAATATCTAAAACCTTCTTTTATTAAATTTTAGAAAATTTAATATTGTTGTTTAAATGACTTGGAATGAAAATTCGGAGAGGCTAATCAAATTCGTTATATTCACTTACGCCCAAATAACATTGCGAAAGGTACAAATCTACCTCTTCTCTCCTTATATATTTATATCACTAAACCGTTATCTTTTTTTAAAAACTCTAACAATCTATATTATATTTATGGCCTTAAATAACCTGGAAAGGCTTGATAAACCGTAGAAAACGAATCAATCAAATAATATAAAAAGTCGAATTTATTTTTAAAGAAAAAATCATAGTATTTAATTGATAAAACCCATTATGAAACTTTTTTACGCTAATGTTCAACTAATATAAGACTCAAGAGCCGCTCAAAGTAGAGGTTTACTGTATGGTGTTGCATGAGCATCAGGGAAGGCAAGAAGTGTATGAGATTATGTCGGAAAGACTAGACTTTAGATGTTAAGATTATAATGATCGGGAAAACATCCTGCCGGAAGTCAGTTCTTGCGAAGAAGCTGTCTGAATGGGATACGAAGGAAATGTATGTGTCATAGTGGGTCTCAGCTGTAAACGTCAGGACTGGTGGAGCCAAGGAATGTAGCGAGGTCAGAACAATTGCCATGGAAATAGCGATATAGTAGCCAGAGGCTTGCGGCATTTCGTCTGCGGAGAAAGGGTGGAAGATTTCATCATCCACAAGGTCTCGTTGACACTTTGGAATTGTATCAAGACAGGCAAGATAAAGCAGCAATATTCCATTTTTGAAAGTTCTCCACTGCCTTAGCCGGGTATTGAACTCACACTCGTTGGGTTATGTCACTAGATCTAACCAACACCTTTATCCACTGTGCCATGTCCTTAGAGGGAAAATTAACTGGAGATAACTGATAACTGGCACGTGTAACTAGAAAAATCTACCCCAGTGAGTGAAATAAAGGGTTCGGTTCGACATTACAACCACCTGAAGAAGGCCTGAGCGTACAACATGGAACTAGAACAATCTACCCCAGTGAGCGTACAACGTGGGACTAGAACAATCTACCCCAGTGAGTGAAATAAAGGGTTCGGTTCGACATTCCAACCACCTGAAGAAGGCCAGGGCGTACAACGTAGAATTAGAACAATCTGCCCCAGTGAGTGAAATAAAGGGTTCGGTTCGACATTCCAACCATCTGAAGAAGGCCTGAGCGTACGACGTGGAACTAGAACAATTACCCCAGTGATTGTACAACGTGGAACCAGAACAATCTACCCCAGTGAGCGTACAACGTGGAACTAGAACAATCTGCCCCAGTGAGTGAAATAAAGGGTTCGGTTCGACATTCCAACCATCTGAAGAAGGCCAGAGCGTACAACGTGGAACTAGAACAATCTACCCCAGTGAGCGTACAACGTGGAACTAGAACAATCTATCCCAGTGAGTGAAATAAAGGGTTCGGTTCGACATTCCAACCACCTGAAGAAGGCCAGAGCGTACAACGTGGAACTAGAACAATCTACCCCAGTGAGTGAAATAAAGGGTTCGGTTCGACATTCCAACCATCTGAAGAAGGCCAGAGTGTACAACGTGGAACTAGAACAATCTACCCCAGTGAGTGAAATAAAGGGTTCGGTTCGACATTCCAACCATCTGAAGAAGGCCTGAGCGTACAACGTGGAACTAGAACAATCTACCCCATTGATTGTACAACGTGGAACTAGAACAATCTACCCCAGTGAGCGTACAACGTGGAACTAGAACAATCTATCCCAGTGAGTGAAATAAAGGGTTCGGTTCGACATTCCAACCACCTGAAGAAGGCCAGAGCGTACAACGTGGAACTAGAACAATCTACCCCAGTGAGTGAAATAAAGGGTTCGGTTCGACATTCCAACCATCTGAAGAAGGCCTGAGCGTACAACGTGGAACTAGAACAATCTACCCCATTGATTGTACAACGTGGAACTAGAACAATCTACCCCAGTGAGCGTACAACGTGGAACTAGAACAATCTATCCCAGTGAGTGAAATAAAGGGTTCGGTTCGACATTCCAACCACCTGAAGAAGGCCTGAGCGTACAACGTGGAACTAGAACAATCTACCCCATTGATTGTACGACGTGGAACTAGAACAATCTACCCCAGTGAGTGAAATAAAGGGTTCGGTTCGACATTCCAACCATCTGAAGAAGGCCAGAGCGTACAACGTGGAACTAGAACAATATACCCCAGTGAGCGTACAACGTGGAACTAGAACAATCTATCCCAGTGAATGAAATAAAGGGTTCGGTTCGACATTCCAACCACCTGAAGAAGGCCAGAGCGTACAACGTGGAACTAGAACAATATACCCCAGTGAGCGTACAACGTGGAACTAGAACAATCTACCCCAGTGAGTGAAATAAAGGGTTCGGTTCGACATTCCAACCACCTGAAGAAGGCCTGAGTGTACAACTTTGAACTAGATCAATCTACCCCAGTGTGCGTACAAGGTGGAACTAGAACAATCTATCCCAGTGAGTGAAATAAAGGGTTCGGTTCGACATTCCAACCACCTGAAGAAGGCCGGAGCGTACAACGGCCGAAACGTTGTGATAAATATGGCGACAAAGATGAGGACAATAGTCCGAATAATGTAAATAATGAACATAATTCCCATAACGTAACGTTTTCCTGATCAAAATGGATAACCAATGATGGCTCACACTTCTTTTTTTTTTTTCTAAATCTTTGTGAATTGTTCGCAATTGCTGATTGCATTTCACCACATTCATTGTTACATTTTAGTTTACCACGTTCATGACAAACACTTTTCATTTCCCACCAAACACAGCGTATAAATTTCTTCGGGTGTAATCCTGGTTTAACGATGGAGTCATTTTTATTCAGTCGGTTCTGAACAATGTAGTTTTCGTTGCTTATGTGGAACTCACTTTTCATTACTGGTAATGGTTATACTCAGATGTTCGGTAAAGTCATGGAAATTCACAAATAATAAA
The DNA here is from genome assembly GCA_963932145.1 of Acanthosepion lycidas. Lineage (NCBI taxonomy): Eukaryota > Metazoa > Mollusca > Cephalopoda > Sepiida > Sepiidae > Acanthosepion > Acanthosepion lycidas. The sequence goes on from OZ010606.1 coordinate 38,736,211, forward strand.
GAAAAGGAATCTGTGGAGAGCCATGATCGTCTATTTCCTGAAGGAATATGGCTTCAAAGAAAATCAGTTTTTTATTTAATTTTTATTTACAAGATTGCTAAAATACTTTTATCCACTTGTTTTATTTATTTCTTTATTATCTATTCATTTATTTATTTCAGCTTGTCACCCGGCGTGTTTGAAATGCGACAGTGAGGGAAAAAACAATTGTTTATCATGTCACGGAGGAGCAAAGCTGATTCAGGGAACATGTCACATGCCTTGCTCGCCAGGAGAATACAGGACATACGATGGATATTGCAAAGGTAAGAGTAAGAAATCGTCAATATGATATCCCCCACAAATGTAACGACATCAATTCCTGTCTTCCCCACCCCGTTTTTGCTTGTTCTTGTCCTCCCTGCCCGTTTTTCGTTTGTTTTTCCCCCACTTCTGGGTTGTTCTTGCTCCTCAATTTCTTCTGTTCCGGTCCGCCCCTTTTACCTTTCGTTTCTGTTCGCCCCCTTTTCCTCTTGTTTATGTCCCCCCCCTTTTTTTTTGGTGTTTATCTGTATTTATTATCTCAGACTTTCCCCCCTCCACTTCACATTATTTCTTGTATATTTATCGTTGCAGCATGTTACGATGGGTGCGAACTTTGCCATCTTGACGCCAGTGGCAAAGAGAGCAACTGTATTAGTTGCATAAACAAGAGAGAGAAGCCTTCTGGAAATAAGTGTGTGTCGTCATGCGGGACATCGCAGTATTTGCAAAACGGTTTCTGTCGAGGTGCGTCAAAGATTTTCTATCATTTCAAAGCCACTTCACTGGATACGATTTTAGGTCGGATTATCTGCAGTTTGTCATTGTGCGAAAAGATGCAGATAACTGTAGATAGGATCAAGGGATATTAATTCGACTGCGAATAATAATCCTTCATCCTAATAATTTAGAGAAACTTTTAATTTTGAAAATGTTGATAAAATGTTTTAGCAAGATGCTGATCAAATTTATAGACATTTTTATGATATATGATCGGGACGAAATCTCATAACAGAGTATGTAAAGCTGGAATGAATGCGGGAAAACCAGTTGGAGGTTGAAAAATGTTCAAATAAAATTAAAAAAAAACTTTCAACATCCAACTGGTTTACAGTTTTATAGATATATCTTGTACAGACACTTGCCTCCAGTCGAAAGGAATTCATCAATAGAAAGCAGGAGACGAACAGTCTAAATACATTCGTATATCTATCTCTTGTTGCTTTGATCATCTTACCTTGAAACTGCGATAGATCGATCGATCTATCTTCATGTGTTCGTATCGATTTCTTACAGTATTCATCTTTTTGTCAGATTGCGCGACAGGCTGTCTCCGTTGCACAAACGACTGGACGTGTCAAGAATGTCAACTGCCACTGGTTCTTTCTGACGGCAAATGCGTGACCCATTGTGCTGCAACCGAATATGTGCACAGCGGCAAAGGTCGAGTCTGTAACGGTAACTAAAACATTCTTTTGAATCTGGAATGCGAAGTTTCTTTTAAAAAAGTTATATAAGGTGTATTTAGGCAGCATGAATTCTTTCAAACAACTTTTATTAAACAATGCCTACAAGATCTGTCTGTCCAACATTTTTATTTAACTCCGACTAAGTTTTTTATGTCAGAATTAACTTTCCAATGTTCTTTTATTGTATCTTTCAAAGTACTTTCGACTGTCACTACAGTCGTTATCAAGAAAGTGTGTGTTATTAGTTTTGCATGTTATTAGAATTGTATGTTTAGCAAACTCCGGCGTTTCTAATCCTGTTAGGATCAATTTCAAGTCACTTAGTTATTTGCAACAGTTAAATTGAATTTATACGTGCGCTTTTTGTTCAAATTTTAATATAGGAATTCCTATGGAGAAAGATGCTCTTTTTATTGTTGGCTATTTCTTTATTTACAACGGCTTCCAGAAATTTGGGTCAATCTTTTCATTGGGACCCATATAATATTTTACTGTTATATATATATATATATATATATATATATATATATATCATATTGTTGACAATATTTTTTTATATCATGTTGGCTATCCCAAAAGATGCGTTCTCGTGGCTGTGAGCATTTTAGAAAGTTTTTTGCAACACGTGTCAGCATGTTGAAATTTTCATAGTGTTTAGTATTGTCGAAGTATCGCCAACATTTTTGTCGATATTTACAAACTCTACGTTTCGCATACCAATCGGTGAAATTTGAATAAGCTGATTTGTTTGCAAAAATACTTTGACAAAAGCCCTACTTTTCGGTTTAATAATTTCTTTAATTTAAGTTCATAGGACTTCATGATAAAAAATATTTTGTAAGAATTGTTTTCCTATTTAATACCGAAGAATAAATTCGTAGGATTTCTTACTCTTGTGCATTCAACGCACAACTGGCTATGTGTAAATATTTCTTTCTTTTTTGGCCTTGTAATTTGTTTATACAGTACTGTGCAAGTTAATTGGTACAGTGACTTCAATAAAATAGAGAAATGACATATTATCAAATTCTGTTTATATTTTCCAAAAAAGTTTCAGATAACTGTTCTAATGTGCCACGAATCAGTATTTTATATATCCGCCTCTACTTTTAATGAGCATTTGGACACATTTTGGCATAGATTCAGCCAGTTCCAGACACATGTTGCCCAATTCTTCATTGTGATACCATATCTGAATGACCGCACAGATTAGTTTCTCGATGTTAATATAGTTATGTTTTATCAGTCATTGCTTCACAATACTCCACAAGTTTTCAATGGGGGTTCAGATCAGGGGGGAATTTCCTGGCTAGTCCAATGTTTGTTTTATGTGTAGCCGGTGGCATTATCTTGCTGAAACACTAGGTGAAATCCTTCCACTGTTGGGAGCATATGGACTTTCAAAAGATCTTCATATTTTGCGCAAGTCATCATCCCCCCTCAATTATTCTCTATCTACCTAACCCATTTGCCTTAAAATTGACCCAGAACATTTTTCTTGGGAACGTCTTTTGACTTTTAGTCAATATGGCCATCACTTATCGATTCAACTTTGCTCTTCTGTATGAAAAAGGATCGATGACCACTCACTCCAAAGTTCGATTCATCTGTGAATAACGCTTTTTTTTTTCTTTTTACAATATTCTACCGTCCAATCTTAGAATGTGTCCATTGGTGTTGTTTATCTGTCATCCTTCCTGTCAAAAGCTGTTTTTATGTGTAGAAGACGAGTTATACTGTTAGTTCATGAATAAAAGGTTAATAATATTAGCCTTTTGTAACATCCTAATATATAAATCATAGATATATAAATATGCTCAGATGCTAGATAAATGATTATAGATGGACAATAAATATTGCGTTAATGTCATGTTTCTTCACGCGATAAATGAAAATAATAAATAAAATTAATAAATATTATTAATAAAAATTGTATCATTTTTTTTTGTATTTCTTTCTTCTTTCGCTCATTTCTTTAATAACAGATTGTTCTCCTGGTTGTGCCAAATGTAGCGACAAATTCAATTGCTTCGCCTGTTTTGACGGAATGTTTCTGAAGAATGATGCTGAGTGCGTAGAGGATTGTGGACCGGATTATTACAGCAATTCCGAAGAAAGACTGTGCGAAGGTAAAATGCATTAATGTCGATTAATATTCATTTAAATTTGCTTTTCAAGCTGGATAGATCGGTGTCCTTCAGTTCGTTAATAATAATACTTGGTTGATAATTTCTCAAGAGACATAAATATTAATTTGATCAATTAACTACCAAGTAAATATTACTCACTATAGAATTGAATAAAGTAACGCTGGCCAGCAGAATTCTTCAAGATCCCTTATTCAATGAAACGTTTTACCCGGATGAATACAGAAAAGTAGTGTGGACATAGGGTTCAACAGTGCAATATGGAGTCCTATGCACACACACACACACACACACACACACACACACACACTCCCTCTCTCTCTCTCACTCACTCTCTCTCTCTCGCTATGTCTGTCTATCTATCTCTCGCTCGCTATGTCTCTGTGTATATATATATATATATATATATATATATATATATATATATATTGTGTGTATTTAGGCAGCATCTTTTCATTCATACACGTTTCATTAAATAATATAGACAAGTGTTACCAATTATAGACATTGGTAACAGAAGCCTTTGGTTTATACCAACAGCTTTCGATTCATACTTCTACAATTCACTCTCGTGTGGTCATGTGTAACGTCATGAGATGCGGTGCGATTTTCGCTTCTAGCGTCTTTATGCACGTCTTTATCGTTGCTTAGAAATCATCTATGTAAACATTGACCGATTATCATCACTGTCTTGTCCGTATATTGTTTAATATGTTGTAATTGACATCTTTGATAATGGCTTAAGTAAGCCGAAAGCTTAGATTGTATTAAAAAAATATGGATCACTATTGCGAATTTCTTTCTTCAACGATAATGTTATTAAACTTATCAGATGTTACGAAAAAAAATTTACATAAAATAAATATACAACACTTGTCTATATTATTCAATGAAACGTGTGTGTGTGTATATATATATATATAATATATATATATATATATATAAAGACAAGAGAAAAAAACTATTCTTAGCCGACGCGTTTCGTCATCTGTGGAACTTTATCAAGGCAACGTAGGATTCATTTTGTTTGCGCATGCTTATATACAAAAGCGAGGATGACATTGGTTTTTTAAGGCTTGTAAATTTTGATAACGTTTTCATTTGAATTATGACATTGTTTTCACTTATCTTTCAACCACCTGATAAGCATTCATAAATGTTATAAAAATTTAAAAGCCTTGATAAACCAATGTCATACTCGCTATTGTAGATAAACACGTGCAAACAAAATAAATCCTACACTGCATTGATAAAGTTCGACAGGCGACGAAAAGCGTCGGCTAAGAATAGTTTTTTCTGTTGTGAACTTCTTTTTTTTTTTTTTTTTTTTTTTTCAAAGTAATTTTGAACTTTTTTCATCCTGGCAGGATAGGCTTTTTTTTTTTTTTTTTTTTCTACCTCTCCCCCGGGCGAGTTTGCTTCGTGTGTGTGCATGGTACGAAAGCACCAAATACACTTAACATTTTGAACTTTATACCTGCAGGCTATAAAGGGCCATTTTTTGCACAAAACTCTTACCGACCTCCTGATGGTTGCGTGAAACGGTATGAAACTGTTTACAAAAATCCAATATGTTGGAATACCAATATGTAAATGACCTAAAAAAAAAAAACAAAAAAAACAAAAAACAAACAAAGAAAAACCTAACGTAATAGAAAAGAAACTACGAAAGAAAAAAAACAAATGGCAATAACCTATCTAAGTAGTAAATCATAACAGTGCTCGACGTCTAAGCAGAGCAAAGACGCTTGAAAGCGTCAACACTCATCAAGGCACACCTCGAGTCGCTACTGAAGTTTACCGCGCTTGCGATCATCAGGCGAGTAGAACGCAAATAGGGAAATAATTATTTTTTAAAAATATGATTCCATCGCTACATAAGAGTTCTCATGTTTCAAAAACAGGAGCTAAAAACTTTATTTTGATTACAGAAATTAAATTAAAGTACCTGTTTCAACCTCAAGTGAATTTTGGAATATAGGCTCTACTTTTGTATTGAGCATTTTTTTTTTTAAATAAAAACAAATTTACTAAAGAACTTCGGATTATTAACCTAACGGTTCTTTCCTATTTTTCTATATATCTGCACATATATAAAATGTGTGGGTGCGAACACTTACGCGGGGCGGGCAGGTATTATCAATTGATATTTCCTTAGAGATAAGCAGATATCTTCCGTTGTTGATTCTCTTTTTCCAACAATACATACACCATTCGATCATGATTCGAATCTAAATGACTAATCGGCAACTCACGGATTCATGGGATTACATCATTTCCTGGAAGGTTTGTTGTCAAATAAAGATGAAAGAACAAGTAGGACAGTGTTATGTCTGCATGCACGTTTCTCGGAAGAGAAAAGTAGCGAAAAATGGCGACAGTTTGGTGCAAAGAATGCTTCAAGAAGTACGATACTGTTTAAACTACTAAATTTGACAGCACGAAGTTTGTTTTCCCCCCTTTTTTATAATCTAAAAGAGTTCAAATATCATATTTATAGTTTTTGTTGATAAATATTGAAAATATAAGAATTACCATTTAAAAAAAATGATTTTTCTTTACCTATTTGGCGTGCACGATCTTGGAACCTTTTTACGTCATTAAACGTTTTGTTGGTGGTAGTAATATATTTCAAAAGTGAACTCTGCAGACTGTTTAAGTGTACATCTTACACAAGATAATTTAATTTTTCTATAATCTTGTATTTAATTCACTGGTGAAACAAATAGAAATGTATATACTAAAAATTTCAGATAAAATTTTAGTTAATAAATGTGTCAACCGGTTTAGCGGTTTCTTTTATAAAGAAACCATTTAGTGTTCATTTACCGAGCAGCCAGTGCCACTATCGATTGAAATTTATAAAAAATTTTCTATTAAAACAATTTTTCAGAGCCTAATAGCTGTTATATTTCTAGTATTGATGGGGGTTTCCTTCTTAACGTTTTATTTAAAGTAGTGTGGAATGTCAGCATCTTGATTGCCATTATTTCTAGTTCGAGCTACATTTAATATCTATTGCTGTGGAAAGTCCTCAATTGATGTCGCTTCTGTTATTTGCTACCATTCTTTGTTTGTGATTCTGTAGCGCCAGTCCACAATGTTCGAAAAAGTGTGGTCTTCGACATTTTAACCATCGATCTGAGAAAACTCAATTCGAACTCATTACAGTCTCTGTAGATGACATTGAAATTAATTCTGCGCACCTTAAAATTCCTTCCTTTAGATCTAAAATTCTTGCCCCGTGAGTCAAGTGGAAGACATTTTGAAATTGTTGTAAAGGATTACTTATGCTTTATTTTAGTAAATAACATTTAAATTTATTAAAATATAACAAATAGCACGAATATGATTCTCGGCACCGGCTTTCTCTTCCATCATACCACATATCAAGTGGTAGTAAATGTACTAAATTGACTATTGGGGGAAGTTGTATTATGCAGTATGTGGTATGGGAGCAGTATAATGTAAATGGAATAACTTTGATTGGATCATCGTCAAGAGCAGCTCAAACGAGGCTTTTTGTTCTAATTTCTTTTGTTTTGGTTTTAACAAAAATTAAAATTTGAGTAAGGTTAATACAGATTATTATCTGAAGGTTTTGGAATCAAAATATATTAAGTCCTACCAACCATCTCTATGTAAACAGAAAGAGTGGTTAGTGGGCTTAAACGTAATTAGTCTTTAATGTTATAAATGTTGTTGGTATATAGCATTCGTCTGGATTATTAAATGTTTAGTCCCTGTGCACATTTCTTTTGTACTTGATTTTTGCTTTAGTAAGAGACGACCAATAATCCGGATTAGTTGTTTTTAATAGTTATATTTTGAAATTACCAACTTAAGACAATATATATTTTTTGTTAGCCTTATTTGGGCTCTGAATGTTTGTTTAATATATCAGTATTTATTACTGTAAAAAGATTATGTACCCCTTCGAAAATATTTTTAAAATGGTAAATATATATATCTACATTGTTTTCATTTCAGAAAATTCTTTTGCACCAGAAATTCGCGTTGTTGATCAGCTCTTGATCAACGGCACTGAAGAATTTGGTTATCTCCATGACATCGTTGAGGTATTGGATGCAGATACACCGGAAAAAGATCTGATAATCTACCTGGTCAAACCGCCTGAAAATGGCAATATCGCGAAGATCAACCATAGAAAAAATGTAATTCTTTCTGCGAAAGATGCGTTTTCCTTGAGGGAGATGCAAAGTTACAGAGTTATATATATACCGGGAGAGGACAAAATGACAAAAGGTTCGTGCATTAAAAAATGTATCGGTATTTCTTTTTAACAACTTATTTTGTTTTTCTATTCATCTATGTTATTCATTTGTTCCCAATTTTCCTTCATTTTAGACGAAAAAAAGAGTAGTGATTAATCCAAAATATTAATATTTCTCCAGCGAATTTATCTAAGTTAGAAATTAAATTAAATTTGCTCAACGCTTAAAAACTCTGAAGATCAAATGTAAACATTGGTCTGAAGTTTGACGGTTATATATATAATAATTAATATATATATATATATTATATATATATATAATATTAGTGGCTAATACACACACACACACACACACACACACACACACACATATATATATATATAAATTTTCAAGAGGATAGAATCCAGGTAGAACTCAATGTCCAGGACAGAGTAAGAATATAATAAATATATAATCCATTGTAGGGACCTCCACTTTTTTGGCATAAATTTTCGCTACCTAAGTTTAAAATGAATTTTTTTAAAACGAAAAAACATTCTTGAAGATTTCATTTTAGAGTTAATTGAAAGTTTAATAATTAAATTTATTATTACCATTAAGTAAACAATTCTGGTGCATTTCAGATAGAAACTATATACATTGGAATGTCAAATTTAATTTTGATTTCTTAAATTTTCTTAAAAGCGGCCATTTTCTTAATTTTAAGAAATTTGTAAGCAAACAAAAATTTATCGATTTTAAAAATATTTAAAAAAATTTCTGACACGTTATTTTAGTAAAATTAGAAAATTTAAAGTTAAATCAATCTGATTTGAAAGAAATATTACTTACTTATAGCATAAAAAGGTACTATACAACCAATTATTAACGATTGGTACTGTTCATTTGATCAAACATTAGATGGAGTGTTGATTGACGAAGCGATGACATCTACTACGGATGACCATAAATGAAAATTATTAGAAATCTGAAAAAATTCTTGTAAAAATTCATTATTCATCAGAAAAATTTTATTTCTTCAGACAATAATGTCCTTAATATTAGTTATTTACAAAAGCAATTAAAAGCTTTTCTAATTGACTAATGTCATAGTTTTATTGGATTCATTATTTTTTCAATTCAGAGCAGATTTTCAGTTAGAATAGATAAAATTTGAAAAAAAGTAGGTGATTTACAATCTCCAAAGACTCCTACTTTAAAAAAAAAAATTCAGGAAAAAGAAAGATTTTGTGCGAAATTTCATGAAATTAAGTGGGGGGGGGGTAACATATTTAAAAAAAAAACATTTTTTTACCAAAATTTTCTAAAAAAAAAAAAAAAAAAAAAAAAAATATATTTCAAAAATAATTTCATTCATTTGTGAATAAGTCCTTAAAATTTCATTAAAATCGGACAATTATTAGGTTGGTGCAAAAATAATGTCGTTTTTTGGCGTTAAAAACTACGTCAAAAAATGATATTTTTGCACCAACCTAATACTTTATTTTTACAAGAATTTTCAAATCAATGTGTTTTCAACGGAAAAAAGAAGTTATTTTTATGCCCCCGCGATGACGTAAACAAAAGGAGACTTTAGTCAAAATTTCGAACGTGTTATAAAGGATTCAAAAATTTCAAAAAATAATTAAAAAATACTTTGGTCTTTCATCTTAATAATAGCATAAACATTTTGACGATAAAACTTTATTTTCGTTAAGTTTATGGCCTTTTGCATTACGCTATGCTGTTTTCCCGCGATAAAGTGGAGGTCGCTATATATATATATATATATTTATGTTTCGGAACTTAAAATTGTTCCTTTCTTCAGGCGATAATGGTAACTTATGATGAAAAAATAATTACTTTTAAAAACAGAAAACAATACGGTAGTTTATTTCAGATTTAAAAAGGGAGTGTGGACAAGATTTCAAAGTTTTATGGGTAAAAAGTCTTAATTCTTTTATTAAGTATATCTCTTTGTATAATTCAATGTATCTTGATTGTATTCGTAACCGGATGTTAGCAAATAGTGACACGTCCTAAAAATATGGCAATCCATCCAGACAGGATTGAATAACACCCCTATCAATAGCCTTTCATTATTCACATTTCTTTAGAGATGACCCGTTTTTTTGATTGTTTAACTTAGACATATCCATGCAAAATTGAAATCTTGTCCCCCCACTTTTTAAATCTTAAATAAAGTATCGTATTGTTTTCTGTTTTCAAAAGTGAAAATTTTTTTCTAATAAAAATATTAAAATATATTTTGCTTTACGTTGTATCGAGCACTTTTTAATAAGTAAAAAGTAAAGAACGGTAGATTCTAAAGCTGCATGTTCTTCCCCTTTATTTGTGTGTGTGTATTTTATATATATATATATATATATTATTTATTAAAGAAAAAAAGCTGCAAATGTTTTTGTTTATAATGTGAATTTTTTTAATTTATTTAATTTAAAAAATATACAGTATACTTTATTTTAATCAAAAACAATTGCGGCTTTTTTTCTTTTTAAAATATATACCTTTCTCTCGTTGGAACAACTTTAAACTCTCCCTTTATATATATATTTGGTTGGATTGATGTGAGTTTGTGACCCTGGGTTTCACGCTTTTGCGATTGTCAGACCAAACTGATTAATTTTTAAAATTTTGGTGATTTATGTAGATTGCATGTATTTGTGTTATTATGGAAGTGGGGGGATCGTCGTCGTGATGTCACTCATGCTAACGCAAACATAGATGCATGTCCCGTTGAGGTACGCATACACACTCGCTCGTAAGTACCGTGCATATAATATATTTGTTTGTTTGTTTGAGTTTTATGGCATATCAACCACTGTGGGTTATTTAATGCCAAATCTAGTTTATATGAATTTTAAATGCCTATTTTGTATGGAATAAAAACATATAGCTGGCAACATTATTCCTTTACAAAAAAACATATAGCTGGCAACATTATTCCTTTACAAAAAAACATATAGCTGGCAACATTATTCCTTTACAAAAAAATCGGATAGCTGGCAACATTATTCCTTTACAAAAAACGGATAGCTGGCAACATTATTCCTTTACAAAAAAACGGATAGCTGGCAACATTATTTTTCTGAAAACATTATCTGAGACCTTGCTGTTGGATGCAGTTTATCGCCGTACCCAGGACGTGGATGTAGTTTATCATCATACCCAGGACGCGGATGTAGTTTACCGTCATACCCAGGACGTGCATATAATATATAAATAATAATAATATATATATATATATATATATATATATATATATATATATGGATGTGTGGTTAGAATATTCGTTTTCTTGAATCTCACGATTGTCTATGTGGCTTCTTGGTTATATATCATCTTGGAGAGGCGATCCCAGGGCGCGGACGTGCATTGAAAACTATACCACGGTTTAACCCAAGGCTCGTGAGTGAAATTTGGTAAACGTAACCTTTCCGAATTCGTCGATGGCTGTGCTAGCACCAAGTCATCGAGTGTTTGAGCATACTGGCCATGTTAAAAGAAAATTGATATCGCTAGATTATGCGGTCTCTCCCCCCAAACTGCAACTAAGTTTCGCTCTGCTTAGTTGCAGTATAAAGCACAGTAAACTCTGTGAGTTGAGCGGGCGTCTGTAATAGGGATTTGCTAACCACTCTGGGTGTGTTTGGAAACGAGTAGCCAGCTGTGATATATATGGTTCTGCCAGGAATTGTGAAATGTTTCCTATCGTAACGAAACTGACCACCATTTTGATATAAACAATTCTACTTTGATCAAAGGAGAAACAATTCACTTCGACGAAAATGCCTTGATCACAAGGTCATCTACAATAAATTAGTGCCTTGGCTCTTCCAACATTTCACAATTCCTGGCAGCACTTCTATTATCACAGTGTGGGGTATCTGCAAACATAAGTGACAGAAAGAAAAGGAACTTAAATGAAATCGAATAGATAAAAAAAAAAATGTTAAAATTCTCAGCATCCCTCGTTCGTACGCATGTGTAGTCGCACCAACATAACCAATTCAGTTCGATGAAGACTAAAGGATGAAACGCGTCACAAGAAAAAAAATTCTACTTTGTCATAGGCACACACACACACATACACACACACACACACACACTTCTCCCAAAGAGCAAGAACAGATTGAGTAAAAATCTACAGTTCGTAGCATTTATTTTTAAAAAAGTGCTCAATACAAAGTAGAGCAAGATATAATATTTTTATTATAATAAATTACAATAAAAACACTTTGCATCGCTACACAAAAACTTTAATGTTTCGGTACTAATATGGTACATCTTCAGGCGATGGTAGATAACTAATGATAAAAATGATTTATAGGGAAATTTAAAAATTTATTCTCTAACAAATCATTTTTATCATTAGTTACCTACAATCGCCTGAAGAGGTACTATCTTAGTACCGAAACATGAAAGTTTTTGTGTAGCGATGTAAAATGTTTTTATTGTAATTTATTATAATAAAAATATATATATATATATATATATATTAACTGTTTCGCACCATGCAAGGGGTTAGTACCACTAAAATGCAAGAGGTTACTTATAGAGAAAGACAAAGAGGAGAAAGGACAATAATGAATAATATTCAAGAAAATAGAAAATGGTGATTGATATTGCATTTAAATGTTTGAAAATCAGAGGTGGGAGGGAAGTAAGAAACCAGAATAGTTTCACAGAATAGAAGTACAAGAAAATAAACTATTAGAATAGAACTTACATCTATTTATTTAAACAGTAAACGATGAAACCTTGTTAGCAATATAGTACCGTTTCAGTTCATGCGATCGAGATGTCAAGGAGGAAGACTCATCAGAAAAAATAAAAATGCCATGAAAACATTTATAGAAAAACAAACAAAAAAGTAACAGTGCGAATTTCACAGCAGTGGGAAAGTAACAGTAGCCGAGATGCCAGGTTAGAATCGATAACATTATAGGGCCTTCTTTGGATTTTGCTATGAATCTATCTATGTGTGTAAAGTGATGATAAAGATATTATATTCGGTCTTAACCTTGTGGTAAAAACAAAGTGGAGGATATGAATCCGAATGTAAATAACATCTCATTCCAGGAATTACCTTAAAAAAGCATTCGTCAAAACTCATGTTTAGTTAGATTTTGAAATGAGTCGAGTTTAGAACATTTCAGCTCCCACTCGTTTCAGGTGTGCATGCATTATTCGCGTTCATAGCTGTAGCTCTCACTTTCTGCTTATGTAGATCTGTCAATATTCGAGAGTTTTTCTTTGTCCTCTGAATTCTCATTGTTTCGAAATTTCTAATTTTATTCTTCAAACAGGCAGATTGATGCTGCACATTCTTCCTTCTTTTGTTGGTTCACTTCTATTTGTAGCCATTGAACGACAACTCAGTAAGCATACACATCGGACAATTCTGCAGTGTTAGAAGAATATCAGTATCACTTTCAATGTTTTCGCCAGTATTTGGTTTTAATTGTGATTTCATGTCATTAAATTATTTTCCTTTTTCAGATTTCTTTGTGTTAAAAGCCAGTGACCGACAGTTGTTTAGTGCCGATGTTATCGTAGAAGCTGTAGCGTTGCCAGATGGAGAAATAAAATTGGTTAGAAATAAACCATTGACTGTTGTAGCAGGACAAATCATTTTCTTCAGTCGTAACAATATAGACATCACTAGCGAAGTGCCTCCTGAAAATGTCACCCTGACTATACTTACCGGTGAGTAAACTTTTTTTTTGTATTCCCAGATTTCATCATCCGTTAATTGCTGTTTCCATTAAAAAAAAAAAAAATCATATCGTCCCAAGCAAGGCGCGAGTTCCACTAGTACGCAAGGGGTTACAGAGAGAGCAACTCTAAAGAGGGGTGTTTGAAGAAAGGATAAAGAGAAGGACGGAGATCAAGGCATCAGAAGATGTCGGTTGACATTACATTTGAATATTTGAAGATTATAGCTATCAGGGGAGCAAGTAAGAGGAAGGGAGTTCTACTGTCTGGAAGTGCGAGATAAGTTGTTGAAGTAGAAGAGACGACTACATATAACCGTTTCGACAGTGAAAGGGTGGGACCGAGATGCCAATCTAGTAGCACTTAAATTCATGCAGTTTGGGTCCCAGTGAAAGTAGCTCGTCGGAGCAGTTGCCATGAAAATATTTGTAGAAAAGACAGAGGGAAGCCACAGCACGTCTGTGAGAAAGTCTGTAGACGAGATGCCAGATCAGGCCCTATCACATTGCATATCCGACTCTGGATTTTGTCGAGGACTTCGAGATGAACAGCGGGGGCACCGGACCATATATGGCAGCAGTATTCAGTGCAAGGATGAATGGTAGATTTTTAGATTTAAAGGATGGACTCAGTCGAAAAAAAAACCTTCTGGCGTGAAACACAGAACCAATTTTCCTTGCGGTAGATGAAGCTATTGATTTAATGTAGTTGTTCCACCCCAGGTCAGTGGAAAGTGTGACACCCAGAAGGTGCAGAGAGACATGGAGTTGGGAATCAGTCTTTCTGATAGAAAGCAGGAGGGTTCTCGATGGTGGGTAAATGAGAGCAGTTTCGTTTTGAAGGCATTAAAGTTTACAGCCCATTTCCTACCGCAGTCAACCACAGATTGGACGTCCATCTGCGGTAGATTGTGAACTAACACTATTTCCGCGATTTATTATGACTTTGAGCAAGCTTCTTTAGTGTCTGCCACTCATTACTTGGTGAGCACAGAATTATGTTATCCTTTCCTCGATTTCGTTTCCCAGGCGCCATACCCACAAGACACGATTTAGCGAGCCTCGCATCAGATCTTTTATTGTGACCAAGTAATTTCAAGAATCTACGACGGATTGTATTGAAAACGGGAAAGCAAATTGGTTACATTTTTAAGAGGTCATGTTTGTCTATCAGCTTGTCATGTGTACCATTTGATCTGAAAGTTTTCGAGTTCATTCTTTGATACCTGAGTTGTAAAATCTCCAAAGCAATTTAGACACATGAAGATAATGAAGATAAATTCATTAACTTTTTATATGAACTGTGAGGAGAAAGGGAGCTCAACCAATATTTCTATTAGCCGCACATTAAATGTCAAACAGCTAGTGTTTGGTCATACTTGATATTATTTCCCGCCATTTATTACGATTTTGATCTAACACAACTTATTTCCCGCCATTTATTGACTATCTCATTAACTGGTAATCATAGAATGATGTCACCTCTTCATCTGGTTTGATTTTCCGTTATTCTTTTCCACCATACATCGCACCTTTTAAGATACAATTTGGCGAGCCCTGTATTAGAGATATCCAGATAATTACAAAGATTTAAGACGGATGGTGCCGAAGAGTGAAATGTTTACTTTGTGACCACACCTTATGATCACTGAAAAAGCAACCTACTCCACGCTGTCACTTATTTTTTAAGATGGCAAATGTTCACAAAGGGATGATATAGGGGGATATTCACTCGGACGCCCCAAACATAAAATAACACTGCACAGCCTGACGGCATTGAATATTTGAATATAAAAGAAAAATATGCACTCTCCAGCAGGATAATTTTTTTTTTTTAATAAGATTTCTCTAATAGTCACGCCAGAAGAAGAAAATAAATAAATATACTGTTTAATAAATAAACGAAGCGTCTACTTAGATATGAGTATCCACTAAAAGTAATGTTTAAGTAATAATATCTGTCGGATTATTAAATAAAAATCTATCACTTCTTTAGAAATTGCTTTGTTTACGTTAGGATACCAAACTGAGCAGATATGAATGTTTCGAAAGTCTGAGAAAGATTTGCGTTTATAAGGCTTTTGTGATGCTGGACGGTTTCGCTTGTCACCTTTGCTATGTCAAGCAAAATCTCATTATCACTTCCAAAAATGCCCGTTATATTCGAGACTTCGTAGACGCCGGTACTAGCAGTAACGTCTTCCAATAATATCCGCACTAGTAATACTTGTTCAAGTAGTAATCGCCAAATAGTATAAGGATCAGAAGAGAATCGTAATCCTTAGAGTAGATAGTGAACGTATAGCAATAGTGGATAGACAATAAGAGTGAACAGTGAGCGTATAATCATCACACTCCTTCCTATTTATTCACTTCCTTTATGATCACGTGATCTACTTAATAATGGGTTCGCCCGTGTTAGTTACTGGCGATCTAGTTTCAAACCACAGTGCCGGCAACGACACTTACTCTTATACAACAAAGGCCCTATTCAAATTTGCTTGATCGTCGACTCACTCCGTAACCGAGACTGTCCAAAGCACGTTGGATCTAACAAGAATTACGCAGATTTTTAATAATACGTCTATGGAATTTCCAGTTTCAGACTAACGTCAAATAATGGAGTGGCGTATCAGTTATCGAGTCGGAATCGATAAACTGTTCAAATTCCATATGTGATTGTTTACGTTCCGTTTGTATGAATGACTCATAGAAAGACTTGAACCTATATATTCCTGTGCTCTCAAAACAGGTTTATTGATTAGATATCTCTGTACGGAAATGTTCTTTACAATAATGTTCACTCTGTACGAGAGCCGCTGGAGGCAGAGGATTACAGAGTAAAAGGCACAGTTCATGGGTGTGGGGGGTTGGAGTGGTGGAGATAACTGTTAACCCTAGACTTGAAAATGATTGTAGAAATTGGGGAGGCATCCTGCTGCTCGAGTGGAACTTACATCTCACCAGCAGAATCCTAAGGGAATGAGGATGGTTTGCTGCAATGGGCGTGGCATTGTGGGTCTTAGCTGTTAAGTTTATAACTAGTGAAACTAAGGGATGTAGTTCGGCTGAGCACTTTCCATAGAAATAGCGATAGAGCAGAGAGAGGCTTAAGACTCTGTGGGAAAGAGGTTGTAGTGGGGGGGGACAAATCATCACCCAAAAGGACGCAGCTGCGCTTTTGCACTCTATCATGCCTGGAAAGGGAACACTGGGCAGCTTCAGTTCATATATGGCAGCATTAGTCCATTTTCGGTCTGATCTGGCTCATGTAATTGTAAAGGAGAGCAGCTCCTCCTGATGATGCAATAATGCATTATTGTATTAACTTGGGGTTTATCAGCCATTAAGTTGATGCTCCATATTTATCGATTGTTCAACGAATCACTCCGTTATGATTCATGATAGCGACAAAATGTTTTAATTCTATTAAAACACACGACTTCAACTTTTAAGACAGGCGTCTTTTCTAAGTTTCGTGGCCAATTTCATCTTCATACTTGTTTTTAAAATCAAATATCCTAATCGCGGTGATCATGTCTTTGTTACAGCCACTACCTTCTTTGTAAAAGGTTTGCTTTCTCAACTTCCAGGTCCCTTCCATGGTAAATTGGCTACATCCCCCGAGAATGCTCATGTTTTCACTCTGAACCGATGGCAACAAGGTGAAGTGTTTTACCATCACGATGGCAGTAATACTACCAAAGATTCATTCGTACTTCAGGCTTATGACGGATACAACATTCTTAACACCATCGTCGACATAAACATTCGTTCCAAGGTAAGCGGTCTCTTTTTGCCCCGCGATTTTAGGGAAAAGATTTCTGGTCTCTTAGTGTAAATGCTAAATATTTTTGATATTGCTAATTAGCAAGAAGTACGGGAATTCAGCAAAACGGTGACCTAATTGGTTATATTTTTGTTATGACTTATCAACACTTTGTGGGTTATTTAAAGCCGAAACATATTTCAGATTGTAGGAGGTTTACGATTACAGAGCTCTCCACTAGCTAAGTACTAACCGGGATCGACACTGTTTAACTTGGGTGATCGAACGTGAACTGTCGTGACCTGATCTGTAACACACAACTCTATTCTGTCATTTAGGCCAGCATTAATCTTGACTATTAGCAATAATTTCCTTTGTGATGTTTTTATGTAATTCTATAGTAAAATCATTTACAATGCTTTTCCACCATAGAATCATTTAGAATTGCCTTTTCGGCCTAGAATCTTTTACAATTTGTCATTTTCAATGCATTGCTATAATTTCATAAGCAATATGTTTACATAGAATTGCTCTATGATTCGTTTTTTACGGCTTATCAGCCCATTGCGGGTTATTTAAAGCCAGAAAATATTTTTAGATTGTAAGAATTTTTTTTTTTTAGATAATAATGCTTTACTGAAACAAGTTTTACTAATTAACCAATAACTGGGAGGAGAAGAAATGGATTCATGCCTAATTAGAATTTGATAGACAAGGCATTATGTAGATATTAAATGAGGGATCAATTCTACATTACAATCAATATATAAAATGACCCTTTACTTTGTGACCACTTTAGTTTCCATACATTTAAATTCCAGAGAATGTAAATAAATCTAAAACATGCTTGTGTAGCTGATCAG
Organism: Acanthosepion lycidas; assembly: GCA_963932145.1. NCBI lineage: Eukaryota > Metazoa > Mollusca > Cephalopoda > Sepiida > Sepiidae > Acanthosepion > Acanthosepion lycidas. Next base: position 38,754,432 of record OZ010606.1, read on the forward strand.
TATTTCATTGATTCATTAATTGATTGATTGGTTTTCTACAGCTTATCAACTCTCTGCAGGGTATCTTGGATATTTTTAGATTGTAAAACTTTTTTTTTTTGTGATGATAATGATTTAGTGATACAAGTTTTATTAATTAACTCATAGCTGGCGGATGAATAGGTTATTTGTGTGTAAGTGAATATAACGACCCCAACTGAAATTGAAACTAGGCCAACCCTCGTAAATTTCCGTTAAGAAATGTTGCTGGCACGGAATAGTAATCTATTAAAAACATGAAAAAAAAGGGGTGGGGAAGAGATCAAAGGCAGAAATCGTTTACATTTAATAGCGAACCCAATTCTCAGGCAACTAACGTTCATCAGAATCAATGACTTTTATTTTCACACCAAGCAAGGCGATAAAGCCGCTAAGAGGCAAGAGGAGCACTGAGATTGAAAGATGAGAAAAGGTTAGTGAGGAGAAAGGAAATTAGAAGAACAGGATTCACGAAGACAAAAGATGGCGATTAACGTTGCATTTAAATCAAGTGACATGTTTTGACGTGAATAAGTCAGATTCTAATTTGAAGACATTTTACCACTTGACACGTAGAAATGTAGCCGTGTAATTTCCAGGCATGTCTTCTGACCATTTCGAATCATTTCATGCGTATAACCACTATTGTTTTCTATGTCTCGTTAAAAATAGTGCCAAAGTCCTCTTCCTTCTCATTTGAGCGCAACAAATTCAGTTGCTATCGTTGCTACCAATTGCGATGGAGATTGATTGAGTTGTCTGTTTAACGGCATATCAACACCTTAATGCTGAAATGTAATTCTCTTGGGACCTTTGTAGGACTTTGAATACATGGTATATGATACTCAGCTTTTGTACATATACATGTTTTATGGCTATAATTACTAGAGGCGGTGATATGTGTGTTTTATGTGTTGTTGAAGTTATATTTTGGAATACAGTTTGATTTAAAAATTGTCCGATATTATATGGATTAATGCCATGAAAGGGTTCTTTCATGTTGGTCATTTGGTTGGTCGCTTTTGTTTGGCGGCATATCAACATCTCTATGGGTTATTTAATGCTAAAATTTAAATATTGTGTACGTAATTTTATGCTTTCGACTACAGATGTTTTGTATCTAATTTTATACTTTCAGGGTAAAGATATGTTTTTACATATATAGTTTGTAAATCACAAAATGTGTTGTTAGTTATTTTATTATAAAAATATTTTTAATATTTTTTATTGTATCGATTGTCATTTTGCTATAAAAAATGTATTATTACTAATTTTATTATAAAGATGCATTGTTGATTTTTGTTTGGGGGTTCCTTATTTGCCTATAGGCTGGGACCCTAATATTTGCTACCACACCGGGTCAGGGTGGACCTGGGAACAACAGCAATTAAGAGGTGGTTCCACGCTTCTAATCTCCCAACCAAAGGCCACGTTGCCGCATCTAGTTTATAATCATGCCCAAGGCGAATGGGCATGAGTTTTGCTAGTGTTTCAAGTTTTATAACACTTTCTCTGTTTTCGAAACTACAAAATGGCTATTTTAAAAATTTTTTCAGGACAGCAAGAAACCTATATTAATAAATAAAAAGATGGGGTATGTGAAGAAAGGAGAGATTATGCAGATTACTTCGGCAATTCTTGAAACTGTTTCCGGGCATCCAGAAGATGCAAAGAATGGAGACATTGTATATACCCTAGTACCTTCTCACAACAATCCTCAAAATGGTAACATTAATTTAGTAATAAAATCACTTTTTTTTATCTCAATGTTTTTTTTTAATTTATTCTTCTCATTAGCTGCATTAATATTTAATTTTTTTCTGTTTTCTCTGCCTATCCTCCTCCGCCACCCGTCTCCGCTTCTGGTTTCCTCCGCCATCCGTCTCCGCTGCGCTTGTGGTGTCTTCGTCCCCATCCGCTGCACTTGTGGTGTCTTCGTCCCCATCCGCTGCGCTTGTGGTGTCTTCGTCCCCATCCGCTGCGCTTGTGGTGTCTTCGTCCCCATCCGTTGCGCTTCTGGTGTCTTCGTCCCCATCCGTTGAGCGTGTGGTGTCTTCGTCCCCATCCGCTGCGCTTGTGGTGTCTTCGTCCCCATCCGCTGCGCTTGTGGTGTCTTCGTCCCCATCCGCTGCGCTTGTGGTGTCTTCGTCCCCATCCGCTGCGCTTGTGGTGTCTTCGTCCCCATCCGCTGCGCTTGTGGTGTCTTCGTCCCCATCCGCTGCGCTTGTGGTGTCTTCGTCTCCATCCGTTGCGCTTGTGGTGTCTTCGTCCGCATCCGCTGCGCTTGTGGTGTCTTCGTCCCCATCCGCTGCGCTTGTGGTGTCTTCGTCCCCATCCGCTGCGCTTGTGGTGTCTTCGTCCTCATCCGCTGCGCTTGTGGTGTCTTCGTCCCCATCCGCTGCGCTTGTGGTGTCTTCGTCCCCATCCGCTGCGTTTCTGGTGTCTTCGTCCCCATCCGCTGCGCTTGTGGTGTCTTCGTCCCCATCCGCTGCGCTTGTGGTGTCTTCGTCCCCATCCGCTGCGTTTCTGGTGTCTTCGTCCCCATCCGCTGCGCTTGTGGTGTCTTCGTCCCCATCCGCTGCGTTTCTGGTGTCTTCGTCCCCATCCGCTGCGTTTCTGGTGTCTTCGTCCCCATCCGCTGCGCTTGTGGTGTCTTCGTCCCCATCCGCTGCGCTTGTGGTGTCTTCGTCCTCATCCGCTGCGCTTCTGGTGTCTTCGTTCCCATCCGCTGCGCTTCTGGTGTCCTTGTCCTCTCCTCTGTGCTACAGCCTTTTCATTCCATTTACGTTATCACTTTTATCAGCTTCATTATCGATTAACATTTTCCAACTTCTATCAATTTATTCTACAGGGGATATCATCATGGTCGTGCCAGCCCTTCGCGATGAACACAAAGATGAAGGCTGGCAGATGATGGAGAAAAACCAAATGTCTATTCATTTGGTGCGTTTCCTTCAGAGGGATATCGACGAAGGCCGTATTTGGTATAAGCACAATGGAGGCGAGAACACACTGGACAGGATCTATTTTGAAGTAATATCTCTTTCTTTTTATTCCGCCTGTAGTAATAAGACGCAAATACATGAGTTAATATCGAAGTTCACTATAGAACTGGCAGCTATTTGCTGCGACAAAAAGGGAACGTTCACTGCTTCATCAGCCATCGTTCTATGCCTTTATCGCGAGACTTTATAATATCTGGTGATGTTACAAAGCAGAAAAAGGTATTCATTTTCCAGGGGCCTGAGGGCAAAGAAAACCTAAATATTTTCAGAAATACGAAACCCTATTATACCATTTGAACTTATATATATATATATATATACATATAGGGTGCCATAAAGTTCGTGTGCACTTAAAAAATCTATAACTTTATTTTTATTTGCGATAGAAATAATTTGTAAAAAGTATTAGAAAGAAGTAAATCTATATTTTGAAGGTTTTATTGAAATTTTATTTAAGTTTCCACATGTCCTCCATCCTTAGCAATACAAAGGGTAAAACGATTTTGAGGTTGACGGAAAACATTTGCCAAGTGAGTAATGCCTGAAATCACATTAGTTATTTTAGCTTTCAAATCTTCTAATGAACTAGGTTTGGTTGCATATACAATTGTTTTCACATGTCTCCATAAAAAAATCTAATGGAGTCAAATCTGGTGAACGTGGAGGTCAATAAAATGGTCCACCCCTTCCGATCCATCTGTTAGGAAATTCCAGATTTAGAAACTCTCTAACACGCAAAGTGACAAGGAGCTCCATCTTGGTGAAACACTGTATTATAACATTTTTTACAGATTACAAATACAAATAAAGTTAAAAAATTTTTAAAGTGCACATGAACTTTATGGACACACTCTATATGTGAAAGTGTAAATTGAAGTCAAAACCCAGAGGCGACAGTCTTTCATGCTAAACGCAATCGTCATTGGCCGATGATTGATTGTGGGTAATTTATTGTATAGCATTGTGGGTAATCTATTGTCTTATTCTAACGCTTTTTGAATTATTCTAGGGGCTATTCAGTGGGAATAATTGTGAATCCAAATGCAGTTTTTGGCGTATTTATAGTGTCGTTGCATAGATTGAGTAACCTTTACGCGAAAACCTCCAAAATCCGAAAGTTTTTCAAATGCTGACATGACTTGCTACAAATGGAAAATTTCAGAAATCACCGGGAAGGTTCTTAGAAGATGTGCAGCTTTTGTAAGTGACCTTCTCTGTCCAGGATGAGGAGGGGGTCCCAGCCCACTTACGTAGCCTACGTTAGCGCCAGTTTTTTTGTTAGCGATCGTCGTAGCAACACCTTCGTTCGTGGATTACTTACCAGGTGTTTCGTGCTCAGTAAAGATATTATTCAAAGTCCTGTATTTATACAGGGCGTAACAAAAATACTTTTTCAAAATTTGGGATGTGTTTCTGACACTAAAACAAGGTAAAATGTTTATATAAACATATATCTAAAAGGCCATCGTTATACCTCAAAGCAGCAACTCATAACGAATGTTCAAAATGTCCTCCGTTTGCTTCTATATATGCATCCACCCGTCGGATCATTGACTTTCAAATATTCCCACACGATGTCTAATTGTTTCGCAGGCCCCCATCACACATTGATGAAGCGTCTCTGCATTATTAATGTCTGCAGCAAAAAGCAATTGTTTTAGATGGCCCTACAGATAAAAATCCAAATGATTGAGGTCGGCAGTGCATAACGAACAATGCGACTAATGTGCTGGAGCCTCATCATGTATGCACTACATGCGTACTCGTATTAGCAGGGGTACATCCTCTAGCAGGTTTGGAAGTTTGTTCGAAAGAAGATCCCTGTGGACGTCTCCTGTAAGACATGCTGGGACCTACCAGGCAGTTATAATTACAGCCCACACATTAATCGTAATCTGATGCTGGTATCTAGCCTGTATTGTACAATGGGGATTCCGAACCACCCACAAATGTTAGTTGTGTAAATTTGATATTTCACCTCTTCTAAATGTTGCCTTATCCGTAAACAAGACAGAAGAGACAAACAAATGATCGGCAGCTTGTGCAATAAACCATCGGTAAAAGTTCTCCCGTGGTGAGTGATCAGAAGGCGAAAGACCTTGCACACGTTGAAAATGATACGGATACAAGAGCTACTCTTGAAGTACTCTCCGTGCGGTACTATGAGATGTATGACATGCTAGGGCCACTTGACGTGTACTGATACTTGCATCATTTCCGACAGCCTGTAGAATGTGTTCTTCGTGGTCAGGCGTACGAACGGATCTCGGTTTTCTTCGATCCATAATTTGTGGTGCCACGGATCTTGTCTCAGCAACGCGACGATAAACATCGGTTGGATGACTCGAGTGTCTTCGGTCTGGAAATGCAACCTGGTACAGCCGTGCAGCCTCGCGTCTATTACGGTTAGCGCGACCATATACAAAAATCATATCTGCCTGCTCACACTATGAATATCCTGCCATTGGTAAACTGAACACTTGTCAGTTAACTCGCTACTAAACATGTTAAGCGTTGAAGACAGAATAACCACAAATGCACGCGAATAACAAATTTAACCTAGCACCTTCTGCTGTAAACTTTCTTAAAACTCAACAACGAAGAATTTGCAGACATATGTTTATATGGACTTTTGTCCTTGTTTTGGTGTGAGGAAACCGCTTCCAAAGTTTGTAAAAATATTTTTGATACACCCTGTATGCTTTTAGTTAGTAGGGATCATGTTTAATTGTACATGTACTGAAAGTATAAAACATTATTTTTACGTGAACTATTAATTTCATCACTTAAAAATTCGTGTGAGCATTACATGACTCGCGTCATTATCTGCATTTATACATACACAAAATTTTATTAAATTTAATATAAAACAGGGTATATGTAATAATTTTCCAAGCGTAGTTTAGATGTGGCACAAGGCAGAACGTATGGGGCACCTAGTGAGGATCGAACTCACTATTCAATCGTCATAGTTCAAGCGAGAAAGCTTGCTAACCATTACACCACCTTTTGTCTAAAGAAGAAAGAATGAACTTCTTTTTCCTGGGTATGCTAAAGGAGAAGGTGTACTCAATTAAAATCACACATGCAACGCATTTGACTGAATGCATAAAAGGAGTGAATGTGCTAAAGTATAAAATTATGTACAAAATAATTGTAGTTAAAGAAATACAATTGTGTTCAAAATACTTAGATTTCGGCATTAGATGACTCTTAGAGGTTGATAATGCTGTCAAACAACATCAATCAATCAAACCAACTGTCTCAGAAAAGAAAAAAAATATTAACGCTTAAAGGATTGAAATTCAAACGGGGACCCAGCTTAGTTCAGAAGAGATCTAGTCATCAGAAATTGGCAACAATTTAATAAAATAATCTCTTTAGTTTATAAAAATTTTAACTCCCTACCAAATCTAAATTCTTGCACCAAGCACAAAAACCTAGATTGCAGGAATAGAAAGGGGAAAAGAGAACACATGCTTCTCTTCTCTTTGAGGTCAAAATAGGCGCAAATCACAAAATAAGACTCAACCACTGCGTAAAATTTTAAAGGATAATAATTATTGCACTAAGACAAAAATGGAACAAATCCCAAACTGACATAAAATTTTCCTATTATGCGCTTATTAAGGAAGGATTACAAATTTCTGGTGTTTCAAAAAGGGATTACCATCTAAAAAAAGGGTTACAGTTTAGGAAAAGACACGGATTTAATGACAAAAAAATGAAAGCAAAGGGAAGAACTTCGAGGAAGCAAAAAAGTGCACAAGGCAGAAAATACAAAAGTGCACCTATGTAATTTCTTCAACTATATACTGAATAGGAATGTCTCTGCAAAAGGGGGTTTGTGTTATCGGCAGGCTGTTGTCTCCAGGACTTGACTTTATGTAGTCCTTTACTGGACAGTTCAGCTTGAGCGTTTGTTTCGTTCAAATTCTACCTTAGAAGTATGGGCGTTTCAATACTTTCTCCTCGGCGATTAATTGCTTTCTGAAGACATCCACTAACCACAGTCCTTTTATTCATGAAAGGAAGTTCGCACTAAGACCCATCCAGGTTTTCATAAGGGCTTGAAATCGCGTCTCTCACTGGCCAGTAAATATACCAATATATTTCCATGAATTAAAAAAAATATGAATCCGTAACAATTCACAAAGAAATAATTTTGACGGTTCTTTAACCACTAATTCTAAAATAGATTTTCCCACAACTGTAACAATTTCTTTTTACAACCCGTCTGGCTTAAAAATACACTTTTTCTTAGATACGTGTTAAAAAAAAAAATAGACGATTAAAAATTTATTCAAGACTTAACGTTTTTAAAGTAGTAAAAAATAACATTTTTATAAGCTAAAAATAAACATTAAAATCGATGTAGACTGCTAATATTTTTTACATTTTTTTTATTTTTATTTTTATAATTTCAGGTAGCTGACACTTGCATTCCCCCTCATGTTCTTAGCCATCAAGAATTCCAAATCAGCGTCTCAGGCTCAACGGAACTTGTCTCGAAGACCAGCGAGGAATCCCAAATCTCTGTAAGTATACACAGATTCTCGAATTTCCGGTACCGAAAGATTCAATAGTACAACTTTCCACTACGAATAATACATATATCTTAACTATTTAAAGCATCAGAACTATTCTACTTTTATGGGCAGTATTTTTCCAGGACGTTGACGATGATAGATCTCTACACCTTTCAGTTCTTTCTTGTCCTAAGTATTGTTTTTCCCACCTTATTATCCTTTCCAATTCTTGCTCTGCCATAAATATTAAATCGAGAGTGCTTGCATATTTATTCTAGTTTTCTGTTAAATTCTTTTTCTTTGCTGAAGTAGTTGCGACCAGTCATAGTGATTTATGACTAATCGGTAACTCCAGCATTCATGGCGTCCTGGGTAAGACGATAAACTACGTCCAATAGTAAGGTCTATGAGCAGGAGATTTTGAGGAGTGTGAAAACATCTCTTAATTGCTGGTGTTCCCAGGTCCACCCAGACCCGGGATGGTAGCACCTATTAGGGCCCCAGCTATGGGCAAATAATTGACCCCACAACCTGACTCAAAACACTATGAAAGTGTAAAAATAGATTTTAATGCCAGAAATACTTTGTAAAAAAAAAAAAAAAAAAAAGAAAGAAAGAAATTAGTATCAGCAATAAATATTTGAAAAAAGAAAATATTACCAGAAATAAAAATCTTGTCAGCATTAAATAATCTATTGAGGTTAATATGCTACAAAACAAACCAAAAAATTTAGTATTCATGAGGTTACTATTTACTAGAATTCATCAGGTTACGTCATTTTCTGGAGGATTTGCCTGCAAATAAAGCTGGAAGAACAAATCAAAGAGGGTACTATGTCTTCTTGCTTCTGGGGTGAAAAATGGTGGAATTTGGTACAAACAATGCACAACTCAAGTGTGCATGGAATGCTTCGAGGAGTTTCATACTGTTAGAAAATATCATATTTAGGAACGCAACCCTCGTTTTATTTTCTCTTTTTCTTTAGAAATTTAATTTCCTCGTTCTTTTTTTCCTTTTTTACTGCTTGATGTATGGCAAAAACTTTTCCCGCCATTAAAACATTGAAATCGGTACTCAAAACGTTTTGTAAAAGAAAAGATAAGTTAGAAATCTGAGATAGAATTGAAATCGTATAGTTAGTTGAAGTAGTGGTATAAGGAGCTTAGCTTTCAATTGATGCACAAGAATGTCTGCCAGAAACCACTACTTTTTAGGATAAATACGATTATTAAAATAATCGTAATAAGTAAATAGATATATTCACCTAATTCTGTTATCTATCTTTCTAACCATCTATATAAAAAGTCTGTGATTGCATGCTTGTCTGGTGCGTCCGTCCATAATGATTAACGAGTTGTTTATACAGTAAGTAATTTTATTTCAACTTTCTTCAGACAATTTTTTCAATTAAAATATTTTAAAGTTAAAAACAGACACAAAGAGATCCCGCTTTGCTGTTTCGTCTAGTTTTTGTAAAGTAATTATTTGTATTTCAGCTTTCTTTAAACAAACAATATTTTAAAATTTAAAAAATACTTTTGTTATATTAAGAATATATTTAAGTTAATCTGATTTAAAAAAAAAAAAAAGTTTTAAGTGAATAAGATTTAAAATACGAATTGTTTACACAGTAAATATTTTTATTTCAACTTTCGTCAAACAGGCAATTTTTTAATTAAAATATTTTAAAGTTACAGACAGACACAAAAAGATCCTGCTTTGCTGATTCGTCCTGTTTGTAGAGTAATTACTTATATTTCTGTTTTCTTTAAGCAAACAATATTTTAAATATTTGAAAAAATATTTTTTGGCCAAGTGAATACCAATGAAAAATATATTTTTCGCCATTTATAAAAAATATTTTAAGTGAACATGACATTGAAAAATTGTTTGTACTTTTTTTTATCTTTCTTTAAACAGAAAATATTTTAATTATTAAAACATATTTTTGACTGACGATCTGAAAAAAAAAAACCAGTTTTTCATTAACTTTGCAACTTTTAATATTTAACTGAATGATAATAAAATTAACTTTCATTTCAATGGAATGATGAAATCAACTTCAATGTTTTATAACCTGAACTGTCGGGTAGTCTAGTCGAGTAATATATATATATATATATATATATATATATATATATATATATATATATATATATATAATCAAATTCTGTGACTTAGCCGTCACGCCCTCAAATATGCGATACATTCTGATTGAAACCAAATTTTAGGGAGAAGTGCAAATAGGTGAGTGTGTACAAAAGACAGTTATTTTTATTAGGTTGTGTAGTTTACAATAAATATTCATTAATTTTTTGGAAAAATGAAGTTTTATTATTTAACATTGACAATACTCCCACATTTGAAAAATGATTTGATGATTAAAATAAATACTTATTTAATAAAAATACAATGTTTTTTTTTTGCATATCTTTAAGTTTTTCTATATACAAAAATCCAGTTTCCAGTTCGTCCTGCGTTTGCGAGAACTATAAACAAATCACAATGCCAAATGTTTCAAAAAGTTTGAATTTGACCCCAGAAAGAAATATTTACGCTTTGCCAATTGTATGTTACATGCTCAAAAAGATTCTAAAAAATGTATTCTTCGTTGTTAAAAAGGAAAAACAATTTCTTAAAATAATATTGTTTACCATAAAGTTAAGTTATTAGACCTTACTTCGCGGTCTAATAATTTCTTTAAGTATTTTGTTTTTTTAAAAAAATCGGTTTATTCAAATTTCATCGATTGGTTTGCGAAATTGAACGAAACGTAGTTTGTAAATCTCGACAAAAAATGTTAGCGATGACTTCAACAACACTAAATACTGTGAGGATTTCAAGATGCGTCAGCATGCTGCAAAACAATTCTAGTACAGTAAAAATGGCCGACATTCTGTTGTTAACTACGGTAAGGAATAGTTTTTTAATTTTAACGCCTCCAAAACAAAACTGCTCTCTATTAATAGTCCGAGAGAATCTTTTTTGCCTTTCATCAGTATGTCTGTTGCTAATCTCCAGGAGAATGATTCGTAGCGCTTTCTCAGGCTAATGTTTTCCATTGAGATGAAGTCGAAAGATTATATTGAATCGATTGCTAGGTCTTCTGCTAGGA
>OZ010606.1:38767599-38990099 GCA_963932145.1 Acanthosepion lycidas
CTTTGAATGAGCTTATCAAGTTAAATGTAAGAATTCTATTTTGTAACATGTATTTTTAATCAGAAAAAATCGTTAGTCTTTCAAAATATTTAAATTTAAGAAAGCTCAAAATACTCCAAGTAAATTATGGAGGACGTTAACACGTTTACTTAATGCTTAATAAACGAAAGTGAGTAAATGAATTTATTTTTTGTTATATATATAATATATATATATATATATTTCTTATTTGTTATATATATGTGTGTGTGTGTGTGTGTATTGAACAATAAAAAATATTGAGAAATTAAAATTTTCAAACACACTGGCTTGTATATTAATATTGTCTTGTTTTATTTCAATTCCTCGACTAGTTTCGACCAGCATGGCCATCATCAGGAGAAAAAGTTCCTGCTTGTTAGTAGCAGTGAACTACAGGAATGAATGACTTTCTGAGGAAAATGAATGCTATCTGTAGTTTTCATTTGTTTTGTTTTTTTTATCGTTAATTTTGGTCAGTCCTTGTGTTGGTCAAACAGCCTCTTTCATTCCCTGTCGTGATTTATAATATGTAACTGTATATCAAATAGATTTATATTATACCAGTTGCGATACAATGGCAACTGATTTTCTCTGCCAGGTCACAGTGAGCAAGTTAGGATTATGGTGAGCTATACCAGTCGAGCAGGAGTGGGTTTTGTAGCTGGAATTGCAGAGATGGAAGTGGATTTAATGTTTCCACAAAATATATGACGATATATTATGGACATGACAAATACGAGTGAAGATAATTATTTTAAGTTTTATGAAAACATACGAAAGGAGCACTGAAAAGTTTTCGATTAGACCATTATTTTTATTTATCAATATGTGTCTGTAAAGGTGAGTGAGAGAGTATATATATAAGACTGTATATCACCAATAAAGCTTCAGCCATCGTAAGAACGTTTTTAAGACGAGTAATTTTCGTAATTATAGCGTCCGATATCAAAATAGAGAGCATTATTAAATTTAAATTTGTTTTACTTATTTTATGACTGTCTACTCTTAGAGAAAATTTGCAATGAAGACTCCTGAACAGTATATTTAATTCCCAAAAACTCAGTAGATACATCCCTAGTAAATATATATAAGTAAGTATACTCGTCCGGAAATCTGAAGATCCCCGTAGGTGAAACCTACGTAGGTTTGCCTGGCTCTTTAAGTTCGTAATTATATATACTTTATGAAAAACTAGGTAATCCGTATGGGTAAACCTAAAGAGGATAAAATCCAGAGAGCTCAATGTAAATCCAGAGCAAATAATTTAAATAAAAACAGACCACTTTAAGGTTCCATGTAATAAATTATATATATATATATATATATATATATATATATATTATATAATAATATTATGTATGTCTGTATATCCCTTTAAACGTTATTTTTAGTGGATACTCGTATTTGATTAGACGTTCCATTTATCTATTAAGAAGTATAGAGCATATATTTTCAGAATGCGTCTTTGTGAATCTTTGACTAGTCTAATAAATGCCTACAAACTAATGGATTTGTTTTGCAAGCTATTGGAATTGACGCTAGCTTTTCGTGAGCGAAACAAAAATTCAGCCTTGAATTAAACTTCGTCGAACTTAACGCACATATGTTATGCTTTTTTCATTTATTTCTTGTTTCAGTTGTCGACCGATCGCGAAAAGAGAAAAATCGCATCGAAAAGAAATTCACGGTTCGTGTGCTTCCTGTTCGTACAAAAGAACTTCAAGTAAGAAACACTCACCCGTTGTTAGTTTCGACCCAAGGAGGCTGGGTTTATCTCGTATCAGAGTTGTTTTCCTTCTCCGACAGTAACTCTCCGATATCTGATCTCGTGGTCAAACTCTTAAAACCACCCCAACACGGTCAAATCCAGTTTCAGAAAGGTGGGAAAATGCTGGAGATGATGGCAGGTAAGTTAAGTATATATTTTATGTCCCTGTTGATATTTTAATATTTCGTTTTAATATAGCGTGGAAGTGACTTTCCTGGTTACTTGGAGTGAGTCACAACTAAAGGAAAAAAGATAAATGAAGGCTAAAAATTGCGCCATTTATTAAAGAAAATCGTCCGATTCGTAACAGCAACAAGAGGAACTCGATTCAAAAATAAATATGAGACGAAACTTCATCAGGTTCTTCGAACTGAAACTGACTTTTACTGAATTAATTTTGAACAATGTTTTGAGAAGGCAGTGTACTTCGGAACTCAATGGAGGTTTGTCCGAAACTTATTCAGCCAAGACATTTTGAACATTTCTAGTATTGGTGGCACGGATTTGATGCATCACAGGATGCCTTGGAGCGAGCGTCTTAGCACTTTCCCATAGGGTTGCACAGCCGTAGTGTTACGTAATTAAGTGAAATTGTGCGCAACATCTACCTAAAAGACAACGGAAATCATTTTTTTTTTTTTTTTTTTGGTCAAAATGTCACACCACCCAGATCAATCTGTTTCCTACCTTCCAGATTTGTCTCTTTCTCTCTGATTTCTGCTTTTATGCAAAACTTAAAGTGCTGTGGTCGGGATTATGGAGAACGGGACGAGGCCGCTAATATTACATCTCGAAAGAGAATTTTGCAGACTGTCCTATAGGAATAAAATGTCGCTGCCGACACTTGAGATGGAACATAGATCGCCAGTGAACAAACACAGGCGATCCCATTATTGAATTAAGTAGACCGCGTGACTATAGAGGAAACGCTTAAGTAGAAAGTAGCGTAACATCCAAACGATTTCTATTTCTAGTCTATCCTCTATACTATACGGATCACTATTCCTACTCTATTACTATACGTACGCTATTCTTTATTTCTCTATTCGGATCACTTTACTTTATTCGAACAAGTATTATCAATGCGAGTGATATTCGAAAGCGTCTGACACCAGCATTGTTCAACGGCATTACTATAATTGTATCTGCGATTACAAAGTCTCTACTCCAATGAGCATTGCGAAAGAGTCAACTGAGTGTTCGTTGACATCACAAAACAGGCTATTTTAAAAATTGAAATTGATGTACTAAGATGTACATGTTAAGTCCCAGTGAAGTTATTTAGAAGAGACTAAGTTACTATTGCCCTGTGTAGTTTTTTTTTTGTTTTTCGTTGATAGTAAATGACTTGATAATTTCCGGAAATACCTCGCAATCTTTTAGAGCGTAGACAATTGATATTGTTTACTTTTAGAAGAGATACTTCACTTTCAAGTCTGTCAACGCAAATTTCCTTATGAGTTAGCAGAACAAAAATACCTTTACTGAATATCATAAGATACGTCATTTGGCAAAACCATCCCTTCTATCTTTCCTTCCTCAGAACTGCACCACAAGAATTTACCCTTACATCTTCTGGGCAATATTTGAATAGTAATTAAATTATTTTCTATGTACCGTGTCCGTTCAGCAAGTTGGAGATCATGGCTCTCCACAATTTTTAGTCCTTTGTAGCTTTTAATAAATTTGATCTTTTTCTTATCCCTCCTAAATCTTGTTCTGCCATTCATTTACTCAAGCTCGCTAGGTAGGTTATGCATCTTATCTTTATCTCTTACCTCCAATCTGTCCTGTGAGTGTCAAAATTTCCAAACTCTCTTTCCTCATTATGTGTCCTATAAATTTCAACTGTCTCGTACTGATGTTAAGTATAAGTGTCCATTTTGTTTCTATTTTCTCTAAAACTTCGACGTTCCTCACATGTACGGTCAATAATATTCTCAGCATCCGTCAATAAAACAACATTTATGTTGTCTCGAAACTCTTCTTCATCTGTGAGCAGATTGTCCAGAATTCACTGTCACCTGAGAAATAATTTTCTAAGCTTTCCCCAAACCGAAAATTTTTAAGGAATTTAACTGAATTTAATGTTCAGATGAGCTCCATTTTAAGTTCCACCAGTTTAGACCTTTACAGCTAGGATTCGCCTTACTATATCTACTTAGCTGAGCTACCAACATTTTCTCCGTATCTCAATTGCAAGGGAGCTGTTCCAACTAGATAGTTTTCTCTCCTAAGAACTGCTACGCTATGAAACAATCCCGCGTGAATGCTTTCCTAAACGCTACAATTTTAACCTCTTCATGTCAAATGTCATCTATCCTCATGAGCTTTACTTCCTACCACCTCATCTTACATTTATGTCATTCAGTAATCCTCTATCTTGAGTAGCTGTCCAGCTACTCAAGATAGAGAATTAGATAAACTTTAGTATACGGAACTCCACTAAAAACGCGATACCTAAGTTCTAAAATGAATTTTAAAAAATAAAAAATCATTCTTGAAGATTTTATTTTAGTTTTAAATTCAAGGTAATAAATTAAATTGAATATTTCCAATAAGCAAAATATTTTGATGTATTTTAAAAACTAATTTAAATTGACTGGAAGTATTTATTTATTTTACTAAAATAGCTAATTAGCGCTCTTTTTTATTATTTGTTTTTAACGCCGAAAAAGACGCTAAAATCCCTAATCTTTGGCCCACCCTCTGATGCAAGAAAAACAAGATTTTTAACCAAAATTTCGAACTTATTAGAAACGATTAATCGATTTAATTAAGTAACCAAAATAATACTTTAGTCTTTCCCCTTAATAATGACAAACATTTTGACTAAGTCTTTGTTTTTATCAAGGTATTCTCTTTTTAGAAAAATTTTGGAGGTATCTACTTTAGTATGATGGAAAAATTATTTTAAGTTGTCACATTACTGTTTCAAAATGTTTATGCATAAACCCTTATTTGTTAAAATTAATTCAACTTTTCAAATTTTGATCCTCTTAATTTTTGTTCTTCCCAAGTTCACCCTGACCCGAGTTGGGATCAACCTGTTAGTCTCAGCTATGAACAAATAGTGAATCCCCAAAACAAAATTCAAAACACTAGGAAAGTCGGAAAATACATTTTTATAGTAAAATACCAGAAATACATTCTTATAGCAAAATGACACCCGTCCTGGGTATGACGATACAACTGCATCCGCGTCCTGAGTATGACGATACAACTACATCCGCGTCCTGGGTATGACGATACAACTACATCCGCGTCCTGGGTATGACGATACAACTACATCCGCGTCCTGGGTATGACGATACAACTACATCCGCGCCCTGGGTATGACGATACAACTACATCCGCGCCCTGGGTATGACGATACAACTACATCCGCGTCCTGGGTATGACGATACAACTGCATCCGCGTCCTGGGTATGTCGATACAACTACATCCGCGTCCTGGGTATGACGATACAACTACATCCGCGTCCTGGGTATGACGATACAACTACATCCGCGTCCTGGGTATGACGATACAACTACATCCGCGTCCTGGGTATGACTATACAATTACATTGAACAAGACCTCTGATCAGGAGGTTTTGAGGAGCGTGGAATCACCTCTTAAAGCTGGTGTCCCCAGGTCTATCCTGACTCGTGGTGGTAGTATCTGTTAGGGTTTCAGCTATGGGAAAATAGTTGATACCAGCAATATATTTTTTGAAAAAAAAAAAAAAATACCAGCAATAAAAATCTTGTCGGTATTAAATAACCCATCGAGATTTATATGCCGTAAAACGAAACAAAACAATGAATGACCAATAGTACATTTTTATAGTAACATTGAAGACTTGACATAAATTAAAAAACAAACAACAACAAAAAACTATTTATTTCGTTTAAGAAGAAACAAATTTTTTGCCCCTTTGAATTTATAAGATTATTTGGTAAAGAAAATGTAACTAAGTGATTATAATTTAATAAATGAAATAATGTCACTCTCTTGAATTAATTATAAAGTTTGAATTTTCATATTTAGATTTCGGCATTAAATAACCCATAGAGGTGTTGATATGCCGCTAAACAAAAACAATCAAGTTTTATCTATTTTAGTTTTATATTTTCTTTTTCTCTTTTTTTATTCTAGGTGAAAAACTTCTTTATAGCGATTTACGAGGAAACATTTTTCGCTATCTTCACGATGGCAAATCTCGTTCTCGCAAGGATTACTTTGAATTTATTGTGGAAGATCAATTCTCTGAAATTAAAATATTTGCCTCGGTTAAAATTCTACCAGTTGAAAAAACGATGCCTTACCCACTACCGCAATCTTCTCAGATACTCATTATTGAAGAAGGTGAGTCACTTTTCTGATATTCAAAGAATTTATATCCTTAGACATTTATAATTCTTAAGTAGAAATAAATGATTAGACGCTTCTACTATAGGTTATAAAGTTAACTGCCTTAGCTACTTTGTTTACATGAGTTTGGTGCAAATGTTTTCAATGTTTCTTTTTAGTGACCTTTCTGTTAATTAATACATTCCATCTTAAAAGACAGATTCCGGTTTTGATAACTTTATTGAATACAAACACGTGACCTTTCTGTTAAATAATGCATTCCATCATAAAAGAACGCTTCTGGTTTTGATTTGATGACTTTAATAAATTTTTTAAATTGGTGGAACTGCTGATCAGCCAACGAATGTTTCATAGAGTGAAGCAATTGATGCTTTCAATCTGACGTCTGGTAAACATTCCACCTATCGTAGAACATCATATCCTAGTAATCTAGCTGAGGAAGTGGGTTTTACTGACGTGGAAACTTTGTGTATACATAGTGAGGCAAAAGTCCAGCACCATGAGGATAATTAATCAAAAATATAATTACACATGATTTGATTTTATTTATTTTATTTTTTTTTTTTACTAGTGATTTAATTGTTATATGTGCTATTGAAACTGTCCTTTTTCAAAATACATTTTAATTCTGTGCCTGTAGGATTCATTAACACGTCGGAGAGTTTCCCCTGTCACTTCACTGCATTCATATTAATCCCTATGGTGCGCGACTTTTGCCTCACCCTGTCCATCTTTTCATCAATTTATATAAAGGATTCCTATTTCAGAACCTAAAGAGTGTAATCGGTTCACCGTTGCGAGTTTCGAGTTAATTGAAGGTGACGTCTAAGATGGCCGCCATTACATATAATCTGCTATAATTTATTTTATATTTAAGTTCGATAATTTGGGTGTCGAGTCGTATATTTTTTAATTACGCAATATTTAATACCTTAAAGGTTGTACGTTGCTCTCAGAAATGCACAGGTTAATTTGGGATTTACACTAATATAATGGAATCGGTAATTGCTTAATTTAGTTAACACAACTAAATTATTGTAGGCAGCTGTAAATCGTTCTTTGCAGGATGCGTTAACACTATTTTCACAAGAATTCGATTATTTTACCATAAAATTACTGCGACAAAGTAAAACACTAGTTTATTGTACTGTAGACCAAAATTATCAACATTTTAAAGACGAAACTACTTTCAAGCAATATTCATTAACATTTTGGCAGTTATATTGAATTTAATATTGAACGTTTGACCTCCAAAATATATGGCTACTAGAAACTCCACTATTTTGATTATGAAATATTTTATAGCTTAGAACATGATCAGAGGGGCGTATTGGTAGCCATTTTGGATTATTATGTGGTCTTTTAACATCCTTCCAATTGTTTTAAATAGTGTTTGATAAAAGCAACATGGGACTAAAATTATAATCCTAGACTAAAAATATGTATGGCGGCAATTTTAGTTGCGATCTCGGAGTTAAAACGCACAAGGATGAACAAAGTTCACTTGTCATATTAGGAAATATTCTTTCTAATATATAAATCACTCCAAAAAAAAAAAAAAATTATATACAAAATTTCCAGGTTCAAAGAAGGTTCAGCCAAACGATAGCTTCACAATCGTTTGATGTATTAATTTGCAACAAGGGAATAGGCATTGTCATGCAATAAAATCCTTGATTGACTTTAATAGCTTCTCCCATATTTCAGCTTCAAAGAATAAACTTTAACTTTCGCTAAATATAAGTAACGCTTTTCTTTTTTTGTCAAATAGGTTCTTGTTAAATTGAAACAATTGTACAATTGATTTTGTTACAATTTTTGTTTGATTTGGATTTTCACAATGAATCAATTTTTTAAAAAAATCTTCATTGGCTATTTTGTCTCAAATGGCTTTCTGGTGTATCTAGGGACAATTGAAACAAAAATATTTTAACGTTGCGATTTGTTTCTGTAATTTCATATGGGAAAATTATTTTATAAGGTTTATAGGCGATCTAATACAATGCATTGGTTAACAAGAAACAGATCTCGAGAGATTTCGAAGATATGAATAAGATTTAAAAAATACTGCCTTGTGTGTACAGACAAAGCTCTCATCTACGGAAACACCATCAACAGACTTCGCATTCAACAGACAAAACTTGCAGGCAAAAACTGCAGGAAAACCTTCCAAATCGTCAGTGACGTGTTTAAAAATTTGAGGGTTTAGCGGAACGAGTTGTATTAGTTCTCAAAGTGACCGCTTGGTGGTAATAGCGGGCCTTTTAGTTGTAAACAAAGACCGTATATAAAGTACGGGTGCGTGAGAAAGTAGCTATGAGAAATGTATTATTTTTGTTATTTTGGTTAATATATCTATATTAAGTATATATTTATTTATACCATATATACATGTTTATAGAATTTACATTATGATCGTAACTGCTGGTTGTTACTGTGGTGGTTTTATAAGTCGAAAATAATCCCTTCCCCATTTACGGACAATAGGCTTTAACGGGCCATCCCTTCTCCCTTAGTCCGTTGATTTGTCTGTATATGATACATATAGATGTGTATTCCCCCCGAGATATATATATATATATCTCATTGTTGGAACTTGTTTCCAGGTTCTCGTGGTGCTTATCGACATTTCCTTCTGTCTGAAATGAGTCTGTTGGATCTGAAAAGACGTCCGCAGCCACCGCATAGTGGGGTAAAAGGGTTTAGGGGATGGAGAACTCTGACTTTTCTTTGGTCTCTTTTCCTCTCTTCCCTTTGTCATCTGGTGTTTTCGGAGGGTGTCATTTTTTTTCGTGGACCGCTCTTTTCCAATTGGCTCTTTCTGCAGCTTCCGTCTCTCAATTGACCGGATCGATTTCTGTCTAGGGAAAGGTGTTTTTGACCTGATCCTTGAATCGTCAACGTGGTCTCTTACCAGAATCGAGCTTTGAGAAGAGGATTTGTTTAGGTAGGCGGGTGACTGGCATTCGGGTAAGATATCCGACCTATCGAAGTCGGTGGCGTGTCATGAGTTTTTTAGGCTCCCCATCTTTGGAAAGAGAATGTATTATGGGCATTTGTCAGTCTCCTTCGTGAGGATATATAAACAAACAGACTTAGGAATAAGGAAAACGATAAGGAATCTTGACTTCTTGAAATTACCAAAATTTGGTAATATCGTGAAGTGTTTCTGTAACGTCTCAAGTTTGTCGTTATGCCTAAACTCCGAAATTATACCAAATTCCAGGGACTGCGTATAATATGTATATAAATTAGTTCAAAAGTTTGAATCCACCCGCAAAATTAACATAGGATGAACTTGGTAGAAGAATGAAACATTTCCATCTCCAAAAATGAAAAAGACCTCTACGAGTCATTGAAAAAAGAATAGAATCAATTATCAAATTTATACTTTGAGAAAATTTTGCAACGAATATCAAAAAAATTGTGCTGCAGTAATCAAGACTAAAGGAGGATATTTTGACGAGAGCAAAATTTAATCATAAAATGCCTTTTTTCTTTTTGTCATAATAAAATCTCTAATAAAAAAAAAAAATCATGTCTGACATTTTTTTTTAACCCTTTATAATTATTTTCTATTATTTAAAGAACAAAACAATTACTTTTTAGACCAATTCAAAAAAAATTACCATGGGTAGCCTCAAAATTTTGATCTGCAATATATATATATATATATATATATATATATATGTGTGTGTGTGTATATATATATATATATATATATATATATATATATATAGTCATTTACATACAAGCATAGTTCGCTGTATCACAGCTCGACAGTTTGACTTGAGATCGTACCCCAACGTCAGCAGCCAGCGTGCCCAATTCATAAATGAAGATATCTACATATATATATATATACATATACACACACACACACACACTCTTCATTTATGAATTGAGCACTCTGGCTGCTGACGTTTGGATATATATATAAGTGATTCATCTGTCTGTATCCAATTGTTTCAGTTTGTATCTGGTCATTATTTCCTCCGCTCATTTGCCCGGTCGGTGTGGCATCAGAATACTCCGATTGCTCCTCCTGCAGAGGGTAAAAGTCCCTCAATGGGGTCACCTGTTGGCCGTGGGTGGTGACACTTAATGTCTGGGAACAGGATCCTGGTGGTTGAGCAGGTTGTAACCCAGGTGTAAAGCGGTCACAATCCTGTAACACACCACTTTGGCCCTTACCTGGGCTAGACGGGCGGTTGGAGGGGCTCAATCCGATCAATCGGCTGGTCATGTCAAGCCCCAGCATATATAATCCACCCCAAACCTATAACTGACACTCCTCTTCCCAACCAAAACTAACACTTAACCCTAAATATGTGATGGAAGGCGGTGGCTGAGGGTCAATCAATTTGGGAGAAAAAAAAGCCCTTCACAGCCGTAAAACTTGGATAACGGAAACAAAGGAACACGTGTGCTCAAAGACTCCTCCCAAAGAGAGTATACCTTTCACGTAGCCCCGACATGGCAAGGCGAATGGGTTTTCCTCTTGTCATGTCCCAATACTGGACTCCGCGGCGTGTAGGGGGCGTGGATGATGAACAAAAATAAAAACAATGGAAAAAAAGAAATCTTCCAAGAGACCACATATGGATAATGACTCGGAAACAGAAAATGATAGTGAAAACTTTCCACGATTTATTGTTCTCGAAGCAATAAGCAACAAAGCACTAACAGAAATATCTCCATTTAAAATCCAAAAAGCTATATCAAATATAATCACACCAAAAAATGTAAAAAAACTACAAAATGGAACATTACTAGTGGAAGTGGAAAAAAAGATATATGCAGATACACTAATAAGACAAAAAAAACTACAAGAAATAGAAATAAAATCCTACCCACACCAAACCCTAAATTTCTCAAAGGGTGTAGTAAAAAGCAAGAAGCTGTGCATTCTAGAGGAGATAAAAATAGAACTCCAAACTCAAGGCGTTATAAACATCAAAAGAATCACGATAAAGAAAAATGAAGCAGAGATACGAACTAATACCTACATTCTAACTTTCAACCCCCCCCCCAAATTCCGACAACAATTAAAATTGGATATGAAATTATAAGAGTGGAACAATACATACCAAACCCTCTTCAATGCTACAGATGCCACAAATATGGGCATCACAGAGATTCCTGTCGAAACAAACAAACATGTTGAAAATGTAGTGAGAAAGAACCAGAACATAAAGAAGAGAACTGTCCAAATGAGAGCCTATGCTCAAACTGTTTGGGAAACCACTCTACCCTCTCAAAACAATGTAGTATCTACAAACGGGGGAAAAGAAATAATCATAATAAAATACAAAAAAAAATATCTTTCTCAGAAGCACGAAAGGAAGTTAAAAATAACATAAAACACCTATGCCTCCATGGTACAAAAAGCAAATAAAATAAACAATGAAGATAAAATAAAAGATTTAACTGAAATAAATTTATATAAGGAATTAAAAGCTTTCCTTGAAGAATTAAAAACCTTTTTAATTGAACTTAAATCGGATCAAAATAAAAATAAAACTCAACAACCCAAATCAAATGGAATTAACCCAGAAGAAGGCAAAAAACTCTGGAAAGAAAACATAGAACAAAACTCCAGCGAACCCTCTTCTTTCCAAACCCAAACCAAGAAAATGAAAAATAAACAAAAAGACAAAAAAGTGACAACAGAACAAGAAAACACTCGATCAAGATCTAACTCAAAATCAAGAATCAATATATCAAATGAAAATAAATTTGAACCTATGGAATATATGGAAATAGAAGAGAAAGAAAAACAAAATCCAAAACAAAACACAAAATCTGACCGAAGGACACCACAAGCAGTTGAAGACAAAGCTTTTAAAAACTCAAGAGATGGAAAAAAACTGGAGGACAAATGATATAAACCTAATAGGTAACTTTACTTCCAAAAAATGAAAATATAACTATGGCACATAAGATCCTGCAATGGAACTGTCGTGGAATAAAATCTAATTACAATGACCTACTCATACTTATGTCACTACTGTATCCAGCCGTCATCTGCTTACAGGAAACTTTTTTACAAGAAAATGCCAAATTAAAAATTATAAACAATACCATTACAACCACAATACAGGACATAGAATTAATGGAGGAGTGTCAATGTTGATTAGAAATGACATACCGCAAAGTAAAGTACACATTAAAACTAAATTACAAGCAATAGCAACACAAGTGACACTAGATAAAACCATCACAATTCTTTCCATTTATATACCCCCACAGGAATCAATAAATACAACAGAAATAAACAAATTAATGGAACAACTTCCCAAACCCAGAATCTTACTAGGAGACTTTAACAGTCATAATCCTATCTGGAATAGCAAAAAGCTAGATACTAAAGGTAAAATATTAGAAGAAATAATTAACACCCATAACTTATGTCTATTAAATCATAAATCCTCAACCTACCTTAATCCCTCCAGTGGATCAGAATCGTCAATAGACTTAAGTATATGCGATCCAGAAATTTGTATGGACTATACATGGAAAACACATAGCGACACATGTGGCAGTGATCATTACCCGATCATTCTAGAAAATCAAAAGCCTGCCAAGGAAGAAAAGATAGGTCCCGTCAGATGGAAACTGATAAGAGCCAACTGGGAGGGTTTCAAAAATACATATAGGACACATATACTTAACCCATTCTTATATTAAAAAAATAATTATAATAATTAATTAAAAAAGACAAATCCCACAAAATGCAGATGTGGAAGCCTAATCACAATAAAACATATCCTATTGGAATGCAAAATGATAATTAAAATAAGACAAAAATATCTCAATGGAAAAGACTTAAAAGAAATTTTCAAAAATACAGACAGATAAAATATACAACTTTCTCAAAGAAATCAAGATCCTCAATAAAATATAACCCTTTCAAATAGTGTATATGTATGGGTATATGTGTTTATAGACATATATATGCATGCATGGATGTAGATATGAAAATATATAATCAGAAACAATCACAAGAAAAAGCAATCCAAAAAAATACAGTAGATTATGAAACCCAACAGCCTTTCAACCTTTTATACACTATAACCATCTTAAATTCATAAATAAGGCTTCGGCATAAAATGACCCAAATAGGAGTTGACATGCCGTTACATCCAACATCCTCCGCTCATGTCTATAAAATATTTTGGTGTTTATTTTTTTTCTCTTTCGCGATGTATCGATGATATTTTTTATTTTATTTTATTTTTTTAGGCGAAGACGTGAAAATTACCAAAGATATTTTTGGCTTCAGACACAGAGGAAGTTTTCCGAAAGACATCAGAATTGTTCTCCTGTCTTCGAATCTTCACGGCAAGCTTCTTCTAAAAAAGCAAGAATTAGCCAAAGGAGACGATTTCACGCAAAGGGACATAAATCTCGGTTTCATAAGGTTTGTAATTTTCAAACTTTTTTTTTCTCTTTAATTGTCGAGATCGACTTTTAAGGTCCATGTAAAAAACAACTGTTCATGTAAGACGAGATATCACGAGTTGGATATTCAGGTAGATCTTGGATGACGATTGGGGTTTCGTTTCGGGCACCTTCATCTAATATTAGTTCTGATAAATATAGAAGATATTCTGTAGTGAGTTGTAATATCAATATTTTAAGCGTTACACCCCAAGCAAGGCGAGAAGCCACTAGGATGCAAGGGGTTACAGAAGATTTGGAGCAAGATCAGATAGGAGTGATAGAGGAAAGGATGAGGAGAAGGATAGTAGATAGATCAAGGCAACTGGAGATGTCCATTGACATTACATTTGAATATTTGGAGATTATAGCTCTCAGGGAAACTGGAGTAGGGAAGGGAGTTTCACAGGCGAGAGGTGCGAGACATGAAGCTGTTGGAGTAGAAGAGACAGCTACATTTAGGAGTTTCGACTGTGAAAGGGTGAGAGCGGGATGTCAGCCTCGTAGGTCGCTTGAACTCATGAAGTCTGGGAACCAGCGAATGCAGCTCCTCGGAGCAATTGCCATGAAAGTATTTGTAAAAAAGACAGAGAGGAGACGGCGCGTCTGAGAGAGTGACTATAGACGATATGCCCGAACAGGGCCAATTATATTGCATATCCGCCTCTGGAGCCTATGAAGAACCCCGAGGCAAACAGAAGGGCCTCCAGACCATATATGACAGCAATACTCCATGCAAGGGCGAATTGTTGATTTGTAGATCTGGAGGATCGATTCCGGGGAGCCAACTTTCCTTGCGGTGGACGAAGCAATTGACTCAATGTATTTGTTCCATCTCAGGTCAGTAGTCAACGTGAGACCGAGCAGCCGCAGAGAGGTGCTCTCGAGAAGTTGAGCGTCAGACATTAAAAAAGGAAATTATTATTATTTTATTTTTTTTTTTAAATTTTTGTCTTTGTTAGAAAACAAACTGCAATTAAAATTAAAAAAAAATTCTGTGTACATGATCACAGTTCTCCAGAATTTCTTGTTTGTTGTTGCTTAAAATAACATTGGACATTTTACCATACATTTTTCTCTCTGTTTTGACATCCATTCACACAAACTCGTAATGTAACGTTTCTCTCGGCTTCTTTTGCATTCAATATGCCATTTGGGTGTTAAATTTTCTCGCCCGTCTTTACTTATTATGTGTCCCAGAAAGTTTAACTCTTTCCTTTCTTTATTAGGAATAGATACGTTCTTTTAGTTCATATACAGTGTAACTCGGATATAAGAGAAACCCGGATATAAGAGATTTTCTCTGGTCCCAAATTAGAGCCATACTTACCTAAACAAAATAGACCAAACCCGGATATAAAAGAAACCCGGATATAAGATACTTCTTCTCCGGCCCCGACAACTCTCTTATATCCGGGTTACACTGTATTTCTTAAAACGTTCTGCTCATACCGTTCAATCCATAATATCCTCAGCATCCAGATCTCTACATTTATAAGTCGACCATTCCTATATACATTAAATATTGCTGGTCTGGTGCCTCTGCTATATATTTAAAGATTCTTGATAAAATACAAAAAATGTATCTGCAATGTTACTTCATCGCATCTTGGCTTCAGTCACTTTCCCAGCATCGTAATATAGCTTCCCTGTGCCTTTTTTTTTAATTTTTTTTAATAAAGAAGTTTCGTTGTAATTGTTCTGATGAGCTTTCCACTTTGGTAGCCAATCTATGAATTTAAGCACGATAGGGATCGCCAAGGACGCATTCCAAAAGCTTGGCAGAGTATTGCGGGACCGGAGGATCTCTTTGATTACGAAGAAAAGAATACTGAGCAGTTACGTGACATCTGTCCTTCTTTATGATAGCGAATGTTGGACGATTTCCTCAAAGATGTAGAGACTCGAGACGACGGAGATGTGGTTCTACAAAAGGATTCTAAGGATATGTGGACCGAGTTTGGGAGTAACGATGAAGTCTTAGAGAGGATGCAAACAAGGAGGAGGCTTATACGTAACACCAGGAAGAGGCAGCTGAAGTTCCTGAGACATAATGAGGAAGGAGGGCGTAGAGAATCTGATACTCACGAGTCGAATAGAGGGAAAGAGATACAAGGGAAACAACGCATGACATACCTAGCGGGCAAGTGGATGAGAACTGGGAAGGTGACAGAGGGAAGGAACTTTGAAAGCTGCAAAGGATAGAGGCAGGTGGAGAGCCATGATTGCCTACGCCCTGAAAAGATACAGCACATAGAATAAATTTTCGGCAAGTTCTCATCATTTTAAAATTGAAATGGCTAGATGTAGCCGTAAGTTTTATGCTAATAATTTATTCTATCATACTTCTGACTTATAGAGATCTCTTCTGGCTTCTTACTTTCTAGTCAACTTTGATCTTCAAAAATTGAAATGTAATGTCAAACTTCATTTTCTGTCTTAATTTCTGTTCTTTTATTGTCCTTTCTCCTTAATGTTTGCCCTTTCTCATATTCTCTGACTCGGTAACCCTTTTAGTCCTAGGGTCTTTATTGCCTTGCTTGGAGTGACATGATTAAAAAATAAATATATCTTTTATTAAATAAAACGTATTCTCGAATTTGAAGCAATTATCTTGCCTTCTTAATCACGAGAAAAAAGGGGGAAGATAAATTTAATGTAAGTGTTGGATGATCGTACTTATCTACTTAAGAACTTCTGTCAACGACCGCTAGATGGTGTTGCCAAAGCAATATATAAGTAAAGGGCGCGAAAGTTTCATCCTGTTTCTGTTTTTTTCCACGGGATACATTAGGGTTAAGTGGTCGCCAATGAATCTCATATCGCAATGAAATCAACTTGGGATAGTGCACAGCATCCAGTGCCCCATAGTTCACGTGACAGGCATGATTTAATAATTCTACAAAAACCAAGAGATAAAGAAAAGTTCTCAAATGAATGTCTCCCACAATCTTTTATATGAACTTGACACGTACATACGATCAGAACATTTCAACATACGTTCAATCATCGCTTATACATTCTTTCAAATTTGTTCACTCAGAAAATAAAATGCTTTATTAATTGTACATTATTGATTGAAACCCGAATTTGTCCAATATTCATATCAACTAAATATTCTTAAAAATAATCGTCCTTTTAGTCCTTTAATAAATCAATATAATCGAGTATTGAATAATAATAATGGTAATACTAGCTTTTTCCTTACAAGAAAAAAAAATTGGTATTCATTGAGCAAAGCAGTCAGTACTACCGTCATTTGAAATTTAGAAAAATCTTTCTCTTAAGACAATTTTTTTCAGGAAAATAAATTTCTTAAGTCCAGTAGCTGTTATTGCTGTTTCTAGTATTGATATTTCTTCCATGTTTTTTTCTTTTAAGTCACCGTGAACAAACTTTCTTAGCAGCACATCTAGTAACTAATTCATTGGAAATATATATATATATATATATATACACACACAATAAAAATATAGTCTTAAGGTATGCTATATTTATGGGTTAAAGTGCTCAATATCAAGGATAGAGCGTATATAAATATAAAAATGGACATTGAAGTCATCACCCAGTTAGGCGACAGTTTCTTTCATGAAAAATGATTATATTAATTTTCTTATAAGTAGATGTTTGATTTTTACCAGTTTTTTTTTTTTTAATGCTACGTTATTCTATAACAGAGAGACTTCATTATTAAAAGAAAAGTTGGCTGAAAATCGGCCGGTCGAACAAGAGATGAGGTATGTTTATTTCGAATCATCTTGGTCGAATAAGGAAAAAGCTTTATCCAATTGTTTGACAATCTCCGACCGTGCGAAGATTGATAGAATTCTGCCCCGAATGCTGATCGTTTTTAGACATGCGTTTCATGATCAAAGACACGTCGGCATGACAGGCACTTATTTGGTCACGCAATTCGCAATGTGTATCGACTTGGTCATCTGTCTTTGTTTAACCGTGTCAGGCTACTGGATATGATAGCACTTTAACCATATAATGCCTTTTAACCATACAAAATGTGATCGTCTTTGTTAAATCCACAAAGCTGAATATATAACTGAAAGCTTTTTCTTGTTTTTTTTTTTTGTTTTTTTTTTTTTGTTTTTTGTTCAGGTACAAAGCTAATAAAGAAATAGGAGCTCATATGACTACGGAGATAATGATTTTTAACATCAGTGACAGTAGTAAAATTGACGTTCTTCCTTACCAGTCTTTGGCTTTGATGATCTTACCGGTAGATAACCAATCGCCTGAATTAAACATTTTGACTCCTATTAGGGTAAGTTCTCCTTTAAAACCATTAT
Organism: Acanthosepion lycidas; assembly: GCA_963932145.1. NCBI lineage: Eukaryota > Metazoa > Mollusca > Cephalopoda > Sepiida > Sepiidae > Acanthosepion > Acanthosepion lycidas. Next base: position 38,785,490 of record OZ010606.1, read on the forward strand.
ATTAATCTTTTCTAAAGTGTCTTTATTGTTTTATCCCAAGATGTGTTCATTGTTGAATTTGCTTGAGTATAATGGTGGCTACTGGTGACTTATTAGTTTTTTTATGTTGTGACTACTTTTAGATTTTGTAACTATTAAAAAAAAAACCGTTTGTGAATTTCGATACCCCGAATGGCGAGGAAGAGTTGTAGTGAGTCGGTTTCTTGCTAATTTCCCCTGTTTTTCTTACTTTCAATGCGCCCTGTGAGTGTTAAATTATACAAGCCTTCTTTATTTGTCTGTCTATATTTCTGAGATGAGGTATTATGTACATTATTTACATTATTTGGACTGTTGTCCTCATCTTTGTCGCCATATTTATTACAACGTTTCAGTCGTTGTACGCTCCGGTCTTCTTCAGGTGGTTGGAATGTCGAACTGAACCCTTTATTTCGCTTACTGGGGTAGACGTGGAATTAGAACAGTCTACCCCAGTGAGCGAAATAAAGGGTTCAGTTCGACATTCCAACCACCTGAAGAAGGCCGGAGCGTACAACGGCCGAAACGTTGTAATAAATATGGCGAGAAACATGAGGACAATAGTCCGAATAATGTACCTTCTTTATTTATTCGCTCTAAAAACATTTCAGAAGTTTCTTTCTGGCTTTCAGCAACTATTTCTTTATAATTCCTGTCCATAAAAACTTCCATTTCGCCTATAATCTGTCCATGTTGTCCTCAACATCCTTCAAGTCGTTTCTTCATCTGAGATGGAATTATCCCGCATCCACTGCCGTATGGACGATTGAACATTACATAGCAGTCAACTACTAGTTTCATGTCCTGTCGGCTGCACCTCTGCAGAAGAGTAAGATCCCCACTTCAATAAGGCGTCCTGGGTATGACGATAAACTCCATCCGACAGCAAGGCCTCTGATCAGGAGGTTTTGAGGAGCGTGTAACCACATCTTAATTGTTGGTGCTCTCAGGTCCACTCTGACCCGGGGTGGTAGCACCTGTTAGTGGGGGGTCCCAGCTATGGACAAATAGTTTAACACCGAAACTGGAGTCAAAATATTATGAAAATGTAAAAATAGGTTTTAATACCAGCAATACACTTTGGGAAAATTATTACCAGCAATACATTATTACCAGTAATACATTTTTGGAAAAATTATTACCAGCGATACATTTTTGGAAAAATTATTACCAGCGATACATTTTTGGAAAAATTATTACCAGCGATACATTTTTGGAAAAATTATTACCAGCGATACATTTTTGGAAAATTATTACAAGCGATACATTTTTGGAAAATTATTACCAGCGATACATTTTTGGAAAATTATTACAAGCGATACATTATTACCAACAATATATTTTGGAAAAAGACTATTACCAGCAATACATTTTGGAAAAAGACTATTACCAGCAATATATTTTTGAATAAAATAAATATTACCAGGAACATAAATCTTGTCGGCATTAAATAGTCTATTGAGTTGGTCTGCTATAAACCAAACCAAATTACTCGTTTCCTTGTTTCTAAAGACATTTTTCGATTCATTAATTATTAGGAAACAAGAAATTCTCGTTTTAAAGAAAAGGGTGTTGGACAGCTGTGTAATATCAATCCTCCTATATGATTGGACAATTTCCTCCCAGATGGGGAGACCCAAGGCAACAGAAACGTGTTTCTAGAGAAGGATGCTGAGAATACCATTGGCGGAATATGTAAGCAAGGAAAACGAACAAAAAGGAAATTTAGAATCCAGAAGAGGTCATTTGAAAGTTTTGGTACACATAATTAGGAAAGAACGCTTAGGGAATTAAAGGCAAGAAGAGTAATGGTATGCGAGCTTACGAGCTTGTGTAACTGGATGGCAAAATAAGGTTTTGGGAGAAATAGTAAAGGGCAAATATTGCTTATAATGGTAAAATTGGATAAATAGATATACAAAAGATAGGCATTTATGGTGAGCCATGATTGCCCATGCCCTGAAGAGATAGGGCTCATAAAAGAGGAATGAGCTAAAAATGATAATTCAGTTAAAGACTTCAGGCGTTCCAATAAAGCGTAAGAAAATATGTCGAACAATTTTATTAGAATAAAGTTGAAGATAACCATCGTAAAAAGTATATTTCTTTTATTTGGTCAAGCTAGCTTTTTTTATTCATAGTTATACGCTCCGACCGTCTTCAGGTGATATACCCATATCACCTGAAGAAGGTTAGAGCGTACAACGGCCGAAACATCGTCAATATGGCAAAAAAAAAAAAAAAAAAAAATGAGGACAACAGTCCGAACGATGTAAATAGTTTAAATCGCCTCTATTTTAGTTGTAAATTCTGAACTCTCGCTTTATTGAATCTTAATACATTTGTGACAAAACGTTTGTTTCATCTAAATATTAAAACTTCTCAACCATTTTTTTGCGACACGGGTATATTAGTCTCATTATAATTGTGGGAATTGCTGACCAAAAAACGCGTGTTGCATGGAGCAGACCGAAGTGACACCTTGAGAGGATAGATGACCGTTGGAGATGTTTCTTATCCCAGTTATTAGGTTGGTGCAAAAATAATGACGTAATAATGTCGTTTTTTGACGTTAAAAATACGTCAAAAAACGACATTATTACGTCATTATTTTTGCACCAACCTAATAGTTACATCGTATTTTCAACCTGAGAACGGACGTTAGACTTGCAGCAAAATCATTGTTCTTTGCAATCGTCGTCCAGAATAAAAGAACATTACATTTCCAATATGTCATTTAAACAAGATCTATTTCTTTCTCCCTGGAGAATTTTACATTCACATTTACTCCAGTTTCTGTAAATTCTTAATAATGAATTCTCTTTGTATTTTCTACAACCAATTGGCAAAACGTCGCAAGCGTATTAATACTCCATCACTATTTCCATGGCAAATGTTCAAACGTTTCTTAGTTCCACCTGTTTAGATCTTCACAGCGAGGATCCCCCATGTCACCTATGAATATTGGATCCTCCTCATTCCCTTCCTATTCCATTGGTGAGAAAGAAGTTCCAGTCTGATCGCTTCTTTCCGGAACCGCTGCTTTGGGGAACTCCTCTGAGAATGCTTTCCCGATCACCACAATATTAGCCTCCTCTAGTCCAGGGTCAACCGTTGTCTATCCTAGATATCTTCCTAATCTGTAGTTACTCTCACGTCTTACAGCCATATAACAACTTAAGTTAGTAACGCTTGAGTGGCTCTTGGACTTTTGCGAACATTTAGTAAAAAATTGGAAGATTTTCTTTAAATTCACTTACTGATTTTATTCGTCTCTAATTTTCGAAACCAATTCTTTTTTTTTTAAATACTAGTGATTTGTTTTAATGCCATATCATTTCAAGGCGTAGCGATCATAGATTTCCAGGAACCTAAACCAGTTAAAAAAATCATCTAAACACTTTAATATTTCCTTCTCCAAAATCCGTGTTATTTGTACCAAATTCTACAGTGTGGAATCGTTCCTCTTCGACAAGTCTCCTGATATACAAGCTCTCTGCAAGACTAACCTTAACTCGTCAATCCCCTCTGATTTCTCGATTCCTGACTACCTTCCTCTACTTAGAAAGGACTCTAAAATCAACATGCACGGCCTGTGAGTTTATGTCTGCGATCATGTCCCGCTGGCTAGGGAACTCTCTTTGACGTCTCCAGACCATTCGTATATGAGTCTCTGTCTATCGTTCCTCAATTCAGTAAGCTATCTCTTCTTTCTCTATCGTTCCCCTTCCTCTCAAGACTGTGGTGTACTCGATAGCATTTCTGATAATATAGACAAGGCCATCTCTCAACGTCCGTTTGCTCAAATATTCATGTTCAGTGACTTTAACGCCCAACATACCATGTGGCTTAAACACTCTGTAACTGCTCTCGCTGGCATCTAAACCCTTGACTTTTCAATCAGTCAATCCTTCACGCAAGTGGTTGACTTTCCTACCCGTTTCCCCAGTAACCCTAACCGCAACACTTTCCTTCTCGATCTGTGTTTTACGTCCATCCCTGACTCTTGTCGCGCTACGCAGCTGCGCCTTCTTGGCAAATCTGATCATGCCGTAGTGTCTGTTAATATCTAATTCCACTCACCCTCCAGTCAAGAACTTTCTACTAACAGAACATCTTTCTGTTATCAACGCACAGACTGGGACTCGTTCTGTGATTTCTTTTGCAACGTCCCTTGGAATGTGATTTTTAATCACCCCGTTCAAAAATGTGTGCCTGAGTTCTCTTCGGTAAAAGCCAGCATCGAGGCTTAAATCGCACTCATCTTCTTGGTTCTCAGCTGCTATTGCCCATAGGAATCACTTCTTCTGTCTGTACTGGAGCGGCATGTCTGATTATAACAGACGTCTCTTTGTCTCTGCGCGTAATGAGTGCAAAGTTACTATTTACTGATAGAATTAAACAGCGTATTGCATCTCGCAAGTTTGGTTCCCAAGATTATTAGCGGCTCTGCAAGAGTGTGCTGAACTACAGTAAAACCACAATTCCTCCTCTGTTCAAATTCGAAGTCCTAACATCCACAGCTGATAAGGCTGAATGTTTTGCTCGGAAATTCTCATCCAACCCAACACTCGACATCCGGAATATCCACACCTCCTAGAACTGAGGCTCTTGCTTTCAAATCCTGTTGGGAGTCCCTCATCTGTTGTCCCTGTTAAGAACCATGGAAACCTTTCTGACACATCTAATTAACGTCCTATTGGTTTCCTACCACTCTTCGGCAAGGTCATCGAGGCTTTAAACAATGCCAAAGTGGTTAAGCACCTTACCTTCTATGATCTACTCTCTGGCAAACATTATGGTTTCCAATTTGACCGGTCTACGGCTGACATGCTTATGACCATAACTGAATTTGTATACCAAGCTCTTGATAATAACAGCGGAGATATCTCTAAGGCGTTTGATAGTTTGGCATGCCGCCCTTTTACGTAAACTTCAGGGATACGCTATTACAGGAAGATTATTCCAATCATTCCTGTCAAACCGTGAATTGAAAGTTGTCCTAAACGGGTTCTCCTCCAGTTCCTTTCATATGAGCGCTGGTGTTCCCCAAGGCTCTATCCTGGGCCCTACACTGTTTCTGATCTTCTTCAACGATCTTCCTGCTGTCATCAGTTCTTAAGTAAGCATCTGATCAGAAGACACTACTATTTACTCCTGTCTCAATAGAAAATCCGGCATTGCCTGGCCGTTGTTCTCGAAAAGGCCCTCCAATCTGTGTAAATTTGAATGCCTCCAAAACGAAACTGCTCTCATTTACCCACCATAGAGAAACCTCCCTGCCCCCTATCAGCATCGGAGGTGTGCTTGTCGAACTCTCTGCCTCTGGACAGAGAGGAACTCAGATGAGGCTATGCCAAAGGGCAGTCTCTCGTCTGAGGTGGTAGACAGCTACCCGATCCCGTTTTTTACGGGGTCTACGGGGAATTTTTGCCCGAGCTTACGGGCTCGGATACCCCACAATAAACTCGGCCTTGTGCCACATCCGACCGCGTGGGGCGGTAGGTGAATATAATCAGCATGGCTGAAGCTCAACTTCACGAGAGTCTCTCTCTTCGCTTTCTTGGTCTCACGTTTTCCACTGGCCTGAGGTGGAACAACTACATTGAATCAATAGCTACATATACCGCAAGGAAAGTTGGTTCTCTGTATCGCGCCAGAAGGTTTTCCTCGTCTGAGTTCATCCTTCAAATTTACCATTTTCCCTTGCATTGAATACTGTTGCCATATATGATCTGGTGCTTCCGCTGTTCATCTCGAGGTCCTCGACAAAATCCAAAGACGGATATGCAATGTGGTAGGTCCTGACATGGCATCTCGACACCAGTCATTTTCTCACAGACGTGATGTGGCTTCTCTTTGTCTTTTCTACAAATATTTTAATGGCAACTGCTCTGACGAGCTATTTTCACTGGTGCTTCAAGTGCATGAATTTAATCGTGCTACTAGGTTGGCATCTCGGCCTCGCTCTTTTAGTGTCGAAACAGTTAAATGTAACCCCCTTATCTACTCTAACAGTTTCTTCTCTCGCACTTCCCGTCAGTGGAACTCTCTTCCTCTTGCTTCCGTGATAACTATAATCCTCAAAAATTTAAATGTAATGTCAATCGACATCTTCTGGTGCCTTGATCTTGATCCCCGTGCTTTTCCTTACCTTTTCTTCAAACACCTTTTACTTTCACTGGCATCCCCGCCTTGCTTGGGGTGAAATGCTTTAAAAGTCTCTGAAAAACCATTACCTCTTTGGAAAGATAATGGAATAGTTTCCCGTTGCCTTTCCCACGGTTTTGAAATCGATGTAGTGTTAGAGAGGCCAGTTTACTCTGCTATTTAAACCTGTGGCTGAAGTGAGAAAACACGGAATTATGTCGGATTTCCGATTCATTTTTTCGAGTCAATAACCGTTACGCTACCAACACGTACTTACCAGTGACTTATCCAAAAATAACTTCCTTTTTTTTCTATATTAAGCAAAAAGAAAACGTTTAAACACAAACTGTTCGTTACTGTGAGTCTATTTTCCCATCTTTTAAACGACGTACTGCAGTTGACTTTACAAGCTACAAATGTCCGGGTAAACTTCGAAGACATTCCTTACCATTTCCTAACCTTGTGTGCAAGATGAAAGCTTTTCCATCCGTTTAATACTTTTTTTTCATTCATGAATGTATTATTTGTTATGTCTATGAACTCTGATAATCTTCACTGTTTAGCCTTGAACATTTTGAAATGTAATTTTTAGGTAACAAGAGGTCTTCAAAGAATTATTTCAACTGATAACATCAAAGCCACTGATGTAGACACAGAAAATAGCGTCTTAGACGTGGTCATTCACCATCAACCGAATTACGGACTAATTAAAATGGCCTCAAAAGGTAAGGGATCAGTCTCTTCCCAAAGGGAGAGATGAGGTGTGAAAACAATTTTATACCTCACCTCTCCTTTTCTTTTTGCTTATATATATAATGTGTGTGTGTGTGTGGTTACCACTTTAAACGTTATTTTTAATGAATACTCGTATTTAAATAGACGTTCCGGTTATTGAATAATCAGTATATTTATTTATTTTCGCCTACCGGCCTGAATGTTCAAGAAAATTAAAGAAAAATCTTGCCAGAGAGCGTGAATTTTTTATTTAATAAAATTTCTCGAACATTCAGACCGTTTTTTATTTTTGTTATTTATAATGCATTATCGGTCCTTATTATATGTTGTGCTATTCGGAACCTCATGACTGACTTGTTGTTGCGGTTATAAAGTTTCGGGTGTTGTAGCATTAGGCCTTCGTCAGGTGTCTGTCATTCTCGGAAATCTGAACCGATCACTTTATTCAATACTAAGTAGACTTTAGACATGGTTAAAGCTCCAGAATGAAACAACTGGATTGTTATGGCTTACAGCGTTGATTAAAACATTTAATTATCTGGGAGCTGTGAGTTCAATCCTTGGTTAAGTAGTACTAAACAGATAACAAACGGTGGCAGAAACACAAGCGACATAAAGACGAAGAAAACTGGTGAATATTATTTTTTTAAAAATCAGTATCACTCCATGCAAGGCAGTAAAGCCACTAAAACACAAGGAGTTACAGTAAGAAAAATTTTAATGCAACGTCAATCGCCATCTTGTGTCTTGAACGCTGTTCCTTTTTTTTGTCCTTTTCTCAATCCTAACTATTCCCAGTCTTCTCATTCTCTTTCACTTTCACTCACTGTAACACCCCCTCACACATTCTAGTGGCATTATCGCCTTGCTTAGGATGAAACGCTAAAAAAAAAAAAAAAAATGAATTCTGCGTATATAACATAATTTATATCAAAGTCGCTGGAACTACTTCACCTTTGTCGTAAGCACCTAACAAATTTCGATGACAAATGCAGTTTTTTTCTTTGCATCAAGAACATGTTGATGTTTGTTTAATATCATCAGGAAGCAGGAAAATACACTTATTTTATTTCGATTTTTTTAATCGAGTTCAACCCATGCAAGGCAGTAAAGCCACTAAGACACGAGGGGTTACTTGGAGTGGAAGAATTAGAATCAGAAACTTTACTAAGGGGTGAGAACAAAAGATGAGTAATCAGGAGGACAGTAGATAGCGATTGACATTGCATTTAAATTTTTGCAGATCAAAGTTGGCCGGAAAGCATGAAGTCAGAATGGAGTTCCACAAGCGAGAAGTGCGTGAAAAGAAACTTAGCATAAAACCTACAGTTACCTTTTATCAAGATATAAAACTAGTAATAAAATAAGTAGTGAAAATGCTTCATGTATATATAAAAAATAAATAACTACCATTAATAGTATTTATTATATTTACAGCTGGACTAATGTACTTTTTGTTTGTTTGTTAAACTCACAACATTTTGGTTGTTGTGCCCCCCCCCCCATCAGCCTTCCTTAGTTGTCTATCAATCCGATTAATCTCCAATGAATGTCGAACTGAAAACTATATTTAATCAATGAGAATAGATTGTTCTTCCGCTGTCCATGTCCAGGGGAGGTAACCCGTCTTGCTTAATTGTTTTGTTATTGGTAGTTCTATTTCCGCTCTGTGTCCTTATATCCATCCTACTCAGCGCGTTGATTGAACTCAGAATTGTTTCACCAAATTCACTTAATAATGATTTAATCAACTAACAAGTTCATTGTCCTCCTTAGCTTTGTCTGACAAATTTCGTTGGGCTTACGGCCATAAGTTAAAACATCAGTTCCTGGACGATCAGAAATTGAGCAACGTCAAGCCTGGATCGGTGACCGCTTGGGAGTACCAGGTGTTGTAAGGTTGGATGTGCGGATGGTGTAATGGATAATGGCTCGGAATTGGAGAGTAGTTTCAATTCCAGTTGGGTTCGTTAGCGCAAATACCATTGGGAAATATATGAATCCTGTATCTCCCCATAGCTATGGCTTAATTAGTAAGACTTCTATCACTAAACCATTGTCTCCAAAGAAAAAAAATAAAAAATTCTTACAATTTTAAAAATATATTCTGACTTTAAATAACCTGCAAAGCGGTAGAAAGCGTATCAATTTATGATGTTTTGATTCGATTTATCGATGTCTTTGGAATATTTTTAGAGGATTTTTTTTTTTACTATAAAACAGCAGCAACGACTGAAAACTCGAAGTAAAAACTAATGATATAATGAAGATGTTGACTATCCACACGACATGAAACAAATGATTAGAAAGGAAACCACCATCAATACTATAAAAAAAAAAGCTACTCTACACGAGAAGTCTATTTTCCTTTTTTTTTTTTTTTTTTTTTTTTTTTTTTTTTTTTAGAAAAAAAAAACTGTTTTAAGAGAAAGGTTTTATAAATTTCAACCGACAGTAAGTCTGTTCGATCAATGGATGTAAAATGTTTCCTTATAAGGAAACAGCTAATTTCCTTATACAGCTAATTCCCTTATAAGGAAACAGCTAATATTGACTATTACCATAATACTATTCCAAATACGGTATGATTTTCTTTCTTTTTTCATTTTTTTCAATTTTTTCTTTTTCCATTTTTTCATTTTTTTTCTTGTTTTCATTTTTTTTCTTGTTTTCATTTTTTTCTTGTTTTCATTTTTTTCTTGTTTTCATTTTTTTTCTTGTTTTCATTTTTTTCTTGTTTTTATTTTTTTTCTTGTTTTCATTCTTTCTTCTTTTTTCTATTTCTTTCTTTTTCTATTTCTTTCTTTTTCTATTTCTTTCTTTTTCTATTTCTTTCTTTTTCTATTTCTTTCTTTTTCTTTTCCTTTCTTTTTCTTTTTTCTTTCCTTTTCTTTTTTCTTTCCTTTTCTTTTTTCTTTCCTTTTCTTTTTTCTTTCCTTTTCTTTTTCTTTCTTTCCTCTCTCTTTGTTTCTCTCTCTTTTTTCTCTGTGTGTATAGTCTTATTACTTATTGTCCCGAATACTTGAAGCAGATATCGAAATATAGTCAATTGTTTTAAGGAAGCACTATTCATCTGACTGCTTTCACTGTTCTCCCAGATCTGCGGACGCTGGAGATGATCACGAATTTTCCTTATGAAGCTCTCGCTGATGGACGTGTCATATATGAACAAAGCCTTCACATCGATCCGGAAACAAATGAAGATGATTTTACCGTTTACGTTACCGATGGAATCAACCGATCACCTGTCCAAGATATCGCAGTATTCTTTTCAGTAAGTATTTTTTTTTAATATTCCTACATGCTAACTGTATGTCACGTCTTACCGAAAGCAAAGAAATATAAAAGAAACAAACAATAAGTTATTTCATAAGATCTAATTTCTAAATAAATAAACGGCAAATTCTCCGCCCGTGTGACTGAAACACTTTTAACTTGCGGTTTCAAAATATGCCTTTCATCTGGTTCTTGAATATCAAGCATTGGTTTTTGTGTCCGGCTGAAGAAGTAACAGTTAAAAATTCAAATTTTAAAACAAGTGAAAAAAAATTAGTGATTGTAGGTTTTTAATTTATAATGAGTTTAACTTTGAATTTAATTTTTTTTTATTTTAAATTCAAATTAAAATATCTTCAAAACTTTGAATTGAGGAAATCAATTTTATTTCTTAAAAATCAGTTAAAGCGAGAGGTTTCGTGACGTGAGGTTTTCAAGTGCTACGGCGTTTGTGATTTGAAGAACTCCGTTTTCGGTTCAAATTGGTCTTTCCCCCGGAATTGGACTTATAGCCGAATCATACTTAAGGTGAGGTTTTGAAGTTCCATGCAGGGGATTGAGGAATACAAAGTTATTTCTTCAAAATTATCATTACTGTTTTCTAAGCTGGACTAGAGGTCCCTTTATTTTGGGGTAGGAAGCCTAATTAGCCCTCGGCAAGAATTAGCTTGAAAGTGTGCACAGAGTGCAGCTTTTGATCTAGTAAAGGGAAGTAAGATTAACAAAAACAGAATATAATCGGTTTGATAGAACTGATATATAATTGCAAAAATACATCGGGGCTTTTACCCAGCTTTCCACTGACTGAATGACTTACGGCCACATCTTGTTGAAACTCTAGTTCCCGTACTATCACCGAAGTTAAGCAATGTTGAGCCTGGTCATTACCTAGATGATTGACCGATTTTAAACTTAGATGTGTGAGTAGTGTAATGGCTAAAGGCTCGGAATTTTTAATCCGAGAGCCGAGTTCCAGTTCCCGTTGAGTTTGTTATATTCCCTTACGCGCAAGTTACCATTGGGAAAGGTATGAATCCACCTCTTCCCCCCAACTATGGGTTAATTAGTAAGACTTGTATTACTAAACCATTATTATCTAAAAAAAAATTCTTACAATCTAAAAATATTTTCTGGCTTTAAATAACCTGCAATTGGTTGATAAGCCGTAGAAAACGAACCAACTGATCAATCAAACAACCACCGACCGACCGACCAAGAGTACCCCACGCTGTGTCTCCATTTTTGCTCGTGTTGGTGTGCACTAAATCCTGGGAAGGGCCGCTGCATGCTCACAAGGAAACGAAAAGTGAAAATAAGGCCACGGTGAGAAATCAAGATTTGAATCCTGTTTCCCATATATTTAGGTGTTTCGCTTAGGGCTTCATTTTCTCGGTCTAGGTGGGTAGATAGATGACACTTGGGAGAACTTTTGCCATGTCCGACTAACAGCTCTTCATTTTGACTCTTCCTCGTAGCAACTCTCTGCATATACCCACACGCGGCTAGCAACTCGAAGAGGCACCATCGAAATGACCCGAGGGACAGTTTGGCCTTGTGAACGGGCGATCAGGAACGACTGCTTCAATCCCAACTGTATCTGCTAATATAGATCAGCAACCGAAAATTAATTTCTGGATTGTTGTTGCTATATCACAATTAACTAATTAACGTCATTTGGCGTTAAACTTGTAATTTCGACATCTCAACCATTAGCTTCGCAAGATTAACAACTCAGAATTATGAAATTACTAGCAATATAATCCGTCTTTGACCGGGTTTTTTATTACTGGGAATTTTTGCCGTTCAATTGGAGCAGTTTAAGTTTAAATCAGTCCGCCCGAAGATCAATATTAGTAACAGCATTTGGATGCAACTGAGGCACATCCCCAAATGGGGGGTTAAAAATTTGAATGGGGGGGCGACCTTGAAAAGGGAACTGTATAATAATAAATAATATTGTAATAATTTAAACTGTTTATTTTTATTAAAGATTTTATGAAAGATATATATCCAAGAACAGATAGTTGCTGAGAGTTATAATAGACAGGATGTAGTGGAGAGCCATTGTCGTTAATCTATCAAACAAAAAAAATTAATCGAAATCGGATGAAAACCGGAAATGCATAAACAACATCCGATCACTCACACACACACACGCACACACATATTTTGAGAATTATAGATATAGATATTTGAGTTCTTGACTTTTTCGGGTGTAAAATGGGGAGAGGATGAGTGGTTTTACGAAGTATGAAGTCTCATCAGTTAAAGGAGAAGCCATATTGTCTGGTCATCTACAGTCTCATAGAATAGCGTAAATGTGTTTTCTCTCTCGCACGCATGCACGCGCGCTCGCTCTTTCTCTCTCTCTCTCCGACTTACTGTTGCTGAACACTTTGCCTTGATAGCTTTTAAAATAGGTTCTGCTCATCAAAGCCACATGAACCTGCTGTGCAATTAAGTTATGTGTCTAGTTTACGTGCTTTACCCTCATAAGCCCATGTGTATCATTTATGTGTCCTTTATAAGAAACTACTATGATGTATGTAAAAATAATGGAAGAATGTATCTATTGTGTTGTAATAAAATGTAATAAGATATTAAGCTTATCAATAAAATAAGTAGTGAAAATGCTTCATCTAAAAAAATATTATTAAAAACCTATTATTATTAGTATTTACATTATTACCAGTAGCCCAACCAGTATCCTCATTTCGTCTAAGTACATCTGTACTAATTAACCCAGGTATTGGACACACAATTTAATTGTCTCGTTCACAGATTAAGATACTGTGATTGATAGGCACTTGAAGAAGTTCGGAGAGCAACGGCCGAAACGTTATGATCTTAACACGATGATGGCATTGGTCCGACTTTAATGATAACCTCTCATCAAAAATTACTATTACTAAGGCATAAAACAAAGTTAGCTTGAAAGACTCACTGGGTTGCAGAATGACTATACATTTCATCATCGAAGTTTCCATGACCGAAGGAGTTAAAGGTGCGGTCCATGGTTTAGGAAGTGAGTTCATGTCTCGTAAGCTACTTTTTTAAATTACGATTTCACACCGCTTGTTATATCGACCCCATGTTGTTATTAAATAGCAATAATAACATGGGGTAAAATTAGTAAAAAATGTTTTTCCTTTTTTTTAAGGACTCCCCAGAAGAATATCCTGTGTTGGTATACGAGCAGATCTTTGTAAAAGAAGACCATTCAGTCACTTTGACTAATACTTCCTTGTCGGTTATTGGTGTGGGCCATAAAGTTTCGGAAGTAATTTTTAAAATTGACCAACTTCCAATGCACGGTAAGTGAACAGTCGATACTCAGTCTTAAAGCCTCAGGATAAACTATTACCTATTCTAAACAAATAAAACCTATATATTACTGATCCTGAGCAAATAAAACCCTTAAAAAGACCGAAAAATGCGTAAAGATCAAAGAATTTTTGCTAGCGCTCTTAAGTTGCAGAGTTACTGCAGCCAGCCGGAACTACCACTCTTCAACGAAAACCGCAGAGAACGACTCGACAGTCACCGTTGAAGTGATACAAATTGGCTTAATTTTAAGCCGATTTTTCAGACAAAGAAGGAAAAGTTTTAAAAATCATAAAAATGTTTTCTGGCCAACCAGAAGAAAAATCCACGCAGCTTCGGTCAGCGGGTAGTTTTCGAGTCACACGAACACTATAAAAACTGTTATCACTAGATTGATGTAAAAATGCCTACGCGAGTAATTTGGATTTAATAGTATTGAAACATTATTTGTTACAATCTTTCTATATTAACCCGAAATTCCGCCCGAAAAAATTCTTCGTGGAATCAACTTCTAAGAGAATGCTTTCTCAACCTCTAAAATCTTAAACCGATTCAAGTCTAGGGTCAACTGTTATCGTTCCCAGGTATCCTCATAAACTATGCTTCTTATCTCATTTTCTGATCGCTCATACAACATCCTTCATTAACCCTCTACCTTGTGTAGCTCTTGGGCCTTGTATAGGGTGACCATTAGTAAAAGGAAATCGGAATTTCTTCTAATTGTTGCTCAAGTTTTCTGATATTTTTCATTTCAGGTTTTTTGAAAAAGAAACGCGCCTACACTGATCTTCCCTTTGAAGCTCAAACCCTCAAGAGAAACGATTCTTTTACATACAAGGTAAAAAAAAAAAAATGGAAATCCTGAGTAGTGAATTTGATCCTTACTAAGTGCCTAATCCATGGCGTCTTGACGTGGAGTGATAGTTAAATAGTTGGTCGCGTAAATTATAGGGCTTATACGAAAGACAGATTTTCGTCCAAGCACCGAAGTTAACCAAAGTTGAGCCTGATCAGTACCTACATGGGTGACCGCCAGGGAATACCAGGTGTTGTAAGCTTCGATGTACGGATGACATAATGGGCTTACGGCCACATCACTTTGAAACACCGGTTCTCGTTCAATCACCGAAGTTAAGCAACGTCGAGCCTGGTCAGTACTTACAGGGTAAGCCTCCTGTGCGAGTTGTGTATGGCTCGGAATTGGAAAATCTGAAGAGCCGAGTACAAATGTTATATTCATTTATAGCAAATATAATCGGGGAAAGGTATGAGCTCCCTCTTCTCATCGAGCTATGGGTTAAATAGTAGGACTTTTATCAGTAAATCATTATTATCTCACTCCCACAAAAAATTCTTACAATCCCCAAATACTCTTGGGCTTTAAATATACTGCAAAGGGTTAAGTGATAAAAAATAAATCAATCAGTCGTAAATAATTAACATTGAGAATTGTCAATACGGTTTCGTGAATATCTCTAGGTCGTCTGTTGGGATGATTACCTTGTGTCAGACTAAGTTGATTCTTATAAAATTATCATAAAATTAGAGATTTTTTTTATTAGGTTGGTGCAAAAATAATGAAGTTTTTTGACGTATTTTTTAACGTCAAAAACGTCATTATTTTTGCACCAACCTAATACCACCTACCTTTCAGAGGTGAGAGAGGTCGGTGTAAAAAGTTATTTCGAATATTGATTTTTTTCACGAGACAGTCCCTTCTCGTTACGTCGACTGGCGCAATACAATTTTCTTTGTCCTTTTCTGTCTAATTTGCAGTTTCAAGTTAAGTTTTGTAAATAATCCCATAAAGGATATTAAATAGAGTTAATAACAGATTAGAAATAATATTGTGACATATTTTTACCTTGATTTTCTTTTTAGGATATCCTTGGTAGCCTGATTTTGTACAAGAACGAAGGAGATGAAGAGACAACCGATTCTTTCACTCTCAGCGTATTCAATGAAGCTTTCTTCGAGAGAGTTGTGATGAGTGTGGTGATCGGATTACTCCATGAGGAAACGCCTCGTGTTGTCATTAATGGAGTTCTTCGCATGAAGAAAGGTAATACTTCAAGATGTTTTTATTTCCTTGCAAGATGCACAGCGATTTTTTAAACAATACTCCATTTGTTTTTCCTCATTTTTCGTTGGTTAATATTGGGGTGTATAAAAAGTATTTTCATATTTTAATAAGGTGATAGTTATGTTTTCCTATAGTTTTTTGGGGTTTTTAATTTAAACAATGCTTTATGGTATCTTTTGATATTATCTCTAATGAAATTTTTCGAATGTTTGTAATTGGGTTATCTACTTGTGTTTGAAGTCATCATAATCTAGAGATTTTATTTCAAAGAACAAATCCCCACAAAATCCTTAAACCAGTTTTAGAGCGAATGATGAGATTTTTTAACTTCTCAATTGGTCGTTGGTAAGCAACGTGGCTCAGAAATAAAATACTAACGATCGTCGGATGAAAACCTTGAAGAAAAAGAAGAATTAATAAAATGCTTCATCTAAGAAATTGGAATCCTGTTACTACTAGTAATAAAGCATATTTAAGTAAGCAGGGCAGATGAGAAATAAAGAATAAGCCTCCAATAAAAAGTAAGAGAAATAAGATGAAAGAAATACTAGTCCAAAATGAATAATAATTGACAATGCTTCATTTAAGATATTTGATTCCATTTAATAATACTAGTATTAAATCATATTCAAGTAAGCAGGTAATAAATAAGTAATAATTAATAATAATTAATAATGCTTTATATGAGAAATAATAAATAAACATTCAAGAGGAAGTTGTAATAGTTTGAAAAGAAACCACTTTCTTAGATTTATTGACCAATTAGAACGCTTTATTTGAACTGTAAAAAGCCTATCTGATCCTACAAACCCTCATATAAAGTACGATGTCCAACAGTCCTATCAGTTAAAATCGTCGTTCATCTCTCCGGAGACATTACACACACACTCTCCATCTATCCAGTCAAATGAATCAACTGTTCTCTTTGCAACCTACTCCCTTTCCGCACGTACACTCAAAGCTTTCTTATTGGTGCTGAAATAATTGTTAATTAAATTTGTACTTCAAGTTACCACTAGTTTGTTCTGATGGAACAATTGATAGCCAATGATATTTCGTGTAGGTCATAGATGGTTTCTTAACGAAGAAATGGCCATAGCTTTAGATTCTTCTCACCTGTATACTTCTAAATACATTTTCGAGAGGATACTTAACTAAGAAAAAAACGTTTTGTTTTCGGATTGAGTCAAGCTTTTGTTATTTACGGATTTAATTGAGCTTTCTCCAGTTTTTTTTTTACCAATAAGCATTATCCATTTCACTTAGTCATTATTGCAACTTGATATGAAATCATAACTTTGTTCTCCATTTTTGCTGCGTGTGTGTTCACACATTGTTTGGATTGAATTGTTTTCACTTATTTTTGACAAGTGTACTTTTCACAATTTGTACTCGTGGTATTTTAGTGAATTGACATAGACGTACATTCACACCATATTTTAACACGCACTCACACGCTAGTCAGAACACATACGTAGTAGCAGGAATAAAGGCTCTGCCGAACCCTACATATGTGGGAGTTCGGGATTGTTCACAGGACTGTCCAATTGTAGCCCATCTACCTGATGTCTCGGTGGGAAATGTAAAGCTCTCAACCTCTTTTTGCTTCCAACAAATGAACATGTAATACGCGCCGTCTGTTCCTCCCTTCTTGTTAGAAGGCAGAATTTTCATTGTTCTATACTTAAAAACGCATTCACAAAAAGGTAAGTTTTCTATGTTCTGTAGTGTTCTAACTAAATATTACAGAATTTTCGGGTGATATCTATCGTAACACTTGTGTAGCTTCGTCTCTCTCGATTGCACAATATGGGATGAAAGTGTGGTTTATAGAAAATATATGGTAAACTATATCTCTAGAAAATTGCGGCATTTTTTTAGAAACTATCTCAATTTTTTCTTCAGCAAATTTATTATTTTAATATAATCACTGGCTCCACCGGATATTTTTGCATGTTTTTCTTTAAATAACACCAAATTCTTTTTCAGGGTCAACTGAAACCATTACTTCTTCCATTCTAAAGTCTACTGATGTGGATACCGACGACTCAAAGCTTATTTACCGAGTTCTTCAGGCGCCAGACTCTGGGAGTCTTCAGTTGAATCTAAATGGCGTCATACAACAACTTACAACACATACACCATACAACACCTTCACACAAACTGATATTAACAAAGGTAGGTATATTTCTTCGAACTTTGAGAACATTTATCAACATTCCAAATTTTATCAGACATTTTAATCCTTTCAACCTGGAGAAGAAGCATTTTTCTCTTTTATGTATTTGTACACTTGACGAACGGGTGTGCGGCTAGTATAGTGGTTAAGGGAATCAAAAAGCAGAGTTCAAATTCTAGCCTCGTCTGCTGTGTACACTTTTGACTAAGTTCTATCCCCAATAAGGTAGACTGAAATCTCGAGTTTTGGATGGTAGCCGGTCTCCAACAACAACTCTGAATTTAGAACCATTAAGAATGTAGTGGGAAACTACTGAACTATCTTTCCAAAGAAGTTATGGCAATTCTCACACATTAAAGAAAAGAAAGATGGTGGTTATGAAAAAATGTGTATTACAATCAGTCAATATTTACAGCGTTCTTTTTCTGGATATGAATACACTAGTTTTCATCTACAAACAACTGTCTGTAACACTTTATGACAGTTCTGCAGAATATAATCAACCAGCAATTTTTTGTAAGTTGCCATGCCATCCACAGATTCAATGATCATGCAGAAATTTTTTTCCTAATAATATATTAACGCCTCGCTTCTTAAACATTTATATACATAAAATTATACAACTATGCAAACTAATCCCCAACCACTGCTTCTCTTTCAGTATAAAAAAAAATTATAAGCAAAAACTAGGTTTACCTATGGGATCATTAATAAGCAATGCGCTTGCTTGTATTTTTTCTAAAATTTTTAAAGTCCAGCACATTTAAATACATCATACCTAAAAATTCTACTTAGCTCAGATACATTGATGACGTTCTTCTAATATATCCTCACAATGAAAACCTACTAGACATTATACAGAAATTTAATAACGTAAATCCTATCATAGA
Organism: Acanthosepion lycidas; assembly: GCA_963932145.1. Taxonomy (NCBI): domain Eukaryota; kingdom Metazoa; phylum Mollusca; class Cephalopoda; order Sepiida; family Sepiidae; genus Acanthosepion; species Acanthosepion lycidas. The sequence goes on from OZ010606.1 coordinate 38,804,145, forward strand.
ATACACACATGGACTTGAAATAGACAAATCTCTTATTAGTACGTAACAATAAAAATAGATTTTAGAGATTTACCACAAGCCCACTGTGACACTATTTAGCTATGATAATTGGCTAATTAACCATAGAAATTAAAAACAAGAAAGACTTAAGGCGAGAAGGAGCTATATCGAAAGATAGACTGAGCGACGTTAAAAAGATTTTATTTTATTTATGAAGAAAGATACTTTTCGCACGAGACAGAAAATCCGTAAGAAAAAGCGAGATATGAGATTCTGTCAAAACTGATTAATGTCATGGTAAGGGAATGACGCGCCAAGGGAAACAGAATTCAGGAAGAAAGACAAAGCCGACCGACACATGGCGGTCATAAAAAATTTCGGACGACCCCGATACAGGCAGAGAGAATTCGATATTAGTAATCTTTCAGAGATATCATTTAATTTTGATTCCTGGGACCAACGAAGGGAAATCATCTGATACGTGTTAGAATTCTGGCATGAGGAAGAAAATCGTATAATTACTTTTTCAAATTGTTGATGTCAGAGCGTCGTCGAAAATGGGCATCTGGTGATAAGAGGATTTTAAGGCATGAGAAAAATAAAGAATTTGATTCTCGGGTAAACACGGACCTCCCAGTTAAAAGTTGACTTAGCAGAGAAACCAGATGTTGGGTTTTGACAGTGATTGATGAGAGAGACCTGACTAAGTGAATTTTGGGTATCCTCAAAAGAAAGATGTGATAAGAATTATTTGGCAATCTGGGGTTTGTGGAAAAAATGTTTTGGACGAAGGAAAAAAAAAAAAACGGATTTTGTAAACAAAATTCTGGATAATAATTTTAAGAGGGTCAGCCTAGCCACACCCACACTGCCGAGAGATCATTAGTCAAGTTGTAGCATGGGTGATAGGCGGAGGTGAATGTATGAGAAAGATGGAGAAGTTGTTAACACCGACTGAGAGGATTGGTATGAGATACCAATGTGAGAGAGGAAGAGTCTAGGAGGATAACTCTGCTCCGATCTTCCCTCACGGACGAGGGAGAAACCCCCGAAATAGAAAGTGATTAATCTTTCACAAATGGGAAGTAATTAAATTTCCTGGCCTAAGAACAAAGAGAATTCTTGTTGGGAATCGAGAATTATCGAGGAACACAAACCACGTCAACCCCCACACCGGGTTTCGGTCGGTGTCCATATAAAAGAAAGTCCCCGGGCAGTTTAGCAGTTGATTCAGTTCCGGACAGTCAGTGTTGCCTCGCAGAAGCTGACCGAGAAATTCCACGTCCTTTCGACTTTTCCTATCAAAAGCAAGTTGTATTGACGAACAACTTAAGGTACCAAAACTCGCTTAAGAAACGCAAAAGTGTCACAAATCCATAGAAACGGTCTGGGAGAGAAATGCACTCCTGTATATAACAGACGGATAAAGATAATTTGTTATTTCTCAACATATTCGAACCTCTTGAGTTTTGTTTTATTGCTTCTTTTACTTACGCTTGTGCGATATCACCATCACTCCGGATTCAGCTTGCACTACGGCCCGACGCCTGATTGATATCGTCTACCTAAGATCAAAGTCGCAACGTGGGTAGGTTAGACTTGAGATCAAAGTAGTTACTTCAGTAACCAGACATTGGAAGCGAGCTGGGAACGACAAAGTTGGTATCAAACCGGGAACGACTAGATCGACCAGATCGACCGGGACACAGGCTGGTGGCAGCGACAAGGGGTCAACCCCAAACGCTGGTGGAAGAAACCTTACAGCTTCGCACCGCAACTGGGAGTTGACCACGGGCCGACAGCGTAGTGTCACATATTGGCGGACTAATCATCGGATTTTACCACAGAGCTATGTAGCCCAGAATACCTAGATGGAGAGGAATACACTGGAAAACATTTAGACGACTTCACTACCCACATCATTTCATCCTCAACGCTAGAAAATGAGCATTTAGTTAAAAAAAAGCAGACAGAACTTTCAATATAACACACAACATTCTTAATATTTCCCTCCAACACTCTATCTACAAAATTTAAAAATAAATTACTTATCCCCAGTACTAAGGTCTTTGTCATCTGCAAGACATTCGGAGATATAGTTCGGAAGAAAAACTACATCCAACACCACTTCAGATACAGGAATTTATAAAATAGTGCCTGCAATGTAGAAATAGTTACATTGGCGAGACATCAAGGAATCTAAAAGCCCGCATCTATGAACATAATATAGATCTTCCTTAGGACAACCCCTTAAACTCGCTCAAAATACATGGGAAGAAAACTGACCATAACTTTATTTGTTTTGTTTTTTTAAACAATTAAAAAAGAACATAATTCTTTACGTAGGAAATAATTCGATGGAATTCTTATAAATATCTTATCTATAAACAGACGTCAAACACGCTATCAACTTTTATAAAATCAGTACATAAAGAATCTAAGATATGTTTACATACTACTATCACCACTACAACCAGTGTTACGTAAGAACGTCCACAAATCAACATGTGGACAACCACCATACATAAATAAGAATGCCTACCGGAGACACACACATACACAAACGCGCGTGCGCGCGCACACACACACACACACTATCATCCGAATCCCGTATAGACAAACTAGAATCATGATACACTTACGCACACAAATTTTATACACGAACGCTGCTTGAAAAGACAAATGCACATGAAATCTGCTTAAACAATGAAAAGCAAACAACAAAAATTTACAATACCAATTTTTTCTCTTTCTGCATAACTCATTCTCTGATTAAGCTTTAATAAAGGCGAAACATGTTAGATTTATAATCGTTTACTTTTCTATTTCTCTCACTCACACACGCACACAGATGAGTAAAAAAAAGTACACTCACACGTGAAAGCGCAAAATGCCATATTAATGATTTAAACTATGAGAGAGTGTGAGATGAATTATAATAGTGAGTAAATTCATTTTTAATCTAGTAACCATCAGAATCTGTGACCATGGTATATTCGGGAGTCAATTGTTAATACTAGCTGCGTGAAATATAGACATATTGTGTTGCTTATTTTTATACTGGTGCTTTCTAGTTATCTAATCAGTTGTCTAATTTAAAAAAAAAAATGTGCGGACGTTAAATCACCATTACAAGGGAATGCCGATTTTATCGCGGTTACAATAAGTCTGTCTTTGTAATTTAATCCTTAAGATGATCTTGGAAAAAATCGAAAGTACTTGGGTTTAAAATTAAAAAAGAAAAAAGCTACGGTGCCTTCCTTGATGAATTTCATCTTAACATCAAGAAACTGGTTAGACAACTGGAAAGGATCAGAATAAAAATAAGTAGACACAGTATGTCTATATTACACACACACACAAACGCACGTGTGTATGTGTTTCATTGAATAATATTGACATACTGTTTATAATAATAAAATAGACATGCAGTTTGTCCGATGATCGCAAAAGCGTGAAACCCAGGGTCACAAACTCATATCCATACAACTTATGTTAGATCTATGATATTGGGTGCTTTCCACTAAGTACCTCGCATATGATATATATATATATATATATATATATATATATATATATATATATATATATAAACTGGGTATTGATCTCAGTACCCAGCAGCTGTGTGTTTATCTCAATGTCCACTTTTATATTTGCATACGCTCTATCCCTGATATTGAGTTTAACCCATATATACAGCATACCTTAAAACTATATTTTTATCATACATGTAACTGTAATAATTTCATACCCTTATTTTGTGATAAATGTATTTTGTTAAACAGTCATTTTTCTCGTTTGATTCTTGAAGGTCTTCTTGAATATTCGGATTATGGAATCGGAAATGCGGGAAATGTCAAATTTAAATTCACTGTTGCCGATCCACAAGGAAACGAACTTTTAAATCAATATTTCTATATCATCATCCTTGGTAAGTTTACTGCAGTTCTATCTATCTCTCTACACAAACGCGGCCATGTTTCTTATAACAGGAATACAAGAAGAACTAACATTAAAATGAAACAATTATGGCAATACAATGTAATACATGTTATGCAATGGTTACTAAAATCTACAATAACCGCTATTTTTTGCCGATCGCATAAGTTTTTTTTTTCTCGTTTTTAATTTAAAAAACAAAACAGCTTTTTTTTTTTTTCTTCGTATATCAGAATTTCCGGCATCACTCTTCTTGAATTTTGATATTAAGTAAAACTCAAGGCAGATTATGTTTCAGACGCCAGGTTTTAGATTCAGGATTATCCCACGGGACGATAGTCAAGTGGATTACATCATTAATTCGCGAATTTGGTGATATAGTTATTGTTTAATCCCTGGATTGACTCAAGCTCAGCGATAATAGAGCAATGCTAAATAAAAATAAGTCGAGGTATCCCTAGATATGGACAGCGGAACAAGAAAAATCTATCTCCATAAATAAAAAAAGGGTTAAGTTCGAAATTCAAGAAGCTGAAGAAGGTCGGAGGGCATAAATGAGAGTTTTTTCGAATGTAAAAAAAAAAAAAAAAAAAATGTAAATAATTCGTCACGGAAATTTAAACAGAAACTCAAGATTGTTTACACCTGCACTTGATCGTGGATAAATAAGAAAAAATCCGAAGCAATACGGCTTGTACTGTGCTTACACTCATTTTGTTAATCACATATCGGCTGTTACCGAATTTTTAAGCCACGCGCATTTGACTGGAAGAAGCTGCACTCTTTCAACTAACCTGGTGTGAGCTGCAACACAACAACTACTTTTAGGAAGGAAGTCTTCTATCAACACTGGAAAGATAACAGCTACAGGACTTGAGGAACCTATTTTCCTGAAAAATTATTTTAAGAGAAAAATTTTATGAATTTTAACCGGCAGTAATACTGCTACTCGGTCAATAAATGCCAAATATTTCCGTATAAGGAAACGGCTAATATTAATATACCATTAGCAACCTTAGCGAACGGCTTTTGTTTTTAAATTGAGTTTCATTTGAGAACTTTCACCTTTTTTACATAAAATCATTTTACGGTTTATTTATGTAATTCCCGCCAGGAAATATTAGAGTTCTGAATCGAATTTAATATCCATCAGTAACTTTGATCTAAAATGAGTTGATCTGTAGTAATTCCAGTATATACTGGTTTCGTCCTAAGAGATACTCAAATTTTATATTCAGTGTCAACTTAGTAAAAAAAAAAAAGTGTTCTGAGAGTTGGTCAAGTAGGTAACCTCAAAGTTGCCAAGTGCAGAATCTAGCCTCAAATGCTATCGGTTAGTACACCAACATAAAAACAGCTGAAAAAATGTACGTACACTTGAAAATCCGAAAACATGAAGTTGTATAAACCCCTGACCTATATGAGAGGGAGATAATCTCTCACATCCTCGCAAGAAGACCGAACGTTCGAAGAAAGACCAGAAACTGCATATCCTCGATTCGATCGACGTTAATTTGACAGTCTAGAGGTGGATGAACAAGTATTTCATGTACAGTGTAACCCGGATATAAGAGAAACCTGGATCTAAGAGAGATTTTCTCTGGTCCCAAATTAGAGCCTGCGTTAATGTATATAAAGTAGACCAAACTCGGATATAAGAGAAACCCGGATATAAGAGACTTCTTCTCCGGTCCCGACAACTCTCATATATCCGGGTTACACTGTATTAAAAAATAGTTTAGTATTCTGATAAGAATCCTAATAAGGCATTGCATATTTGAATTTTCAGCATCATGGTCCTTGCATTTTGTGGCCATTAACTCTCCGTTAGTACTGTAGAGAATGTTTGCAGCATTTATACTGTGGTGTTTTCAAATACCTCCAGTTAAAATATTATCGACATATCATTTGATTCTTTGCTACATATTGTCTTGAATGTTCTTTCTCGATTTTATAGCATAAAATGAAAACATTTTATTTTGAAAATCTAATCAAGACATATTAAATCCGGAATGCAAAAATAGGTTTAAGTAAACAAATAAAACTGCTTGTAATATGCACAAACATTATGGCAATTTACTAAGCATAGCTTAAATATGGCACAATTCACTAAACATAGCTTAGATATGACACAAGGCCTAGACATGTCCATAGTGTTTGATAGGGTTTGGTATGCCGGCCTTCTTCGCAAGCTCCATGGTTACGGTATTACAGGTCGATTGTTTGACTTAATACAGTCATTTCTGTCAAACCGTGGCACTTAGGGAGGATTGAACTCGCTACTCAGTCGTAATTTATCTGGAGAGACATGCTTGTTAACCATTACGCCACGTCAAAGTGCCCGATTCATATAAATATTATGACTAAAACCAAAAACTCCTTGTAGTTACTTGACTGAAGTATTCAGAAATCTAGTTGACTAATGATGAAAATTTGACTTGTCACTTATTAAACTTTAAGGAAAACATTTCGAGTGGTGTTCAAATGACCCACAGTACTAACGGATGGTTAAGTAAAACTGAAACCATAGATAGTGAAGCCGCGGATAAATATGAACCTATGTATTGACAACTTTCTCTTGATAAAGATTTTCTGAATGACGCTATTATTTTAAACAAAACCTCATAGGAATTTTTTCGGTGCGATTTGGAACGGTCAAATCTAGTATTAATGTCTCGTGTTTTTTTTCTTCTTTTTTTTCTTTTGTTCTCTTGCAGACGACCGATCTCCTCCAATCGTTGATAGAAATGAAGAATTAATTCTTCTTGAAGGAAGATCGGCGTTCATCACCGGAAAGTTTTTGTTGGCGTCTGATGATAATGTCAACAACAATCTTTTGAATTATACTGTAATTGAGAAACCAAAATTTGGACATTTGGAATTTATTTCTGAGCCAGGTGAGTTCACGTTATAAATCTTTATTAGTATTCTTTTCTTGCCATTAATGAAATTCCAACAAATTCAGAATCTTACATCTACTACAATTCGAAGAAAGTGTAAAAAAAAAAAAAAAAAAAAAAGTCTGGAGTAAAAATTGGATACTTAAAAATGATTAGATTTGAATAACGTCTGCTGATCGAATTTCGTACTTTGATCAGCTATGACCCTTAACTGATACGAGGTGGTGATACAAAGTTCCTTGCAATCTAATTTTCTTTCTAGTCCAAACTGTTTTTTGAATTATAGATAAGATAGAATTGAGAGTTGCAATAAAAAGCGGGTGGTTCTCGCTAATGTCAGCCATCATATCCAAGATGGCGGCGTTTGAAAAATCTTTGGTATTGTAGGGCCGCTGGTTCTCTCTCTACAATATATCAGGGGCGTTCAAAATCGGGAGACCCATGAGGTCACATATTGTGGCGGGGGGGGACTCCTTGCTAACGTTAGTTATATATTTTCCATGAATACATTTCAACCCCAAAATATAGTTATTCACAGGCTGTCTATAGCTTTGTACCCGATGTACCTTGCCTAAAGTGAATTTATTGTTTGTAATATTTAATTCTGGTATCGTTTGTAATTTGCGTCTGAACATCTAATAAACATTAAAGGACTAATCTATATTTTATTTATTACTAGCTTAAAATCCGCACAATATGATGACTTTTAAGATGCGGAGGGTTAATTAGCAATCCGACCTAAAACTAAAGGTACTTCCGGTCCAGCTTAGAAAACAGCAATGATTATTTTGAAGAAATATATTTGAATTCCTCAATTCACTTCCTGGAACTTTAAAACTTCCCTTTAATTCTGATTCAGAATTAAAGGCAAGTCCAATTCTTGCTGAAAAACCGATTTGGTCCGAAATTCCAACTTGGGCTGAAAATATAACTTCGTCAAGTCCATGGTATTTCAAAACCTCACCTCGCGAAAACCTTTCATTTTAACTTTGATTCTTTCGCATTTTGAAGAAATAAAATTTATTTCCCCAGTTCACAAAGTTTTAGTGATATTTTAAACTGAATTTAAAAAAAGAAAAAAAAAATTAAATTCAAAATTTTTGTGTTACTTTATTTATATTGGTTTATAATTTAGTTTGGGTTTACCCAATATAAATTTAAAAAATTAAAATTACTAATTTTTTTCCAGTTATTTTAAAATATGAAATTTTAACTGTTCCTTCCTCATCCGGGCACAAATTCTAACGCTGGATGTTCAAGCACTAGATGATTCCCAAAAAGTTGTATGTCCATGTAGAGCAAATGTGGTCCGAATTCGAGGGGTTTCAGACGGACACGTAGATTTCGCTGTTTATTTATTTAGAAGCTAATTTATTTGCTATTGATAATTATTATTACTTTAAAATTTGCTGTAGTTGAAGGTAAATTGTGTTTAAACTGCCAGTTACCATGATTTTTCTTTGACAAGCAACTCGTCTATAAGCAACTTTGTGATACAATGCGTCTTCGTTCGATTGGCACAGGACACAGTCAAGTAGGCTGTAAAGGATTTTATCTGGGCCTAAAGCGCCGTAGCTTTGTGACAGCATCGTCAGTAAAATCTAGATGCGAGATCTCCAAAGCCACTGGCCTCAAAAAGAGAAAATAAAAACTTTCGAGAGCAAGTGTCATTTGGTCAGACAGTAAAGAATTCAGGTTGTCCAGCTGCATTCTAGAATGACCCATCATAGTCTACATCACAGAGAAAGCCGACGAGTGTGGCAGTCGCAGTCAGGGATGTAGAAAGGAGTAATGAAAATAATTGTAATAGTCTCGGAGATTAGCAAGCTGGCAGTGAGAACAGCAAAAATGTCCCGGGAGTCATCTACCTACCCCTAGACCATGATGCAGCTATAATTCGTTTATTTATTTACACTGAACTTTTTTTTTGTTTATTTAACCCTAGCATATAATTTTAAACAATCGTTTGTACACGTACTAATGCTTGCATACAAATCAAACAACACAAGTACTTGTTAAACGTCTAATTTTCAGAAACAAGACGTTGCTACCCTTTCGTCACTCTATCGCTATTTCCATAGTAAATGTTCAGACGAGCTATATTCTTTTGTTTCACCAGTGCATAGTCCTGAGTATGATGATAAACTACATCCGGCAGCAAGGCCTCTGATCGGAAGATATTATGAGGAGCCTGGAATCACCTTTTAATTGCTGTTGTTCTCAAGTCTACTCCAACTTCGGGTGATAGCACCTGTTAAGGTCCCAGCTATGGACAAATAGTGAAACCTCAAACAAACAAAGCACTATGGAAGTATAAAAATACATTTTTATAGTAAAAATATCAGCAATATATTTTTCTATGAAAAAAAATTTACCAACAATACATATTTATTGTAAAATGATTATCGGTAGTTGAAAGCATACAATTGCGGTAAATATATATTTAGTTGAAGAGAAAACATTGTGTTCTAAATATTTAGATTTCGGCATTAAATAACCCATAGTTTGATATGTCGCTAAACAAAATCACCCAACCCAATACTCCACTAGTGCAGACATTGACAGCTAGGACACGCCATGTCACGTATACGGTGGCAACCCGTCACCAGTGTCTTCATCATTCCGTTGTTAAGAAGAAAGTTCCTCTCAGACAGCTTCTTCCTTAGCACTGTCACTTTGTGGAACACTCTCAAGAGGATGCCTCCCCAATCATTACACTTTTAACCTCTCTATGTCTGGGGGTGGGTGGTTACCTTTATTTATTCTAAATATTCTTATAATATGCATTTCTTACCTCCCCCTTTGTGCCCTTACAGCAAACTCATTCAGTAACCTTCTACCTTAAGTGGCTCTTGTGCCTTGTATTACAGTAGTATTTTTAAAAATCGCGTATTTAAATATACGTTTATTACAAAAAAAACCCCTAAAACTTAACACTGTTTTCACTGTTTCCTTCGAAATAGCACTTTCTGTCGTAACATCTAGCTATTTGAACAGTAAAACGACGAAACCTGCAATCTAAATGCTGTAAATGAAAGAAGGCGATTTCATTTACAGCATTTAGTGTAGGTCTCGTCGTGTTACTGTTCAAATAGCTAGATGTAACCATAAGTTCTATTCTAATAGTTTCTTCTCTTCGCACCTCTTGCCTGTGGAACCCTCTTACGATTTCTTGATTTGCTGTCACCTACAATGTTCAGAAACTTAAATGCAACACCAATCGCAAGCTTTTGTCTTCCTGAAACCTGTTCTTTTATTGTCCTTTCTCCTTACTAATGTTTTTCATTCCCAGTACCCCCTTTGCGTCTTAGTGGGATTATCGCCTTGGTGGTGGGGATAAAAAATGAGTTAGTATTTTTAATGTGTCAATGCTTTCCGGCTGTTTCCCTGGTAATGATTTTTACCAAATATAAATGTCGTCGCCTGGAATAGCCAGGCATACGGGAATTTTTCAACTTATTAGATAAGCGTGTCGGTTCAAGTAAGCGTTCCGCCGAGAATTCTTCTATGTTTAATAAACCTGGAATAAAATAGATCAGCCACGGAGAAAAGTATTTGAAACACGCGTGCCGTACCAAATGAGTACTGTGCCGATGTTTAGGAAACTGAATGAAATAATTTAATCAGTTTGTGTAGAATACTAAAAATATTTAACGTGGGCTTAGAAACATATGAAAGAATATGGCTGAAGTTGTTTATGCCTCCAAATTGCTGCGGTTGGTGGATAACGATATAAACAGGGTACGGACTTTTATTTCCTATGTCAGATTGGAAGTTGCCGTCTTAATGCTCCCGATAGGTCTGAAAAAGAAATGAAAAGGTTAAAATTTGGCGCACACTGCGTAATATTACGTTAGATCAATGTCTTTCCACCTTTTTAAGCAACGGCACACCTAGGAGCAAATAAACATATCACGGCTCATTTAGTAATTTTTTTTTAAGGGTATACCTTTAAATACTATAAAAAAACAAAACAATATATTTAAAAATAAATACACACAAAAATATAAACTTAAACAATGTTTCTATTCAACTATTTATGCGGTTTGTTTAGTCTGATACCTGTGCCTGGTGTTTTTTTTTTTTTTTTTTTTTTTTTCGCGATTTAATCAGTTTTTTGCAGCATACTTAACCCTCCCTTTGAGCCCTGCGTTCCTGAACAATTCTAACCCTTCTGCCTGAGCTCCTGGGCCAAAATTCGCAAATAATTGGTATGTAATGTTTCATGGTAGATATTAAAAAAATAGTTACAAGTGTTTACCCACCGTTCAACCGGTAGCCGGGCATTGTCATTTTTCTCTATCGCTGTTCAACCGGTGGCTGGGTATTACGGGATTTTTCTCTACGACTTGTAAAAACGGTGGTCAGGGATCAAAGGCTTAAGAGGATCACGCGGTACACGACGGTTGAGAATAACTGCGTTAGATCGTCTTCAATTCATAATCGCCTGAAAGTGTTTTCAACTTACCTCGCATGCCCTGTATTGTGTATGTGTGTCACTATGTGAAAGGCTGATGCCAGATTATAATACAGGGTACGGTAAAAATACCTTCCACAACACGACATTAGTGCCAATGGTGTCTTCATCTAGCTAATGTCATGCCTTTATGTGGGAGGTATTTCTGCTGCCCCTGTATAAAACTGACGAAAGAATGCAAATACTTTGGCATCAAGGTAAGATAATCGGTTTGAATAAAATTCATCCGATTCGTCTCTTAGAAGGCTACTGAAGAGATATATACGGGATACATCCTCCCACCGGTCAGGATCAGAGATTTATTCCCTGTTTCTTGTCTAGGATTGGGTCTCCGTTTCTGTCTAAAGTCTTTTCATTCTATTTTACGCCTAGTAGCCCCTTGTGACTTGGTGGCATTATCACCTTGCTTGAAGTGAATTGACTTAAAAAAGATACGAACCCTTTAAAACTAAGACATTGGTTTGTGAGACAAATTTGCTGAAAATGAAACTTTTAATAAGGCTACAAATAATTCATATTCTAAATTCTGCAACATTTGAATAGTTTGTATTGCTTTAAAATGTCTGTAAATAATTTGAAAGCTGTTGTGAAATGGTAACGCAATTATAACAATTATTGTTATCATTATTTTAAGGAGTTCCAATTTTCACCTTCACGCAGTCCGACTTGATCGCCAACAAAGTGAAATATGTTCATACAAGTCCAGAAGTGAATTCAGATAGCTTCCTTTTCTCCATATCAGATGGACACAATAAGGTTAGTTGCAAGACGTTTTATTACTTGTTATTTATTTCTGAAAAATGGCAAGTTCTGAATTCCTTGATACAAACCTTGTAATCTCTGGCGATACTTTTTTCATATCCAAAATATTTATGCCATTTATGAGTTTATGTATAAACTGTCTTTGAGATTTCGAGATGAAGTGTTTTTGGTCTTCTGTTTCAATATTGATTACTTTCTAGATTTTTTTTATATTTCTTTTTATCACAGCATTTAAATACACTTTCTGGGAATTCTGTAAAGAATAATTGGTTGTGGCCGTTATTTTATGCATGGATAGATCTGAAGACGAGTGAACCGTTGGCAAATGGAGAATGCGCGAGAAAGATGATCGTTCGTACGCGAAGTAAATCAGTTAAATATACGTATATAAAAATTAATTCTGGTGAATTTCCACGTCAACGGAGGAGCGAATATAATTTTTAAAATAAAGTTGAGTCGAGGGAAAATGGTGCGACCTAGTTAACCATCTAGTAGTACACTTAAATTCATATAGTCGAGACAATAGCGAAAAAAAAATCGGTATCTGTCTATATTTCTGAGATGAGGTATTATGTACACTATTTACATTATTCGGACTATTGCCCTCATCTTTGTCACCATATTTATTACAACGTTTCGGTCGTTATAACTTTGGTGATGGTAAGGGGACCGATCCGGCCTTCTTCAGGTGGTTAGAATGTCAAACTGAACCCTTTATTTCGCTAACTGGAGTAGACTGTTTTAGTTCCACGTGCCATGTTTAATGGATGTCAGTTATCAGTTATCTCCTGATAATTCCCCTCTGAAAGTTCTCCACCGCCTTAACCAGGTATTGAACTCACACTCTTTGGGTCTTGTCACTGGATGTAAGCAACGCCTTTATGGCACAGTTGATAAAAAACTTGGAGAGGGGAATTAACAGGAGATAACTGATAACTGGCATCCATTAGTCATGACACGTGGAACTAGAACAGCCTACCCTAGTGAGCGAAATAAAGGGCTTTCTTTCGACATTCCAACCACCTGAAGAAGGCCGGAGCGTACAACGGCCGAAACATTGTAATAAATATGGCGACAAAGATGAGGACAATAGTCCGAATAGTGTAAAAACAAAACAAAAAAAAACTCATCCGAACAGTTGCCATCAAAATATTTGTAGAAAAGGCAGAGGAAAGCCGCATCACATTGGTGAGAAAGTGACTGAAGTCAAGATGCCAGGTCAGAATCAATTACATTACAGTCCATTCTTTGAATTTTGTAGAGAATCTCGAGATACATAACAGGCGCACTAGATATGGTAACAGTATTCAATGAACCAATGAATGATAGATTCAGGGCAGGATCGATTCTGACAAAAAAAATTCTGGTTCGATGGAGTGACCCTAACATTTGATTCAGTATCGTCACTCAACTTCATGTCAGTGGAAAACATGAGCCCAAGAAGAGGGTGTTGCTCTCCTGGAGTTTAGCATCAACCACCCTTCTCTATGGTGATTAAATGAAAACAGTTTTGTTTTGGAGATTTTATCATTTACAAGTTTGTCAGGAATCTTGTCTCCAGCCCATCTTTGAGTAAATTTAATGACCATGATTTTTCAGGAAGCCTGTCTCCAGCCGACTTTTGAATTCATAAACAAAGTTTAGTTAGTGTTTTTAGGTAAGGTCCTTTGAAAGACTGACCACCCAACCAGTCTGGTCCCCCTTTCCGGTTAGTGGAACGCTAGTGGACGGAAAGGGGTGGTGGGTCCGCTAGCGAGTATTCATATAATGAATCGGACAGTGAGTGAAACGGCCCGGGGGTGAGCCTGTAGGGGTTTGTTTTTCGGAGCCGGGACTTAGTGAGAAGTTAGATAGTTTGCTTTCTCGTAGCAGAAGGAAAACATTGCCGATTAAATGAGAAATCTTATTTGTTTTTACTATTTCCCGACCCAACAAGGGTCTTGAAAAGCATTTGTCATTATTCCTTTGTTCCCGGCAATAATCGAGACAAATCTTTGGAACACAGCGAGCGCCAATTTCAGCTTGTGCAGTGACGTGCAGAACTGAATTATAACATTACTATTTACCTTTTCAGTAGGTTGAATATATGTAACTGGAGCAGCCAGTTATACCCGAGGATGCCAGTCTACTAAAGCTGCTAGCTAATCCCCATTGTAGACGCCTGCTCAGGTACATTTCTGTTTAAAACACACAGAGCCCACTTGTGGTTTATACTGCATCTTTGCTGAACGGACCTTCGTTCTGGGAGAGAGTGCGTGATCAACAGTCTGAACAAGGTTAGCACGCTCAACCCCTCGGTCAGCGATGACAAGGGTTTTGTCTACCCAATTTCACTCACAAAGCTTGGTATGGTTTTCAGGCACTTTCCAAATGTGCCGCACGCTGGGTTCGCTTTCTCCAGTCACCTTCCTGACAAATCGACCATGGTGAGATTCGAACCATGGTCGACTCATGGTCAGAAAGCAAACGTTCTAACCACTCGGCCACTCGATTGAATATAACAAATATTTAATACACGACGATTCATGACTTTTTGTTAATAACGTCGATTGAAGTACATATTGAATCATTTATTTGAAATTACGTTATACTAATAGATTAGTTTGTACATAAAGTGCTGAATCAAAAGGTATGATTTGGTGCTATAACGATAGATTATAGTAGAAATCTATTATAGAGTATCGATTGCTATTAAAAAATTCGATTCCTATTCATAGGATTAGCGAAAACTGTATTCCAGAAACTAAACGAAGCATTAAGACACAAGAAAATGTCGTTACAAACAAATGAAAATGTTGAACTGTGATGTAATATCTATTAATATATATCCACTTGTATAACATTGAATGCTGGACAATTTCCTCAGAGACGAAGAGGCCTGAAGCAACAGACAAACGCTAAGAACGTTTATGAAGAGAACATGGGACCAGCGAGGAAGTCTTAAGGAAAATAGGAAAAGGGAACCTTATATTTACAATCAGAAAGAGACAACTTTTGTGACACGTAATGAGGAAAGAAGGCCTAGAAAATTTAACATTAACAAGACATTCAAGGCAAGAGAAGCAGGAAGAAAGAGCGTGTAAACTACCTAACCGGTTTGTGTGAATGGATGGCAAAACAGGGAGAAAAAGGCTAGTAAAGTTAAGATACTTGGTGCAAGAAAAGGCAGGGAGTTGTGGAGGGCAGTGATTGCCTAAATTAGGAAAAACTTGGATCAAAAGTATAAATCTATTAAGTTGTATTATATGAATTGTCGGATGCATGAATATTCATGATTTGTTACTTCAATTAATCTTGACAACAAGTGTTTATTATAGCGTATCTTTACTTAATGTAAATCAGGTTATTCAAATGTTGTGTAATGCTGTACTGTATTTCGTACTGGATTCGTAAAGTAATTGTTTTGTATCATTTGATAGTCTAAATCCAGGTATTCTCCTATCAGTATTAGACTTCTCGATCTTTCATTATCCCAAAACCTATAAAATACTTTTTATCCAATGTAATCTCGATGCGCCAATTACAATCATAGCTTAACGCTTAAGTACATTCAGATTGACTGTAAAAGCTACCAGCTTAAACGTAGTTAATGCCACATATACTAAATATAAAGACTATTTAAAAATATTGACCCTGGCCAGATAATAGGATTTAAAAAAAAATAGAGGCGAAACAAGTCAGTTTATAAGATATTTTTCTTTTCGACTAGGTTGTTCAGAAATTCTCTATCATTATCAACCCAGTCGGTGATTCTATCCCTGTGGTTATTAACAATGGCCTCCGTGTACAGCAAGGGACCAGGAAGCTGATAACTGAATTTGATTTGAAAGTCGTCGATAACGACACAAAGGTGAGTAATTTTTATGAAATCTTTTAATTTTGTGTTAGTTCATTATAAACTATAACCTTAAAATAGTCATTAAAACCAGGTATCGGAAGGCGTTTCTTACACACAAAGAAAATACTTCCGAACTGCTATGTAATACCTATCTTCCTATACGACAGTGAATGTTCTATTGCGTTACAATGGAACCCAACTGTTATTAGAACATCCTAAGGTCCTAAATGATTTTCTGAAACGTCTGGTAACGTCTATAACAGGCAGTAAAATGTGCGAAGTAAGATCCCTAAATCGGTCGTTCACTAACCAAGAAGAAGATAAAATAAATAAATAAATGAAAACTTTCGTAAATAAGTGCCACTTGCCCGGAAGTTAGAAAATTCCGTTCGCAGGTTTATATAAACAGATTTAGAATTGAAGAGTTCCGATGCATGCTTGTTGGCAGGCTAGCTGTCAGACAGAGTTCGGGTCAATAGTTACAATGAGTGGGTTGCAAACAGCGCTCTGCGATGCAGAGGTGAACAGTGGTACAGTAGAGGGGAGACTCTGCTGGCGGAAGGGGAGAATCGTTAGTCTGTCGTGGCAGAATTTGTCCCAAGTGTCCATTACCTACCCACGCCCAGATTGTGCAAGTGAATCCCTGAATAAATAACTGAATATATAGAAAATAATTCCACCTGGGAAGAGTCTTCTCTGGCGCGTCCCATTTGGCGCTCCCTTGTAAAGTCCGGAATGTCTAATTTAAAAAAGAAAACAAAAAAAAAAAAGAATCAGGGATAAAAAAAAAAAAAAGACAAAAATAAGACGTCAGTAAAGGAAAGATCGAGAGGGCTCAGGCTCCCAGCCTGGTTAAGCCCCAGCATCCCATATCACAACTTCAACAGACTTTTCAGAGCGAAGATTCGGACTTATTAGTCCTCTCCGAAAGTGATTCACAGTCAAGGTCATCTCCGCATGCGGAGGACGAACATAATATACAGAAACAGGCCTGTTGTATGTTTACGCTATAAGGGAAAAGAATAAAATCATTTCAGTTCGAAACGCTTTTGCATTGAAAATGTTATGCACGCGATGTAATTGCATACATAGAGAAACGGTGGAAAAGGTTGACGTCGTTGTATTTACGATTTGGCGTTCTTCCAGAAAATGTCGCGATAAAATACGATGAATAAACATTTCTTTTAAGATCGTGCTGTTCTTTTTGTCTCCTCTTTAGTCCATTTCATTATAGACCACGGATCAAAATGAGCTTAAAAAAAAAAGAAGAAATGAAGACAGTGGAAGAGGTAACAGTCTTATAATGTTTGATCAAACGAGAATATTTACCAATGATCATGTGGTTATATTCGATACCAGCAGAGAAAGTTACCGTCGATTGTTATACATATTTTTTATCATTTCGTCCCAAGCAAAGCAATAAAGCCACTATGACGCAAGGGATTACTGAGTGTTAGAGAATATGAAAAGAAAAAATACTACTAAAGAGAGTGAACAATAAAAGACTAAGAATTAAGAATACAGAAGATAAGGATTAACACTGCATGGAAGATCAAAGCTGACATATTTTCAGTGTCAGAGCGTTTATAGATATGTGGACATAGGGATCGAAACTGCACACTGAATCTCAGTTTTACGCTTCAATGTGACATTTAGACCAAGTGTCACTACTCCTTTAGTAAGCTATGTATAGACGTTGTTGATAAATTAAAGGAAGAGAGAGAATGAACAAATCTACTTCTCCCTACCCAGCTTATTATAGAAATGATGCTTAGGTTTATTTACGGTCATGACCTCAAGATTATTTATGCTGGATGGGGAGTTGTAAGAAGTGTCGAAACATGACTTTATTTTTTAAAAAAAATTTTTTATTTCGTCCCAAGCACAGCGATAATGCCACTAAGACGGATGGGTCTAAATGAGAAAACGCTAGTAAGTAGAAATAACAATAAAAGAACGGGTATCAGAAAGACAGAAGATGGCGATTGACATTGCATTTAAATTTTTGAGGATCTTAGGTGGCAGGAAAGCAAGAAAACCGAAAAAGAGAACTAGTAGTCAATCAAGCTTAAAATCGTGCCGTCGAGGTACCAGAGATGAAAGCTCATTAGATGAAGATATTTAAAGAAAAGACACGGGGATGCCACCAGACGTCGGTAGGAAAGTGATTGAAGTCAAGATGCCAGGTCAGGATCGACAACGTTACAGACCCTTTTTTAGATACATGCCAGCAATACTCAATGCACGGACGAATGGTAGATTTATAAACGTGCAAGAAGCATTCTGGCAAGAAGAATTGCCTGACACGGGGAACCAACTTTCCTAGCAGCACACCCAGCAATTGATTCAATATAATCACTCAACTTCATGCCAGTGGAAAACGTGAAACCAAGAAGGTGCAACGAGTTGCTCTTCTGAAGTTTAGCATCAGCTTATGTCAGTGGAAGGCAAACATCTAAAAGATTGCAATTTCATTCTGAATGCATTAACATTTACAAGACCATTTATTACCCCAGTTAGCAACTGATTGGCGTTCATTTTTCGAGACTAGCTACCCGTTTTACCATATCGGACAAGACCATACCAAGACAAGTAACTATGCATTCATGCCAAGACAAGTAAATATGCATTGTAGCATAAATGCCTAGTTGGCATCGGGAAGGTCGTTAATAAAACTAAGAAACAACGTAGGTTCAAGGATAGAGGTCTGCGGAATTCCTGCGTTAATGAGAAAGGATCAAGAAGACTGTTTAACACGGTTTTTATCACACGATTTGTTAAATGTTGGATCAGATCGAATATTCGGCCATCGACACCACAGTTTTTTAACTTGCGAAGAAGTCCAGCATACCAAACACTGTCAAATGCTTTCGAAATATCTAAAGCCACAACCAAAGCCACGCTGTTCTTAAAGCTTCATAGACAAATTCAGTCATAGCCGTTAACACATCGACGGACGATTTAGAGAAGGCAGACATATTACTTATTTGAAAGCGAAATATAAATAAAAATAGTTATAATTCCCTTCCCTGACCAAAACAAACTACTACATAAACGATCAGAACTGGTCTCAAAATACAGACAAGAAAACAAATTTTTATTACGTTACGTTACTTAAAAATCCCAAACTGAAAAGAATAAATAAAATAAGCAAAAACAAGTAAAATAAATTAATCCAAATAAATAAAGTAAATAATAAACAAATCACTCCCGCCAAAATAACTGGTAGAATAGACTACCCACAATGCACCACTGACCAGTATATATAAATAGTCGTGTAAAAAAAAAAAAAAAAAAAAAAAAAAAATAACGCGTGTGGTCTGATTGCGTTCAGCATGAAACAGTCTGTCGCCTCTTCAATGTTCACTTATATATAACAGATATTAGACGAAAATATAATAAAAACAAGCAAAAACTTAAAATTCAGGAAGCCATTTATATCAGAGTTGCAACCAAAATAGTCAACTATGAGTATAGCAACAAAGTTCTTAAATGTTTGTAGCAGCAAAGTGTTATATAAAAAATACTACATTGAAATACTACAATTAAAAAATCATTTTTTTTAAAATTCTTTTTAAATTGTAAAAAAATCCCATAAGAGGTAAAACAATTCTGAATTTTCCCGTGTTAACGCATAACACATCCATAGATATGCAACCCTTGAAGATGGTCTCGGATGAGATTGAAAGTACTTGGGGAAAATAAAAATTATTTGGAAGAAAATTTTGGAATTTTTATTGATCAATTTTCTACAGCCACTAAGAAATTAATTCATGTAATTGAAAGGATTAAAACTAAAATAAATCGACATAACATTAACCATAAATATAAATTAACCTAACATGCTTGTATATATATATATATATATATATATATATATATAGTTGGATTGAGGTTGACAAACTGATTAATTTTTTAAAATTTTGGATTTGTCTAGGGTTGTGTGTATTGGTGTTTTTATGGAAGTGGGAGGGAAAATTGTCGTGACTGCACTCATACTTACGCAAACATACATACACGCCATTGCGGTACGCAGACACACATACACAACCGCTTGCCCACCGGAGCTCACACAAACATAAACATACGTGAACAGTATGGGACTTGACTTGGTAAAAATTGCTATTATTTTTAATTTTTTACGGCTGTTTTGTTATTATTTTAAAGCCGGTTATTTGCTTGTTTTTGGTGATTGCACATATGTAAATGGTAGAAATTCCAATTTGTAATCCTTATTAGTTTTAATGTGGTGGTATTAATTTTGCTGGGGGAGAGAGAGGAGTAATTTACGTTAATGCTCATTGCGGACTAATATGGCAATAGTAATTGTGATGTGGTAGTAATGGTGGGGTTTATATTACTTCAACCGTTATTCTACTGGATACTCGTATTTCAAATAGAGGCCCCATTATTATTTTTATTTTAAACAGTGTGTAGTACGTCTGTCAGCCTGCATATTAGAGAAATTTTAGTAAAGAAAATGTGCTTCCTGGCAAAAAGTGAAAAATAGGAACTTGCTAAACTGTGAAGCTTTACGTAGTCGAGCAGTAAAGCACACAGATTCTACTACAATATGGGACGCCGGTTTGTTTCCCGTCAGAGAGCACATTTTCTTTAAGATTTATCGAATACGCGAGCCAATAGACGTAAAAAAACATTGTTTAAATTAAAAATATGGCGTCTATTTCAAATACGAGCATCCACTAAAAATAACGTTTCAAGTAATAAACATGTATTAAAAATAAATCCATAAATTCTTTATTTTTTTTTTTCTTTTATAGGTGGGCCAGATTGTCTTTCATGTTGTTGATCCTACCTGGCATGGTTTATTGCAATTCAAACAGCGGAGGGCTCATCATCACAGCGTCGCCACTTCATTCACCATGGAAGATATCTATGAAAACAGACTGAGTTATTTACATGACGGTTCAGGCTCCTTTGTGGATCATTTCAAATTTACGGTTAATGATGGGACAAATTTTGTATACTCGACACAAGATAAGGCAAGAGAAATATCATCACCTTCTGCGGAGCCAAGTGTATGTATTTCAAGATATATTTCTTATAATTATTATAGTCGAGCAATCGCAAGCTACAGATGTAACATATGCATAGAGTATAGTACAATAAATTTAAGGATTTGGGAAAGAAAAGATCCGATTAATGAAGAGTCGCGCGTGTTATTGGAAATATATCGTATTTTGGGATTGTCATATATTTGATTAAGTCAATTGACGGTGGCAAGTCTCGAGTTGGCAGTTGGTATCCTCCATCACAAATAAAAAAAAAAGAGGAAGGATGTGTTCGACCGCGAATAAACGAACGAATAGAACAAGGGTGATTGCGTGTAAAAAAAAAAAAAAAAAAAAAAAAAAAAAAAAAGTTTCTCCCATCAAAAAATTTTAAAGAGAATGTTCACCTCGTAGGAAGCACGCGGAATTGAATCTGCTGAGAATTAGAATTCTCTCTCACTTTTTTTACTTTCTGACTTATGTGTGTGTGTGTGTGTGTGTATATATATATATATATGGGTGCGTGTGTGTGTATATATATATATGGGTGCGTGTATATATATATATATATATATATATATATGGGTGCCTGTGTATATATATATATATATATATATGTGTGTGTGTATATACATATATATATATATATATATATATATATATATATATATACGTGTGTATATATATACGTATACGTGTGTGTATATATATTAGGTTGGTGCAAAAAATATCGTTTTTTGACGTATTTTGTAACGTTATTATTATATTTTAACGTATTATTTTTGCACCAACCTAATATATATGTGTGTTTGTCTATATAATATATATATGTGTGTGTGTATGTGTGATCAATCTCTGTTACATCCTCGGGCAACGCCGGGCTTTACTGCTAGTCTGTATAATAAATGTAACTATCAGTTGTGTCACTTCCTTTTCTTTTTCAACTTAAAGGGACGCAACTCTAACTCTCAATGTCTTATTTCAAATGTCTTATTTCCAATTACAGTGTTTCAAAATAAAATTGTCCCTGTTTTCAACTTTGCCTTAGAGGCCATAGCCCAATATATAATATTAGGTTGGTGCAAAAATAATGTCGTTTTCTCACATAGTAACATATATGATAAAACGACATTATTTTTGCACCAACCTAATACCATTTGGGAATCAGACAGACTCCGTGAGCAAATTAAAAACATTCCGAGCCGGAACCGGACCCGTAATCTTGAAATTTTGGATTTCCAAGTTTTCATTAACTGCAATTGTTTTCAGCGATTTTTGTACGTGATTTTTGCGACGAATTTTTTGTACGATAACAATTTTTATAACTTGGAAATAAATTTGGGAATAATCGAAATTAATTGAAAAATCCAGCGACAGTCAAATATGGAATCCACTATTTATGGTAAATTCAGTAAGTACTTGCAAATATTCGTATTTCCTTAAAAATATTCGGGGTGGAGGAGCAATATAATTCCGTCCACAACTGTATATATCGATCATAATGCTGGCAAATTCTTTATTGATTTTAGAAATTTGAGATCCAAATTCTACCATTGGATGCTGGCGGTCCAGTTTTGGAAACAAATCTTGGTTTGCAGTTTTTGGAAACCAGTGATTATGGCGTAAGTTTTTATTTTCGTACACACACATACACAGTACACTTACGACTGAAATAAAAAGGTATGTTGGAAAATTCATTCAAAACTTTCTTTCCAGAACAGTGACAGAAGGTTGGAATAAACGGGCAAGTTGGAAAAGTGGAAAATAAACGGGAGGGTTTGTTTATTTTTCCAACATGGGTAGGTTGGAAAAAAATAAAAAGGTAAATAGTCGGGTAAGCTCGCCAATTCTGAAGGCGACAGCACTTTCGTTTACTGAAATTTCAGTTACCCGCGGAAATAAACAATTTCTGTTTTATTTAATAATGATCCCAAAATGCAGATATGCCAAAAAGGGAAAAGTTAACGAGATTTTTAATCATTCCGCCGGGCCTTGTACAGGGTGAACCTTATTGTAAAAAATAGATAAATCCTATTACTTCACTTACATAAACTGTCAAATCCTCTAACGCAAAATTGAACAAAAAATAAACAAGAGACTTGGAAAAGCTGAGTATTTGGTATAGTTTATAACCATGTTTGAAGCAAGAAGAAACCTAAGAAAGTCTTTAAAAAAATAAACATTTAAAGCCATCATGCTGTCTACCTTTATTCCTGGGACCGAATCTTGTGTCATATACCGACGCCAACTATTAATTTCAGGTTGGCGCATCCGTCTACAAAAGAGGTAGATTAACTCTGTTTAAATAAGAACAGGCTGAAATTTTAATTTTTCGAAATTTCATATAAATAAGTGGGGATAACAGATGTAAAAAAAAAAAAAAAAAATTAAAAAATCATTTCACTCATTTGTGAATAAGTCCTGAAAATTTCATTAAAATCCGACAATTATTTGATTTCTGCGAGAATTTCCAAAACATTGTTTTTAACGCCAAAAAGACGCTAAAAATCCCTATGCTCATCTTTGCCCCACCGCTGACGCAAGAAAAACAAGATTTTTAACCAAAATTTCGAACACGCTAGAAAGGATTACAAAATTTAATAAAGTAATTAAAAAATACCTTGGTATGTCCTCTTTATAACAAATATTTTGACGATAAAACATTGTTTTTATAAATTTTGGGGCCTTTTTTCATCATGGCATGCACTTTAAAAAAATTGGAGGTACGTATATAAAATATCTATATTATGTTAACTGTATTGTATAAATGTTCTATTTTTTTTTTTATTTTTACATTTTAATTTTTTTTTACTATTCTGACTCCTCATACAATAAAATAGTATATTATTTAATGCTATTGAATAAAGATTTATTTTAATTGTTTATTTAGTGTCAGGTTATCAGTACTGGTAAAATTCGATCAGATAAATTGTATTACAATTGTAAAATTCGAGTGCCCAACACTAAAGAACAGTGATGCACTACAGTTCAACTTTAACTTTGTATGGCTTAAATATTACTAAAGAAGCGATATCAAAATTCTTGCATATAATTCTAATTTAAATAACGTTACACTTTTATTTTTTTGTTTTGTTTTAATATGATATTCTTTTACGTTACTCATGTTAACATTCGGCACCACTTCAAATAAGAGGTTAGGAAGGAAACTCCCATCGATACTAGAGAGATAACACTCACAGCTAATTTTTTTTTTTTTTTTTTGAATTATGAGCTGTACTGGCTGCTTTGTCAGTGAATGCTAAATTTTTCCTTGTGGTGAAACGGCTAATATTACCATTGCCGTTTTATCTGCTATAATTATATTTTTACAAAGTTTGAGCAATTTTTAAATAAAATAAAATCTACAATTTTGGAACAAATAAGCTTGAAAAATTCATAGTCAACGAAATTATTCATTTACAAAAAAATACCTATTTGCTTTTATTTGGCATCATTGTGTAATTACAGTGTCGTTAAGCTTCACGAAATGGATTATTCGCTGATAATACAGGCGAGTGGGAAACGGAGATTATGAAGTATCCTTGAGGTTATTTCCATAAAATTTAAATGATCTTTTTTATCATTCGATTTATTCATTTATTTAAAATGAATTTTCTTAATACATTTTTTCCAGGCATTCAATGTCATCAGTGCAAAAGAACTGAAGTCGACTGATCCAGATGCGGACAACAAGAATTTGCTTTACATGATAACGACTCCACCGAAAGAGGGAAGGCTTCAAAATAACGATAATCCAAAATCCTTCGTCTCTTCCTTTACACAAGGTCTCTTTTATTAAGATTATGCAATAAGAATTAATATTCATTATTTAGTAATTTAATTTCATTTACGTTCATATCTAGTATTTCATTTACGTCTAACTATCCAGTGTTCACCCCTGTTCAGTATTTTCACTTCATTCCATAGAGGTTAATGACTACCTTTTTCTCTCCATACATAAGCCATACCTGAATTTATTGTCCATTCTGCTTTTCGATAATCTTCCAAACTTACTTTTAGGGGACAGTTATTTTGACCTTTATATCCTTTGTCACAACAGGCAAGAAATGGAGTACACTCGGTTCTTGGTTATATTCTCCCCGGGTTATTCTTGATTCGGTAGACATTTCTTCGTAGCGGCTTCTGAATATTGTCCTGGTGTTGTATGGACCTCAGATCTTCTGAATTTTTTCCCATAAGCCCCCTTGACAGACCGTTAACAACTTTCTGGCCCTTCTCCTTGATCATTCTGTTTCCATTTAAGTACGCTGATGTTATGATTGCCATATGCACGGGAAGGGGCAACCATTTAGTGGTTATGGGTTCAGTCTCTGGATCAGGTAGTGAAACACCAATTAAGCAGAAACGGACAATAACTGACATCACAGGGACAGAATATCATAAACAACAGATATCACATATCAAGTCAATCAATGACTATCTGATGATGACCAGAGAGTAATTGGTCGAAACGTTGTTTCTATAATAACATCTATATCAACCAAGATGAGCACAATAATTCGAAATATAAGAATATTAATATTCATTAATGATTAAGATTTTTATAAGAAATATATATAAAATTTTATTCCGTAGTTATCTTCGTTCTACTTTTTTTTTTAACAAGTGTGAGCGGCTGGCAAAATATCTTGCGACAAATGTATTTCTGTCTGAATTGCTGTGAAGAGGATTTATCATTATTTACATTATTCACATGCGAATTATTGTCCTAATCTTTGTTTTGGTTATTACAAGGTTACAGCCGTTTTGTCTTCCGAGCTTAATCAGGTGTATGTCAATCCTGGTAATTTCGAACTGAACACTTTATTTAATCAACAGGTGTAGATTGTTCTTGTTCCCCTGTCCATGTCGAGTTATTATTTGCTACAGTCCCCACCGAGTCCAAGTACAGACTGCATGGCAAAGGGATTGAACTCCTTGGCCCGGGTAGTGTGTACTTGGACTCAGTAGACCAAGCTTGGACTAGAATTGAATTTACAATTAATGTCACCAAATTTACAAACCAAGACTTTAATCTACTAGGCTATTTCCCCGTGGAGCCATGCTGTCTGGAGAACTTGGAGCCTTAAACCCGATCTGTTTGCTGATGCATGTGTTACTTGTCACACTTGACTATGATCTGTTGTCATTTGTTTTTCTCTCATTATTAGCGGCTCCCATATCGTAGGCCTACTAAGGTAATCAGAGATTAACGCTAGGCTCTGATAACTATCCTTTACCTGTCATATATAATCAGCCATATTATGTCATGACCCCAGCATTTAGCTTAGATGTAGTTTGATCTAACAAGACAAGCTTGCTAATCATTACATTACGTCGAAGTACCTAACAAAAATATGTTAATGATTTAAAATCACACACACACAGCTTTCTTTCACTCAATTCACACCCGAACAAGCCTATCTAAACTAGGCGAAACGCGTAGTCAATAAAATAGTTTTCAACTTTCTTTGATATTTACTATTCAAACGTTATTTTTTAGTGGATACTCGGATTTGAGTAGACGTTTCATTTTATTCTAAACAGTGTTTATTTCGTCTACTCGAGAAAACTTATTAAAGAACTTTCTTTATTAAAATGAACGCAACGACATACTGAAATAAGGTATCCCCTAAAAATAACGTTTGTCGTTGTAAAAGTATGTCGGATATATATAATTTGAATAATTTCACCTCAAGGCGGTAATGCCACTAAGACGCCGAAGGGGGAGTTACAGGGATGCTTTAGTGGGAAGTGAGGAAAAGGACAATAAAGGAACACGATTCAGGAAGACAGAAGATGGCGAATGTCGTTGCATTTAAATGTTTGAGGATTGTAGGTGGCAGGAAAGCAAGAAATCAGAAGGGAGTTCCACAGGAGAGAAGTGCGAGAAAAGAAACTTTTAAAGTAGAACTGATGGTTGCAAACAGTAATTCAACAGTAAATCTATGAGACCTAGTTGCCAATCTTAGTAGCACATTTAAATTCATGCAGTCGAGGTACTAAAGAAAACGGTTCATCAGAATAATTGCCACGAAAATAGTTGTAGAAAATACCGAGGAAAGATATATATATATATATATATATATATATATATATATATATATATAATGGGTTCGACGTTAAGTTTTTTGACAAGACCGTGTAAAAATGTTTTGTGTATCTATTGATAGAGATCTACGTATGTAATTAAAATAATTTTACCACGAAATTCTTATTTTAGATATATTACTAGATATTCATCTATGTATATACATAACAGTTTTAACACACACACACACACATATAATATATATATATATATATATATATATATATATATATACATATCTCAGTATATTAATATGATGTAATTTTTCTTGTTTCCCTTTCCATTCAAGAAAACTATTTATTATTTCAGAGGACATCAATCAAGGAAAAATCCTTTATCTTCTGATTGGGAATAGTAGTGTTGGTGAAGACCACTTTGTGTTTGATTTAAGAAACAGACGATCAAATACTGTGCCTTACAACATCTTTCATGTTTCCTGGTCAGTCGTCAGCTTTGAACAACCTGCTTTTAATATCAGTGAAACAGCTCACCTCGTCAGGATTCCACTTGTCAGGTCTGGAAACTTGAAACAGGTAAGATTCTGTTTAATTTATTAATGCGCGTTTCGTTTTTCGATCTCGGAATTTACACATGCGCGTCAAATTAACACAGCGACGCATGCGTAATACGCACAATTGCTCACTGGCCCGCTCACACTCATTTAAACGTTAATCACGAGAACAATAGAAGTATTAGTATTCATCAATTATTTACAGCATTATTGGTTTTTTACTAGCCTAAAGTCAGCTCGAAGGCATTTTCTTCAAATTAATCTTTCTTTTTTATAACAAAGCGCAGTGTACGCGTGTCCGTCCGTTTTTCAATCTTGGCGAATCATAAACAACCGGAAGTAACAGCTCGTAACTACTGTAGTAACACGTGATTAGAAATTAACTTATTTAAAGTTAAATTTAAATATCGAACGGAGTGAAAGGTTGAAAAACAATTCTTTATTAAAGGTTTAACTTTAACATTGCTTTTCATCGTAATTGCAATTGTTATTGTCTAATTAAACTGTAATTAAAACTTAATCGAGGCAAGGTATCTTGCTCATGTTTTTTTTTTCTAGCAAGCGTACTGTGACATATTCGTAATATTACATAGTTCGGGTTCCCTAATATCTTTTAAGAGTGACTTTATCTAATGGAATCATAAAGAAGAGTGATTTTTAAAAGAAAATAAACATTGCGCACAAAATAAATGTAAACAAATTACGGAGATCGGTTGCGTATATGAAGAAAGATTATGCCGAAATAAGATGTTGAGTAAAGATGAAATAATTTTATTATTTCTAAATTCGTATAACTTTACGTACATAGGACGCTGGAGGTAAAAGGCCGAAAGCTCAAAAGCCCTCCGCGGAAGCTAGCTTAAAGTCCGTTCTGAATGACGGCCTCTAGGCTAGTAGTTATTAAAGAACAATTCAAAAGGCTTATCTTTCCCACTTCAAATTTCGCAGTTACACCTCTCGTCAGTCAGTTAAAACTGAAACCCCAGTAATTTATGTTTTATCAGGCGTTAACAATACATTAAATTATAAGTTAATAATATTAATATAATTAATGTTATTAATATTATATATATATATATATATTTTATATGTCTACTTCTGTTAAAAAAAATCACATTCCTCCCCGATTTCTGGAACAGGAGTAGAGGCTTATCCCTTGTTTCCTGTTTAGGATTGGGTTTCCGGTTCCTTCTAAACTCTTTTCATTCCCTTTTCACTCCCTTGCATCTTAGTGGCATTATCACATTGCTCAGCGTGAATTGATTTAAAAAAAATATAAATATATAGCAAATTCTTTACAATTTGCTATGATTATGGGTAAAGGTATTCACTATCGGGGATTGAAAGTTTGTAGATATAAACAGTTTTTGGACATAGAAATCAAATCTGCTTGAGGAGTGAAACTGCCAGTGTTGACTTTCATATCAACAACTTTTTCATGCAGGAAGAGTAGAGCTCGTTAGTAACCTGTCAAGTGTAAAATAACTAAAATCTCTCCATTTATTTTTACTTTAATCTGCAACCAAAATGAAAGTTGATGACTTCATAGGCACTGTAGTAAGAAAAAAATCATAGCCAATTATGACACTGATTTCGAAAAGGTTTTTATACAAGGAGTGATAACCGCCATTTTAAAAATAACAGATAATGAAAGAATATATAAAGGCGAGTTGTGACTATGGATTCTACTACTTCCAACGAAAAAAATAGTTTCTCTTCTAAACGATTATGTGCCATGCGTGTTAGACGATCATGTGTCTTTCGATACATGACTGACGAGGTAGATCTCTTTCCCGTAGTAGTAGGTTGCCATTTCTTTCTACGGTAGTTGCTATCCAAGGCTATAGAACCCGGTCTGTTCTATTATAACTGAGGGGAGAAGAGGAGGATTCATACCTTTCCCAAGGGTATTAGCACGTAAGTGGATCCGATGTAATCGATCTGACTGGAATTCGAACTCGGCTCTCAGATCCCTCAATCCGAGCTGCTATCCATTACTCCACCGTGACTAGTGTTTTAAAAAAAATGAACACTTAATGAATAAGGAGTCACAAAACTTAATCAGTCAATAAAAAATCTAGTTTTAAAAAAATAAAACATGGTTACAAGTTTTGCTTTTAAGTAACGGGGTGAAAAAAAAACTTCTACTTCTTTACTTAAAAAAAATCAAAAACTAAAAACGAGTACCTTGTAAAATGGCATCATGAAAAATGCAAACATATGCAGTAGATACAACACAGATAATGTAACATACTTTAGACAAAGCAAATATTTTATACTAAACAAACAAGATAACTAACCCCCGAAAATAATAAAACTAAGCAAGTAATTAAACAAATTAAGTAAATGATAAATACATTAACAAACAATGAATCCACATATAAACACAATTAAAAAATATACGAAGAAGAATAATCAACAAATAATTAAGTAATCAAAATAAAGAATGAGTAAACAAAGAGTAAAATAAAATAGCTACAAATCTACACTCATCTAAAAAAAAAATTATTCCTACTCAATAGCTTCTAGAATACCGGCCACTCAAAAACCGTTTGGATAATGCAAACTTCCTTGCCCATAATACACCATTAACCAGCATATATAAATAATCGAACCTAAACACAACACACATGGCCTGAAGATTGCGTTCAAGCATGAAATAAACTGTCGCCGCTTGGTGTTGACCTCCGCATTCAGTTTTATATTTACATACGTCTTATCCCTGATATTGAGCACTTTCGCCCATAATTATGGCATACCGTAAAACTATAACTATGTGTGTGTCTGTGTGTGTGAGTGTGTGTAATTCCTCGCTTACGTTCATGCATTATTTTATCTGCTAACCAAATAGAGAAAAATGAATTGTGATAAAAGTTGCCAGACATCTATAAAACTTCTATATAAGACGCACGGCTTCTTCACTTGCTTAAATAATTCGGTATAGTTTTAAGAGAATCTAATAAAGAGAGATAATTACATAATTTTTTCGGTTCCGCTCGACTAATTTGTATCAATGTGAAATGTCAATTGACCACAATGGTTACTACGAACGCTGCAGGAAAAAAAGATCATAACTAATGTTGCCGGGCCTAAAATTATAGAATTAAAAAAAAATATTTTAAATAATTATCAACATTGTCGGCTTCTGAAAGGAAAAAAGTTATTTATAAAATACAATTATTTTTATCTAACTTACGATTGAATTTTGACAAGGCATGCATAAATTCTTTCTATACATGCACCGATGAATAACCGATTAAACAAAATAACGGGTGTATTTTTTTTACTTTTAATTTTCTTAATCTTCTTCCAATTTCAGCATTCTGTTGTAACTTGCGTCACGAGGCCAGGAAGTGCCACTTCTATGCAGTCGGCTTCTCACCAAGGAACTTACGATTTTGTTCAACATTCAAGCCAGGTGAGTCATAGTTTCCCCTTTTTTTAATTTTCGTTTTAATTTATTTTGTTCGCTTTTTCTGAGGATACAAAAATCTTTTAAAAGACTTATCAAAAGGTTTATGTGATGTTCTGATTTTTATCAGTTTTAAGAAGATAAACCTTTAAAAATGCAACAGTCCGTAAGCATTTTCAGTAACATGACATTTTCACATATCATTTACTATTAATCAACATTCAATGAGTGAAATCTACATGGGAGAATTCAATGTATTATATGGAGTAATGGATAGCGGCTTGGACTGAGGAATCAGAGCCGAGTTCGAATTCCAGTATAATCCATTACATTTACTTACGTCTCAATACCCTTGAGAAAGGTATGAATCCTCTTCTTAATGCAAAGACAGACCGGGTTCTATAGCTTTGGATGGCAACCTACCGCGGGAAAAAATCTGCCTCGTCAGTCATGTATCGAAAGATACATCATCGCCTGAGCGTGTATCACGCATGACACATAATTGACTTGTATGTAACTCGTTTAGGCATTAAATGACCCGTAGAGTTGTTCATATGCCATTTAAATCAACTTAGCGACCCAAAAATTTAAACTTGAGACAAAAGAAGCACAATCAGACAATAGAATATGTACATATCTTTTGATGAACAGGAAGTTAGCATATTGATTATCGACGGGGAGTTATCTCGCAGTGAAACTTTTAGTGTTAAAACAATGTTAACACTTCTGTTGAAGATATAAATCAACTCCTAATTTTTTCTTTATTGTCTAAGTTGGTGTTTGAAGTCAGATTTCGTAATTCACCTTTTCAAGACAGATTTCTTAATTGAGCTCTGGCAGTCAACGTGTTAATGACAGTACTATCCAAAAGTACTTCAGCGGGATTTTCGATAGATATTGTAAAGGATGATCGTTAAGAATTCGTGATTACCAACTGAGGACATGTATTGAAACGAATCCGCTTCAGATGCTCGTATTACGTTTCGACACAAGTGATCAATTGGTTAGTGGGTCGATTTTGTTTAGCGGCATATCAATATCTCTATGAATTATTTAATGCTGAAATCTACATATTTTGAAAGCAATTGTATGCCTTCAACTAAATTGTATCTCGAACGCAATTGTATGCCTTCAACTAAATTGTATCTCGAACGCAATTGTATGCCTTCAACTAAATTGTATCTCGAACGCAATTGTATGCCTTCAACTAAATTGTATCTCGAACGCAATTGTATGCCTTCAACTAAATTGTATCTCGAACGCAATTGTATGCCTTCAACTAAATTGTATCTCGAACGCAATTGTATGCCTTCAACTAAATTGTATCTCGAACGCAATTGTATGCCTTCAACTAAATTGTATCTCGAACGCAATTGTATGCCTTCAACTAAATTGTATCTCGAACGCAATTGTATGCCTTCAACTAAATTGTATCTCGAACGCAATTGTATGCCTTCAACTAAATTGTATCTCGAACGCAATTGTATGCCTTCAACTAAATTGTATCTCGAACGCAATTGTATGCCTTCAACTAAATTGTATCTCGAACGCAACTGTATGCCTTCAACTAAATTGTATCTCGAACGCAATTGTATGCCTTCAACTAAATTGTATCTCGAACGCAACTGTATGCCTTCAACTAAATTGTATCTCGAACGCAACTGTATGCCTTCAACTACATATAAAATTGGTCCTCTTATATAAAAATATATTGCTGGTATTTTTACTCGAAAAATGTATTTTTATACTTCCATAATATTTTTTTTGTGGGGAGGGGGATAACTATTTGCCCATATCTAGGACCCTAGCAGGTGCTACCACCCCAGTTTAGAGTAGATCTTGGAACAAAAACAATTAAGAGAGTGTTTTATACTCCTCAAAACCTCCAATCACCCGATCAGAGATCTTGCTGCTGTATGTAGCTTATCGTCATACCCAATTTTGTTTTGTTTAGCGATATATCAAACTCGATAGGTTAATGCCGACAAAATTGTTAGGATAAGTTCGTATGTATTCTTTGTAAGATACTAGTTTCATATCAGGTTTCATTGACGTATTTTTGTCGAGAGTCAAATGTATTGCTGGTAATTTTGGATATTTTTTTGATATGCTGATATTTTTACTATAAAAATCTATTTTTTATACTTTCATAGTGTTTTGACCCCAGTTTAGAGGCTACCTATTTATTTAGTGCTAGACTGTTTAACTGTCGAACTCTTTCTTTTTCAGAGAGGAACCCAGGCGAGGTTTTGCCGAAAGGCAAAGTTTCGTCCGGGGACGGAGACAGAGCCTGAACCCGTTTATGCGGGTTCGAATGGAATATTTTTGGCCGAGCCTACGAGCTCGGAAAACCTACGGTAAACTCGGCCTTGTGCCACATACATCCCTCGTGTGTGTAGGGGGTGGGTGTTAAATATTAACTATTTAACCATAGCTGGGATCCTAACACGTGCTACCACTCCGGGTCAGGGTGCACCTGGAAACAACAGCAATTAAGAGGTGGTTCCACGCCCCTCATAACCTCCCGATCAAAGACCTTTCTGCTGGATGTAGTTTATCGTCATACCACGACTTATAAGTGATTAAACTATATTTCCACACGTACACTGTGTCGGAAAAATGAGCATTAGGACAATAGGTAACTTACGAACTCCGTGAACAAAATAAACAGAAAATAATGAATGCAGTTTTAAGATTACGGTAAGCTTATTTAGTTTTGCAATCGAAAAACGGAATTAATTTTTGTTCAAATAATGTCAAAGAACGAGTTTAGGGAATGCCAAGAATAGAAAGAGAAGTAAGATGTGGATTCGTTTGCATTCATACAACAAGAAAATTCTAGAAAATTAGAAAACCTACTAAGGTTTATTGCAGGCAGGCGTTATTTTAAAAGATACGCAGTTCACACTATGGATGACATTCAGAAAGAAAGCTAAATGCATTTAGACAAGATAGTAAAGGGAAGCAAGAAGAGGTGACTATCACCTGTATAAAGACGTTGCATGGTTGTCGGCAAAAGAGACGGCCCAGCGCGTGAACTACGTACTGGGAACTTTAAAAAAACATTCTATTATAATTGTTTTTGAACCTCTCTTTGCCATCCTGGGTATGACGATAAACTACGTTTCGCGTCTAGGGGAAGATGATAAACTACGTCCAACATCAATGCCTCTGATCAGGCGGTTTTGAGGAGCGTGGCACCACCTCTTAATTGCTGGTGTTCCCAAGTCCACCCTGACTCGGAGCTGTTAGGGTCCCAGCTATGGGCAAATAATTAACCCCGAAAATGAGGTAAAAAGCATTATAAAAGTGTCAAAATAGGTTTTAATACCAGAAATACTTTGTAAAAAATTATTACTAGAAATAAATTTTTGAAGAAAAAAAATATTACCAGCTATACGTTTTTGAAAAATAATATTACCAGCTATACATTTTTGAGGAAAAAAATATTAACAGAAATGGATTTTTGACAAAACAAAGATATTACCAGGAAAAAAAATGTCGGCATTAAATGACCCATTAACGGTTGATATGCCGTAAAAAAAAACAAACCCTCTTTGTTAGTTTGCTTCACCATTTTACCCTGCCAATACCGCATAATTAATGGGGTATTTTGTTTTGATCGCGTGGAAAAAAGAGGAAAAGACACTACTTGGTTGTAGAGAGAAAATAAAGAAAATAAAGAAGGAAAGATAGAAGCGTTTAGCGATTGTTGTCAATATCAAATCTTTTCATTTGTACCCCCTTACTTCTTAAAATAACGATCAGTATTCATATTTATGATTTTTATTGTAATATTTTGTTAAAGTTGTTCATCTCAAATATTTAACGACGCAATAGTGGGAATTTCTAGGAATATTTTACTATCGTAGAACTCGCCATGAGCTGAATCCCTCATTAACTTAAGAATTAAAATTCATTATTAAAAATAGTAGGACCGTGAAATTTTCACGGGTTAAAACTAGTGTGCATAAATTTAACTATTTCGGAAGTGTAACATAGTAAACCGAAGGCGCATGGAAATGACGGAAGATGCTTTGCTGAAACTAAGTATGACGAAATAAGAAAGCATTCTGAGAAAAGGAAAAGTCTGCTGAACTACTATGTAATACAAAGTCTCCTGTATGGCATTAAATGTTGGATAGAAGAAGAGAAAGCAGCGGAGATGTTCTATAGACAGAACATGAGCAACGAGGAAATCGTAAGCAAAAGAGTAACATTAAAGAAATATAGTTACAACCAGAAAGAGACAGTTGAAATTTCTGAGATACATAATAAAGAAAAAGAGCTGAGAAATTAACATTTACAGGGCACAGTAAAGATAAGACAATTAGGGGAAAACATTAAGGTATTTAACAATTTGGAGTGAATAGATTACAAAAGAGAGGGAGAGATGGTAAACGGGCAAATACGAATAAGGTTGAGTCAAGATCCCTCAAGTCCTGAAAGAAAGACATATAAAAGAAATGATGATTACACACTTAAGAAGTCTTAACAAAAATCGATGGCGATAATCGTGCTTGATGGCAATTCGCCCACTTTGCTATTTTTAAGAAACACTGATGGGTTACTAAAATATGCTTTATTATTAGTAGTATTAATAGGATTTCAAATTTCTTAGATGAAGCATTGTCAATTATTATTCATTTTGGACTAGTATTTCTTTCATCTTATTTCTCTTACTTTTTATTGGGGGCTTATTCTTTATTTCTCATCTGCCCTGCTTATTTAAATATGCTTTATTACACAGAAGTATTAATAGGATTCAAGTTCCTTAGATGAAGCATTGTCAATTGTTATTTATTTTGGACTATTATTTATTTCATCTTATTTCTCTTACTTTTTATTGGAGGCTTATTCTTTATTTCTCATCAGCCCTGCTTTTTTTGAATATGCTTTATTACTAGTAGTATTAACAGGATTCAAATTTCTTAGATGAAGCATTGACAATTGTTATTCATTTTGAACTAGTATTTCTTTCATCTTATTTCTCTTACTTTTTATTCAAGGTTTATTCTTTATTTCTCATCTGTCCTGCTTACTTAAGAAATGATGATTGCAAACCATAGAGTTCTTAACAATCGATGGCGGTAATCATGTTTGATGGCAATTCACCCACTTTACTATTTTTAAGAAACACTGATTGGTTTCTTTTTTATGCCCTATCCTTTCAGAACGTTGGTGATCATGGCTCTCCACAATTTCCTGTCCTTTGTAGGTCTTAATATTTTTTGTTTTTTGTTATTTCTCTTAAACCTTGCTCCGCCATCCATTTACTCAAGCTCGCTAGGATAGGTTATGCGTTATTTTCTTCTATACCTCTTGCTTTCAATCTATCTTGTGAGTATCAAATTTTCTAAGCCCTCTTTTCTCATTATGTGTGCCTGAAATTTCTGTTATCTCTTCTTGGTGTTAAGTATAAGTATCCTTTTTGTTTCGATTTTCTCTAAAACTTTGTCGTTGCTCACATGTTATCACATCCTAAGCATCCTTCTATGGAACCATATTTCTGATGCTTTCAAATTACACGATTTTTTTCATGAGCACCTCTTTTATAAGCAACAGTACTTAAATATGATTTAATCTGAAACAACTCCACTTGTGATGATATGGAGCTGTCTCCTCTACTGTAATAGTTTCATGTCTCGCACTTCTCGTCTGTGGAACTTCTTTCCTCTTACTTGCTTTCCTGATAGTTATAATATATATTATTCAAATGAAATGTCAGTCGACATCTCCAGATGCCTTGATCTATTCCTCGTCCTTCACATCTTTTCCTTTTTCCCGCCTCTTTACTCTTGCTCCCACTCTCTGTAACCCCTTGCGTGCTAGTGGCACTCTCGCCTTGCTTGTGGTGAAAAGCTTAAAAAGAATGTAAAAATGTAAAATTAAGCAAAAAAAAAAAAAAAAAAAAAGTTTATAAAAATACGTTATTTAATACTGTATCCAATAATTCTACCAATTACATTGAAAAGTCTTTCTTTTTCATTTATTAAAACCAAACATAAAAATGTAAGCAGCTTTGTGGCCGAGGTATGAACGGGGAGAGCTCATTAGAACAACTGGCATGAAAATATTTATAGAAAAGACAGAGGGAATACACGCTCCAGACCAGATATGGCAGCAACATTCACTGCAAGGACGAATGGCAGATTTCTAAATGTGCAAAATGGATTTTGGCGAGAAAAATTGTCTAGGCCGATACAGTGAAACAACTTTCTTAGCAGCAGACCTAGCAATTGATACAATATAATCATTCCTCTTCATGTCAGTAGAAAACGCGAGGCCAAGAAGGCTCAATGGAGTTAGGATCAGCCATGCTGATGGAGGGCAAAAATGCTTCTCTATGATGATTAAATGATAGCAATTTCATTTGGGAGCGTTAAAATTTACAGGCCGTTTCTTGCCCCAGTTAATAATTGATTGGTAGCTGCCAGTTTTACTTTGTCGGACCTATCGTCCTTTTGTTTAGTAGACGACTTTAGAAATAGCCGTTAACGCGGCTGGTCTCGAGAAACGAATGCCATATTGTTTATCTGAAAGAAGGACGTGTAAAGTTAAAATGTATATAGATTCCTGACCGTGGCATTTTTTTTTTTTTTTTTTTTGTATAAGTGACCAATATCAAACAAATACCGTAGTATTTCTTTTGCACTTGGTTTTCTTGATCTTGGTCACACCGAGTACGAACGACAAATATATATGGAGAGTTTATGCAGAAAAATCTATCTGGCGATTTTGTTTGTTTAGTATTCTAGAGTACTGGTTATACTAATGAAATAATTTTTTTTTTTTATCAGATCCATTTTTATGAATGGCAAGATGAGAAGGAATGTGTTGTTACAATTAAAGACGACTCGATCTTTGAAGGCGAAGAGACATTCTATGTTGAACTGCGAACCTCAGCTTATACCCTCATTGGTCAAACTTCCGAAGTTGCCGTGACAATTTACGATCATGAAGACGGTAGGTGTACCATAACGTCTCGCTATTTGAAAACAAAATGTTAAATGTTGAACAAAAAATTGATTTCTGCGATCTTACAACGCACGTATTCATTTAAAAAAATGTATTTCTAATAGCAGAACAGACAAATGTCAGCGGTGTTCCAGCAAATAATGAAATTATTTCTTTCTTTTTACTCTTTTTGTTAGAGCTACTATACCAATTCAGCCATTCGTTTAAAATATCTATGCAGAAGTCTGTTGCGGACACTGTATCAAATTATTAGAGATCTTTATTCAAATGGTACATAACATGTCCGTTGACTTTTCCACGTTGTTGGTCAGGAAGCAGCTCGGTACATTTTCACTGTTCCAGGGTCAGCTGTCAAAAGAAGCAGGGGTTTTTAAATTGTTCGCCAAAGTGGAAACAAGACAGGGCTGTCATTCGCTGGTCTACTGACCAATCAGAGGATTCGTTACATGTTGGTTACAACAATGCTGTGAAAGAGACCTTTGAATTGGTCAGTTTCCTTATTTTCATAAAAGGGGCCGTTACAAGTCGAAAGCGATCGTTAGTAAGCTTGTATCAAATGCCAATACTTATGAGTCTGTTTTTTACTGAATGTTTAACTTATACGACTTTGTTAATCTGGCAAAAGGTCAAATGTTATAAACGGTTTCCTTATAAAGAAACTTTCGGCATTCGTTGGTCGGACAGCTCATGCTATCATCGGTTGAAATTTATAAATTTCTATGTTGATGACACAACTATTTAGTCCTGTCTTAATGGTAAGTCGGGTCGATCCGATAAGGTCAGATTATTAGCAGCTGATTTCAAAAATGACCTACAATCTGTTAATCGGGGCAAGAAATGTTTTCGTAATTTTAATGTCCCCCGCAAAAAAAAAAAAAAAAAAAAAAAACCTGCTCTCTTTTAATTGTCTAATAGAACTTTTATTTTTGTCTCATGCTAACCTCCAGGGGAGTAACTTCTTGCGTCTTCTCAGGCGAATGTTTTATGTTGACATGAAGTGGGGAAAGTTATCTTGAATCATTTACTATTAGGCTGGTGCAAAAATAATGACGTAATAATATCGTCTTTTGAAGTATTTTTTAACGTCAAAAAAACGACAATATTACGTCATTATTTTTGCACCAATCTAATAGTTCCGTTGCTTGGAAAGATGGTTTACTGGGTCGTGTCAAACATTTTTTTTTCTCGACAGAATCTATCTTACACATTTATAAGTTTATCATTCGTCCATGCATTGAATATTGCTCTCTGACATTTGCTCTGGTCTTTCTATATATTTACAGAGATTCTTAGAGATTCTTGATAAAATACAAAGAAGAATCTGCCATTTTCCCTATTTTGAATTAACAATTTGATTGTTTTTATACTTTTTGAAGATAAATAGTTTTTACACATATTTTTCTTTTTAGAACCTGTCATTGAATTTACTGAAGAGACGTTTCATATAAATGAAACTGATGGTTACCTCCGGGCCGGTCTGAGAAGAAAAGGTAATGAATTTCCATACATTAAGTAATTTCTTTTAAAATGTTTTGAAATAATGTATTGCCATTATTAATTTTTCGCTATTTCTTTCATCTTATTTCTCTTGCTTTTTATTGGAGGCTTATTCTTTATTTCTCATCTGCCCTGCTTACTTAAATATGCTTTATTACTAGTAGTATTAATAGGATTCGAATGTCTTAAATGAAGCATTGTTAATTACTATTAAATTTTTATTAGTATTTCTTTCATCATATTTCTCTTTCTCTTTTTTGGAGGCTTATTCTATTTACATTATTCGGACTATTGTCCTCAGCTTTGTCGCCATATTTATTACAACGTTTCGGCCGTTGTACACTCCGGCCTTCTTCAGGGGGTTGGAACTGATAACTGACATCCATAAGACATGGCACGTGGAACTAGAACGGTCTACCCCAGTGAGCGAAATAAAGGGTTCAGTTCGACATTCCAAACACCTGAAGAAACGTTGTAATAAATATGGCGACAAAGCTGAGGACAGTAGTCCGAATAATGTTAATAGAGTACATAATACCTCATCTCAGAAATATAGACAGATTCTGACGCATTATCAATTTTTGACTAGCTTTTTAAAACATATTTTTGTTGCCTATGTCAATAAAAATATTAGTAATTATTAGCAATTAATAATAATGCAGCCTTTGTTATACTTACAACATAGGATGTTATTATAAGACATTGTATGCAAAAATAATATCGTTTTTTGACGTTCAAACATATGTGAGTAAACGACATTATTTTTGCACCAACCTAATAACTTTCGAAGTAACATTGTTTCTGTAGTGGATCGGGGGGGGGGTGAAGATGAAAAGAAAACACGTGCGTTTATATTTCCTGCTAGACGGTCAAGAAAAATGGCGGACTCTAGTTGTGCCCAACCGGAGATGAAAGAAGATAAACAAGACCGATATATATATATATATATATATATATATATATATAACAAATATATGTATTAAACAAAACAATTTTACAATGGACATAATATTTGTATGTGTCCGTGAACATTTGTGTTTGTGCTTTGGTGAGTGTTCGTATGTACGTGTATGTGTGTATAATGTTCATGGCGTCTCCCACAAATGGGAAGACGCGAATTTCTAAGAGAGCTTACATTGTAGTCGCTGAAATGAAAAAGGATTTACCTCACCTCCACGCGAGGTGGGATGCGACACGAAGCCTGAAGGAAAGTGAGATCGAGGCAAGAAGGCGTCCAGTATTTATAGTATGGGGAGAGAGATCCTTAGTGACAATTAGGGAATTAAGGAGGAGCTAACTCCTACATTTCCTTCTTTTTTTTTTTATTGATAGTTCAAAACTTTACTTCAGGTCCTTTTTGTTTTTATCACATTTAAAAGAGCTATGAAGATGCCACTTCAAAAAGTCTATTGTATAATGACCGACTGCCTTTTGATATTTAACTTTGTATGGAATAAAGTGAAATAGAGAGGGACGTGCGGATGGGAAAATAAGGTCGCATCAGTCCTCCAAGAGGAAGAGAAATTTTGTCTGTTTTGAAAACAGCAATTGAAATTCTCGCTTTTATCTGTGCTTGAACTTGAAAACAGCAGTTGAAATAGTCGCTTTAATCTGGGCTTGAACGCCAACTTTCGACATTAATTTCAGCCACCGTGTCAATCTGAAATATATCCGCTAAGTCTCTCTTTTAGCAGAAGGATAGACAAAAAAGAGGTAAAAATGATTGTGTTGCGCCAGTCTTACCCGCCTGTTTTATCAATCAGAACATCGATAGTTAGTGCCGGCGAGAAATTCTTTTTTTTTTTAAATTTAAAAAAATTTTTTTTTGTGTTTTTTTTTGTTGTTTTTGTGTTTTTTTTTTTTTTTTTTTTTTTTGAAATTCAGCATTCGGAATCTTTGCTTATACATGTATTTGAACGCCGACCTTTATAGGTCATCACTACTCTCGTCTTTGTATGACCGATAACAAACTATAACAATTTTTGGAAGAGTAAAGCTGAATTGTTGTTATACTTATTCTACTAACAACACATTCGTTGATCGTGAGAAGAATTACATGCAGTTTTTTTCTCTATTTTTAAACATTCAGGCGATTTTAGCCAAGCCGTCTCTGTGATTTGTTCAACAAATTCTATGACAGCCGTTGGAAGCACTGGGATAGAATTACAGCCAAGAGCTGATTTTATTGGTCGAGAAAAGACTAACTCTTATCGCGTTGTCTTTCCTCAAGATGTAAGACAAACAACGTGCCTAGTTAAGGTAAGTGATATTATGCCAGAGAGGTAGTTTTTTTAAATCTTTTCACTCATAATATTCCATAAATTCCGAATGTTCTTATATGTAACATTTTAATAAATGGCTGAAGTTTTCATTTCGTAATTTTTTTGAAGGGGTTATTTTTAGCCTATTTTAGAATAGTCTGATACAAAGCTTTTAATATGAGTACATATATGCTTGGGTACATAATACAGGGTTATTCAAAAAGAAAGAGCAGATTTCGAAAATCTGATAAAAACAAATAATAAAAAAGACAGAAACATATTCAACATATTACTAGATAGGAAAAGATTCAAAATTATTAAGATAAATGAAAGTTTTGTTCAATCTTGTTTAAATGCTTCTTTTTGTTTGTTTTTTCAGATTTTATATAAATTTAAATTATTATAATTTGTTTAAATTCTTAAAATGTCCACACCACAAGAAAAGAAATTTTGTGTATTGCGATTTGCGAAGTATAACCTTAATTAATAAACTTTGAACCTTTTTATGATCTAGCAATGCATTTTTGTATCATAGCATTTGTTTTTATTAAATTTGTTATAGGTTTCTCGTTGTTCATCGGCAATTCCTCAGGCCCCAACGCTGCATCACGGACTAAATGAACGATGGACATTTCTTTTTTTTTCTTTTTTATGGTTCTCTTCCTCGCTTTATTTTGGAGGGATAGATACAGTAATAATAGCATCATTTCTTGGATAAAATGATAAGGAGATAGATAAGACGGATTTTCCACAGGTCGGTCGGTCGGTCGGTCAGCAACTTACAATCCCCAAGTGTTGGCTTGTCTGCTGAAGACACGCCAAGGAGCATCATCATCGACTATCTGTCGTATTTGGTTGGCAAAGACACAAGGAGATTCATCTAGGTCCAGAGGTTTGAAACGGGTGGCGCTGCTCGCTCATAACTGTCCAGCCTCGATGCTTCGATTGTTGCTACTAACTTTCACTCTTCTTTTTCTTGTTTCCTCGTTAACTGCTCTAGATTATATTGCCAGAACTATGGCCGCACACCAATAACCACACTCCCTGGTTTTACTAGCACCATGGAAAGCCAAAGCAGTACAATAGAGGCATTAGCCAAATGCCCCGCAGTAGCATCCTAACGATGCTAGGTATCGCGAAACGTTGGTTCTGCCGAAGGGAGCAGTGCTGACCAAACTGTTTGATGCAGACAGTTTTCAGCAGCTGCATTTCACCAGCTTGCTGCCTCTACCATATTCGCGGTACGGGTATCTTAGGATTGTTCAAGGTCTCACGCCAAACTTAGCGGAGGGTGGTTTACTTTTCCATTGCTGACCTGCGATCAAAAGATCGGTCTTACATCGCTGCTCTAATCTGGGAGCAGAGTTCTTTATTGCTGCAGCAGTACTCATCGTCTTGGCGCATTATTTCTCTCATATTAAAACTTAAACAAAAACAATCCATCACTGTCAGGATTCCACGCCCACAGGATACAAACCACCCCTATTCAATTCGGGTCGTCAAAGTTCTGACCAAAATTCGCCTAATAAAAATATCAAGAGCCACTCAAGGTAGAAGGTTACTGAATAAGGTGTGATGTGTATATATATATATATATATATATATATATATATATGAGAGGAGGTTGGTTCGTTGATTTTGTTTAGCGGCGTATCAAAATTTGTGTTATTTAATGCCAAAATCTACATATTTTGAAAATAATTTTATGGCTGTAATCAAAGGTACGAACATAGAAACACACACACATATATATATATATATTACAGTGGATGTCGGAGTAAATAGATCGTCATCAAATGTTACTTTAATGACAATAATAGAAACAAAACAATAAATAAGCAAAGAATTAAAAGTATAAAATTATCATTAAATATATGAGAATATTTTTTATTCTTGTTGTATAAAATTATTTGAATTATAAATAATAGAGAACGAGAGGTAGGATATTCTGAACCAATGTTTACTATTGGTTCAGATTTTAATATTAGTGTAATAATTATTTATATATTATTAAACTAATTATTTTCGAACAACAGACGTCCAGCCAGATTTTAATATTAGTGTAATAATTATTTATATATTATTAAACTAATTATTTTCGAACAACAGACGTCCAGCCAGATTTTAATATTAGTGTAATAATTATTTATATATTATTAAACTAATTATTTTCGAACAACAGACGTCCAGCCAGATTTTAATATTAGTGTAATAATTATTTATATATTATTATACTAATTATTTTCGAACAACAGACGTCCAGCCAGATTTTAATATTAGTGTAATAATTATTTATATATTATTATACTAATTATTTTCGAACAACAGACGTCCAGCCAGATTTTAATATTAGTGTAATAATTATTTATATATTATTAAACTAATTATTTTCGAACAACAGACGTCCAGCCAGATTTTAATATTAGTGTAATAATTATTTATATATTATTAAACTAATTATTTTCGAAC
The DNA here is from genome assembly GCA_963932145.1 of Acanthosepion lycidas. Classification (NCBI taxonomy): domain Eukaryota; kingdom Metazoa; phylum Mollusca; class Cephalopoda; order Sepiida; family Sepiidae; genus Acanthosepion; species Acanthosepion lycidas. The sequence goes on from OZ010606.1 coordinate 38,848,292, forward strand.
AACAGACGTCCAGCCAGATTTTAATATTAGTGTAATAATTATTTATATATTATTAAACTAATTATTTTCGAACAACAGACGTCCAGCCAGATTTTAATATTAGTGTAATAATTATTTATATATTATTATACTAATTATTTTCGAACAACAGACGTCCAGCCAGATTTTAATATTAGTGTAATAATTATTTATATATTATTATACTAATTATTTTCGAACAACAGACGTCCAGCCAGATTTTAATATTAGTGTAATAATTATTTATATATTATTAAACTAATTATTTTCGAACAACAGACGTCCAGCCAGATTTTAATATTAGTGTAATAATTATTTATATATTATTAAACTAATTATTTTCGAACAACAGACGTCCAGCCAGATTTTAATATTAGTGTAATAATTATTTATATATTATTAAACTAATTATTTTCGAACAACAGACGTCCAGCCAGATTTTAATATTAGTGTAATAATTATTTATATATTATTAAACTAATTATTTTCGAACAACAGACGTCCAGCCAGATTTTAATATTAGTGTAATAATTATTTATATATTATTAAACTAATTATTTTCGAACAACAGACGTCCAGCCAGATTTTAATATTAGTGTAATAATTATTTATATATTATTAAACTAATTATTTTCGAACAACAGACGTCCAGCCAGATTTTAATATTAGTGTAATAATTATTTATATATTATTAAACTAATTATTTTCGAACAACAGACGTCCAGCCAGATTTTAATATTAGTGTAATAATTATTTATATATTATTATACTAATTATTTTCGAACAACAGACGTCCAGCCAGATTTTAATATTAGTGTAATAATTATTTATATATTATTATACTAATTATTTTCGAACAACAGACGTCCAGCCAGATTTTAATATTAGTGTAATAATTATTTATATATTATTAAACTAATTATTTTCGAACAACAGACGTCCAGCCAGATTTTAATATTAGTGTAATAATTATTTATATATTATTAAACTAATTATTTTCGAACAACAGACGTCCAGCCAGATTTTAATATTAGTGTAATAATTATTTATATATTATTATACTAATTATTTTCGAACAACAGACGTCCAGCCAGATTTTAATATTAGTGTAATAATTATTTATATATTATTAAACTAATTATTTTCGAACAACAGACGTCCAGCCAGATTTTAATATTAGTGTAATAATTATTTATATATTATTAAACTAATTATTTTCGAACAACAGACGTCCAGCCAGATTTTAATATTAGTGTAATAATTATTTATATATTATTAAACTAATTATTTTCGAACAACAGACGTCCAGCCAGATTTTAATATTAGTGTAATAATTATTTATATATTATTATACTAATTATTTTCGAACAACAGATGTCCAGCCAGATTTTAATTCTATTACATCAACTGGGCGAACTTGGTGCCTATACAATTCGTTAGAAGTTCCCAGAATATTCTTTAAACCAATTCTGGGTAACCGATGGCATGGTGCATTATCATGCTGGAAATAGCAAATCGTAGTTGTGGCCCACGGATTCTAGGAATGGGTGCAAATGATCATAAAACAGGGTAACATTGTGTTACCGGTTAATGACACGTTTAGGCGGACCGGTGGGCCCAATCCATGCCACGTGAATATATGTCACACGTTTAACACATCCCCACAAGTATGCACGGTATCTTATTGACAATAGGTGTCCAGGCCTCATATAGTCTCACCACATACCCTAAGCCCGTAACAACTGAAACTATCACTCGTCAGACCACTAAAAACGTTGAATTTCCCGGGGTCCAATTAGTGAAGTAACAGACCCAGATGAAACACTATCTCTGGTGTCGTGGTTTTAACGGAAAAACCCCAGCGGGTCTTCTACTCTCATATGGAAGCTGAATGGTTTGATAGATATGCGTCTGGTACCTACTGTAGTGAATGCGACTATGATTTTAAGCTAGTGTTCGTTACTGCAAGCAATTCTAAGCAGGACCTGTATCCGCCCACTGCGCTGTTTACGGTGGGCGTTAATGTTTTCCATCTGGTATTCCCTGTACACGCGTCAAATGAAGGGTTTCAAATTTTCCTACAGTTTCAGTAATAGAATGTTCAACCGACTGGCATCAACTATATCATATAATTCACATCGCCTTGTCATGACTAGTCTCGCTAGTGTTATCACTGACTCAACATATTTTAAAGGATAGCTGATATAGGTCTGGGCATTTGTATGAAATCAATTTACGGTGGCGCCACATACCATTGACTTTGCATACTGTTGATCCATGACTTTTGTCACGTCAGTGTATTTGGTATTTCAGCTTCGAATTTCTGGATTTTCTTGGCTTTGAATCTGCTCGAATCGGCTCGAGTCATATGCGATCTCGTATATCAACTGTTAAATCGGTCGGTACTCGCGGTGAGAACCCCCTTTTTTTGTTGGTATTCTTTTAGCCTACAACTTAAACCCAACTAAAAAATTATTGCCCCATTTATTCAAAGTACAACTAAGAAACCAATTTAATTTATTTTCCTTTTAAATAGGCGATCGCGACTCTGCCCAGATTCCTTTTCTCTATTATCCGGGGATTATCATGGATTCTGGTGGAAAAATAGTGTTTATTTTTATTTATTTATTTATTTTTGCTGATTTCTTCACAGTTTGGAATTCAGCTTACTGATTGCTAACTAAGGTTAGAGAGCGCAGTCTACCCTGCTATTTTGCGTGGCAGATGTTCAGGTAAACTACATTTATTGGTTCCAGACCTTCACAGCTACGACCGCTAGACCACGTACAAGACGTCAAGTCATCCTCATTCCATTCATATTCCATTGGTGAGGAGGAAGTTCCTCTCAGTTTGCACTGTTGCACTCTGCAACCTCTTTCCTAAAGACACGACACTGAAAGCCTATAGCTACCCTATCGTAAATTTTCAGATGAGCTTCGATCTTTAGTCCCACCAGTTTACACATTCCAACCATAAAAAGAAAATTCCACTAAGAGAGCCTTTCCCACTACTATGTGGAACAAACTCCTGCATGACTGCTTTCTTGGACAGGACAATCTAAACCTCTTCAAGTCAAGGATCAATAGCTATCTTCATTAGCCTCATAATCTTACTCCTGAAAGGTCGCTCCCCAGATCACTACAATCTAAACCTCTTCAAGTCTAGGGGGTCAAGCGTTATCTATCCAACATATCATCATAATATGCACCTCTTGCTTCCCCCCCCCTGTATGCTCTTACAATAACATTATTTACTAAATCTTTACCTTAAGTGGCTCTTGTGGCTTGAACAGTAGTTAAAAATAGCTTGTGTTGGGAAGAAGAGACGAATTAGCATTAGCCTAAAAATGAACACAAAAGACTAGTCCAGAATTTGGACACTGCTCGCTGAATTCATTTTCTTCTTCGCACTTCCTTATCCCTTAGCAAACTTTTAAGACTGGTTATTCAGTGTCTATCAGTTAATTGTAAAATCTATATACATTTTTTTTATTCTATTTGTTCTTTCGAAAAGTGTAGCGTGGATTCGGACTCAAGAGATCAGATTCGATTGTGTCTTCGCAGCGTATAGCTCAGTAAAAAGCCTTAAAGCAATGTTGGTATGCATGAAATTCATTATAATTTTTTTTTTTTTTTGCAGATTATAGATGACACCATTTATGAAGCTGCAGAGCATTTTCAACTAGTATTATCGGATCCCTCATCAGGCGCACGACTGGGCTTAGTCAATAAAGCTGTTGCTATAATAGATGGGCCTAATGATGGTAAATTTACTTTTTGTTTAAGACAATACTTAAAAAATAATTTCACCCCATGTAAGGCAATAAAACCAGTAAAACACAAGGGGTTTACTTTGTATGAAAGAATAAGAATAAGAAAAAGAAAAACATTATCAAGGAACAAGAACAATAATCTAGACAACACTAGATAACGATTGACATTACATTTAAATTTTTGAAGATCAAAGTTGGCTGGAAAACATGGACCCGGAAGAAAGTCCCACAAGCGAGAAATATTATAAATGAAAATGTTAGCATAGAAATTACGGTTTCATGTAGCCAATTCAACTGTGAATTGTTGAGACCTAGTCGCCAATCTAGTACTGCGCTTAAATTTATAAAGTCTACGTGTCATATCGAAGAGAGCATCTGAATAGTTACAATGAAAGTAATTACAGAAAAGGCAGAGGGAAGTTACATTACGACGGTGATAAAACGACTGAAGCCGAGATGCCAGGTTAAGACCAATAACATTATTAATTCTTCTTTCGGTTTTATCAAGAAACACTGAACCATATGTGACAGCAATATTCAAAGTATGAACGAATGGTAGAATTTAACCTATTAGCTAAAATAACGTATTTAATTGAATATTAGACCCCCTATTTACATTTGGACTGTTAGGGAGTTATTGCAGTATTATGGATTTAACTTATGCATATGTACTGCTGGTCGGTGGCGTTTGGGTAAACATTAACCTACGAGATATGTTTAGGAATATTTTTGATAGACTTTCGTTGATAGGGACGAACTAAACTTTCCTCAAACAGGGGAGTAAGAATAAATAAACAATTATGTACAGTTAAAACTTATTTTATTGTCTTAGCAAGCTAAATGGACATTATCAAGGAGCAAGAACAATAGAAGAATAATCTAGATAACAGTAGATAACGATTGACATTACATTTAAATTTTTGAAGATCAAAGTTGGCTGGAAAACATGGACCCGGAAGAAAGGAGGCGAATGAAGGTGCGTACGTATGTGCAACGTTCATATGAAAGATTTTGATAAATTTATATTTAAGCGTTCTTTATCTGTTGATGAGCTATGTCTGTGAGTAGACAAATGATCTTCGAGCATTTGGTGCTGTATACAGTGGTCAAGTAGCACCCGGGGCGAGGACTGTGACTGACGTTCTCTCCTTCCATACCGCAAAAGAAATCGCAACAAATACTTAGTTTATTTTCTTTTGGACCAATAGGGGATTGAGATAAGGCCTACCTCGTTTTTTTTTTTGTTTTTTTTTCGTTTTTTTTCTGAATCATTTTACCTCGAGAAAGACAATAAAGCCAATAAGACACAAAGGGTTACTGAGTGTTAAGAAAAGGAGAAAAAACATTATTAAGAAGCGAGAACAATAAAAGATAAAGCAAGAAGATATTAAATAACAATTGACATTGAATTTAAATTTTTGAAGATCAAAGTCGGCTGGAAAGCAAAACGCTGGAAAAGAGTCACACAAGCGAGAAAAGAAAATGCTAGCACGGAACGGTTACATCGAGCCAATTCAACTGTATAATGATGAGACCTCATCGCCAATCTAGGACCAATTACATTGCAGATTTTTTCTCCAAATATATAGCAGGAACACCAGATCATACGTGGCAGCAAAGGATGGACGAATGGTAGACTTATTACATATTTTTATGTAAGATAGACAAATTTTCTCGCTAGAATCTAACACGACACAGTGAACCAACTTTCCTAGCAGTAGATTTAGCAATTGATTCAAACGACATAAAATGTTTTTTAAATTTAATAACTAATAATAATAATGACCACACAAACAGAATGTGCTTTCTTATTGACATAACAGTCACTGCAGATTGTAATGTATCTTTGGAGATATTAAAAAAACCGTTACAATACAAGGATCTTGAAGTGGAAATGAAAAACATGTGGAACATGAAGACATCAATAATTCCAGTTGTAGTTGGAGCCCTCGGGTTGATTGGAAAATGTTCCGGTAGACTCATTGAAGAGATTCCTGGTAGTCCATGCCTTAAAGAAATAGAAAAAAAATGTACTCACAAGTACAAAGAGCTTTATGTAAAATGTGTCTGATGTTAGTAATTTTGTTTGTTTTTCTTTTTATCAGTGGAAAATGTTATGAAACCATTCCTCTGGTTGGGACCTGGAAGGAAATGTGTGTACAACAGAAATCAAAGGAAATAATAATAACAACAATAAAATTAATATTTCATCTTTATCTTTTATTTAACAGAATCGCTGATCTTTTTCTCCAAACCGTTGTACATCTTTAACGAAAGCGCTGGTGTCGTAGAAATCGACGTGTTTCGGTCGGGTTCTGATCAAACGCATACGTCTATCGTGTGGTGCGCCACGAGGTTGAGCTCACCTTTATCTGCTTTACCTCGGCAGGATTATGTACCAGTGTCCAATCAGATCACTTTCAGACCGGGACAGACAAGTCAGGTAAGGGGAGAAATTAAATAATATCACTTTCTGATTCTGGCATTGAACTCTATTCTTTTTTTTTTTGTCTCTCTCTTCAAAGTTTTTTTTTTCTATCAAAACGTAGAAATTTTGTGTCCGAAAAGCTTTTCAATCGTAAATGTAAATCCGAACATAGATAAATACACTGATATATATATATATATATATACACACAAAGCTGGGGAGAAGAATTTCGATTTGGCGGACTTTATCTCAGAACTGAGATTAGGCCTGGGACAAGTTAAGAAACAAAAAAATAATCTAAATTAGCTTTTTAGATAACATTTTTAGTCGCTGCTAAAATTCTACCACTTCGTCCCCAGTCCCTCAACCTCTGGCGTCTCCCTCTTTGAGTTGAGGTGTCCACTCGGTCCGAACCGAACTTAGGGGTAACTGGCCGTACGCTCCCTGAGTACCCGTAGATTATTTCGACCGGTCAACTTTTTAGATCCAGTAAGCGGGGTGTTGTCCATACGTTGACGGTCGACTGGGGATGTGGACACGGCTGTGAGAGTTAGCGCTAGGAAGTTTAGAATGTGGCAAAATAAAACAAGAAATAATATCTGCAGAAGCCAGACAACAATGGGAGAAATATTGACGTTTTTTTATATAAGAAGATAATATCAGAACGGAGGTTACAGGGAGAATAAAAACATTTAACGTAAATGAGAAAAGAAAAAGACGAAATGCATCCAGCGAATTCCCAACTGAGAGAGGCTTTGTGTGTGATAAACCCGTATTGAATCGCCTGGGGTAGGTTTATGACTAATAGTCCCGTCTCATACAGACTTCTCAGAACAGCGGACAGTCTTCTCTCTCTCCTCCAAAATTCTCCCGCAAATCTCTCGATTCACTGCGACGATAGTCTCGTGCCTCTCGACTATAGTCTCTTTCACTTATTCTCCTTTATTAGCAAAATCTCGAGTTAATATAGAAAAAAGGATCAGCTGATCACAATTGACCCTCGACCCGGCACGCAGCTACCACGAGTGCCAAAAACTATCCTTTGACATGTAAACCTATTCGCCAATTATTTAACTTATCTCAATCACGAATTCTTCTCGCTTCACCAAAATTATAATTTGGGATATCTAAACATTGATTCAACCTTTTAATCAAAACAAATACTGTTAAACAAAACCAAGTATCTCGCCCATCCCCATTGTTTACTAGTGACCCAGATTTAAAACATCGCCTCCTGCCCTGAGATCGTGTTTCTCATCGGTAAACACACATCTTAACCCAAATTGTACTTTGATATATAAACACCGTTTCCACTTCCAGTCAATAAAAGTTATATTTGCGTGTGTGCATTCATGTGGGTAGGTGGGGGGGTGTATACCTCTCTCTTTTACAAAATTGTTTTAGAACCATTTAACTCGACTATAAAAAAAGTGAGTAAATATTATTTAGACCTTATTAAATAATTTAATAATAGTCCTTATTTGGATTTAATCATAGTATACAGATCAGTACAGTATATCAAGATCTGGAGAGGGATGGGTTCCACCAGGTCTATTTGCTGAAGTCATGCTTACACGTGAAGAAATGAGGCATTTTCATTTTCATCTCAGATAGTGGCACCAAACAGAGACTAGTTGAGGGAGCTGGTCAGATGTGACCATACGACAACATCCAGTCATAAAACTGATTATGATATTGTACACTTTATTTCTTTATCATTAAAAAAAAAATTGCTAATAAAGAAAAAAAATGGCCTCCGGTTATATTTGCATTTAACGGACTTTTTAAATTAAGGGATCCATCCTCCTAGTAATCCGTTGAATCAAGGTTTTTATAAGGGGAGACGCGGAGATAGCCTAACGGTTAATATCATGGAAATAGAAAACCGTAGAACATGACTGTCTCTTTTTGGCCTCATCTGCACAAGTTGAAGAAAGCTTTCTAGATTTATTTTATTTGCGAGGACAAACACGAGGAGGTGCCAAATAGGTCTTGGCCCAACTAAAAAGGTTCCTCAATTTCCGTGTGTGGATTTTGAAATAGTTTTTGTGTGTGTATATATATATATATATATATATATATATATATATAGTGAACATTGAAATCAAGAGGCGATAGTCTGTCATGCTAGACGTAAACGTCAGGCAGACTTCAATGTTCACTTTTATTTTATTTATTCATTTATTAATAATGATAGGTTTTGAAATATTTCAATTTTGTACTTGTTTTCATTCACAGAAATGTCAGCTGACAATTATTGATGATAATATTAACCCCAAACTTGAAGGTAACGAAACCTTTGAAGTATTCCTTAGTTCTTCTGTAGGGAGCAATCTTAACCAGCCATTCTCCGCTGTCGTTCTCATCACCGACATCACTGAAGATGGTAAGAACTCTTCTTTCATTCCTCTAAAAACATTCTACTTACTGTCTGTGATAGGAAGTAACAAACAGAATTGAAATAGCATGATTGTTGTTCAGTCAGTTCGGTACTAATGAGTGTTAGCTGCGCATGTGTATTTGTTGAATGGTATTGTCGGAGTTACCTCCTCCTTAATTCCCAAATTGTCACTAGGAGTCATTCTCCCTATACTATAAATACTGGGCGACTTCTCGCCTCGTTCTCTTTTTCATTTCTGCATTTCAGCGACTACAATGTAAGCTCTCTTAAAAGATCCATGTCTTCCCATTTGTGGGTGACGCCATGAACATTATACACACATACACGTACGTACGTACGAACATTCACCAAAGAACAAACACAAATATTCACACACACACAGATACAAATATTATTATCTATATCCATTGTAAAATTTTTTGTTTAATATATATAAGTAATTCATCGAGTCTAGAAGAAACCTCAATATAATGCAGAAAGCACTGGACGGCGTTTCGTCCTATATTTGAGACTCATCAACAGTGCGCATCCACTACCGAGATTTGAAACCCGGACAGTTACATTGATAAGCAAACGTCATACCAACTGTACTAACAGGCCTCGGTGACGAAGAGTTAGCGAAGTAGACTCGATATTGCTAAAGAAACACTTGTGTAACTCCTAGTAGAATATTAAAAGGTCCAACTGCAAGAAAATGGTCGGACTTGAATTGAATTAAGTCCAACTGAAGATAAAGAAGACAAATACATAGGTTTTGTTTGTCTTCTTTATCTTCAATGGACTTAATTCAATTCAGGTCCGACCATTTTCTTGTAGTTGGACCTTTTAATATTCTACCAGGAGTTACACACGTGTTTCTAATACAACAATACGCAAACACGGTCCACTACAGTACAGTCATACTGTTTAGGAACTTGTCGATACCCCTACATATTTTATTTTAAAGCAAAGAGAGTAATTTATCGTTCAGTTAACATTTAAGAATAATTAAGCAAAAGGAAGGGCAGAAGGAAGGAACATTGTTTCTTGTGAAGTTATTGAAAATTGAAGACACTGGTGTTGTCATATTAAATTTATAAACGATTATCGGTGAAAAAGACGCATGGACATATTAGATGTATCACCCATTTTCAAAAATTTCAACAATCGCTATCTTCTGTTCTTTTATTGTACTTTCTCCTCACTAAAATCTTTCAATCTGGAGAATGTTACGCAAGATATGGTTCAGCATGTTTAGCAGGATCTGGACTACCAACTTGACATGTGTCGCGTCACAAGCGTTGCGTTTATTGAAAATTTTTGAAGCTTTATGAAATCGGTTATAAAATCAACATTCCTTTGAATATGCTGTTCAAATTTTGATAAATAAATCTTTTATTGTTCAACATGAAGCCTATTTCAATTTCGCTTGCCTGTGACATGTAGTTACTAAGATATACACATTTAAGATTATGTAAATTTTGGTGGGGGGGGCACTCCTATGGAGCTTGCACATATCTTGGTTGTTGTGATGATGATTTTGTAAAATTCTGTCATTGCAGTTGCTATTCTTCAGTTTGAAAATAACAAATACGAAGTGGATGAGATGAATTCCTCAATAAGTGTCCCCATTATTAGAAGTGGAGACATCGGTTTCGAGTCGTCTGTTGTCTGTTACACTAAGCAGGGCACGGCAGAAGCAGGAACCGATTTCAAAGAAAGGACGCGTCATCCGAGTTCAACAATTACTTTTAAGTCAGGTGAAACGGTAAGGCATTGAAATATATATTCTTTTGTTTCAAATGTCAGTGAATCTCATCTTTGCTCTCATTTTGCGCACCACATTTGTCATCGCCGATTTTTTTTCATTGTTTCAACTTTTCAAAACGTTTCTGCATTTAATCCTTCAGCCACATATATATACGTACGCACATCTTAAGGGTGCGATGGGTAAATTGTCGCCATTTTATATTTTCAATTTCACGCATGAGCATTGTTTTTGATTTTGTCGACTGCACAGTATAATAAGTTCAACTGGGCACTGCCTGTTAGAAAAAGAACACCATGACGCAATTCACACCGTCAGAAATTTGGAAACAGCATGCCATACTACTTGGCATTCACGCCAGAATCTCCAATATGAACATTTCAGAGTGTTTGGGTGTCGATATGAGGACAGTGCAGAGGATTTGGAAAAAGTTAAGTGATATATCCAGTCAGCATCATGGCATTTGGAATGATCACTAATGATGGCAACGTTATACCCTCCATTAATCTTCCCACGGGGCCTCTGACTAAAAAACTGATCAACTGCCTTGAGGTGGTAGTGCTATGCTGGGTCAAGAGGATGGCTACTAGAAGAACCTATTTCTAGCAACAGGACTCTGCACCATACCACACAAGCAGGAGAACCCAGTTATGGCTGTCGGACAATTTCTGTGACCACTCTAACCCTTACATCTGGCCACCTAACTCCCCAGACAACCCACTTGATTATTATCTGTGGGGTGCAGTTGATCAAGAGTCCAACAAAACTCCTTGTAACACCAAAGATGAACTGAAGGCAAGGATTATGGCAGCATTCACCAACTTAAAGAAGGAGACCGCCCAGAGAGTTGCAGAAGATTCCGAAGTCGCCTGGAGGCCGTGGTTAAAGCCAATGGCGATTTTATTGAATTAATTTAGTCTTTAGTATTTCAAGATATTTTTGTGAAATTTTGGTAAATATATCTGTTAAAATGAGATATCCATGTCATTTTCATTTTTGCTTAATTTAGATTACAGTTTATCCATCTCACCTTGTATAAGTACATACTCACATAAACCAACGTCAACACACCACACACACACATCGAAGTGATGTACGCATACATTTACACACATACATGTACATACAATTATATATATTTCAATAGGAACAGTATCGTTGCTGGGCAGCATTTCCGAAGGAATATTTGCTTGCTTTATGTAATAAATAGTACACTTACATCCCCCACCCCAAATAAAAGGGAGATAACCGCAGAATCGAAGTCAGAATATAATCATTGAAAACCCTCTCCTCTAATTTACGGAGCCTAATTACTATGTTCTTGATACTTTTGATATAATGCAAAAATATCCCAATGATAAAATCGGTCAATAATTATTTATAACTATACTGCGACTCATACATGCAATTACAAATAATATTTTAAATTTTGAAATCATATTTATGTTTGGCATATGAATTTTTTGAAAGTGTTTCTAAATCTTTGATAGTCTTTCGATCATTCCGCCTCCCTGCTATCCTCTTTCACCGCTCCCCTCCGCACCGTTTGGGAACCAATGTTATAAATATTTGATGGTAATTTTAAATTACCCCTAAAATACTCGTAATATTACAACGTGTTTTTGTTGAGAAATACGTCGTAATACAAAAGTAATACAGAAATAGAACACTGAACTATAATCGAAAAACAACGAAGACAAAGCACAAATAGATTGACCACGTACCACTGACATCAAAATCTATCAGCGTATGTGACAAAAATAGGGAAACTTATAAAAACCGTTTAAGATTATAAAAATAATTTTTGACTTTTTTTTATCTATAAGGATAATATTTTTTATTTATGAAGGTGAATTTATGTTCATCTTTCTGCTTTCGATCATTACGTTTTGGCCGCTACATTCACCGACCTTACTTGTATTATCGGGAAATTCTCAGGTAACATATTTGATTAATGTCCTTTTGTGCTTTCAAGCACTTTTTATTATTTCCTTTTTTTTTTTTTTCCCTTTCTCCTTTTTCCTCTCTTTTTCCTTTTCATTTCGGATATTCTTCTGTATGCTGCAATTTTTTAAAAATCACCTACTTTTATGTAGCATCAAGAAAAGATGTGTTGATGTAGCTAACATGTGTGGTAGGCCGAAGAACCAACCGACCGAAACAGTGATAGAAACAAAAACGATGAGGATCCCTGTCTGAAAAATTCATCAACATATGACAAATCAGCAGTATTACGAAGACTGTTCGATCGAAGCAACAAAGATGAGGATCTTCTGGTCAATTAATCGAATAGTGCCTGCATTTTGATTCAGATCGTTAGAATACACATTCATATTTTTATATTTTGAATTAGAGAAAAACAGATGTCGTTTTTCCTAATTTTATAGTGGAGAGTTATTTTTATTTTTCTCTTTTCGTTTCAGACCAAGAACTGCACCGTATTCATCAAAGATGACGCTAAATTCGAGAAGAATGAAAGCTTTACCCTATTCCTTATTTCGGCATTTGGGGAGAAAAACTTCCCAGCGGTCCTCATTGGCGAGAAAAACAATGCCACAATTGTTATTACAAATTCTGATGACGGTAGATAATTTTATAATAATAATGCAAACATAATCTGTAATAAATAATAGCATTCAAAATGGCGGATTAAAAGCTTTGAGAATCCGCATAATTGAACATCACAACCATGTGTTCCGTAACCCACAAGGGTTGTAGGTGCACTACATGTCCTGCAGCCGTAGCAGTAGTGTCGGTTTCTCACCTGGCAGTCCACTCCTTTTCAGGTCGATTTTGAATTTAAACTTATTATTCTTCTAGGTTGGTTGCCACCCACGGTTATAGAACACAATCTGCGCTGCTACTTAACCCATAGCTGGATGAAAGAAACACGGATTAGTGCCTTTCCCGAGAGTATTTGTGCGAAAGTAAACGCAACAGTCTAGACTGGAATTTGAACCTGGTTCGCCGTTTCCATTTTTTTCACCAATAACCGTTACGCCGTCATTTTTGTTATTAATTAGTTAGAAATTAGGATCATCCATTATCGTGTGCTTCCGCTTTTCTATCATCACTTTGAATAATTTACTTATATATAAGCTTTCTCGTTGTTTACAACATTTCGACCGTTGTGACTTTCGGTCATAGTCAGGTATTTGTCAATCCGGTTAGCCTTTTTTCTTTTTAATCATATCACTCCAAGCAAAGCGGAAATGCCACCAACACGCGGGGGAGTGGGTACAGGTAATGAAAAATGAAAGAAAAGGCTGAATATACGGAGGATTGAGGAAATGACAAAAGATGAACGGGATTCAAGAGGACAAAAGATGGCGATTGACGATGCATTTACATTTTTGATGATTGTAGTTATCAGGGAAGCAAGTAAACAGAACGGAAAGCTGGAACTGTGAGCAAAGAAACTGTTGGAGTAGAAGTGGCGGTTGCATTTATCCATTTCAGCAGTAAACGGGTGGAACCTAGACGCCAATTTAGTAGCACGCTTAAATCCATATAATCGGGGCACGAGGAAAAAAGCTCGTCAGAGTAGTTGCCATGAAAATATTTGTCGAAAAAACAGTGAGAAGCCACGCCACAAAGTGACTGAAGACGAGATGACTGGTCAGGATCGATTAAATTATAGATCCTTCTTTGGATTTTGTTAAGAACCCCGAGATGAATAGCAGGAGCACCAGACCAGATATGGCAGCAGAATTCAATGCACAGACGAATGGTAGATTTGTAAATGTGCAAGATGGATTCTGACGAAAAACATTTTCTGGCCCGACACCGTGACCCAATGTTCCTTGCAGTAGATGCATCTATTGATTCGATGTACTTGCTCCACTTCAAGTCACTTGAGAACGTGAGGCCAAGAAAGAGCAGTATGTCTCTCTCTCTCCAGGAGTCTAGCATCAGCCATGCTGATGGAAGGTAGAAAAGGTTCTCTATGCTGGTTAAATAAAAATAGTTTTGATTTGGAAGCATTAAAATTTACAAGGCATTTCCTGCACCAGTTAGCCTCTAATTGGAGGTCCTTATCAAGAGCAGCTGCCAGGTTTACTCTGTCAGCTCTGATGGATTTGCTATTGAAACAGGAGTAAAAAGGTAGTGTCATCTACATAAATACCTAGTTGTGGACTGATGACATCGGGGCGGGGGGATCATCGATGAAGATAAGTAACAGCGTAGGGCCCAGATAGAGCCTTGGGGACATCCGCGTTCGTGTGAAATGATCTGGAAGCGAGCCCTTTCAAAACGACCTTCATTTCGTGATTTGATAGGAACGATTGGAATAAATCAAACATTCGACTTCAAACATTTTCATTTGTACCCACTTCTTAAAATAACGACCCACATTCATATTTGATGTAATGGAATAACCAGTCACCCCCATGAATGATTACGCTATAGGTAGCAAATACCTATAAAGTCGACCATCTCCGAAGAAGTGAGCGAGACGACGCAAACACATTAGACCTTCCAATTAGTGGCACTCACTACTAGATTGACCTGTGTGTATAACTGTACCATATTTTATATTGTACTTCTGGTATCCACCTGGTGTTATTTTTTTTATTCCCTTAGCACGGAATATAACAATATTTATGATGGCTATTGCAATATTTCGTTAAAGTTAACCTCAAATATTTTAACGATGCAATAGGGGGTTTTCTACGGATATTTTATTGTCGTAGAACTCGCCTTCAGCTTACTCAATCATTAACTTAAGAATTAAAATTCATCAGAATATTAAAATAGAAAAACCGTGAAATTTTCACGGGTTAAAACTAGCTTATAATAAATATTGTCTTCATATGCATTATTTAAATTAGATGGTTCTAGTTGCGTGAATTATTTCTTCAGAAAGCTTAAAAATGTGTGTAATCATTTTTAGACATCCTATAATAATTTAAAAAAATATATAAGATCGTTAAAAACAACTTTGCTTGATAAATGGATGTCTGTGTAGCGTAAACAGATATTGGCACAGAAGGTAGAATCGGCGTACGGAATTCAAATTCCGGGCTCGTGTAACCTGATCGCTGTGCAACAGGCGAAAACCTGACGCGACCGAATCTCTCATAACATTACATTACATTTTATTCAACCCTGGACTTGCAAATACTGTCAGTTAGTGGAACGTGGTTCTTACATTCTCGCATGGATGTATCCGCTTCCCTCTCTGGGGGTGGGTGTTTATATATCTGTCAGGCGGTTCTTTCACATGCGTTGTCTATCTGTCGGGATCGTCCCTAACATCGGGTGAATCATTGATCCCCACTTTTATTCTGAAGAGGTCATTCCTCGTAACAACACGGCACCTGGTTTCTCTGTAGGACTCTGAATAATACAAAGTCTATTCTGGGAGGATCTAAAGTGATCACGGTACATACCACACTAGTCTCTTGTGGTCACTTTTGTGCAAATGCCCTTGGAAAAGGTATGGATCCATCTTTTTTCCTCACCAGCTATCAGTAAACTGAGACCTCTAGCATTAGATGGCAACTATTCTAAGAGAATGAAAATATTTAATTCTAATGCATGAAGGTAACGGGAACCCCCTCCACTATCCTTCCCAAGCTGTCATGGCAACTAACACATAAGAAAACGGTGACTGGAGAGCCATGGTCGTCTGTGTTATGAAGGGATATGGCATTAAAAACAATATTCAAAATACTACCAGCATAATAAAAAAAATTAAATAAAATTAATTTTTTATTATATGACATTTAAGGAAAAAAAAAAATTTAAATTTAAGACCATTAAATAAGTTTCATTTTATTTTATTTTTTTCCTCAGTCTCACGCGTGCAATTCAAAGAAGCTGCTTACAGTGTTACAGAACCAAAGGCAGTTAATGAAATCAACACTTTGATTATACAAGTCATACGGACAGGCGATATTAGCCAGACGTCCAGCGTGCGTTGCACTCCCCACGATGCTTCTGCGGTGTCAGGCTTGGATTACAACGCTAAAAGTGTAATTCTTCACTTCGAACCAGGTAAAATATCAATATTTTATTCAGTCATATCCAACGAGAAGAACGAATAAATTTCATTAAACGAAAAAGATAGTAATAGAAAAAAAGAAAATAATTTGTTTTTTTGCATACAAGAAAATATTTGACACTATGTTTGTTAAAACTAACTTTTTAAATACACACACACAAACACATACAGAAAAATATTGATCACTCTCGGTATAAATCGGATTATGCGCCCACTTATATAAGAAATCGCAGAAGTGATGAACTGTTTTAAGATTACATACTAAAATCATAAAAGCTTATATATATATATATATATATATATATATATATGTGTGTGTGTGTTATCAACATATATACATATATCAACACTACAATGTGCGAACCATTAAAATTCAGTCGGCCATTTCACATGCCTTCAACGCCCTGTTATGCTTCGTAGTCTCTTTACATCAAAATGATTTCACTTTTTTTTAATCATATCACCCCAAGCAAGGTGATAATGCCACTAAAACGCCAGTGAGAGTGGAAGAGAACTAGAAGACTTTAGTGATGTGATGTAAAAAGACAGAAGAACAGAATTCAGGAAGACAGATTGATATTGCATTTAAATCTTTGAATATCGCAGGTGGCAAGGAAGCAAGAAACGGGGAGAGCTCCACAAGCGAGTAGTGCGAGAAAGGAAACTATTAGGTTGGTGCAAAAATAATTTCGTTTTCTAACATATGTTACTATGTGAGAAAACGAAATTATTTTTGCACCAACCTAATATTATAACAGCTAACGGTTACATCTATTTCAACATTCAAACGATGAGACCTAGTTGTCAATCTAGTAGTACGCTTAATCGATACTGTCGTCGTACCAAGGATGAGAGCGCATGAAAACAATTGCCATGAAAATATAGAGATAGAAGGAACACGTGTCATGGTGATGGGAAAGTAATTGAAGTCGAGATGCCATGTCAGAACCGATAACATTATAGACCCTTCTTTGGATTTTGTCGAGAATCTCTAGATATATTGCGGGACCTCCAGACCAGATATGGCTGTAATATCCAATGCGCAGACAAATGATAGATTTATAAATGTATAAGATGGATTCTGTCGAGAAAAACTGTCTAGCATGACATCGTGAATCAACCTTCCTAGCAACTGATTCATTATTATCACTCTACTTCAAGTCAGTGGACAACGTGAGATCAATAAGGCGTAATGAATTGCTCCTGGAAGTTAGCATCAGCCATTGTAATGGAAGGACAAAACGGCAGTTTTGTTTGGGAGGCGTTAAAACGTACAAGCCATTTCTTGTCCAAGTTAACAATAGAAAGCATTTAATTAATGGAAGTTATTTTTGAGAGCAGTTGCCTTTTTTTTTTTTTACTTTGACCTATCGGAATTAGTATTAAGAGGGGGGTGAATAGTTGTGTCTTCGGCATAAATTTAGAAACTGATAACATCGGTATCGTATGTTCAAGGATGGAACCATAGAGGACTGCCTCATAAATGCGAAATGATCTAGAACCGTGGCCGTTCAACACTTTTTCTTTCTTTTTTTTTTTTTTTTTTTTTTTTTTTGAAGCATTTCACCCCAAGCAAGGCGGGAAGCTACAAGCACCCAAGGGGTTACAGAGGATTTGGAGCGAGAGCAGATAGGAGTGATAGAAGAAAGGATGAGGAGAAGGATAGTGGATAGATCAAGGCAACTGGAAATGTCGATTGACATTACATTTGAATAATTGGAGATTATAGCTCACAGGGAAAGTGGAATAGGGAAGGGAGTTCCACAGGCGAGAGGTGCGAGACATGAAGCTATTGGAGTAGAAGAGACAGCTACATTTAGGAGTTTCGACAGTGAAAGGGTGAGAGTGGGATGCCAGCCTCGTAGGTCGCTTGAACTCATGAAGTCTGGGAACCAGCGAATGCAGCTCCTCGGAGCAATTGCCATGGAAGTATTTGTAAAAAAGAGAGAGAGGGTCGGCGGCACGTCTGTGAGAGAGCGACTGCAGACGGGATGCCAGATAAGGGCCAATTACATTGCATATCCGTCTCTGGATCTTATCAAGAACCCCGACACAATTTGTTAAGAACTATTGGATTAAGTAAAAAGATATTCGACCAGAGACACCATATCCCTTGGGCTTGTGAAAAGACTACCGTGTAAAACACATTTGAGATATCTAAAGCCACAGCTTTAGTCTCGCCATTCTTATCTAAAGTCTGATAGGCAAACCCAGTAATAACTGTTAACACTTCAGCGGGTGACCTAGAGAAACGAAAGCCATATTGTTTATCTGAAAGAAGGTCGTTTGAATTTAGCTTCTTAACCAATTCGGGGTTGATTATACATACCGTACCTCGTAGCGTTCTAGCAGTATCGTTCAACCTTTTATTCCATATAATTTTCACGTTAATATCGCACGGGCAATATCACTGCTCTTGGCTACTGTGAATTTATCGATATAACAATGATGGTTTTGAATACTGTTGATAACAAGGCCCACGCTTTTAAGAAAAACAGCACCAGAAAGAATATGACACCGATATATAACATCCTCTACGAAGGTTGGACAATTTCCTCGCAGATGAAAAGAAAACTTGACGCAAAAGAGATGTGGTTCAACATGATGATGCTGAGAGTACCATAGACGGAGTACGTGAACAACGAGTAAGTTTGGGGGGAAATGGAAAAAAACAAACACTTGAACTTAGAAAGAGTCTAATCAGAAAGGAACAGCTAAAAACGTTGGGGGCTCATAATGAGGAAAGAGGGCTTGGAAATGTGACACTCACGGGGCATACTGAAAGCAAGAGGGGTAGCGTTAGACATCGAGGAACCTATTTACCAAGCTTGTGTAAGTGGATGACAAAACAGGGACTGAAAGCGATGTTGATTGTTGAGGGTTACAAAGGATAAGAAGTTGTGGAGAGCTATGAATGTCTAAATTCTGAAGGGACTGTAAGAGTTCTTGGATAGCAAAGGAAAATATTTGTCGCATATTACTTCCACAAAGAAGAGAACCAATCACTGTAAGTTCAGACTCGAAAGATCAAGGGCAGAAAAATGTCGAAATCTTCATTCGCAGGTACTATGTCACAAATCACAATGCACGTGACCAGTCCAAAAAATAACTCGACCGCCGCAGTCGCTAAATACACGAATTTTGATTTTCTTTCTTTTTTTCTCTTTCTTTTTTCTTTCTTTTTCTCTTTCTTTCTTTTTCTTTCATATTTTTTCCTCTTTCTTTTTTCTTTCATATTTTTCCTTTCTTTTTTTCTTTCTTTCTTTTTTCTTTCATATTTTTCCTTTCTTTTTTTCTTTCTTTCTTTTTTCTTTCATATTTTTCCTTTTTTTTCTTTCTTTCTCTTTCTTTTTCTCTTTTTCTTTCTTTCTCTTTCTTTTTCTCTTTTTCTTTCTTTCTCTTTCTTTTTCTCTTTTTCTTTCTTTCTCTTTCTTTTTCTCTTTTTCTTTCTTTCTCTTTCTCTTTCTCTTTCTCTTTTTCTTTCTTTCTCTTTCTCTTTTTCTTTCTTTCTCTTTCTCTTTCTTTTTTCTCTTTTTCTTTCTTTCTTTCTTTTCTCTTTTTGTTTTTCTTTCTTTCTTTTCTCTTTTTGTTTTTCTTTCTTTCTTTTCTCTTTTTGTTTTTCTTTCTTTCTTTTCTCTTTTTGTTTTTCTTTCTTTCTTTTCTCTTTTTGTTTTTCCTTCTTTCTTTTCTCTTTTTGTTTTTCCTTCTTTCTTTTCTCTTTTTGTTTTTCCTTCTTTCTTTTCTCTTTTTGTTTTTCCTTCTTTCTTTTCTCTTTTTGTTTTTCCTTCTTTCTTTTCTCTTTTTGTTTTTCCTTCTTTCGTTTCTCTCTTTCTTTCGTTTCTCTCTTTCTTTCGTTTCTCTCTTTCTTTCTTTTCTCTCTTTCTTTCGTTTCTCTCTTTCTTTCGTTTTCTCTCTTTTTTCTTTCTTTCTCTTTTTCTTTACTTTTCTTTTTCTTTTTTCTTTCTTTCTCTTTTTCTTTACTTTTCTTTTTCTTTTTTCTTTCTTTCTCTTTTTCTTTACTTTTCTTTTTCTTTTTTCTTTCTTTCTCTTTTTCTTTCCTTTTCTTTTTCTTTTTTCTTTCTTTCTCTTTTTCTTTCCTTTTCTTTTTCTTTTTTCTTTCTTTCTCTTTTTCTTTCCTTTTCTTTTTCTTTTTTCTTTCTATGTGTGCATCTCTCTCTTTGTGTCTCTCTCCCCACCTGATTTGAAAACACCAACTGCTTTTATCAACCGAGCATTTTTTTTTTCATTCATCGCCAACTGAGAGAGAACACACAATATTAGCATATCAAAATACCTTTATGGCGACTCCAGCCACTTTTTTTTTAATTTGAATATTACATCTTCAGCATAACATGCAGAATACGTGCCCTTTTTTTCAGCAAGTAACTTTCTTTTCCGCCAGATTTTCCTGTCGTAGGCTACACGCTGTCGCGTGGTTTGTCGAGGTAATTCGCCGTTTTCTTCGCTGTAGGGACATAGTACAATATAAAGATCATCATCTTGATTTATTTTGAACGTTTTTAAAAAATTACTCTATTTTTTGCAGGAATCCAGAGCGTTGATTATGCTGTCGATATTCTTTACAACAGTCATATAGAATGGCATGAGTCCTTTGTCATTGTTCTCGAACCTGAAGAAATCTTTGGTGCTGAAATCGGGAAAATTCAGTCTACCACTGTTACCATTTTAGACAACAAAGTTTCCGGAAGTATTGTCTTCCCCGCACCTCCAATAGTAAGCTCCTTCCTCTGTTTTAAACTTTAAATACTAAAAAAGGTCTTTCAAAAAAAAAAAAAAAAAAGGTGTTATTAACATTAATAGCAGCATGATGAACGTATCGAGTAAAATATAATATAGTTATGAAAAGAAAATTCTCTAAGCCAAATATTTATGTCTATTTGGGACCTGATGACTTTACTGACAATCGAGATGAAAAGATAAAATGATACAAAAACCTTTCTTTTTGTTCGAGGTTGTCTCTTTGCTTTATTATGATGTTGAAAAAGGTTTATTAAAATGATATATAACCTTTCTTTTTATTAGAAGTTGTTTTCTCGCTTTACTATGACGATGTCGAAAAGGCTTTGCCCATGAAATAATATTTCGAATTTCTTTTTATTCGAGGTTGTTTCCTTGCTTTACTATGACGATGTTGAAAAAGGCTTACATATAAATCCTAGCCCTGGTTATCCATTGGTTTGTGTCACGGTAAGCAGCGATTTTTGTTTTCTTCCTATTTTCCATATAAGAAGGAACTGGATAAAATGTGTAGATAGTTTATCCACAGAAACATACGTTCTTCTTACTTTCATGATATATATATATATATATATCTTAGTATACTGGGGCAGCAGATCATTATTTAAGCATATATTGTTAAATATAACATACAATGAATGCCTATTATGTCTGATCATGAGCCGTTCGAATGTTTGCTTTAATTTCAGGTGAAAATAAAAACAAAAATTGTCCAACATTTGGATATTTTTATTGTTATCTACTAATATCTGTCTAATATTATCAATTTACATGCCCGTTTAAAGATTGTATCACTGATGCTAATAATAAAGCCGCTACATATATTGGTTTTACTGCAACCACCCTCTCCCGTAGACTTATCTGTCACCTTTCTGATCTTAGTTCTATTAAACATTTCTTCCAAAAACATAGCCGTGTACATAATATTAGACAGATATTAGTTGATAACACAACAATAGTCGCACATACACACAGTGAAACGAGCCTTCAGATATTGGAGGCCATCTACATTAAAACGATGCAACTCAACAAAATTATATTTCAAACTAGTCACAATACATTACATTGCATCTAGACATTGGTTCTGTTGTAATAATTCGGTCTATCGCGTGGTATGACGTCATAGAAGCGGCTCTTGAACTTACAATCGGCGTCTGCTACTCCGCGACCGTTATCATCGCATAGCAAATTTCTGTGTCAAAATAACAAAATATCAGCTTCCACTGTAGATATCTTTGTTTCATGTCTGTATAACCATTCTGAAGATGGCTTATGTGAGCCGAAATCTTCGGACCAACTTAATAAAAAATATCCAAATGTTTGACAATTTTTGTCTTTATTTTCATCAGAAATTAAAGCAAACATTCGAACATTAGAACGGCTCATGATCAAACATAATAGAACTTCATTGTCTGTTATATTTAACAAATATATATATATATATATATATATATATATGTATGTATGTATGTGTATATATATATATATATGTATGTATGTATAATGCTATGCTACCGTGTACTAAAAGGGTTAGAATTGTTTTGTCTTTCTCAATTGCTTAACCTTTGACCGCCTTAAAAATCAGTATTTTATTGAATACAAGTGAAACATGGCGGTGAGAAATACGTAATCACTTTTGTCTCTAAACGATCTCTTGGATAGGAATAAATTCATTTCTTGCTATCTAATCTATTTAAAGTAATGGCTGACTGCTCGTATCTGAGTATGCCTATCTACTAGGGCAGTTATCAAATCCCTATTGCTGACGCCTGCTCACGCACATTTGTGTTTGTTCAACACCCACAGAACTCATCTGTGGTTTATAGTGCAACTGTGCTGAGCTAAAATTTGTTACAGTTTCTGGGAGAGTGTATCATCAACAGTCTGAACAATGCTTGCACGATCAAACCCTCGGTCAAGGTTAGCTCAAACAAATAGTTCCTTTTACCCAGAAGGCTTGGCTCAATCCGTGGCATTGTTTTTCAGGCACTTTACAAAGGTGCGAATCGCTGGAATCACCTGTACAGGCCGATAACTTCAAGAAGTCACCTTCCTGAAAAATCGACCATATATATATATATATATATATATATATATATATATAATTCACGAATCATTCATACAAAAAACAAATATAGAGGCTAATGATTTAAATGGCGAGAATACATCTTCGCAAACAATATAAATAAGATACATCAACCCCGAACCGAATATTTATATTGATAGGCATACTCAGATACGAACAGTCAGCCATTACTTTAGATAGATTAGATTTATTTATATTGTTTGCGAAGATGTATTCTCGCCATTTAAATCATTAACCTCTATATTTGTTTTTTGTGTGAATGATTCATGAACTTATAAATTATAATTGCACCTTTTAATTGAAATATATATATACATACATATATATATATATATATATATATATATATATATATATATATATATATATAAAATAATAGGAAAGAACAATGTGATTTATAATTCAGAGTTCTTAGCATTTATTTTTATTTTTAAAAAAACAGTGCTCGATACAACATTGGAGCATAATATAAATTTCCCATCTTTCAAAACTAAAATTTAAATCCAATCATAAAAATTAAAAAAAAATTATATATACAATTTTTCTAACTCAAGAAATGACTAGAACACTCAAAAATTAAAACAGCCTGTCTAAAAAAATAAATAAATAAATCGGAATCCAAATGGCACCAACTGGGAAAAAAAAAGAGTGAAATGCTTAAGGAGTAAATGGGGAGGGGGAAGCAACGAAAAGGCCACATAATGACGATACCCTACATGTTGAAAGTAACATCAATCAGCTAAGTAACAAACCTTTTACTTATATTATAAACAAGCAGTGTCAAAGTGACGACAGAAATTCAAGCTGCTGGACGATTCTTCCTTGTTTCTGGAGAATTTATTATTTAGATCTCCCAAAAGAGTCGGGATCATATTTTGTGTCTCTGGTGAGGACATATTTCCCCACGGGGAAATCGGCGCTATGAGCTTGTGTGTTGCCCCATGGCAGCTCGCTGGCCGGTATAGACTTGCTCGTCAAAAGAAAAACAAAAAAAAAAAACACGCACATGGTTAACTCCAGGCTGACGACTGACCGCTTTCGTCACTATGAATTGACGTCACTGAGCGGACGTCACGTGGCCTTCGTCGGTTCTTCTCCACCAAAGCGAGATAATCGATATGAATCTATTTTACTGTTTGACTCGATCTCTCTTCTATAGGGCCGTGGATTAGTAAGGTAATAAGACGGTTTCATAGATTATATATAAACTTATCTTTTTACTTAAAAAAAATGGCTGAAAAAGAAACACATTAAGTTACGGTTACAAGTTCTCGCTTTATTCGGAATATTAGTTGAAAAGAGAATGAGTCGACTAACGTTAAATAAGATTTCCTTATCTCAAGTCGTCTGACCACGCCTGACAGCAGCAGGGCCCAAGTTAAATAACTTCTCTGACCCCTAATCATTTACTTCTTCTTTGGCACCTGCTTGTTCCATGGCTAGATCTTTCATCTGACCGCGTGTAAAACTAGGGTGCTTTCTGATCCTACCTTGATCATACTTGGCGGAAGGAGAATCCCCGGTTTTACGTTCTTGCGCCGTCTCAATAAATATTAAAAATTGATTGGCGTAAACGAATTTTTCAAAGTTGAGTTACTCAAAGTACTGCTAGTTTAAATTAAAATAGAAGGTAACTGAAAACAGATATCCAGAAAGTTCATGGCACGTGGAAATAGAACAATCTACCCCCGTGGATTAAATAAAGGGTTCGATTCGGAATTCCAACGTATATCACCTGAAGAAGGTCGGCGTGTACACTGGCCGAAATGTCATGAATATGACAAAGATGAGGACATGTAAATATAAGTTTTTGTTTAAAAACTACCCCCCTTTTTTTCGTTTTAAATCGAGATTTTGGTGTTAAAAAAAACAAAAAAAAAACACATACAGCTCTCCTCACAGTTTCATACTAATTCACGGGGTTTAATCTTAAAAACTTAACAAGTTCACACTTTTATACTAAAATAAGGATTTTGATGTATAAAAATTTACGTCGGCTCATATTTTCCTTTCTAAATCAGTTTAAAGTAAGGTTTTTAGCTTTTATGGTTTTTAGCACTAAAAATCATTGATCACCACCAATCACCGTTGTTGAATTTAAAAACAATATTTTACATGCTCACAAAAAGACATTTATTAGTCAAGTACATAGCCTCCATGCTTTTTAACAACTACTCCCCATCATTCTACAATCTGTATCTGTTGATACAATTTTCGTAGGATTTTTTTTGTTTTGTTTTTTAAATTTCATTTTTTATTTTTTTGGGAAGATATATAATGTAGTGGTTTTCAACTTACTGCAAAAAGTTCATTTTTTTTTTTTTTTTTTTTTTGTCATTTAACTTGTTCTGGAACTGGAATAAATGAAAATCCAAAGGAACCAAGTTAGGAGATTACGGTGGATGCGGGGGATGGGGGGGATTCTATTTCAATTTTTTAAGCTTCTGCAAAGTCTGTTTTGCAACATGCGGTCTTGAGTTGTAGTAAATGACACCTTTTCGATTTGCCTAAATAGCCCGTTTTTCTTGAACACAAATCTCTTCAAATGGCGAAAGGCAGTTGAGATATCGATTTTCAAACTCTTAGCAATCTCGTTCGTCGAAATCATCAGTTTATCCTCCACGATGGCAAGCAGGGCGCCTTCATTGACGTCGAAAGGTCGTCCGAAATGTAGTTGGTCGTTTAAATTAAAATCAACCTGACGAAATCTGCCAATCCACTTTTTGACCATCCAAAGAGCTGGATCGTGATCTTAGTAAACCTTTAGTATGTTTCTTTTGTTTCAGTTCCGACGCTTACTTCTTTTGGAAATTCATAGGGCAAAATATGGCGGAAGCGCAACTTTTCATCCTCCATCTTTAAGGCATTCATTTGTAGACAAAACGTTAAGATACAACAAAGTCTGACTCGCATATGAACTATGCAAGGTTTCAATCAAGAACACACCAGAAATTGACACCAAAACAAACACCAGTATCAACTTGAGTTCATTTTATCTTAACAATGCAAATTGAGCCCCAACTTTTGTAATGATCTGATATTATAGCGGCATGGAATTTGAGTTGAGAAAAGGGGGAGGTGTTCTCTAACCTAATTTTTTTTAATTTAGTGTCATTGATTTTGCATTCATCGAGGTCAAAGAGTTTTCATTGTTTGTTTCAGCCTTGTGATCATCATTATCCAGCATATCTTTCAACCCAAAGTCTGTGTGAGAAGGCTGGCATCAACTCCACCCAAATATCTTTCAAATGGGAAGCAGCTTTCCCGAGCCAGGTTGACGAGAATTCCTACCAGCCGTTTGTGGAAATTACTGACAACACCCTTTTCACTGAAGTGACTGGCGTCCTACTGGACAGCGTCTACTTCCGTCCTCGTTTTCGTCTTCGCTGTTCAGCGGCACCCACCGACAAAGAAGGAAATTCTGGCATTCGGCTGAAGAGTAACATTGTTGACATTAGCCAGAATGACGGCATTTGCCATTCTCCAATCTATACTGGCAACCCCTTCAGTTATCAAGCACAGTCATTCGTCGCCAGTTTGATGTACACCCCAATCAGTGACCCCAAACACCCCAACACAATCCGAATATCGGTAACCATTCCTCACCAGGATGGTATGTTGCCACTGGTTTCAACGATGCCATTGAATAACATCAAGTTCTTGCTGTCGGAAGCTATATACCGACAACACCACGTCTGCTCAAATCTGATGGAAACTTCATTCAATAAGTTGGAAGTTGACACACGGTTTTGGGGCTTTGATTCGGGAAAGATAGACCAGAATTCAGGTAAATCTTTTGGTTCTCTTTTCAAAACTGCTCCGCCCACTGCGACAGGTAGAATTTAAAAGTTCCCATTACTCCTTATTTAAAAAATAAAAATCTTTATCATTTCACCGCAAGCAGTACCAGGGATAGAATTTCCGAGGTCCGACACGCAGGTTATTTTAAGCCCACCCGGTCGGAATAGGACATGATGGAACAAATAAACTCAATCTATTGTGTCTTACAAGACTTTTTAAAGAGCGTGTCTTGCTTGGCAATCCTTGCAATCGAGTGTGATTTGGCACGAGAATTAGACTTTGAGTTTAGACTGGTCGAAGGTACCGTATATACTTGTGTATAAGCTTACTTCATATTTAGTGCTACCCCTGATATTTTTAATATAACTCGTGTATAATGCAACCCAAGCTTCTGAGCAATACCACTAGGCCTACCGTAGTCAAATATTACAGTATTGGGCATCACCTCGACATATTTTATAGCAAATAAATGATCTTCATTCTTTTTGTACATATCTATCTCAAAATGGTGAAAAAAACATTTAGCGTAAAATATCTTATACGAAGATTTAGATAACATACTTTTGTTGTCATTCATATGGTAACGCCTTCACTCTAGGCCTGCCTCCAACGTAGCCTAAGTCCCTTTCCTTTTGTCGTTCACATGAAGAACAAAACCTCTCTCACTATGTATACATCTTAAAATCAACAAATACCTTATAGAAATGAAGAATTAATACATTTTTCATTATTCGAACTATTGTCCTCATCTTTGTCGCTATATTTATTACAACGTTTCGGCCGTTGTACGCTCCGGCCTTCTTCAGGTGGTTGGAATGTCCTCAAGGACACATGGCAAAGTGGATAAAGGCGTTAGTTAGATCCAGCGACAGGTCCCAAAGAGAGTGAGTTTCAATACCTGGTTAAGGCAGTGGAGGACTTGGAGAGGGGAATTAACAGGAGATAACTGACACCCATTAAACATGGCACGTGGAACTAGAAAAGTCTACCCCAGTGAGCGAAATAAAGGGTTCAGTTCGACATTCCAACCACCTGAAGAAGGCCAAAGCATACAACGGCCAAAACGTTGTAATAAATATGGAGACAAAGATGAGGACAATAGTCCGAATAATGTAAATAGTGTACATAATACCTCATCTCAGAAATATAGACAGATACAGATTTTTTTCATATCTCAAAATTGCATTCATCTTTGTTTTGCAAGTGTTTACATTGTTGAGGTGTTGCCTTTCCAATGACAGCCTTTTGTCAGGATTACAAGTATATAATGATAACGGACATTACTTGTGACCTTAAGGTTAGCCAAAAAGACCGTGAGAATGTAAAATTACCGGATAGGTTACGGTCATCGAAAATGCAAGCATTTTGAGATTTCCAGAAAAAAAATTACTTGTGTATAGTGCAATCGGTCACTAAAAAATAACCTCTTCAAAAAAAAAAAAAAAAAAAAAAAAAAAAAATGACCTCGGTATAGTGAGACCCCCCCCCCACCATATTTTTTGCGTTAAAAAAAAAAGAAAAGAAAAGAATCATAAAAAATTGTAATATTCTCGAGCATATGTGGTACTTTTAGAACGGCAATATGGTTTCCTCACAAAAAAAACTAGTCAATAGTTCGGTCTCCAGATCAAGAAAACCCCGGCCCGCTTGAATGAACGGAGGGATTCTTCGATAACCACATCCTCATGGCTGCACAACAATTAAACCCCAATTAGAAGACCGCACCCGACAACCAGCGACAGGTGAAAAATAGTGAACTGATGAAAAGACACATACCCGCAAAATGTTAAACCTTGCTGTGTTATATTTGGTATCAGTAACTGGCACCTAGACGTGGTGCAATGGTTAGCAAGCAGGTCTCGCTAGAACCATTACAACTGAGTAGTGAGTTCAGTCCTCACTAGGTGCCCCACAACTTTCGTCCTTGTGCCACATCTAAGCTACGATTGGAAAATCACTATTTGGTACCAGTGACTCTAAGAGGTGCATTTGACACCACAATCGACGTTGTACATATGAACTTGTCAGATTATAGAAGATAGAGGAACAATATAAATGTATGTTTCTTTTTTTAATAAAGTTAATGTTGAAAGTGTGTAATTCTCTGTTATAGTGGAACACACCTATTCTATAGTTAATAGACTCTCCCACCTATAATAAGTAAGAGTAGTAAGAGTAACAAGGTGAGTCGGCAGTGAGTTGGTGTCGGACGACCGTTAGTCGGATATTAAAGTATCAGCCACCCCAACTATTAGGTTGGTGCAAAAATAATGTCGTTTTCTCACATAGTAACATATGTGAGAAAACGACATTATTTTTGCACCAGCCTAATAGATTACTGCGTCATTACCTATTATATCAACATCCTAACGTTTTGTACGTCGAACCTATTTTAGGACCGACTTAGTACAAATACAAGCCTCCGCTGTGAAACCACTACATAACAGCCCCCCCCCCGCAAAAAAAAAAAAAAATCAAGATATTTTTACTTAATAAATCGAAGAAATTTTGTTTGGTTATTCAATACATTGTTTAATGAAAACAGTATATAAAGTATTACTACTACTAATAATAATAATAGTAGTCAACAGTGCAACAAGTAATAAGTTAAAGAAAGTTATAAAATTAAATATAGATCACTTTGAGTGCTGGTAATTGCTTTGATGTGTAAAGTCGTATGAGTTGTGATACTTGACGTATCAAGTTCCAGCTTCAAGTCTCTTTTGACTTGTAGTAATTGGTAGGTTGAATAATGCACTGGCAAAAGGCGTGATAATAAAAAGAAGCTAAAAAATAATAGTCATAAAATGTGTGGATAAAAATTTTAACATTCTCATTTTGAAAAAAAATTTCTCCATTTTTTTTTTTTTTTTTTTTCTAATTTTCTGACTATTTTTATGAACTGATTGAATATCCCCTCTTTTCATCAAACGTTGCATATTTTCCTACTTTTTTTTCTTTCTTTAAGGATCAGTTTTTCCTTATCAATTTGATGAAAAGCTCCGTACAGAAAAGGCGCTTCAACTCTACCGTCATTTGGATCTGAAACATTGTACTTGGACATTTCGCGCTTGGTATCACATGACCGACCTTGTTGACCAATGCGGCGGCAAGATCCTGACCAACTTCAAAGTGACTGACTCTGGTCAGTCGTTCCTGACCGTTAGAGTCCCGCTCTACGTCTCTTATCTTTATGCCTCACCCCCTGTCGGTTGGAGTTCTCTGGAGCATCACACAGAGATGCAGTTTTCTTTTTACTACCAATCTGTGCTTTGGAATACTGAGCTTGAGGTGGATGACCAATTAGGTGGTCACCTGCAAGTGCTAAGAATTGCCATTGGGGAAGGTGGACATCTGGTCATTGATTTCAGGACACAGGCTAATTTCAGAGGTAAATTATTTTGTTAAATTTTGAAATATTGCTTAATAGGAATCTGTTTCTTTTCTTTTAAAATGCGATAGGTTGCTGAAAAGTTATCAGCTAGGTCAATTTCCAAATATTAGGTTGGTGCAAAAATAATGACGTAATAATGTCGTTTTTTGACGTTAAAAAATACGTCGAAAAACGACATTATTACGTCATTATTTTTGCACCAACCTAATATCTAACCAAATTTTTTTTTTTTTCAATTTCTTTGTTATGCTTTTCAAAACCAACTTATGTCGTTTATTATCTAAAGGTAATTTCCAGATTCATTATTAGTGACAAGAATCTTAACAATATAAGATGTGCAGATGACTCTGTATTGATAACAACACAGAAAGGAAACTACAACAGCTCCCCCAGAAGGTAGTGAAGGAAAGCGAGAATAAAAAGACTAAGTATAAACTACAAGACAGAATGCATGGTTATTAGCAAAAGGATGAGTCCAAAATGTAAATTACAAATCAGGGATAATAAAATCAAACAGGTACAGATATTTAAATATCCGGGAAATGTTCTACCAGAAGACGGAAAGTGTGACACTGAGATCCGAAGACGTATTGGGATAGCCAAAGACACATTCTAAAAGCCAAGCAGATTATTAAGAAAAAGAAAACATTTCGTTAGAAACAAAGAAAAGAGTACTGGACTGTTACATGCTTGACAGTCTCCTCAAAGCGGAAGAGACTTGAAGCAACAGAAATGCTGTTCTACAGAAAGATGCCAAGGATATAATAGGACAAACATGTGAGCAACAAGTTTTGGAGAAAATGGAAACGAAGAGGAAATTTATACTTCAGGAAGAGGCTGTTGAAATATCTGGGGCACATAACGAGGAAGGAGGGCTCGGAAAACCTGATACTCACAGGACAGATTGAAGGACAGAGGAAAGCAGCACGTAACGTACTTGATGAACTTGAGCAAATGAATGATAGAACAGGGTTTGGGAAAAATAACAAAGACTAAACTTAAAACTGACAAGATACAGGATGATATGGAGGGCCATTATCGCCTATTTTCTGAAGGGACACGGTATATAAAAGAAAAATTTCCATTTTAGGGAACCAATTGTAATGACAAATGTATAATCCTAACTACTAAGCATCCGTGGTAGCTTGGAGTACACTAAAATACTACAGATTTAGTACTGTAGTGGCAGTGTACATGGTGGATTAAAAACGTTATACTACTCCATGACAACGCATGACAACATACAGCAAGAATAACATAAGAAACAAATTTTGGAACTCAGTTGGTCTGTTCTACCTTACAGGGTATATTCTCTTGACCTTGCACCAAACAATTACCTTTTTTGATCATTGCAAAAAGCTTTGATGTGAGTAGGGACTTTAATGAAAGCCAGATTCAAGAGTTCATTGAAAGCATTTTTCACATTAAAACCTGTGGAATTTTACTCGAAAGGTATCGAAAACTCCCTTAAAGGTGGCAACAAGTTTTTGCAAATAAAGTAAATCTATAACTGAATAAAGTATAATTGTGCAGGGTATGGCAAAAATACCTCTTACATAATGGTAAGACATTAGCTAAATGAAGATGCCATTGTCACTTGCCTAAGTTCCCTAGTACCACACAAGTGGCAGTTTAAAATGTGGGAGGTATTTCCACCACATTCTATCAACTTTGTACTTTATTTTTTTTAAGAATAATCAAAAACGGAAATTATTTGTGACTTGAACTGATATATACTGCATGCCTTAGACAATTGAGAACAATATATAATATCAACAAAAACATATTAAATAGAAAAAGAATGTACAAATATTCAGCTGGGAAAAAAAAAGAAAAGGGTTATTCAATAAAAATCATTCTCAACCTAGAGCACTGCCTTGTGGGAATATCCAATATGTTATTAACCTATTAGGGTCCACCATTAAGACCCAGAGTTTTTCTCCAGTCCCGATGAATGGTTGCACTCACGAATAGGCTCCATGCTTTGAACATATACTGGGTATGAAGTTCATTCCAGACCTCAAGTGGAACTCTTTTAGATAATCCATTGCTAAAGATGCTGGTAAAATAGTTGGTTCATTCTATCACTCCAGGAAGTACCTGACTCCTTATATCGTACTTTATCTTTGCAAGAGAGATTAAACCAAATTGGACTACTGTTTTCATATCTGGATTGGAGCTGCCCAATCCTTGCTTCCCAGCCTTGACAGAGTTCTGAATCATTTATGTGGGAGGTGGGGGGTGTCAGCCTTACTCTCCCCTTTGCAGCTACATTGCAAGCGTGGTGGCTACTTCCACGGTAAATGTTCCCGTGAGTGTCATTCTCCAATTCCACCAGTTCAGATCTTTACAGTTAGGCCATGTTACTTCCATGGAGTCGGAACACTCTCATTTCATTTATACATATTATTGGTATTTGTACTATAAAAATGTATTTTTATACTTTCATAGGATTTTGTTTTTGATTGGAGGGGGGTTCAGTTAAATAATACATTTTAGATGCATCAAGGGTGGTCTTCAGTGATGCACTGTCTTCATCGCCAATTTCGGGTTTTGCATCATATCGGCTCCGACAGCAACCCCAGCCTGATTCAAGACTAGTCAGGCCGCCTACTTGAAAGCGTCATGCTACGCACCGCGACATTGCAAAAAAAAAAAATGGAAATCCCATTCCGAGTGAGGATGAACTTCGACCGTTCTTATTGACATATGTCAGTCAATGCCAGCCAATGAAAACAAGGCTTTCTACGCTCCTTTTCTATATAGTATTGTCTTTTTTACTTCATCCTGTTTAGCTTTGATCTACTACTTCCGGAATCCATAACGAGGTGAGCTGCCATCTTTATTGCATAGCTCAATCCAATGTATTACATATTAAATACTAATCCCATAGCAATACTAACTCTTTGACTAAACCTACATTCATACCCGACCCAAATCTATCCTATACTAGCACTTTCTAAAATGAAATTCGCTATTCTATCAGGTCAATCTGTAAATCTACATTTTGTCCATAGCTGAGACCAAAAGCAATTAAGAGGTGGTTCCATGCTCCTCAAAACCCCCAATCTCCCAATCAGAGGCCTGGCTGCCGGATGTAGTTTATTATCATACCCAGGACTATTGAGTAGTTGTCAAGTCTTGTCTTGGGTCAATTCTAGTATTAAAAAAAACTTTTGGAGTTGGTGGACATGAATAGCCTATAAGTAGAAACTTATAATTACCACCAGATTGTGTTATAACTGTACAACAAATACTGTTTTCATTTTAATTTTTATAATTAACTAGACTACCCATGACCAATTGGGTAACTGACAGTTCAGGTTATAAAACATTGAAGTTGATTTCAACATTAAAATATTGTCTGTTTGAAGAAAGTTGAAAGAAAAAGTACTTATGGTATAAACAACTTGTATTTTTAAATCTTATTCACTTAAAATATTTTTTAAATTACATTAACCTAAAAATATATTTTTAATATGTCAAAAAATATATATATGACTTCTGGCAAACACACAAAGTTCAGTTTTATAATAATAAAGATAGCAGATTTTGTGATGAGGGATAATCGGTTTAATTCTCAAGAAAAACTGATAAGAGACTTATAGATTTTGTTATTAAATGGGTTAGATTTTCAATATTTTGTTAGGGTTAATTTTTTTTAAAGTAATAATTTTATAATAATTTCAGGGATCTGACGTTTTAATAATTATTTGAAGGCTTTGAATTTTCTATGATTTAAACAGTTGTGTAATTTTCAATGAATTGAGCAATAAATGTGAACTATTTTTTACTTTGATACTACCAGGCTTGTACGTTCTTGAACATCATACTGAACCATTGATGAAAAGTAGACTGCTTCCCCCAAAGGAACTGCCCATTTCTTTTGATTTGGCTTTGCTCTGGTCAGGAGAAACCTATGATAGTCCTAAGCAGCTCTGGAGGGCAACAAGCCAGGAAAGTCTCAAGGTAAGAAGGGGGGTGGGGAGACTATTTTTTCAATGCACAGCCTAATGGTTCTAAACATTGGCTGAAATATATGTAGCTCCCTGGTAGTTAAGAGTTAACTCCCTGTGCCTCGTAAAGCTGAAAAGACATTCTGGTTCAGTGGAAGAAAATGGACAATATGAAGGTGAATAAAACTTGTCAGTATTAACTGATAGGAGTTATCTCCCTTAAGCTTGGAAAGTTGAACGAAAACACTCTTTGAATAAAGTTTTAAAGCCAATATGAGGATGTTGATCCAAATAGCACAGCATCAAATCAAATTATATAGTAATTATCAATGTATATTTATTTATATTTTTCCTGTCCCTTCTATAGTGGGGAGGGAGGTAAATCAACTTAATTTTGTACATTTGTGGGTGATTACTTCCCTTAGTTGTTTTAGTAATCTATACGAATAAAATATTTATCTGAATTAAGACAAAATTACTTCATGAGCAAAACAAACCGTTTAATTAATCAGTTCCTTTACTCCTACATTTCTCAGATTGCAGTTTTATTTTGTCAAAACCTTTCATGAGAGACACACAGATAACTTCGTCTATTAAGTGATTATCTTGCTTCAACTTGGTCTTTAAAGAGACTTTGTCGTCGCTACCTTGTTGTTCTATTGCTAATCTTTTTCTTTGGAGAGATTTCCAATTCACTGTTTCATTAACCAGACAAAATTTTTAACATGAAAAAATACTGAGCAAAAAGCCATTTATATAATACCAGGAGTAATCAATGAATCATAGATATCATTGAATGGCTAAAAAATAGAAAGGGAACTGATTAATTATACGGTTCCTTGGCCTCTATTTTAGTTGTGAATTCTTGATCGCCAATTTATTGAATCTCAATACATTGTTTCAAGTTTCAAACTTCCTAATAAATGCTGGCATTTTTGATGGCATGGATACACGAGTATAATAATTTGCCATTTGAAAAATTATAACAAAAATTACCCTGACAATATGTTCCTGGTTTCTCAGTGTATTTCTTTCATAAGATCATTAGCAATGCACTTACATTATAGATATAATAATTTTTACTCTCGGTCTAATATCCTCATCTTCATTGTTTTTGTTCTCCAGTCTTCTTTAGGTGGCTGTCGATAATGGTAAACTTCAGGGCATTTCGAACTGAACACTTTATTTAATCTACTGAGTAAGAATGTTCCCACTGTCCATGTCTAGGGTACTGCTTGAAGCTGCAAATAAGGGTATATGTATTGGAGTGGCGGTGGGGGCTATAGTATTTTCTCATTGTTTAGTTGTAAGAGTTCTAATGTTTGAAATCAAATTTTCTTTTATTCCTTATTTATTGTTAGGATTACACTGGTCTCTACATCATTGAACTTCTGCCATGTACTGTGAGGTCCACACAGAAATATGCTGTGTCTCAAAAACCAATAAAATGCACTGTACACAAGCTTCAGAGGTAAATGTTTTCTTTTGAAAATTCTGTGGTTATTAGAGAATTCAAATGACTTGTTTTGAATGTGTTTGATGTTTTCAATTGACCTTTTAGTTTTGGGGTCAAGTGGTAACTCTTGCTGTCTGAATAAAAAGATTTTAATCACTTATATGAATAAGATATGTTATAAACACTATTAGGTTAAGAAAAATAAATTTTTCAATGAATAATGAATTTTTACAAGTATTGTTTTCTTGTTTTAAAAATTTTAATTATAATAATTTATAGTTTTAAATCTTTTAAAATTCTGTCTTAGTTTGTAGAGGTTAGGTGATATTATTAAGTAAAAACTATATTTACTAATCATGAATGGAAAACCTTATTACAATTTAATGATGACCAATATTTTAAAAAGGATTTTGAATCTTTTTTGCATATATATGTTTGCAAATACAGATGTCCATACCTGACATTATCAGAAATTAAGAGTGATAACTATAGTAAATTTAAAGCCAATGTACCAAAATATCAACAAATTTTAGTTTAGAGAATATTTTTCTAAATTTTAAAGATTACTGTGTTGGTAAAAATCATAAAAAATGCTCACATTATATTGGAGCTGCCCAATCCTCACTTTCCAGCCTTGACAGAGTTTTAAATTGTTTATGTGGGAGGGGGGAATCCTTACTCTCCCTTCTGCAGCTATGTTGCAAGCCTCAAGTAATTTTTAAATGTATCCACCATAAAGCAAAAATAAAAAAAATATGTTTGTCAGTCAAGCTGTCAACAATTCTGGTATTTTTTAATTTTGTGTTTGTTTTTCATTGGTTAAGCAGAGCTCATGTGTATCTGACTTGTTTGGTGGCGCTAACCACTCTTTATTATCTCACCAACTTTCATAAAATCCATACTTAGAGAATCTTACACAACTGGTGTAACCAAAATTCTTTCACTCCCACACAAAGCATCCGTCAATCAACAGACAGTACCAGACAGCAATAAAATGCCCACTAGTTGAACACATTATCAACCAAATCTTGCATAGACCAAACACATAAATGCAACTGGACAAGACAAATACATGTGAGGTTTACTTGACCAATGAAAAACAAACAAGACAAAACTAAAAATATATCCTATCATTCTGTTTGATTGTTATATATATATATATATATATATATATATATATATATATAAGGCTGAAACCTGGGTCCTCCCCATGCTGGTCAGTACTGCTGCTATTCAAATGATGGCTATCTGCTTGTGGCTTCATTCCTTGGGCAAACTACTGGTCTCATTAATTCAAACCTTCATGGCAAGGACGCATCATGCCACTTACATAGTAACGAACCACCCACACCTCTCTGTATTCCATCGGTGAGAAGTAAGTTGTACTTGAACAGTTTCTACCCCTCCCCCCGAACCACTGCTCTGTGGAACTGACTCCCAAGAGAATGTTTCCCCAATTGCTACAATTTTAGCCTATTCAAGGCGAGGGTTAACCATTATCTTCTCCTCTTATCTGTACAAAATGACTCCTAATGTAACCCTGTACCTCGTGTGGGCCCCCAGACCTTGTAAACTTGTGAACCTTACTGTAAACAATATCTGGGTTGGAGTTGCTCACTCCTGATTTTCCAGTCTTGAGTGTTCAAAATGGTCTACACCAGGGTTTAGCAATTTATGGCACATGGGCCAAATGTGGTATGACAAGCAATTTTCAATGGCAAACAGCTGCATCACAAAGTCTGAACCAATAACTACTACAATGCAAAGAAGATGTATTGTTTAGCTGTTTCAATTTTAACATATACTAAAGTGTGTATATATATATATATATATATATATATAAAATGTATTGTAGAACAGGTGTATTGACCTTGACTTGTATAAAAATAAGTATGCTGTCAGCACATAGTTAGCAAAAGGTTGTCAACCCCTGGTTTACACAGTCATATGGAGGAAGACTTACTTTCAACTCTGCAGCCTCTTATCCACAGACAGCAGCACAAACCTATCCCTATTTCCATGCTAAATGTTTGGACAAGCTCCATTATTTCAGACCATTACAGCTGGACGAGCCATGCTACTTTCATGGCATCAAATCAGCCTCATTTCAACCCTATTCCAATTGTAAGGAGGAAGTTCTGCTCAGACTGTTTCCCCCCCACCCCAATAACTGCTACTTTATGGCACACTCTCTTGTGTGCATTTTTCCCTGAACGGTCTTA
This sequence comes from Acanthosepion lycidas, assembly GCA_963932145.1. Taxonomy (NCBI): domain Eukaryota; kingdom Metazoa; phylum Mollusca; class Cephalopoda; order Sepiida; family Sepiidae; genus Acanthosepion; species Acanthosepion lycidas. The sequence continues at coordinate 38,886,338 of OZ010606.1, forward strand.
ACTATTAGTTTGGTGCCAAAATAATGACGTAATAATGTCGTTTTTTGACGTATTTTTTAACGTCAAAAAACAACATTATTATGTCATTATTTTTTCACCAACCTAATACTTCAAGTCAAGGACCAATTGTTATCTGTCCTTTTTTATAATCTCCAACTCCTACCATCTTGACATTCATTCAAATTGCACACTTCTTTCATAACTATTTTAACAGTAACCCTCACATTTTCAACTGACTTGAAGTGGAACATCTACATTGAAACAATAGCTGGATGTACTGCAAGGAAAGTTGGTTCACTGTGTCATGACGGAAGGTATTTTCTCATCAGAGTCCATCTTAATACATCTACAAATCTACCATAGAATACTGTTGCCACATCTGGTCTGATGCCTCTGTCATTCATCTTGAGGTTCTCAACAAAATCCAAAGAAGGATCTACAATGTAATCAGTCGTGAATTAGCTTCTCGACTTCGGACACTTTCTCAGAGATGTGATGTGGCTTCCCTCTGTCTTTTCTACAAATATTTTCATGGCTACTGCTCTGACAACCTTTTTCCCTGGTGCCCCAACTACATGAATTTAAGTGTGCTAATAGATTGGTATCTAGGTCCCACCCCTTTTACTGTTGAAATAGTTAAATATAACCACCACTTCTACTCCAATAGATTTTTCCTTGTACTTCCCAACATTGGAACTTCCTCCTCTCACTTGCTTCCCTGATAACCACGATTTCCAAAAATTTAAATGCAATGTCAATCACTGTTTTGTTGCCTCAATCCCTTTATACCCACTCTTTTCTTTCACTTTTACTTTCCGTAACCCCCTGTGTGTTAGTGGTAGTTCTACCTTGCATAGGGTGAAATGCTTAAAAAAAAAAAAAAAAAAAATAAGTGTGCTCATGTAAATGCTTGTTTATTTTATTTTTTTAACACAGATTCAAGCTGCCTATCTCCTTCCAACAGACAAATCGTCCTGTGCCAGTTGAGTATTCTCTCAATACTTTATTCCAATTAACGAATGAGGAGAAAGTTTTCAGCAACAATCCAAGATCCATGGAGAACAGTGGAACTTCTATTGAAGAATTAGATTACAATGGAGCATTCTCTAAAGGTATCCATTTTACATTTCTGAAGATGCATATGATTAAATTATGTATGCCTATAAATTCAGATATAAATAAAAACATATGTAAAAACTATAGGAAAACTTATTTACCAATGCGTTTCATTCCCTATGAACTTTATCAATATAAATGTGGATGTTTCTCAGGGAACAAAACATGTTGGTAAATAAGTTTTACTTTTGTGCATGTGTGTGTGTATTTTATATATATATATATATATATATACATACACACACACATACATTTATTTTTATATAATAAAGCCACTCAGACACAAGGAGGTTACTGAGTGTAAGAAAATATGAGAAGGAGAAAGAACAATAAAAGAACAGGGAAGATAACTATTGACATTGCATTTAAAGTTTTGAAGATCAAAGTTGACCGGGAAGCTGGAAGAAAATTCCACAAATGAGAAGTGTGAGAAAAGGAACTGTTAGTATACAACTTACAGTTACATCTAGCTATTTTAAGTAAAAAATGAGACCTTGCCACCAATCTAGTGCTGCACTTAAATTCATACAGTCTAGGGATCATAGAAGAAAGTTCATCAGAACAATTACCATGAAAGTATTTATAAAAAAGGCACAGGGAAGCTATATATGTGTGTGTGTGTGTGTGTGTGTTAAGTATACATTATGTATTAGATTTATTAGCTCAGCTAATAACTATATCAAAATTGTTTTTAATTTTTTTGTAGCAAATTTAGACAATGTGTTGTAATTTTTTTTACAATAATCTAATTTGCCCAAAAGTTTATATGTATTAGTATTATCAGCTTGTCTAATATTAAATTTACCACATAATTTTAAAAATATCTAATATTGTCATCTGACAAGCTGATAAATACATACATGTAATATATATGTCCTTTTTTATACTTACATAGGCTCTATCTCTGACACTGAACACTTTAACCCATAAATATAGCATATGTTAAAACTATATTTTATCATTCATATATATATATATATATATATATATATACACACTAGTTTACTCATGCCATCAAAAAATTACAGTATACTGATATAATATGCCAAACTTTATGCTGCTCATGTCCAATGCTTCCTGTATATTAAAGTAAAAATGGTGACAGTTAATCCTCCAGATTTCTATGCTAGAAATAAAAGCAATTAACATATTGTATTATATACATTTGAGCCTACTGCAATTTAAGAGTTCCTTTAATAAAATATATTACCAGAAAAAGCTGCTAAATAGTATTTCAGTTGATTTTATCTGGTAGCAGAAATATATGGTTTGTACCATGGCAGACTTGTAGTGTTGTGAGTTCTAATCTCATAAAGGTATCATTTTTATAAACTTATACTGTCTTCAGTCTATTATATATATATATATATATATATATATATATATATATATATAAAATATGTTTTCACTTCGGCATTCAGGAATCTCACACACTTTCACTAATATACAGGTTGATAGATATCTATGGAAGATTCAGTTTGATCAGATTTAGATCATACTAGAGAAAGTTCTGAAATAAAGAAAGTAAATTATGACAGCTTAAGATTCTCGTGTCTCAAGCTTTAACACTCTGCAATATTCATAAGTATTTCATCCTCATCCATTGGGTATAAGTGACCACATAACTGCAGTAGCATCATCTTTAATTTTCAGTTAGTCATTTTTCTTTTACCATAGTAGGATATGACAACACTAATGCAAAATTCAACCACCCTATCATTTGATGATCAGATTTGCATGCAGTGGCTGTACAAACATTTTGTTTGACAAATGATGTCACCTACAGTGTGCTAAAGGTTAACTAATATTGACAATAAAACAATTCAACTAACTACGATGACTCTAATTAAAGATAGAACCAAACTGTGGAATATCACAAGTGTCATTCACAGAAAACAAGTTTATAAACAAATATAGATATTTGAATAAAGGCTACAAAGAAGTTTTTTGTGTTTTTTTTTTTGTTTTTACTTAACCTTTGTTTATGTATAAAGTCAAGGTACTGGGAATTTTAGTGTCTTTAACAAGTGCTTGATACATTCTAGTTAGATGTTCTTTTGCATGTCATTAACAATTATGATGTACTACGAGGGAAAAAACCGCAAGCAGCAGAAATGTGGTTCTAGAGAAGAATACTGAAAATTCCATGGATGTGTGGTGGCAAAAAATATACAATTAAAATGTACAAGTGACATTGACAAGAAGAAGAATGGAGATGAAGAAGAGCAAGAGTTTGATTGTTCGGGATGACGTGTCACAAGTGAATCTGCAAATTCGAAATAATTTTGTTGCAAGTGAGTTTGAAATGATATGTATGCCAATATGTGTGTGCATGTGAAGCACACACTAATGAAACGTGTGGAACTACTGACTGATTGCATGCGTTAGCAGTAATTTTAACATGATGAACAAACAAACAGGACTTGCTTCGTCACAGCTTTGTATGTAGAAAAAACATTGCCGATGTGTTGTCCTGATAATCTGTGTCTAGGGTAGGCCTTATTTGCTTACTCTTTCACTGATTACCCCCAGTCTGTTCTTAGCAAGCTGTTTTTATTGCTATAGGTCAGCTCTGAATCACTATTTGAGTTTTGTGTCAGAATGTACTTAGTAACCTGTACCTTGACCCATTTCCAGGTCATTTTGAGTTCAAATGTGTGGCCGTTGTAGAAAGCACATCCAATCAAGTTCCAGAAACCATTTAATATGATGCCCTGTTTGTACAGAATTGTAAAGTGTTGTAGAAGGCATATCACATGACTTGTCCTGTCCAATCAGGTTCCAGAAACCATTTATTTAATATGGCACCTTGTTTGTACAGAATTGTAAAAAAAAAAAAAAATTTGTATATACTGAACTTAGTAAGATTTATTTGTAGAAATCTCTTATTTGTTTGTGCTTCACTTAGTGGTCATAAAACATAGTTTATATTCTACAGATGGAACAAGTAAGCAAAAAGGAAGTCTTAAAGAAAATGGCAACAGAAAGAACATTTCTACTCAGAATCAGGAAAAGGCAGCTGAAGTTCTTTGAACACATAACGAAGAAGGAAGATTTGGAAAACTCTCACAGAGCATATAAAGGACAAGAATGATAGAGGAAGACAATGAGCCACTTAACTGATAAGCTTGTGTGAATGGACGGCTGAAGAGTAGGGTGGGGAGACAAAGTGAGAAAAATTGCTAAAAGCCACAAGGTAGTGAAAGTTGTGGAGGACCATTATTGCCTGTTATAATAGGACAACATAATTGTCATGATATTTTTTTTAGTAGTAAAAGAAAAAAAATGTATTACATCCACTTCAGTTCACTCTGTTCAATATTATCACCAGTATTTTTATACATTTAATACTGAGGTTTTTCTTTGTCTTCTTAGGTCAAAAGATTTATGCACGTGTCTTGTGGAATCCTGATCAAGACCTGAGTACAGCCTATAAATTGTCCATTAAAAAAGTTTATCTCTGTACAGGTAAATAATATTACTTTAATTTTGTTTATATAGTTTCAAATTCTGGATGAAGTAATAGTCTCTTTCTGCATTCAGACCAGCATCTTTATCTTTGTTGTTTTCATCACATCATTTCCATTAGTACACTCCCAATTTACATAGTTCAGAGAGGGAATATTTTTTATTGTTATTTTCAATAATTTTTCTTGAGATCCAACATTGTGATTATTGTTAATTTGGATGGAATTTTATACAGTATATAAATAAACACTTTGAGGTGGGGTAATGGTTAGGGAGGTAAGATGGAGTAATGAGTGTCCCATTAAATAACCCAATAAGGGATTGACATGTAAAATCAATCAACCAATCAATGAAAAGGGGATGAGAAGAAAGTATTCTTTAAACTAGCATCCTGATCTTTGTTGTTCTGATCCACAATTTCAGTCCATACGGTTTCTAAAGTTCCAAGATGAAGTATTTTGCATATTATAGACATTGATTTTCAGATGAGTATCTTCATTACATTTTTTTCCTTTTTTTAGTCTAATATTTTGGGAAGTTGACACATTGTCTTTAAGTATTGACCTTTAAAATTCTGAAACATCCTATAATAAATATTCTCATCCCTTCTTTCAGTCATTACACCCTGCCAATATCTCATAAATAATGGACCATCCATTTTGATCGCATGGAAAGACAAAAGACTTATCAGAGATGCTACTTGGTTTCAGTGAGAAAATGAAAGAAAGAAAGAGGAGATATAAGTGTTTAGCAACTTTTAAAATTACAAGAATATATTTGACTCTTGACAAAAACTCTTTTTACAAAAACACGTCAATGAAACCTGATCTACAAACTGACTTCTTACAAAGAATACATATTCTGTTCAGAATTGTAAATTTGATCTTTGCTCAATATTCATGGCCTTGTGCCCAAACTAAGCTGAGCTTAGTAAACAACACAAGGGAGTCTGACTGTATGGTAATGGCTAACCAGCTTCACTGAATATCCTAAATGCCTATAACTTAACTAATTCTGCTTTGTTTGGTAAAAGGCTAATACTGTAGAGTGCTCACTTTGATTTTTAAAAATAATGATGAAAAAAGTTCATGCTTCTTTTTCATCTATTTCTTCCTTTTCTCACTTGGTGTTCCACTTTAATGGCCTTGTGTCAGACTGCGCAAAAACAGTGCTCTCCTATATCCTAGCCAAATATTTTATAAATCTGGTCACTATATTTAATTCGCTTATAGTACAACACAAGCTAAATGTGAAGGAAATTGTTTCAATAATTTTCAAAGTAAGGAGGTCCTACATGTTGCCCTGAAAATCAGCATTTGAAATCTAGGCTTTTATTGCAACTTGAATACTGGTTTTGTTTGGTGAAAGGCTGAACTCATGTAGCACCAAGTTGGACTGAACTTTGTAACATTGGATTATAATATTGGTATCCCAATCAATGCTCTATGGAATATTTTTGCAGAAAAAGTGCAACTCCAAACTAATGTTGGTATAAACAAAAAATATAGCATTAAAGGCTAATTACATTTAAGCCCACTAACCATTCCTGTTTACAGAGATATGGTTGGTAGGACAATGTATACAGATTATCACCTGAAGATTTTGTAAGCTTTTTTTTTTTTTTTTTTTTTTTTTTTTTTTTTTTTTTGTTATGAACATTACTTTTAATGTTTGTTTTTATTGCAGTAATGCTCTATGGCAATACCTCTCAGCTTTGTTGCAAGATTTTTGATGGCAGCTATGTTAAAAATTTTATTCTATAGGAAAAGAGGGCTACATTCCAACATATGACCCAACTGGAGAAACATACAAAGATGGTTCACAATTTGGCTGTGTACGACCAAACTCAAATTTAAAACATCGATTTTTACTTCTGGTAAGATGTTTCACACTCTCTTCATCTTTATTTTCTTACACAGTTTGGATTGGTCCACTTATTCCCAAACTCTATTATTTTGAGCTGATAGCTATTAAAGCTCCAAAGTGTTTTTGTATTTTAAAAAAAAAAAAAAAAAAAAAAAAGAAAAAAAAAGTGAGGGGTTGTAAGAGCTCCAGTCAATTGACAATAAAAAAAAAAATTTCCTGTGCTACATTGGCTCTAGGATCCTATCAACTGATATAAAAGGTTCCAATTCAGTTCTGTCAGCTTCAACATAGTAGTTGAGTCCATTAGTAGGTTGGTTGGTTGTTGGATTTAACGGCATGTCAACTCCTATTTGGGTCATTTTATGCCGAAGCCTTTTTTATTTATGAATTTAAGATGGTTATAGTGTATAAAAGGTTGGGGGGCTGTTGGGTTTCATAATCTACTGTATTTTTTTTGGATTGCTTTTTCTTGTGATTGTTTCTGATTATATATTTTCTTATCTACATCCATACATGCATATATATGTCTATACACACACATATACACATACATTTACACTATTTGAAACATCAAGTTGTTTATTTCTATTGTATTTATTGGTTCCTGTGGAGATATATAAATGGAAAGAATTGTGATGGTTTTATCTAGTGTCACTTGTGTTGCTATTGCTTGTAATTTAGTTTTAATGTGTACTTTATTTTGCGGTATGTCATTTCTAATCAATATTGACATTCCTCCATTAGCTCTATGTCCTGTATTGTGGTTATAGTGGTATTGTTTATAATTTTTAATTTTTAAGTTGGCATTTTCTTGTAAAAAAGTTTCCTGTAAGCAGATGACGGCTGGATACAGTAGTGATATAAGTATGAGTAGGTCATTGCAATTAGATTTTATTCCACAACAGCTCCATTCCATGATCTTATATGCTATAGATATATTTTCATTTTTTGGGGTAAAGTTACCTTCTAGGTTTATATCATTTGTCTTCTCCAGTTTTTTTTCCAGCCCTTGAGTTTTTTAAATCTTTATCTTCAACTGCTTGTGGTGTCCTTCAGTCAGATTTTTGGTTTTGTTTTGGAATTTGTTTATTTTCATTCTCTTCTATTTCCATATATTCCAGAGGTTCAAATTTATTTTCATTTGATATATTGATTCTTGATTTTGAGTTAGATCTTGATCAAATGTTTTCTTGTTCTGTTGTTACTTTTTTGTCTTTTTATTTATTTTTCATTTTCTTGGTTTGGGAAGAAGAGGGTTCCCTGGAGTTTTGTTCTATGTTTTCTTTCCTCCGGAGTTTTTTGCCTTCTTCTGGTTTAATTCTATTTGATTTGGGTTGTTGAGTTTTATTTTTATTTTGATCTGATTTAAGTTCAATTAAAAAGGTTTTTAATTCTTCAAGGAAAGCTTTTAATTCCTTATATAAATTTATTTCAGTTAAATCTTTTATTTTATTTTCATTGTTTATTTTATTTGCTTTTTGTACCATGGAGGCATAGGTGTTTTCTTTTATGTTATTTTTAACTTCCTTTCATGCTTCTGAGAAAGATATATTTTTTTGTATTTTATTATGATTATTTCTTTTCCCCCGTTTGTAGATACTACAATGTTTTGAGAGGGCAGAGTGGTTTCCCAAACAGTTTGAGCACAGGCTCTCATTTGGACAGTTCTCTTCTTTATGTTCTGGTTCTTTCTCACTACATTTTCAACATGTTTGTTTGTTTCAACAGGAATCTCTGTGATGACCATATTTGTGGCATCTGTAGCATTGAAGAGGGTTTGGTATGTATTGTTCCACTCTTATAATTTCATATCCGATTTTAATTGTTGTCGGAATTTGGGGGGGGGGGAGTTGAAAGTTAGAATGTAGGTATTAGTTCGTATCTCTGCTTCATTTTTCTTTATCGTGATTCTTTTGATGTTTATAACACCTTGAGTTTGGAGTTCTATTTTTATCTCCTCTAGAGTGCACAGGGAGAGCTCCTTGCTTTTTACTACACCCTTTGAGAAATTTAGGGTTTGGTGTGGGTAGGATTTTATTTTTATTTCTTGTAAAATTTTGTGTCTTATTGGTGTATCTGCATATATCTTTTTTTCCACTTCCACTAGTAATGTTCCATTTTGTAGTTTTTTTACATTTTTTGGTGTGATTATATTTGATATAGCTTTTTGGATTTTAAATGGAGATATTTCAGCTAGTGCTTTGTTACTTATTGCTTCTAGAACAATAAATCGTGGAAAGTTTTCATTATCATTTTCTGATTCAGTCATTATCCACATGCAGTCTCTTGGAAGATTTCTTTTTTTCCATTGATTGTTTTTATTTTTGTTCATCATCCACGCTCCCTACCCACTGCAGAGTCCAGGATTGGGACATGACAAGGGGGAAACCCATTTGCCTTGCCATGTTGGGGCTACGTGAATGGTATACTCTCTTTGGGACAAGTCTTTGAGCACGTGTGTTCCTTTGTTTCCGTCATCCAAGTTTTACGGCTGTGAAGGTTTAGCAGGTGTGTCAGATCCTTTTTTCTCCCAAATAGATTGACCCTCAGCCACCGCCTTCCATCATATATTTAGGGGTAGGTGTTAGTTTTGGATGGGAAGAAGAGTATAAGTTATAGGTTTGGGGTGCATTATATATGATGGGGCTTGACATGATCAGCCAATTGATCGGATCAGGCCCCTCCGACTGTCTGTCTAGCCCAGGTAAAGGCCAAAGTGGTGTGTTGCTGGGTTGTGACCACTTTACACCTGGATCACGACCTGCTTAACCACCAGGATCCTGTCCCCAGACATTACGGGTTGCCACCCACGGCCAACAGTTGGCCCCCATTGATGGACTTTTACCCTCTGCAGGGGGGCAGTTGGCGTATTCTGTTGCCCCACTGACTGAGCGGCCATTAGTAGCTTCTTACAGTCATCTACTTCATCTTATATAAGAGCTTGTCATTCTGATTTAAGTTTGAACTCACATGTAGACAGGTTAAGTTGATATCATAAGAAATCTCCGAGATAAACTGTAGATACTATTTATATAATGTATATATAAATAGTAACAATCTGTCTACTTGAAATTATACAAGGGTCTCTCTGAAAGCAATGTCTTTGAATTCACAGAAACGGCCACAGAAATAAGTAGCACAAAGTAGTTACAAAACTCTACATCACAAACACTACGACCAATGAATTTTTGCTAGTGATAAACAAGAGCATGCATTATGTACCTATAAAAATCTGCACCAACAGATTTAACCCATATGTCACTGTTGCTAAAGATAAAATGCATTACACACCACCTTTGTTCAAATTGTCTGTTTTGTCTCTGTAAACATTCAGCAGGTATTGGTGAACGTCAATGGGTAAAATTTTTCTTACATTCAATGATATAACTCTTTTGTATGCTTTCACGTCAGACGTCATTCAGCTACAATCTGTGACATAGCAGAATAAAAAAAAAGATTATGGGTTATTTGGCAGGAATGTTCAAACTTTGTTCAACCATGCCACCAATATTTGCTCCTGATAATGTGGGTCAGTATAACATAGAAGGCATTACTTTCAGAGTGACTCTTGCAATTTTGTGTCCACCTTTTCTATGCAGTTACCAAGATGTGTGTGTGTGGCTTGGAATGAGAAATTGGATCCGAGTTGGTTACATTCACTTATGTGCAAATACCATTAGAAAGGTATAAATCTATCTATTCTCCTCCCACCTATGGGTTAAATAGTAGTACTTGTATTTGGAAAATCATTATCTCCAAAAAAATATTATTAAAGCAAAAAAAATAAAATGCAATCCTAAATGTTTGGGCTTTATATAACCCACAAAATAAAACAAAATATAAATCAATAGTATTATAGTAAAAACTACATAACATTATATAACGATATTTTAATGACCATAAATTGAAGTATAACAATATTATCATATATACTGTATATCATCTTCATTATATTAAGTTTTCTCATTGATCATTATATTGACAAATCTCGGTCACCTATAGTTGGGCTGGTACCAATTACATGTTGTTGACATTAGTTATTTCTATCTATATTTGTTGTTGAGCACTGTTTTTATGTATGTTGTCATGCTTTGAGAGTTAAAGGCTAATTTTTTTTATACTTTTGGGTGTTTTCCAAATGTCTTTGTTGCCTAGACTTCTTAAAAATATATTGAGTGGTTAAGACTGCATATGTTAAGTTGCTGAATTTGTTAATTGTTCTTTATATTGAATTTGCCATATTGTTAGATTTGTCAATGGCTAACTTGTATTTTTTTGTTTGTTACAATACAAAATCCAAGAGCCCTTCAAGGTAGAGAGTTACAAATTTAGGTTTTTGTGAGGGCATACAAAGAGGAAGAAATAGGTGTATATTTTGAGATAGCTGTTGACCCTAGACTTGAAGGGGTTAAGATTGTAGTGATCAGGGTAGCATCTTTTTGGTGGTGGTGGTGGTGGGGGGGAGCGTCTGTTCCACAATGCAACAGTTCTAGGGAAGAAGTTGTCCGAGTGGAAATTGCTTCTCACCAGTGGAATATGAAGGGAATTAGAAGTCTACTCAGCCTGAAAATCTGTACTGATGGAACAAAGGAATGTAGTTTGCTTGAACCTCATTTATGAAAACAGTGAAAGGATAGTAATGTTTCGGCTGTGGGATAGGGGTTGAAAGGCCAGAAAGTGAGGATTGGGCAGCTCAAGTCTAGATGTAACAGCAATACTTCATTTTTGATCTGATCTGGCTCATGTAAAGACAGAGAATAGCAAAAGGAATCAGGTGCCATGACATGCTGTATTACTCTAGTTTTCTGCTGTATAATTATAAGGTTACAGGAGGATGATTGTAGCAATGGTACTTCTAAAATTGGAAACCAACAATATTACATACACACATTCTATTTATATATATTATTGGAATTCATTCCATATACACCAATCATATATTTGGAGATTATATATATATATATATATATATATATATATATATAAATAAATAATGCGGCTTAATTAATATTATAAAATAGTCAAAGAATGAATCAATAAAGTTAATGTAATTAATGGCAAATTCATTTTGAAGAAGGCATTAATGAAACAATTAAAATTATAAACTATAAATTTGGCTACCAATTATATTGCTGCACGGTGCAAACATTTCAAGTACTAGATTCATGCACTTTGTTATTTGTAAATAACAATTAAGAACGTCTTTTAATGTTCTATGAAACGACCATTAAAGAAAATTATCTCATAAAGAATATATTTCATTTCTTTAAGTCATATTTTCCAACGTATTTTTGACAGAATATATATATTTTGCAAAATGAATCGTGGAATTACTTTTTCTTTGTCAATAAACATCTGCACGTGGTTCCTTAACTTATGTATGCATGTTCAGAGTTTTTACATCAGTTTAGTGCGAGAGACCCAACCCAACAGTGACTGATGGATCAATGAATATTTTATAATTTTATTTATTGTGATGGATTATGTTAATCTAGCAGTATGAGGTACGTTTAAAGCAGTGAGTCAGTATATATGATGGATAAATTGTTTCTATACAGAGAAAAAACACAGCTTTAGTGTTTGTGGGTATCATTTCCAATTTCTCAGAATCCTGATGACAAAGTAATTTACATTTATGTTGGCTCACATCCCTAATATTTTTGGAATTTTTGGTAAAAAAAAGTGCAACCTATCTGCAAGTATATTAGTGCATATATTTACATTTTTGTTGGTGATATTTTAGTTTACCAATTTTATAGATTTTACTTGAAGTGTAATGGACACTTTGTAATCCACACTTGATGTGTAATGGACACTTTGCACTTCAATGTAATCCACACTGTTTAATTAATAAAAACAAATGAGGCATCTATTTCAAATATTGTTCATTGTAGTAATATTTGAATATAAATGTCAGATTAAAAATAAATGCATTAATTCTTATGTGTGCTTTGGCAAGATTCTCTTTAATAAAATTTCTCAAATATTCAGGCTGGTAGGAGAAATAAAAATACTGTTTAAAAAAATAAACAGTGTCTACTGAAATTTGGGTATCCACTAAAAATAACATTTAAAGTAATAAAAATGTCTGATTAATAAATAAAATTGCTTTGTATTTTGGGTACAAAACTGAGCAATTATGACTTTGGAATAGATTTGAATGCGTATTATATATATATATGAAGAAATATAGTCTTAAGATGTGCTATATTTATGGGATAAGATGCTCAATATCAGAGATAGGGCGTGTGTAAATATAAAAATAAACATAGAAGTCAACACTGTGGCCTGACGATTGCATCTAGCATGAAACAGACTGTCGCCTCTAAGTGTTGACTTCTATGTTCACTTTATATATATATATATATATATACAGGATAAATTGTCATTTAAATTATGCAAAAATGAAAATAATAATATATATATATATATATATATATATATATATAGAGAGAGAGATATGTAAAATTGCCATTGGCTTCAACCACACCTTTCAGATGACTTTCGAATATCCATCAACTCTTCTGGACAGTCTTCTTGTTTGACTGTCCAGAAGTTGGTGAATGCTGCTATAATCCTTGCCTTCAGTTCATCTTTGGTGTTACAAGGAGTGTTGTTGGTATTTTGCTCCACTACACCCCATACATAACAATCGGGGAGGGGTGCAGTCTTGGGAGTTAGGTGGCCAGATGAAATGGATGTTGCAGTTACAGAAATTGTCTGATATCCATGACTTGGTTCTCCTGCTTGTGTGGCATGGTGCAGTGTCTTGTTGCTAGAAATAGGGTCTTCTAGGAGCCACCCTCTTGACCCAGAGTAGCACTACCTCTTCAAGACATTTGATGTAGGCCTCCATGTTGAATCTGAGGCTCACACTCATATCCATACAACTGAATATGTTAGCTCTATCACTGATATTGATCACTTTCCAATAAGTACAGTGCAGATATTATATATATATATAAAAGTGAACATAGAAGTCAACACTTAGAGGTGACAGTCTGTTTCATCCTATATGGCCTGACGATTGCATATAGCATGAAGCAGACTGTCGCCTCTAAGTGTTGACTTCTATGTTCACTTTTATATTTACACACGCTCTATCTCTGATATTGAGCACTTTATCCCATAAATATAGCACACCTTACGACTATATTTCTTCATATATATATGTGACACACACAAGTTATTTGCAAATTCCTTCTCCCCATTTCTTTTTTTTTTTTTTAACAAGCAAATCAATTAACTCTTTGTCTGGGATATTATTAATGCAGTAATACCAAAATCTGCTATTCAATTTTATGTGAGTAGCAGTTGAAACTTTGAGTAGTGGATTTTGATGTTGTATTAATATTATTATTATATTACTTCTAAGCTGTCAATTTTGATGTTAAGCCATCCGTATAGCTTAAGATTTAACTTATATCTTTACATTTTGTGAGTGTGTATATATAAATACATATAAAAACAGCCAACTGAAATCAACACAATATTCACACACTAGCAAAAACTATCACTTATTACCAATAATTAAAAACCTCTAACATCAACAATACGACACAATGTTTATGGATTTGCTTGCTATGTAGAGAATGTCTCTAATAATAACAGTTCAAACATATACATTGGTTACACAATCACTACATTATAACACTAGTTAACTTGTCATAATTAAATCACATACCACCACCACTGGCTCTTGACATATTGGCCGGAGGTTTGAATTTAACTGTCTATCTCCTAGGCTGGTTGCACTACCAAGGTGAGATAGCACAACTATTTTAAGTGTAGCATGAGAAATGGATTCATGCCTTTCCCAAGAGTATGAGTGTGAAGTGAATGTAACAAACCTGACTAGAATTTCAACTTTATGTAAAAGCTCTCTATATAACTAGAACATTTAATTTTGCTGGATATTTGCTTGCAGAAAAAAAAAAAAAGTTCTGAAATTTACAGATTTTCTTTCTACTTTTCATGCTAACAGGATCGTGACCATGATGAGAAAATGAAGATTGATGTTCCAAACCTGGAATTTGAGGCAAAATTTGCCGATGAAACCTCTCAATATTCCAGCTTAAAACAAAGGCCAGGAATTGATGGATTTGAAATGCCAGTTGATCCATTATACAAGGTATGTAACAGCAAAATGAATCCCAAATACCTATTGATATTTACTAATCTTAGTCTACCACAAGGCCACAAATGTGGAGCACCCAATAAATATAGTAGTAATTGTTTGAAAAGAAGCTTCAGGATCAGCAAGAAGTGTTGAGGAAGGAGGAAAAAACAACTTTTTGCTGGAATAGTCCAGTAAATTAATACATACACTATCGGCTAAAATAGACATGAAAATAGGTACAAGATATTAAGTGTAACCCGGATAGAAGAGATTTTCTCTGATCCCAAATTAGAGCCTGTGTTAATGTATATAAAAGACCAAACCCGGATATAAGAGACTTCTTCTCCGGTCCCAACAACTCTCTTATATCCGGGTTACACTGTATATATAAATAAAAGAAAATGTACAAATTTGTACATAAATAGTAAATTATATATAAACACATACAATAGTTCAGATAAATTTCATTATATAATGCAAAATAGTACCATATTAATAATGAACAGTGTGATAGACTTTTCCTGTATGTTAGTTCTTTTCCTTTGCTTCTGTAACACAAAAAACAAACAACTATCTAAAATTTAATGAGTGATGCCTGGAGGAAAGCAATTAAGTGGAGATCCATGATTGAGTATCTGCTGGAGGGACATGGGAATAAAAAGAAAATATCAACCTACTTATTTGAGATTCTAAGATGAAAGAACATGACAAAGCCAAGTAAAATTTCATTACCTCAGACAAATGTCAGAGGAAAGAGTTTTTACAAAGAAGGTTCAAAAAATGAAGTGTCAAGGGTTAATATTAATTAAAAGTGGCCGCGAATGAACATACTGGTCCTTTGTTGAAGTGAAGAGTTGCTCCAGAACTCATCACATGATGAAAAGAATGTGTTATGGCTGAGAACATGTTTTATTAACTGAATTGAACAATATCAAGCATTCAGAATGAAACTTCTAGAGGTACAGTCAAGAGAAAAAAAAAAGGATCATGTATATGTAACCTCTCATCTATAACAAGACAGATGTTAAATACAGTTTTTCACATGATCATTAAATAAGAAAATGCAAAGAATGTGATGCCTGAGATTCTTTTTATTCTAAATCATAATTTAGTCTCCCACTGATCAGAAGACATGACATTCTCTAGTGTTATCTTGTACCAAACTGTTCAAACAATTGCATGGCACAAGGGGCTTCAAGCAAAGTTCTCAAGGCTCTTTCATTTGGAAGATTACAAGGTTTTCATTTTCCTCACCGTTACCTTTCAGAAATGTAGTATGGCACAAGGCTAAGAAAAAATGAGTATTTTTGTCCAGGTGAAATGCTAGGTTTTACAATATTAATAGCTGTGATGACAAAGAAGTAAACAGTCTTACCTTAGAAAAGAATTCATATGCTTTCTGTCGAAAAAAATCTGATTCAAGATTAGGTTGACTGTAGGAAGCCTTGAAATGTAGTAATTGTTTGCACTTCTCTCCCTATCTAGACCAATTATAACCTTTCTTACCTCAATACAAGAACTCTACTTTGGACCACAAGATTGTCTCTTCACCCACTAAGAGCTAAAAACAGTTGTATGTTGCAAGTTGTGATGTGAATTTTTTACCCACTTTGATTAGGTACCTCTGCAGATTCACAGTAACTAAGGTTTAAATTGAATTTTTAAAAATGAAAAATCTTTCTTGAAACTTTCATTTTAATTTTAAGTTAATAGATTAAATTTAATATTTCCAATAAGCAAGATATTTTGCTCTATTTTAAAACTAATTTAAATTGATTGGAAGGAGTTTAGGAATTTAAAAAATATTTTGAATTTAGTGCCATCTCTAGCAAACTATAAAATGTACTTCTCTTTATTAAAAAAAAAGAATAAGATATACTTTGCTGAAACTTTGTGAGGAATATTAGCCGATTTAAAGTATAATTAATCCGATTTGAAACCAATGTTATTTACTTTGTTTAAACTATCACAGAAATGCTGTAAAAAAAAAAAAAAAAAAAAAAATATATATATATAAAAAAATAAATAAGGAATATAATGCAAGCGTCTTTTAAGTACACAATAATCTTAATTTATAATTTCTCTGTAATCTAATTTTTTATTGAATCTTAGGGAATTTGGGCTTGAAATTTACTATAGTTATTGCACATTTTTTTATTTTATGATGGAGTAGATTTTCAGTAAAACGGGGGGTTCAATTTTGCAATAAAAAAAAAAAAAAAAAAATTGATTTAAATTCTCCAAAGAGTTCTTTTGACTAATATAGACACTAAAAATTATCTCTTTGAATTTCTCAACTTTTTATAAAATTAAGTGGGATTTTACAAATTATTTTTTTGTTTTTTTAACAAGTGTTTCACTTGTTAAAAAAACAAAAAAATAATTTGTAAAATAATTTTTATTCATTAGTGAATAAGTCCTGAAAGTTTCATTAAAATCCGACAATTATTTGATTTTTAAAGGAATTTTCAAATTAATGTCTTTCATTGCAAAAAGGACACTAAAATTTGCTATGCTAATATATAGCCAATGCAAGAAAAACAAGATTTTTAATCAAAATTTCGAAAGTTCTAAAAAGGATTAAATAATTTAATTAAATATTCAAAAAATACTTTGATCCTTCCTCTTAACAACAACAACAAAGATTTTGATGATGAATTTTGTTTTTATTGAGTTTTTTATCACAGTATGCTAGTTTCTTTTAGCTATTTTGTGGAGGTACCTACTTTTGATTTATGGCCCCGGTATTTTCTGATGGACCTATGAGACTGACTTTTGACCCTTGGAATTACGACCTTGGAATTTATTTGGGATTTGAGCCTCTCTACTGGTATTCAATGCAGTATTCCCCCACTACTCACCTAGGGAAAAAAAAAAAAAAAAGATCCTCTCATTGTAGAACGATAGATTTACACAAATTTTAAATATCCAAGAACCAAAATTTAGCCTAATTATTCTATGCAAACAAAATTGATATTAAATGAGTTGTTGGCACATGGCAGGTAAATGTCTTTATTACAGGAATAACCGAAAGTGAGAAGAGATATAATTAATAAGCTTCAAGTTCATCTGCCACAAGGCTACAATAATGAGAAGTGAACTATCAACACTAGCAGATTGGAATGAGTTTGCTATTGTTATAATAGATGTCTTTTTAAAGTTGTTTATTATTATTTAAACTATTTACATTCAGACTACTGCTTTCATTGTTGTTGTCATGTTTCAGCTATTATGTCGTCTGGCCTTCATCAGGTGTATATTGATCTGGGTAACATAGAGGCAATTTCAAACTGAACCCCTTAATTTACAGACACTTGTCCCAGGGGACAATAGCCTTGTGGATTAAAGCATTGGTCCGTGAATATGGTGACATAGCAAATTCAATCCCTGTGCAGTGAGTACTCTGAGGAAACTGAGCAACACTTAAATTTAGAACTAGATGAGAAATCCCTAGACATGGGCAGTGGAACAGTCTACCCATATAGATTAAATGAAGAGTTCATTTTGGAATTCTTTGTAGGTTACTTGGATCGATATACATCTGATGAAGGTTGGAGGTACAACAAAAGATTTGATAATAACAACGATGAGGACAATAGTCTGAAGGTAAATAATAACTTCTCATCCCAGAAATTCAGATAGAAATTGTTGAGTTTATATTCAATATTATCAAATAGGGCTAGGCACAAGTACTGACAGTTTAGGTAAAACCTGGAGGATAATTTTGAGCCCTTTTATTTTTATTTTTGGTGTAGGAGAAAAAGAAAGGAGCTTTATATGCTATCAAATATTTTATAGATTTGCAGTGAGTATATTCAAATCTTACAGAAATTTCAGTCTGGAAAAGGGCTAAATATTAGCTACAGGAAGATTATGCATGTATGTACTAAACTGACATGTACATCCAGTGTGGATCAAAATCATTGCAAAAATGGTAATAGACCACATCAGTAGCTTGCTTCCTCTCCTCAATATAATCCTATTATAATTGTGCTTGTTCTGCTCTGTTAGTTTGCATAACCATCACACCCTGTCAGTACCTGATAAATAATGGACTATTTTATTTTAATTGATAGGTAAAGCCACTACTTGGTTTCAGTGAGAAAATGAACTGGGTGGGGTGAGAGAGAGAGAGAGAGAATCAGATTAAGCTAATAAAAACAGGTACTATACCTTGATCTTAGCAAAAGCGATATTTATTTAAATAATATATTAAAAAATACATTATTTTGTGGCACAAAGATAGAAGGGGAAGTGGAGAGAGGCTGATCTACATTGTCTATCCTACATATAGCTAATCAAACTTATGACCCATTCCCTCTAATAGTTTCCTCAATCACCACAAAAAACACATCCTTCACCACTCACTCCTGCCAATATCTTATAAATAATGGACTATTCTGTTTTGAATGCATAGAAAAACAAAACATATGCTACTTGGTTTCAGTGAAAAAAATGAATGCATGAAAGAAGGAAAGATAAAAGTGTTTATTGGCTCTTTCAGTGAAATGGAAAAAGTTGTTAAATCTTTTCATTTGTACCCAATTCTTAAAATAATAACTGGCATTCATATATATGAATGCTATTGCAATATTTTGTTAAAATTGACAAGTTCAAATATTTAACGATGTGATAGAGAAATTTCTTAGGATATTTTTATTGTCATAGAACTTGTCATGAGCTTATTCAATCATTAACTGCAGAATTAAGTTGAATTGGAAAACTGAAATTTTCACAGATCGTTCTA
This sequence comes from Acanthosepion lycidas, assembly GCA_963932145.1. Taxonomy (NCBI): domain Eukaryota; kingdom Metazoa; phylum Mollusca; class Cephalopoda; order Sepiida; family Sepiidae; genus Acanthosepion; species Acanthosepion lycidas. The sequence continues at coordinate 38,905,654 of OZ010606.1, forward strand.
TTACATAGTAAATACAGGGTGATTTCTCTTAAGTTTAGTTTGACATAAGACTCCATTAGGAAACCTAATCTTACTTTTATACAGGGGTTATAGGATGGCAAATAATTTATGATGTTTAAAATATATAATCATAGTTGTTGCAATAATGATAAAAATGAGTTTTTTCTTTTTTTAAAACAGCTAAACTCTGGACATCAGTGGTACCTGCAGGTATTGTATGTGATTGGCCCAGCCAACAGTCCAAGCCGTGTACAGCGGTCAGCCATACTGACTGGTGGAGGAAACAGTTTGCTTGAAGATGGACCTTCAGCAAACAGGAATGGCACTAACATGAGAATGCTATTACTGGATGAAGAATCTTTGGTCTCTCGAACTGCAGACATTGTCAGCACTGTTGTACCAGGTGTTGCACTGTTTCTTGTAATCTTAGCCATCATAGCATTTGTAGTTGTATGCAGGCATTTAAAGAGAACGCAGGAACCTCAACAAGCACCTGTGCAGTCAAGCATGGTTTTTACAAGTGGTGAACTAACCCAGGTCTCTAAAATTAGCAGTATAAAAAGAGGACGACATCTGTCAGGTACACAAGTGTGATAAGTGGCAGTTAAATTATGATTGGACAATGGGCAATCCACCTTTGTGTCGTAACAAAGACGTTTTGGATCATCTATGCTTGAATATTTGCCTGGTACATAAAAGTTCAGAAAAATTGGGACAGAAAAAATAAAATTTGGAATGTTAATATTTATCAAACTAAAAAGAAAAAAAAGTTAATTAGTTACTTTTAAATAAATTATACACATTATCATCAGCAAGGAAGAATTTATTTGATTCTCAAGGTGAATGACACCTATTTTTTTTTTTTTTTCAGTTTTGATAAATATCAAAACTAAAATTATATATAAAAATAAATCTTCCTTAAAAAATATAAAAGAAAAAAAAGACAGGGCTTAAAAAAAACAAAACAAATGTTTGCATTAATTGTTATTGCTGATGTGTGTGCGTGTATACATAGACATACACACAGACAGCAAAAAGACAAGGAAGCTGGATCAAATCAAAGTTAATGTTTTTGTTAAAGTATTAGGTTGGTGCAAAAATAATACTTTCAACCATTTGTTAATGATATCAGTGTCATAGAGAAAACTTTATATTAGCATTATCCTGTCATCTTTAGAAATGCTTCACTTCTAATTTACATATGTACAAATTAAAAAAAAAAAAAAAATCCTTTTGTAGTTATAGAGCTTGAGGGTACCAAAGAATGATTTTTAAAAAGCTGTACACCTTTGGTGGACTAAAATGCATTTGATACAAACTGTTTCTTTAGTTACATCCTTTTCAGCTATGTCAACAAAAACAAAAAGAAAAAAAAACGAGGAAAAAAAAAAAAAGGATTCTTCCTATAGTATCTATGAATGATACCGAATTGTAAACGGTTTATGTAAAACCTAGAAAATGATTTTATACAGAACTGGGATTAACAGTAAAAAAAATTTGATTGCTCTACCAAAATACAGGGCTATTCAAAAAGAAAGAGAAGATTTCTAAATTTGTCTATATTTCCGAGATGAGGTATTATGTACATTATTTATATTATTCGGACTATTGTCCTCATCTTTGTCGCCTTATTTATTACATTTTGGCCGTTGTACGCTCCGGCCTTCTTTAGTTCGACATTCCAACCACCTGAAGAAAGCCAGAGTGTACAACGGCCGAAATGTAATAAATATGGCAACAAAGATGAGGACAATAGTCCGAATAATGAAAATAATGTAAGATTTCTAAAATTTAATAAAAACAAATGTTTAGGGACAGAAACACATTCAACACATTACTGAATAGGAAAAGATTCAAAGTTTATTATTTTAAGGTTGTTCAACTTGTAGGCACTCAACATGAGCACCATCTATTGTGTGACAAACATCGAAACTGTATTCCACACTCGAATTGATATTGATACTGACTTCACAGCTTCAACAATTCATAGGTGGAACACTTTTATATACCCCCCACCCCCGCATATAAAAAGCACATGGGTGATCTGGGGGCTGACAGATAATGAACAAGATCTGCTTTTCCACAAATTATATCAACTTAAATTTATACAAAATTAAAAGAAAAATTCATTTATTTTAATAACTTTGAACTTTTTCCTATCAAGTAATAGAACAGAGATTAGAATAACCCTGTATACATTGAAAGTAAGGCCGTTGACAAAAGAAAAAGGCCGGGAATACTTACCAGTACATTTTGCTGTATAATGGCATTTGGTCTTTTTTGGTAACTATATTTGCAAGAAATGTACTATAACATCATTTGCATATTTAGTAGTACTATGCCATACCATATCAGAACTTATGCAAAAACACTCTATTGAGTTTGAATAGTTCACTTCCACTCTGTATATTGAGGTTGTGTATAAAAATTGTTTACGTTTATTTACTCACAATGGTATCAGTATCTGTCTCAACCAAAATTTACAACTGAAAGTAAATTTTCAACCTTAATGTACATTGTTAGAAAACAGGATTTGCCCCTAAAATATATTTTCTATAATATAAATTATAACCATGATGGCAAAAAAAAAAAAAAAAAAAAAAAAAATGGTGTGTCACTTCTGCTTCATTTGTACTCTGTGAAAAGTGATACACACTAAATCTGTACAGTTATTTGCATAAGCTTTTCAATTTTTTGTATTCAAAATTAATTAATTTAAGATTTAGAAATAAAGCTAACAAAGTACTTGGAGTTTGATTTCATGCTGTGGTTTGGGTTACACACATTTAGTTTTAAGAGTTGATTGATAAACAGGAGCCTGAAATAAATAGAGTTGCACTATTTGCTAATTTAATCACTATCTTTACACATGTATAAGTCTACCATTCATTCATGCATTGAATATTGCAGTCACATCTGCTGCTTTTATGTATTTACAGATTCTTGATAAAAAATTCCAAAGAAAAATCTACAATGTTATTGGTTGTGACCTGGCATCTTGACTTCATTCACTTTCCCACCACCATAATGTAGCTTTCCTGTGGGTTTTTTATAAATACTTTCATGGTAATTGTTCTGATGAAGTCTCCTCTATAATAACTAGACTTTCACATCCATTTACAGTTCTATGCTAATAGTTTTTCTCACTTGTGGAACATTCTTCTGGCTTCCCAGTAAACTTTGATTTTTAAAAATTTAAATTTAAACTCCAGATTTAAAGACCGAAATATAGGCTATATCAATAATTTGTGCTTAAAAAATTTTTTGTCAATTTTGCAACTACTAGCAGGCAAAATATGAAGACATAAGCCCTAGTTGAGGAAGCTGTTATGAAGAGACCTAAAAAGTAGATAAGCTAAGATAAAAAGGGAGATAAGCGTGACAGAAAAACTGGTCTCCCAAAGCAAACATCAGAAGAGAGAAATGGCTATCAAAACACTCTTACCTCACCCTACCAGACCAAAGGTATAAAATTAATATGCACTGGCATCCTCCCAGGCAATACCTTTCTGTCCAGAAGGAGCTAGGGTCATTGCTTAAAAAGTGAATTGCCAAGGAGGCTTGAGCAATGTTTGCCTTCATGCATCAGCTATGAAACATCCACTTGATAGAATGTACAATTAAATACCTATGATAGACTTAGGGAACAAGTCAGTTATTGTCTAGCAAGATATCATAAATACAATTAAGAAAAAAAAAAGAAAAAAAAAGAAAGACCTGAATTGCTAAAATATGATAAAAAGGAAACTAGCACTCCATCTACATTATTTTTTGCTTGTTTGTATATGACCACCATGCTTTTTGACCTAAGATCAGAGTGAAGTATCTACCTCAGCTCTGGTTGAAATTAATTAGAATTTCTGAGAAAATTACATAATATTAAATGGAGAGGAATTGGGAAAAGCACAAGAGAGGAAAAGAAAAGTACACACACTAAAGCTAGTGAAAAATGAAAACAACAGTGTTTAGTACTTATCGAAAGTCAACTCATTGTTTCGTAATTTTTCTATCAGAACATGTCATAGAGAACTCATGAGATTGTTTTCTGCAATTGTAAATTTTAAATCTAAAATTATAAACACACTAGCAGTAGAGCCCAGTGTTGCCCGGGGATGTAACAGTAAGAGATAGATCAAGTATCGACCATCATAAAGACTGAAAAATAAAATTGACAAAGATTATTGTTTAAGGTTGACGGACACGCATGTCTTAATTAGTTTTTTTTTATGAATTGGTGAAACCCAAGCTCAAAGAAAAACATTGTTTTCAATTATGAGTCTATCGATTGAATAGAATTTTATTATAAACAAATAAATGTAAATGGAATTTTTAAAGCATTCTGAATGTAAAAATAAAGAAAAAAGTGTGCAAGACGATAAGAAACACTACCTGTCAAAAAAAAGTGAAGTTTTGTTGAAATCGGTTGAAAAATGTAGGAAATCCGATCTCATATATAAACGAACACACACACACGCGCACAAACAACCTCGGTTTTATGATAACTCGATATGAGTTGTCCCTCTTTCATTCTGGTGTGTTTTCAAATTGATTTCATGCAAAAACAATTGTGTTTTTCCAATTTTTGGCGCTGTCAGAACCACCGCAATGTAATTTTACACAGTCCTGTGAAGTTTTGTTGAAATCTGTTGAAAAATGTAGGAAATCCGATTCAATATATAAACTTACACACTCATACACACAATCTGCGTTTTATAATAAGTAAGATTATTTTGGCTATTCAATTATTTTCGTGAGCTTGTGAAATTGACAGTTGTAACAATCAAATTTAAATTTGAAACTTACTGCATATAAATGTGTGTTTATAAAATTGATTACAAAAGAAATCTTTCTGGCCAAGAGTTCTGATAAGTGACTGGAAAATTACAAAACTCAGTTGATTATGTATATTCACTTTTATATATAAGATCAACCGATTCCACTACCTTGGTTTCAACCTTTCTGTATCTTCAGGCAATTTTGGCCAATTAATTTCTTAATGCTTTATTTAAAAAAAAAAAAAAAAAAATTATGAACGCTATATTTTAAAATTTGGATGAATTAGTTTTTACACGGTTTATTAGTTTTTTTTTACAATAAGTATTTTATAGTAATTTGGACATTCGCTTTTATAGTTAAGAGTACAAGAATTTATGCTGGTAGGTTTTTTATATGGGGAGATGGTGAATTATTATTGGTGTTAATCAGTATATAGAAAGGGAATTTTGTTACTAGTATTAAGTTCATATATAAACTTAAGGATAGAGATGTCTTGGAACTGTTTTTGGATTATTCATCCACAAAACAGACATTCTACAGTGAATTTAAAAATATAAAAACACTCATCAATGACAACTTCCCAACTACATCGTTGATGAGTAAATAAGATTCTACATCAGTGACCTCTATATAAAACATAATACCCCTCCAATTAACCTCAAATATATCAACCTTTTATATTGTAACCAGATGCATGCTAATTATAAACAAGACTAAAATATCGTAAAAAAAAAAAAAATTTAATAAAACTAATACATACTACACTAAATCCACTATATCTAATAAAATCATTTGTAATGACTCTTCCCTGGCCACTTGCATGTTGCAGAAAACCAACATCATTTACAAATTTAAATGCTTTCTGGGAGACTGCATCTACAACAATAAAAATATCTATGTCTTCACCTAAATAATACTTCCAATAATTCTAAACACTTACAACAGCATACCTGTCCACATTTGCAATTCAGAAAAATCCTTGTCGAAAATACCTCTTTCCACGCAAAGAATAAACACAAACTAAAAATTCTCAAAGCTATTCATATAAAAAAAAAATTGAAACCAAACCGCAATAAAATTAATTACAAATACTCCACAAACATTTTAAAATGTGTATAATAGTTTTTAAATATTAACTCTTGTCATTAATAGTTTTTCCTTCATCTAGCAGCTACTCAAGCTTGGAAATTTTCTATGGCATACCTAGTTACCTCTCCTTAGACGGTGTCTGTCAACCAGCGATGACATGGCATTCATGACGCCACATATAAAAATGGTAATTTTCGGATGACCACAACAATTTTTGTCCTTCACAACCACAAACACTAAATAATTACTTTATATTTAACAATACGCATATTATGACATAATGCTACATTGAAAGTACTTGGAATAAACGCAATATGAGCCAACAGTGTTTTCTGCTAGTCTTAACTGCACAAAAAAAGCTTATTCGCAAATATTGAAAGAATCTTATCAATAATAAGTAGACAGAATATGTCTAAATTATTTAACAAAACCTGCCTGCCTGTATATATATATATATATATATATTGCACTACTTGCACCCTTGAAGATGATCGTGGCCGAAAATAAAAGGACCAGAGAAATGAAAATAAAAGAAATTTAAACAGCTAGAGCACATTTCTCTCATCCTTTAACATTAATACATGGAAAGACATTCATGAGTATGAATTTTAAAAATTAGCAGACATAATGTCTGTAATTTATTCAACCAGACATACCTAAAAGAGAATTTGCTGCCTAAATACACACACACACACATATAAGTGAACATAGAAGTCAATACTTAGAGGCGACAGTCTGTTTCATGCTATATGCAAATGTCAGGCCTGACGATTGCATATAGCATGAAACAGACTGTCGCCTCTAAGTGTTGACTTCTATGTTCACTTTTATATTTACACACGCTCTATCTCTGATATTGAGCACTTTATCCCATAAATATAGCACACCTTAAGACTATATATATATATATATATATATACACACACACACACACATTAAGAAATGGACAAAGTCCGACAATTTATTTATTAAAGACATTTTTTTATGTTTAACGTTCTTTTTATAGATACAGCTTAAATACTTGTATCTATAAAAAGAACGTTAAACATAAAAAATGTCTTTTATATATATATATATATATATATATATATATATATATATATATATATATGTGCGTGTGTGAGTGAGGCAATGTTAAGTGATAAGCAAAAGATTTAAATGATAGTAAGGAAGGGAAAAGTAGAAATAATGTAATATTAAAATTGTTTCTGAATAGAGATAGAGCAAAAGAAAAGAGCGGACGTACTAGAGAATATTTATGCTTCCCTTATTTCATTAAAAAGAAATTTTAACATGAAATTGCATTTGGGACAGTTTATATTCTTTTTGAACTATACCTTTAGAAAAGCCATGAATCAATCTCTTCTCTCCCATATCATAGATTAAATAGTAGAATATACCAAGCTCTCTAGTTTGGTAACCAGTCTAGGAGAAAGACAACTCTGAATTTTAAATTGTGAAGGAGCCCTTATTAGTGTTGAGTATAGCAATCAAGATGAGGATACTAGGGTGAATGTAGATTCATATTGGTATCCTCATCTTTGTTGTTACACTGACAGTATTTTAGTTCTGACTTTCTTCATTTATTAGGTTGGTGCAAAAATAATGACGTTTTTGACGTATTTTTTAACGTCAAAAAACGTCATTTTTGCACCAACATAATATTTGCCATACTTGGGGATCTTCTAGATATTTTAATCTGATCATTATTCTATTCTCACTGCTAGATTGTTTTCATCCCAATTTCTATGTTTGGGGTACCAAAATACTATCCAGTCCATCTGACTTTGTGCTGCATGTCCATTTCTTTCCCCTAACCAGATCATCAAGAACTTGTATTATAGTTATTGAAGAAAAGGGAGGCTGTGAATAGCCATGATTGCCTATGTCCTAGATGAAACTTAAGGAAGAGAAATTCCAGCTTGTAAAAAAAAAAAAAAAAAAAATTTGTTGCACTGCCAGAAGACAGCCTGATGACTTAAAGAATCAGCATTTGAAATCCTGTTTTTTCACTGGTCATCAACAACCTATAGAAAAATATACAACTACTTCAACCACCAAGTAAGTCTCTTCACAATACTGGAAGAGTGAAAAATAAATCAATCCATGAATTTTGTTCCAAATGTCTTATTTATTGAATAAATTTCTCAGTTTGATGAAGTGGCACAGACAAAAGAGGAAGAAGAAAATAAAAGAAAAAAGTTAAACTGAGAAAATGGAGGAGGGGGGCGGGTATATATATATATATATAAAAAATAAATTGATCTATTTACAAAGGTGGGGACTTATGATGTATCAATTGCAGTCTTTGGTTTGGACTTCTTTCCTTTCAATTCCTGGATTTGCTTCTCTAAAGAATTTTCCTGGGGAAGAAAAAAAAAAAAAAATAATTAGAAAAAAATGTTAAAGATTCATCAAACCAATTCCAAGCAAAGAAAAACTAGTCTCCCAAATTTTATTCTTTGGTCTTTAGAAGATATTTACTACATTTTTCATTTCCTCAACTAGTGTATCAAAGACTAATAAAATCCCAGGACTGAGTAATAAGGTCTTGTGTTAGTATAACAACAGAGAAGCTGAAGAGAACAAATTTGTTTTGAAGATCACTTTTGTTTATTCCTTTTTATATGTGTGAGAATCTTGGAGAACTATTTTTGTCTTCCATCAGGAATCTCCAGGAGAGTAGCTCATTGTAACTTCTTGGGCTAATGTTTTCTACTGATATGAAATGGAAAGATTATATTGAATCAATTGCTACGTTTGCTACAACAAACACTGGTTCACTATGTCATGCTAGGGAATTTTTCTTGCCAGAATTTATCTTACATTTTTTATAAGTCTGCCACTCGTCTGTGCTTTGATTATTGCTACCATATTTGGTCTCTACAGATTTTTGACAAAATCCAAAGAAAAATCTGCAATATTATCTGGCATCTTGGAGTCATTCACTTGTGCCTATAAATATTGTCATGGCAATTGTTCTGATTAGATTTAAGCAGAGTACTAGATTGGCAGCTAGGTTCCATTATTTTACAGTTGAAAACCCTGCTGAAACCTTTTCAACAACGACACATTTCTAAATTAATATTCATAATGAGTGATAGTGGTTTTCAACAATACTTGCGGGGAGGGGGAGAGTGAAATAGAGATTGCATTAAAAAAAAAAAAAAAAAAAATATCACACTATCACATCTAAACAACTTTTCTGCTGGTGAGGAGAGTAGCATGTCATCCTCACAAGATGACAAAACAAGACCTGTTATCGGAGCCAACACACACACACACACATATATATATATATATATATATATATATATATATATATATATATATAAAACAACTAAGAAGTTGCAAATTAAAAAAATAATGTTTTTTTATGAAAGTATTTATATTTGATATTTCAGATCGACCGCAATCTTTCTTCAGAAATAACTATATATATATATATATATATATATATTATAGGCTAGGAGGTAATCTCAAGCCTTGAACAGCAACCATCCTAGGGATGATGCCTCGATAAAAACAATACCATGAGTGAGTTGGCTGGCCTTGTAAAACTTTAAATCATTATGGCAAATCCTTTGTCAGACAGGACCCACCTGGCTTTGTGGGACATTAATCCCGGTCATGCCTCATCAAAATACATGGTTGTGTATGTATCTATACAAAAACATCTATTTGCTGAAGAGAGTTGAAAAACCAACTGGCCTAATTATATTGGTTCAAATAAAGGTGAGGATGTTGGAACAGTTAATTCATCAAATAATCATTTGAGAAATTTAGACAAAATTAAGGTAGAGGAATGCCTACCAGAAAATAAATCAACAAAAAGGTGAGGATATTATTTCAGATAATTCATAAAATTCCACTATTTTAATGTAAATATTACATACATATTTCTACAATATCAAAATAAACCAGTAAAAGTTTCTAAGGGAAATAAGACAGGGAGTAAACATTGATTTTTTTTTATCATTGCTTTAATACAGGCTAAGACATAACTAGTTTCATCTAAATAAAAATCTAAAATCATCTTTACGGATTCGAAGGTGAAGAAATAAAAATAAAGATAGGTTTTTACTTCTATTTCTGACGCCTTTCTTTTAAAATAAGTTAAACATTTTCTTGTCTGACAATCAACTGCTTAGTTATTTCTTTTAAAAATCTACCCAGTTGTGTAAATTTATTTTGCAAACCCAAGACAAATACTTAATAATCACCACTGAATCTATTTTATGGATTAGACATTGTGTCCATGAAAACATGTAAATAAAACAAACTTTAGACCAAATTACATGAAATTAAAAAACAAAAAAAAAAAAAGTACTTACTAATTCTTTTGGGTTGTATTGAATACCTAGTTCTTCAAATTTGGCCATTTTTTTCTTAAGGCCTTTAAGTACTTTAGATGTAGATGCTAACTGCTGAGTTGTGCTTTTTGGCTTATTGTGTCTTTTACGAGCAATAATGTGGGATTTAGGTTTCCGGAATGGACGATTGCAGCCAATAAACAATCCTGGTTTCACTTTCTCTGGAGGAACCACTTTGCCTTAAAAATAAAAATATATAATTTAATTATATTAAATTCTGACATTTGAACATATGATCAGGATTATTGGTAGACATGGGTCTCATTTTAACTTTCTCAAAATGAAAACCTTAAAATTTTAAATATCCAATACTAGAACTGTGAATATTAAACTACTGCTTCTACCAGGATTTAAACGTTGATAGTGTTACTTTTTTTTTTCCACAAATGCTAATTCCACCATATGTTGTGGCTGAAGCATTGATTTTTTTTATGGCTTATCAACCCTCTGCAGGTTATTTAAAGCCATAAAATATTTTTAGATTGTAAGATTTTATTTTATTTTTTTTAAATAATAATGGTTTAGTGATATAAGTCTTACTAATTAACCCATAGCTGGGAGAAGAGGAGGTAGATTCATACTTTTCCCAAGTGTATTTGTGCATAAGTTAATATAACAAGCCAAAAGGAAACTGGAACTCAGTTCTTTTATTAAAAATTCCGAGCCATTGTCAATTACCTGACCTGCACATCCAATCTTACAGCACTTGGTATCCCCAAACAATCACCTGTCTAGTTACTGACCAGGCTCAATGTTGCTTAACTTTGGTGATTGTATGGAAACTGGTGTTCCAACATGATGTAGCTGTAAGCCTGTGGTTGAAACAGAGAGCATGAATAGAGAAGAAGAACTGAAAACAACAGACTTTACTTGTCAGCATGTCATATTCAATAATGAAAACCAATCAAATCTTGCAGTTGTAGATAGAAAGCTTGTACCTGTGAGAAAAACTGTCAGTACCCACCCCCACACAAAGAGAAACCTTTTTCTAGATATACATAACATAATCTTCTTTGGAAGAAGGCTAACTTTTAGCATGGTTAGCTTACTTGCATTCTATGTTGCTATAAAGTATCCACTTTTCACCACCTGTTACAGTCTAGTATTTTTTTTTTTAATGGAAACCTCTCATGAAAGGGACTAACATAAGCAAAGTGGTGCAAATGATTTTTTATGCTTGATTTGGAGGTTTTACATATTGCACCAGCTTGGTTAGTCAATCTGATGAGCAATTTCCATAAAAAGAAAGTTGTACTTTGATTGACCTCTTTTCTTATTCTATATCTGAATAAACCATGAACCACAGACAGTGTATTTTTCTACTACCTCGTCTATGACAGGCTACCGATTATCACCTCCAGCTTGTTACATTTCCTGTACATATATTACATAACAATGACAACCAAAAAAAGATAATGATGTCATCTGGTGAAAAATCAATCCAAGAATGGCATATACTCACATTTTAAGAGTTTCTCGTACATTAAATAGTTGTCCATAGTTTCAGCTACAATTTCAGCCACTTCTTGAGATTCAAATTCAATGAAAGCAAATCCTTTGGAATTTCCAGTCTGCAATAAACCAAAATGAAATACTTATAATGGCACAAAATGAAATGATATCATGCTTCAAGTTGAGGTTAAGAAGATATAAAAAATAATTTATAAAAATTGTCATTTGCTCATGGTTAGCTGAATTAACTTACCAGCTGCTGCAGTCTTATCAATATCTAGGTCAATTGTGCCTCCCAGTACTAAATATTTATTTTTACTAAACTGCAAGGAACGAGAGCCACTCAAGGTAGAGGGTCATTAAATTAGTTGTGTGGACGTAAGAGGAGAAATTAAGAAATGAAGGTAATGTGGATACTCAATAAAAGATATGCTCACAATAGCCAAATATTTCAATTACAAGTGTATGAATCATTTTGTGATTGAAGTATTAAGTATAATTCATGTTGAATGCAGTGTTTTTTCAGAGTCCCAAGTCAGTTATCTCCTTTTCATTACAAGTTTCCTTATTAACTCATTCATTTCAAATTGTCATTTTTTTTAACATGATAATTATAACTGAAATTCCTCCCATTATAGAATCTAGTACAATGAATCTGAACCTTTTTTTTTTTAGCCATACTCAACTTAAGTATTTCTAAAATCCTGATGCCTCCCCCCCAGTTACATATAAATTATTATTCAAAAAAGTGAACTTCTGTTCATGTACAATAAGCCTAAAAGCTATTAACTTAATTTTTCTTAAGAAATGGAGACTGCATATATGCAATAGTATTATCATTTAATTTTAGAATTTTACAATATTTATAAAAATATTGTGTTACTAGTATATATTTATATATGTGCGGCACTTATTGGAAAGCATTCAATATCAGTGATAGAGCTAACATACTTAGTTGTATGGTTTCATGCTTTTGCAATCCTCAGATAAACTCTGAGGATTGCAAAAGTGTGAAACCTAGGGTTAGAAACTCACATCGATACAACTATATATATATATATATATATATATATATATATATATATATATATATATATATATATATATTTATTAGGTGTTACAGTTTTGTTGGTCTCTTGCTCAACTGCATCCCACACATAATACCCAAGGGGCTTGCAGTCTGGTGGGTTAGGTAACCAGATGTAAGAGGTGATGTGGTTGCAGAAATTGTCTGACAGCCATGACTAGGTTCTCCTGCTTGTGTAGCATGGTGCAGTTCTTCCAGCAGCTACGCTCTTGGCCCAGGGCAACACTACCTCCTCAAGGCACTTAATGTAAGCCTTTATGTTGAGTTTGAAGCCATGTGGGAAGATGAATGGAGGCATAATGTCGCCAGCATTAGTGATCACTCCAAACACTTTTGTAATCACCATTAGATTCATCTAACTCTTTCTGAATCCTCAGACTGACACCCAAACACACTGAAATGTTTGTATTGGAGCTTCTGGTCTGAATGCCAAGCAGTACAGCATGGCATTTTCAAATTTCTGGTGGAGTGAATTGAGTCATGGCAGTCTTTTTCTCAGTGCCCAACTAATTGCCTCCTTTGGGAATCACAGATCTAGGGGATTTCTTTCATGTTCTTTTTTTTTCTTCATTCTATGATCCCAACCGGGGCAAGAAAAGATGAAAAGAAAACAAGTCAACATTTCATAGAACACTTCTTTTTCCAGCTATTATACAGGGTCATTCAAAAAGAATGAACTGATTTCATGATGCATTGCTTCAGTTCTCAAGCATTGTCATGGAATGAGTCAGTGATCATTTGAAAGAGGAGTTTTCTAAGTTTAGAATGGCTGCCACAGGGGTGGTGCTGTAGTTCTGTTGTATCTCCAGCAGCATTCAGTTGTTTGTTTACCACCAGAATGGTGAATCCTCAGCAAAAGGTATTCACGAAAACAAATATGATTATCACTGTACAGTGTACATTTCGAAGGCAATTTGACATTAATCGGCCCTCCCCAAAGAACATCCAACAGTGGTTTAAACAGCTTCAAGTGAGTGGGTATCTGTGTAAAGGAAAAAGTCCAGGACGGCCACAAGTTTTGGAGGAAAAAGTGGCAAGAATCTGTGCAGCATTTAAAGGACTACACAAATCAACCTAGCTGTGAGTTTGTGATCTCTCAATCCACTATCAGGCATGTGCTAAGATGACGTCTACATTTGAAACCTTACAGACTACACCTCGTTCAGGCACTTACCAAGACCTTCCTCTTTGTGCTTTGCCTGAAAGATCCCCAGACCTCACCGTGTGCGATTTTTTCTTGAGGATTACGTAAAAGATCATGTTTATGTTCCCCTGCTACTCACTAACCTCAATGACCTTAAACATTGAATAACAACGGCGATCAACCCAGTGGATTGTGATATCCTGATACACGTCTGGGAAGAATTATCTTATCACATTGATGTTGCCAGTGCTGCAGGTGGTGGCCACATTGAACACTTGTAAGACAGGAAATAATAGTTGATTGTGAGTAGAATACTTGTGACTTGGCTATAGTTTTCTATTGCTTTTCCTTATTAAAATATTGCATAACGAAATCATTCTTTTTAAATAACCCTGTATAGTGGAGAAACAGTACCAACTATAATATTTTGAAACAGGCAGGGAGCTTCCTGCATTCCTGTTGCTTGCTATGATAGTATTCCAATTATACAAATTACATTTCTTGTTCCAGTGTTATGAATAAAGTTGCATTGTTCTTATCCTAGTTCTGATTTAACTCTGTTCCAGGTTATACTACAATAAAAAAAAAAAAAATCTGAAAAATTCTCAATCTCAAAACATTGGGTTTCAAGGATTTGGGATAAGAGATTGTATAATTTTAAATAAAAGAGTGATATTGTGAAAATGATGAAAACCAGTGAAGGAATCATTGTTAACAAGGCATGAATCTCAAGGTTTTAGGTATTCAGTCAGGCACAATTAAGATTGAACATTGCTACAGTAATGAAATTATAACAAGTATGGTTATGTGAATGAAGGAAAGATTTGTTTCTGTTTTTTTTTAAGGATTCTAAACTTTTGAAAAACCCGAGGAGATAATTTTGTCAATGTATTTTTGGTAAGAACTGAAATAATTTTGAAAATTCAACTCTTGATAAACTAAAAAAAGAAAAATTGAACCTGAATTGACTGACTTCCACCTTTCCTGTCAAACTTGAAAATGGATTTCACCATTTAAGGCTAGAAGCACCTAAATGTACTTGCAATTAGGTAGGGCTCTGAGATAAGTTTTCTTACACTTGCTGCACAGGTGCCCAGAAATAAAACCGATTTTTTCCTAGCACATGGGAGACAACTCTTGAACAGTTATTCTACTAAGCATAACTTTGTTATAAGACCATGAGTATGGAGCATCCCAAGTGAGAATCAAAATCACCATTATGTTGATGGTGACAAATCATCCTCATTCCCTTAGTGTTTCTTTAGATAAGGACTAAGTTCTACTCAGTTTCTCCCCACATTTGTAGAACAAACTCCCAAGAGGATGCTTCCCTGGCAACTACAATGTTGGTCTCTTCAAATCCAGGGTCAACTGATATCTATCCTATGTTTTCATAATGCGCACTTCTTATTTCCTCCTTTCCCCTCCCTTATAACAATATCACTCAGTAGCCCTCAACTTTAAAGGTCCCCTGGGCCTTGTATTGGGTTAACTGACAGTGTGTGTGTGTATGTATATATATATACATATATATATATATATACTAGGTCATTAACCATTATCCCAAGCCAGAGAGCTCAACTGTTGAACTGTTATAGAGAAAAATGTACATAAGAGACAAGATGTCAGAAAATGGAATCAAATCAGAACAAAAGGTGCTGATTTGAAGCTCACTGAATTTAGTTTTCATTATTTATTTATTGAAAATATAGTCTATAATATTTTGTTAGTGAACAACTACTTATTAATGAGAGAATATAGTGAAGGTCTTGCTAAAAAAAATCCCTCACATAATCTACATTTAAAAGGGTCACCCTAGGAGGGTCATCTTATCCATTAGAATTGTGCCTTCATTATTAAATCAAGATAAAGTAATAAAATGAAACAAATGAAATATTTGGTAAACTTGTGTTTGCTTTGAAATTTTAGTTAATTTTTTTAAATTAGCCATTTTACTCGCATTTCACACTAAAGTTAAATTATTTCTAGGTTATTTGAAAATACAAGTTTCACTAAGTAATGCTTTTCATTAAGATCTGCTTTATGGACAAGATAGCTGCCCTCACCCAAATTCTAACCATGCTTCATGCAACACAATCTTCCTTTACAAATTTGGCCAGAGCTTAGGGAATATCAATAAAAAAAAAATTCCATTGATTACTGTTAATCTAAAGTTTGTAGACAGAATTTAAGGCATGACTCATGTTGTAATAACATTGAGATGTCAGATAGTATTGGCTTTATGCAACCTGTTATATATTTATCAAGAAAAACAAAGTGATTTCAAAGGTGCATCAGTCAGTCAGTTATGTGCCATACGTGATACATGCTTAGGCAATCATGTATCTTTTGATACATGACTGACGAGGCAGATTTTTCCTGCAGTAGGTTGCCATTTCTTTCTGTGGTAAACCAGTTGCCATCCAAGGCTACAGAACCCGGTCTGTCCTGTTATTTACTCATAGCTGGGGGGAGAAGAAGAGGATTCATACCTTTCCCAAGAGTATTAGCACATAAGTGAATGTAATGGATTTGACTGGAAACTTAAGCAAAAACTTTCTCAATAAGTTTTAAAAAAGCCATTCATTATGTTTGTTTGCACTTAACAGTAGGTACCTCCAAAAATTTGCTAAAAAATATATGATGAATAATGCACCCCCCCCATAATTTATCATCAAAAATCTTTGTGCTATTAGTATTATTAAGGGGGAAGATCAAAGGATTTTTTTTTTTTTTATATAAAATGGTTTTATCACCAAGATTTTGGCAAAACTTGATGCAACAATCAATGCGTTCAGTCATCTTGTATGAACATGAAAATATGTTGAAAAAAAAAGAAAAAGAAAAGAAAAATTTACCAACATTTTCTAAAAATGAAACATTTAAAAAATAATTAATTTCTGAAAAAATTCTGAAAGTTTCAATACAACTCAATAAATATCTGATTTCTGCAAGAATTTCTAAAATCAATTTGCTATTCACTGCAAAAAGATGTACATTTTACCATACAAATTCATGGTCCCATGTTGGCACCAGTAAAAACAAGTTATTTAGCCCAAATTTCAAAGGTTCTAAAAAGTATAAAAAGAAATAACTTTTACATAAAATAATCCTTTGATCTTCCCCCTAAATAATAACACAAAAATTTTGACAATTTTTTTATTATATTTTGAACATTTTTTTTCATCATCTATTTTAGCAAATTTGCCTACTATTAAATGCAAACAAACTTGGATGACTTTTTAAACTTTTGAGAAATTTCTTATTAAACTTAGTTGAGAACTTTTCAGCACTCCCTCACATACTGTTTCATAGTCTTTTTCCTTTCCTTCTATAATGGTAATGTCAAACTACATTTCATTATCAGTGCAATATCTTTTGTGTGTTAAACTTTCAAAACATGCAACAAATAAAATAATGTTGGAGTTCTTGGGAAACTCATTCAAGCTAACAAATAAAATATTTCTTATTACTATAAATGTTATTTTTAGTGGCTACATGCGTTTGAGTTAACATCTCTGTTCTTTTAAACTGAAATTAATTTTGACCGGACTAGAAAACAAAGAGTCTTACCAAAGAAAAATATGCCTCGACAAAATTTCATAATTTAACAGAGAAGTCAACTGAAGCACATGTAGCAACTAAGAATAACATTTATAGTAAGAAGATATGTTGGATTAAAAAAAAAATCTATTGAAAAAAAAAAAAAAAAAAAAATATTTTTTGGTATAAATATAGTAATTTTAATTTTATTGGATCTATTTTACAGCAAGAGTGAAAATTAAAATTTTTAACAACTAGAGGAAGGTTTGATGTTATATTATAGGACTAAGACTGCAGGAGTTATTTACCCATTTTCATTTTTGTTATGTAAACTTAAGAGGACATTAAAATTGTTAATGGATATGAAAAAAAATGTTGGTATTATTACATTTTGGCCTTCATCAAGTGCTTGTTGATTTGGGTGACCTTCAGATTGACATCTGATGAAAGCTTAAGGGCACAATGGCCAAAACATGATAACAACAACAAAGATGAGTGTACATAATGATAACTCCTTGTCCCAGAAATTCAGACAAATGTTCAGATGAGCTACCCTTTGTTTTCCATTGGTAAGGAGGAAGTCCCACTCAAAAAGCTTCTTCTCAAGAGCCACTATTTTGTGGAATAGACTCCTGAGAAGAGGTTTCTCTTATCACTACAATCTTAACTTTTTTCAAGTGCCAACTGTTATTTATTCTACATATCCTCATAATCAGCACTTACTACTTCTACTTACATCCCTACAACAACCTCATTCAGTATCCCTCTACTTTGAGTGGCTCTTGGGCTTTCTATTTGGTGAATACATTATAAACATTTTTTTTAGGTCCTCAGTTAAGACAATTTCTGGTACTTTTACTACAACTTGAATGATAAGATGTTTTTTTTTTTTTAATCATTTCACCTGAAGACAGTAAAGCAAGTAAAATGCAAAGGGTTGCTAAGTGTTAGAGAATATGAGAAAAAACATGATTAAGGAGATAGAACAATAAGAACAAAAATTAAGACAGAAAATAATGATTGACATTGCATTTAAATTTTTGAAGATCAAAGTTGACTAGAAAATGAAGTTGGAAGAAAGTTCCACAAGCAAGAAGTGTGATAGAAGAAACTGCTAGCATAGAACTTACAGTTGCATCTAGCCATTTCAATTATAAAATGATGAGAACTTGCTGCCAATCTAGTATTCTGATTAAATTCATAAAGTCGAGGTACCAAAGAGGAAAGCTCATCAGAACAATGACCATAAAAGTATTTAAAGAAAAGGTATGGAGAAGCTACATTATGCCAGTGGGAAAGTGACTGAAGCCAAGATACCAGGTCATGACCAGTAACATTGCAGATTCTTCTTTGGATCTTATCAAGAATCTCTAAATATATAGCAGGATCACCAGACCAGATGTGGCAGCAATATCCAAAGCAAGGATGAATAGTAGACTTATAAATATGGAGATAGATTCTGGCAAAAGAGAGAGAGAGAAGTGGAGGCCTTTTGCAACTGGTTTACCAATTTCAGTTCCCTTGCTAATAACCAATAAAATATCTTCTACCCCTATTTCATTTTTACAGTTATCACAAAAAAATAATTTCCCAATTCAAGCAATGAAATCTTTATCAACATAACTGCAGAAAATAAATACCTTTTTACTGCGGGAAAGGCGAAGGCGCCTGACTTTTCCAAATTGGCCAAAAAATTCCCTCATTTGATTTTCATAAAATCCATGTGGAATTTGACCAATGTAAACAACTCCTGGTTTTACAGCCTGCAAATAAAATATCTGAATTTATTATAATGTCCAAAAAAAAAAAAAAAAAAAAAAAAAAAAAAAAAAAAAAAAAAAAAAAAAAATCGCCATTGGCTTTAACAATAGCCTTCAGACAACTTTGGAATCTCCTGTAACTCTTCTGGACGGTCTCGTTGTTTAAGTTGGTGAATGCTGCCATAATTCTTTGCCTTTGGTGATACAAGGAGTTTTGTTGATCTTTTGCTCAACTGCATCCCACACATAATAATCAAGGCATTGCAGTCTGGGGAGTTAGGTGGCCAGATGTAAGTGTTGATGTGGTTGCAGAAATTGTCTTTAAATCAGTTCACCACACTACATTAGAACTTTTTATAAACTACTTGAAAGGTTGAAGAGGCTATATGTGCCACATAACTTGATTTTAAATAAATGTGAGGAAGAAACAAGTATGTATAATAAAAAGTTTACTTATTATTTTGAAAAAAGATTACACATCTTAAGCTATTTTCAAATTTTCATGCAATGTATCAACTATGAACGCCAGTGGAATAATAAACCTTTTACTATCTGTAATATTATTTTGTATTGAAAGAAAGTTTTATGTTTTCTCTTTTAATGTAAAGAAGTAAAAGATATATCTATTGATATCATAAAATAATTTATTTTCATACTTTAAATCAGACATTGGAGCCTTGTTTTACTGACATGTTAATCAATTAATTGGCAGCCTAAGGTGTTGAAAAGCTGAGTGTGGTTGACCAGAAATTGACATAAATTTACAAAATCTAAGTGAATACTTTGTCTTTGGTTATCAACTACCTAGTATTTTTTTTTTTAACATAATATTTTCAGCAATTATCTAATATTTCATTGAATTTTAGTTACTTATATATTAGCATTTTTATCAAAAATTCTCACAAAAAAGAATAAACTTAAAAAAAAAAAAAATTCGTAATTGAAGTATGACCCACACTAAAATAAAAAGATTTAGTGAAATAAGAATTAAAAAAATAAAAATTACTTTAAATTATTAAAGTTTAAAATTTTGAAAGGATGATTTGTAAAGCCTGTTGAGAAGTAAACACGATGAAAGATAGAAATGAAAATGAAAGAATTGCAGACTGACAGATTTTTCAGGGAGGACAACGCTTAAAACACGCAACAGATATCCATACTTACGAAAATGGGAATGTCTCTACACTAAAAAATTTAAAATTATTTTTGAAATATTGGAAGTAAACAACTTTTATTAAGCCTTTCAATTTTTGATTCGTAAATATAGTTTTCACTTAACGACCTAACTGGATTGAAGCAATGTGGAATTTTAAACAATTTAAATTATTATAATTAAAATTAAAAAAAAAAAAATGAAAACAATTCTTGTAAAAATTCAATATTCATCCAAATAATTTTTTTTCTTAAAGACAATAGTTCCCTTAATAAATCTTATTTATAAAAGCGATTTTACAAGCTTTTCTAAATAATGTCATTGTTTTACTGCAGTTTTTATTTTACAATTCAGAACAGATTTCCACTGAGGGGTACTGTTTGAAAAAAAATAAAATAAATAAAATAAATAAATAAATAAACATACACACATAACTGATGATTTAAATTTTCAAAGGAGTCCTACTTTTAACAAATTTTGAGGTTGCAATTTAATTTCTCAAAATTCCATGAAATTAAGTTTTGTTTAACATATGTAAAGAAAAAATTTTTTTCCAAGATTCTCTAAAAAATAATTTCATTGATTTGTGAATAATACCTGAAAGTTTCATTAAAATCAGACAATTATTTGATTTTTGCAAGAATTTCTAAATCAATGTTTTTCACCAGAAAAATAAAAAATTTTTTTAATAAAGTAATAAAAACAATACTTTGGTCTTTCCACTTAATAAACATTTTGAAGATAAAACTTTGTCTTTATTAATTTTGGGACCTTTTTTCATCATGCTATGCTGTTTTTTGCAGCAAACAAGTGGAGGTATCAATGCAAGAAGAGTATTTGTGTATCAGTCAATATAACGAATTCAACAGGAATTGGAACTCGGTTCTCCACTTAACAATCCCGAGCCATTATCCATCACACCACCCACAAGTCCAAGCTCACAGCACCTGGTATTACCAAGCGGTCACTCATCTAGATACTGACCAAATTCAACTTCAGCAATCATATGGGAACAGGCGTTTCAACATGATATAGCTATAAAACCCTAGGAAACAATGCAAGCAAACCTAATATGATGATTTTCATAAAGTTGGTGAGATGGAATTATTAGAAGTACAGAATTAATAGAGCTATAATAAATGCATAATGTTACATTGTTAAAAAAAAAAAAAGAAAAAAGTTTACTCTAGAAATTAATTGTTAATAATATAGAAATGCATTGAAAAATCAGGAAGAAACAATGTTGGTGATTAAGAATTAAAAGTTGTTACCAATCTGAAAACATGGCTGATCTGAGAATATAATATGAATAAATATAAAATTAGCAACAAAATCAGATTTGGTTGTTAATCAAATAATGATTTACCAATTGCATTTATTTAGTTTATTGTTTGAAAATTTTAGGTCAAGTTTAATTCGAGTTAAACATTAATGTTGGAGATTGGCTTGTTTGAAGTCAATTAAATGTAGTACCTCCACTTTGTTGCATAAAAAACAGCATAGCACGATGAAAAAAAAAATTAGTTTGTTTACAAATTTCTTAGAATTAAGAAAATGGCTGCTTTAAAAAAAATAATAAAAAAATCAAGCATTTAGCTTTCAATTAAAACTAAAATAAAATCTTCAAGAATGATTTTTCATTTTTTAAATTTAATTTAAATTAAAACTTACGTATCAAAAATTCAGTGGAGGTGCCTAGATTAAATAAACATTGTAATTAATTATTAACTACTACTCTTGGTATTTGTAGGGATTCTTTGGGACTTATTTCATACCAGTTTCCTCATTTTGTTTTTATCACATTTTCAACTGTTCACTGTACTCTATGTCTTCTTTCTGTTTGTATGTAACATGCCACAAGTGGGGTGTTACAAAAAAAAAAAAAAAAAAAAAAAGTTACATACATCGATTCTTTCAGGCCGGGAAACTACTTAAAGATTAAAGACAGATCCACTAAAGAATAAAAATCAGGAAAAATTTTAGAGGAATTTTTGTTGATTAGTATTATTTACAACTTCCTTATTAGAATAAAAAAATATTGAGTTCTTATCGATTTTTAAACTATTAGGTTGGTGCAAAAATAATGTCGGTTTTTGACGTATTTTTTAACGTCAAAAACCGACATTATTTTTGCACCAACCTAATAGAAGGGGGAGTCTTGTTTAAAATCAATACAAAAATCAATCCTTTCCTGATTGCTGTCTAATAAGTTTTTTCATCATCAAGCGTATGGTGGTGGTGGTGGTGCTGCATGAGAGTGCCTAGCCTGGGTCAGTCAGTTATGTGCCATTCATGATACATGCCTGACGAGACAGATTTTTTCCCGTAGTAGGTTGCCATTTCTTTCTGCGGTAGACCAGATGCCATCCAAGGCTATAGAACCCGATCTGTCATGCTATTTAACCCATAGCTTGGGGAGAAGATTATTCATGATGCCGCGATACTGACGGATGCTAAAATTTAACGATTACAAATGATAAATTTCTTAGATATTTGTTCAGTGAAAAAAATGTGTGCACCTTCAGGCACTTTTTATTTTTAATAAAAAATGTCACAAAGTGTTACGTGATGAAAGAGAAAATGCCCTCCCCAATCTTAAAACTAAACTAAAAAAAAGTAAGTAAAAAAAAAAGTAAAAACCCTAAATAAACTCCCTAGTCTTGATTGTCATCGAGATGTCCTTACGTTCGGTAAAATTGTAAGAATTTCGAACAAAACGTTTTTTATTTGATCCACGATAACCTTCTTACTACAACTACTTATTACTTTTTTGTAGCTCAAATTAATTAAGGGTTTTTTTGTTTAAAATTGCTGGAAGGTTATGCGCTGGGACAATGTGTTTATGGTGATACAGGGGTACAGGTTATGCGGGTATTAAAAAACAACAAAAACAAAAAATAAGCCACATCGCTAACATAAAAAAAAATAACTTGTTTGTACCTAGTCTTTGATATACAATTTCTTATACCCACTCCCAATAAGAATCCATAGTTTCAGCTGTGAATGCTAATTGGTTTGATTATCATTACAAGTTACATTTTTCATTTAAAAAAAAAAAGATTTTTTGGTTAAATACTTAATTTAAATAAGATATAAAAATAGTTTATTTAAATAAATTTAACAAAATTATTTGGCGAACAACTTTTCAACATTACCATGCTAATTAACAATTGCGATAAACATTCATTATTAACCCAAATACGAAAAATGATTTATGAAAACTAAAACTATTTTCATCAGGACACGTGGTCTAGGCAAAAAACACGTAAGGACGCATGGTGTAGGTACTGGCACTATATTTATTCATGAACAAAAAATAATGTACTTACGACTTTTTTGGGGTAGTTTTTTAATTTCTTCGTGAATTCTTTCTGTTCATTTACTTCTAGGGCAGCATTTTCAGGCATTTTTCTTTTAGACTTGTTTATATTCATTTTCGTAGATGCCATCTTGAATGAACTCAAAGAGACAGATAATACCGACCTCTAGCGGTCCTCGAACAAACTAAAAATAACAAGGTAGATAACTCTGTGGTATAAGTGGATTGAGTCCGTTCCTGAAATGGATATGTAGGAATTCAGTCGTACGGGTTTTTTTTATATTAAAAATCCGAATTCCAAAAAATAATAAGATAAAGTAAAGAAAACACGAGTATACCTGTTAATAAATCATTTGTATTTATAAACATATAAGCCTGAATTCAAAAGACTAAAATAAAGTAGAAATAGTCTTTAGTTGAGTTTAATCTTTGGGTAGTAGGTCCACAGAAAAATCTATAGTTTAGAAAAGACCTTTAGTAGTTGCTCCACAATAAAAGGCTATGATTGAGAAGAAAAGATTTTTAATTAGTTGTTCCACAGTCAAAGTTGTGCTTGAGAAAAGAGTTTGATTATCAATGAAGATTATCTGATTGGTCAATATTTCACATTGTGATATTAATTTCTAGCCAATAGACACTTTGATTTAAACGTTGTGTGCTCTATTGTGGAATCTTTGGGTGCAAGTTGATAAATATTGTCTGTTATTGGGTAGAAAATAAAGTTTGTGCATGGTTTAATATGGTATGTATGTGGTTATGTAATTGTGTTGGACATAGGGTTTATTTCCTATATATCTAACATGAATAATGCTTTGTGGTAATATTAGTACAATATATAAAACATTTATTTACCAAGCTTAGTTTTGGCAGTAGTATGGTACAATCAATGAGTAGTATGTAGACTTGATGATATTCCTGTAATAATCCTTAAATGTGCTCCTGAACTAACTCCTGGTCTCTCATTCTTAGATGCTTAACCAGTTCAGAGTTGATTAGAATCATCAGTATTTTGGGAAAAAGGGGTATAAGGCTAATAGGCTGATAAAAGGATAAAATGGTTTGCCTGAATTTTAAAACTGCTGAAAAGGATTTCCAATAAGCAGGAAAGCAAGAAAGCAGTAAGGCATTTATTGTAGAGTTTACTCTACAATAAATGCCTTACTGCTTTCTTGCTTTCCTGCTTATTGGAAATCCTTTTCAGCAGTTTTAAAATTCAGGCAAACCATTTTATCCTTTTATCAGCCTATTAGCCTTATACCCCTTTTTCCCAAAATACTGATGATTCTAATCAACTCTGAACTGGTTAAGCATCTAAGAATGTAGAAATAATTATAAATAAGATTTATAATAAACACAACATTGTATATAACAATTTAAGAGAGATTACAAGGAAAGGAAAAAAGTCTTTGTGTGGGTGATGTAAAAAGTTTGTAAAAGTTTGTATTTGTTTCATACGGAGTTTATAAGTGTGTAGAGTTTATAAGTTTATAGTGTTTATAAGTGAGTTATTATGTAAATTGAAAGTTCTTTCATTGAGCAGCATGTATTAGATTCATTGGTAAATATGGAATTTGGCATGGGTAAATCAACTGTTCATTTTAACCCTAAAGTCCCATTCTGTTATAAAATAAAAGCAGTAGCAAACAAAACTTACACATGTAAATGACGGATCGTCTTTGTTAATAGAGGTGAATGGAAATGGAATAAATTTCGACAAGGTGATATTTTCATGTGTTTTTATATAACCGAGTAACAAAGGAGAGAAAGTATACAAAAGAAAGACATTAAAGTTAAGAATTGTATGGTTGATACAAGATACATGTGTGTGTGTGTGTGTGTGTGTGTGTGTGTGCATGTGTGTGTGTGTGAAAAAGTTCAGTCACTAAGGGGAAAGGTATCCCAATGCCTGAAAAAAGGTCCTGTGATTGTGTCACTTCTACCATATGCTAAAAGGAAAAGAGAGAAAAGAGAAAAGGAAGTCTCTTGTTTTTATAGCTGCTTAACAGTATCCTCTAACAGTAGCTTGGCAACGCCAAATGGATGTAACCCACAGCACGTAAAAGTTGACTATGTGTCACCCCACATGACAATTCCCAACCAATGGGTACACAACAAAAGATATTAAATTTTGGCTTTTGTTTTGAGTCTATCTCCTGCCTATATAAGAATGGTCCAAAAGCCACTTGTGGAGTACCCATAGCAAGCACACATGTCACCTTCATATACTCTTAACATGGTGAAGAAAGCCTTTCTCAATTGGGCACTTGCACTATACAGAGAGAGATCAATTCAAGCAAGATAAAAAAAAAACCTACGACAGTATCTCCTGTTCAAAAAATCCTCTGCAACCACAGTAATATCTTCACAACAACCTTATCACATAAACATATATATGAGATATCCAATACTGGTGACATAGTTGTAAGTCTACCATGTTTTAATTTTGAACCATTTAGAAAATAACAATAATAGCTCTTTTCACCACTCCTACAAATTTGAGAAAAAGATTTTCACAAGCAAGTGTGAAATTATTTTCTATCTAATGAAAACCTTGTTTTCAAAAAGTTCATACCCCTGTGAAATTAGATTTTGGATCTTGCTTACAGATATAAAAATAGAAGTATACTTCTTCTCAAGGTTCAAACCAATTTGAGAGGCCAGTTTGATCTACATGCACATACAAACACCCTCACCCGCTGACTATATTTCTGAAAAGAATATATAAATGTTATTTCAACTGATGTTCCACCAGAAAATAGCCATTATTTATGGTTCATTTAAAAGCTGTATTGTTGTTGTTAAATGTTTGGAATTCCAACAGTCAGATAGCAACTAAAACAAGTGTTGATGGATCCCAACAAGAAATATGATGTTTTCATGTGTTTGTATGAGAAAGAAGAAGCAAGGGAGAAAGTCAGGAGGAAAGTGTAAGTGTCACATAGCTTGGTGAAGAAGACGGATGAATGAATAAAGAAATTTCTTTTAAGCTGAGAGATGTGAAGTGTTGCTGTCTGTTGTCATCTGTCTCTCCTTACTGGCTTGTCTGTTGAGAAACTTTGCTTAAATACCCTTCAAAGAGATCATGAAGCATGTTTTTTTTATTGTCGGTGTGAACGTGACCTGTTGCCTGTTGATTGAAAAATGTTAAATATTTATTTTCAAAGAATTTATTAACCGGTAGAATGTGCAATCCTTCAACCATTTTTTTTTGTTATTTGGTGTTTGATTGTGTTGGTGCTTATTCCCATTTTCACTCCACAATAAGAACAGAAGAGATTTATTTATTCTCAGAATGAATTTTTAGATTTTTTTTATAGACACAGGGGGCGAACATACGTAATGAAGAGGTTTGCAAATTCTATTAGCCCATGTGCCCCAGATATATCCACCCTGCACAAGGAAATATGCATCCTGCACAAGTAAATATCCCTTTTTCAACAAAATGGCCATCACCGCTACAAACTGGTACCCTATGTTGGAGTTAGCTCCTCAGATCCTTAACCCTTCACCAGGGGTCTCTCTCCCCTGGCTATAAATACTGGCTGACCCTTCGCCTCGATCTCTTTTTTCCTCTGGCCTTCGGCCTTATACCACCTCACAGATGTGAGCTCTCACAGATACAGCGTTTCCCAAATTCTGGGAACATGCTAAGAACAATACACGTACGTACGAACCTCACCACAACACACACACATAATAATATTCACCACACACACTCAATGTAACTGTCCATGTGCTTGTAACTTGTACTTATTGTTAATACATATATTTGTTTACATATATTTATCGGTCTTGTTTGTTTTTCTTTGGACTTGATTAAGTCCAATATTCTAATGTTGTTATAAGCTTACTTCATTTTATTATCATGTTTTTGTTTTGCTTGTATTATTATTTTGAGAAACTATATTAACATAAACTATTTAAATTCTTAAGTTTTGTAAATAAATGCTGACTTAATCTACTTTGAGACTGTTGATTTTCTTTTCTACCAAATTTTGTTAGAGGACTTATGCTTGATTCAAATGGGGACTAGTTCTGGGTATGACGATAAACTACATCTGACAGTAATGCCTCTGAATGGGAGATTGGAAAATTTGTGGAGCAGGTACCACCTCTTAATTGCTGTTGAAGCCAGGTCCACCTGACTTGGGATGGTAGCACCTGTTAGGGTCCCAGCTATGGCCAAATACTGAGCACCCAAACAAAAACAAAATACTATGAAAGTATAAAAATACATTTTTATACTAAAAATACCAGCAATCATATTTTTACATATTAAAATTACCAACAATACATAAAAAGACCAATACATTTTGTAGTTGAAGGTATACAATTACGTTCCAAATAGATTTAGTTGAAACCATAAAATTGTGTTCAATATATTTTGATTTCAGCATTCAATAACCCGTAGAGGTTGATATGCAGCTAAACAAAAACAACCAAACCAAACCAAACCAAACCAAACCAAACCAAACCAAACGGGGGACTTCAACTCATTTGGCCTTGTGCCATTAGGCTTATTCTCGAAGTCGAATGTATTTAAAAAATTTGCAATTTAGAAAAAAACATTTTTTAAATAAAAAAATATTATATATAAATAAAGAAAATTAAATTTGAAAGAAAACCAAGTTTTTTAGTGTTGATATATGAAATAATTAACAAATTGGATTAAAAAAAATAATAGGAAGTTATCCCGCAGTAAAGGGAACCTAAAAAATTACCCAGAATCCCTTGCTGCGGCCACTTAGAGACGGTGCAGGTAAAAGGTAAGTTACTCCTATTTTGCCGGTTTGTTCCAAAAAATAATTTTAATCAAATATTAGTCCATTTTTATTCTATAAATGATTACAAATCGTCAAGCTCTACTACCATTTCGTAAACAAACTCATTACATTTGTTTATTTACGTTATTACTGAATTTAGGGCCTTACATTATTCCTTGTTGTCGATGTTCAGTGCTTACGTGGCATTCGTAAAGTTGGGATGTTTATGTGTTTGTTTTTTTATAGATGTGGATCTTTTGGTTTATTTTTTTATCTCTATTACGAGGATTAAACATTACTACAATATTTTTTTGATTTATTTGTTCTTTGTCGCTAGAAATCGATTTTTACGTTTAATTTATTCTCTAGAGACATGTAGTCAATCACATGTAAATCACCCACACGCCTTATTTGTAACGATGCCATATGAAGATTTAATTTGTTCTTTTTAAAATTGTTATTTACTCATTTTTGTTGTTGTCAACAACCCTTTTTCGAGTGAGTGCCTGTTAAAATAATTTAATTTAGTTATGATTCAAACAACAGAAACATTTTTCAGGTTTGATGCTAACTATTGTTTGTATTGATTAGAAAAGAATGAGAATTTTTTCATTACTGTGAAAACTTGAAATGCATGTTTCATTGTGTTGGAACGTATTTATTTTTAAAAAAAAATTGTACTTTTTATGGGGGATCCGAACTTTTCTGTAGGTTTATGATGATCATTAAATCATTATGTTGTAACATT
The DNA here is from genome assembly GCA_963932145.1 of Acanthosepion lycidas. NCBI lineage: Eukaryota > Metazoa > Mollusca > Cephalopoda > Sepiida > Sepiidae > Acanthosepion > Acanthosepion lycidas. The sequence goes on from OZ010606.1 coordinate 38,934,861, forward strand.
CTCTGATATTAAAAAAATAAAAATTGCTATCAATTTCGGATTTACACACTGTGTTTTTTGTTAATTAAAAAAATTTTAATAATAATTTGAATCTTTCGGTGTACAGAATCGTAATAAAAAAAAAGAAAAAGAAAAAAAAAACTTAGTTTCAAAAAGAAAAGTGTAAAATGAAATCAAACTTTTTTTAGAAGACATAGCAAGCAAACATTACATTTCCTTCCACTGATTTAAAATCCATGGTAAGTGGCGACGAAAGTACAGTTTTATTATCAATGTGATTCATACTGTGATTCCCTTTGACGAACTAAAATTAAGCGACTTATGAACGATCCGGATGTAGCTGTTCGACATTATAGAGATGGTTTTCAAATTTTATGTTATTGGTGCCTGGTCGTAATAGCGCGGCACTTTTGAGAATTAAAAAAATGACTACAGCTACGTACTATTTTTTTGTTTTTTTTATCATTTCACCCCAAGCAAGGCAATAAAGCTACTAAGACGCACTATGGGTGTCACTGAGTGTAGCGAATATGAGAAAAGATGTATTAACGAGAGAGAGAGAGAGAGAGCAATAAAAGAACAGGAATTAAAACAAAAGATAGCGATTGGCGTTGTTTTTGTTTTTGAAAATCAAAGTTGACTTGGAAGCAAGGAGTCGGAAGAGAGTTCCACAAGCGAGAAGTGTGACGGAAGAATTATATCTAGCCATTTTAAGTGTAAAATGATGACCTTTTCGTCACTCTGTCTAGTACTGCACTCAAGTTCATAAATTCTAGATACAATAGAGAGGAAAGTGCTATTTATTTCTATTTACAGAAAATGTGGTACAAGGCCAGAAGTGGGAAAATGGGGAAGGCTGGTTTTGATCTGTCTTTTATATTTATATCTAGCCACAATCACTGACCCAAACATACTCTAATAAACTTTACCCTGATACCTCAAAGTTTCAATGAAGTCCTAACTGGTCTCCAGATGTACAATTTTGTCTGTGGGGCTGGGGGATAAAATAACAAATTTTAATTGCATAACATTATGTGTATTTACAATGTACAAAATTTTTATATGCAAGAAACAAAACAAAATAGTGTTAATAATAATAAAAAAAAACATAGAGGAAAGTTCATCAGAACAATTACCATGAAAGTATAGAAAAGGCACAGGGAAGCTATGTTAAATTGTTGGGGAAAGTTAGTGAAGATGAGATGCAAGGTCAGAGCCATTTGCAACAAAAAAGAATTTGCCTAGTTCAGCATCTTGATTATAACTCTAGAACAGGTACACTATTTTTATTTTATTTTATGTTAGCGGTGTACATTATGAACCTAAAAATAAGTAATAAGTGTTCTTACTTTTTTGTGTGTTTATTAACTGTGTTGATATTGTTATTATTTTGCTTGTGTGTGTTTCCACCTATATATGAGTTTTGTTCCTTATTGGTGCTACGTACAAAAATACATTTTTTGGGGGGGGGATGGTGAAGCACTGTTGTAATATTCAAATATAAACTATTGACACATACATTATTCTTTTAAACAGTCTTCATTATAAGATTTTTCACTAATAAGCTTATCAAAGTATGACACAGGGCTAAAACGGGTGCACATGTTGACATTTACTAAGCCATAATGAAACACAATTTCCCAGAATAAATGTGTAAAGAAAAACCATGGAAAATGTTTTGATAGTTGAATGACAACGGTATTAATGTGCAGATGGTGTAATGGTTAGTGGCTCAGAATGAGAAATAGTTGAGTTTATTACACTCACTTTTGCACAATTACTTTGTATGAATTCATCCCCCCACTGGCTTTGGGTTAAATAGCAGGGTAGCCAGTGCTCTCTAACCATGGTTGGCAACCAGCCTAGGAGAATGACAACTCTGGGTTCAAAAACTGTGTGTAGCTACACATTATATAGCCAACAAAGAGATCATGGAGTTCATGATAACTTTATGATCTTGAATGAGGTCGATAAGATAGAATAAACTGGAGGGGCAAAAACAGAGACAGTTACCAAATAATCAGTTCACCTTGAAATATCCTCAAATGAACATTATGCTTAGATTCAGTAACCATAATGTTTTTCAGTTCCATTCCAAGTGACTTGGTATAATTAGCAGTCACTAAAGGTTGCAGTGTCTCATTTTTGGAGACAATATCTCTTTGCCATTGACAGCAATGTTTCTTTGCCAAGCAGATGTAAGATGTGATCTGAAACAACAACCTGTCATGTGCACCATCATCTTTTAACACTCGCTTACATTCCAAAGGTTTTTTTATTTATTTTTATTGGGGTTTACTTCTCTAATGCTACCAAAACAGTTCCTTAAAAGTGTTTAGTTCTTGACTTTGCTGCTAAACAGTGTGACACAGGTGCTAGAGTTGTTGCATTGGTATATATATCCAGGTATGGTGCAAAGTTGTCCATAAATTGAGTTGTTTGTTAGGTGTGGCTGAAGGAATTTAGATCATCAGCATGTCTCATACATGCTTAATGGAGGTTAGTCCTGATGGGTGGAGGAGCCAGCTGAGTACCAGGAAGTGCTTATGAAATTAATTTCATGTCAGGAAGCATAATAGGCATAAAGAATGGTCATAAACAAGATTTGTCACACCTGTCAAGATAGGCTTCCTTTTTCAATAGAGGTCTCTATGTATATATACACACACACCTTCCACCTTTACAGAGCTACCACCACCACCACCACTTTGCACAACACTCCTGCTGACAGTTTGCATCCATTGCCTCATACTGTCTCCTTCACATATGAACTCAGCTATCTAGCCAAAAAGTTTGAAATCTGAGTCATTTAACCAGGCCTCTTCTACAATCCAATGGTAGTGGTTTTTGGCATCGGTAAGGCACAGTAAACAATGCTGTGGTTTCAGTAATGATTCCTTTGTTAGACAATTGCTACAAAACCATGTGGAATGCAATGTACATGGTAGAATGAGTTGAGTAGCACCAAAATTGAATTGAGATACAAATTGATGTACTACTTTCCATTTGTGAATTGTTGAGTGATTACAATCTTTACTTACTGATTGGCCTGTTTTTTGTATAATCTCTAGGTGCCTGCAGTTTTTGTGTGCTGCTGACATCTGTCCGGATTTCATGTATTCCTTGTATATTCTTAAAAAAAAAAAAAAAAAGACTAGAACACTTGCCACCTTCGAGATATTGTCTTTCTGGTCTTAACAGTTGTTCCATGATCAATGTTAATAAATCCCGTCTGTGTCACAAAATTATCATATGTATTATATTACACCTTTACCTATTACATCACACATACATTATCTGACAAAGTCCATTTTTATATGTAACAAGGCTGCAAATATGCAGTGTACTGTTGTCTCTAAGTTTTTGGCACTTCAATTTCTATGAAAATAGAGTTTGTCCAAAATCTACTGGAAACTTTTATATATTCATTTTTTTTTTTTTTCCAGACAATGAATTGTTTATTAGTGTCAGTTTTAATTGGGCTCCTCTGCTTCCACTCGGGTGGGGTGTCTGCAGCGGGTGAGGAGGCAGAGAAGACTGCTCGCTTGCTATCTACCAAAAATGTCATGAACCAATATTTGGTGGAAGGCAAGGATATCATCATTGAATACAAAATCTACAATGTGGGAGAAAGGTAAGTAAGCAGATAAAAAAGCTTTCTCTTCCTGGTTTGCTTGAAAAAGATTTTTTATGTAACTTACTTGGAAGTTAGACATTTTGGCAATCTTTAACTTTTGTGCTTGCAATAAAATTGTATGTCAAAAGGATATTTTTCCCTTGACACCACTATTATTTAAACTATTTCCACTCCCTTGGTAATGTTTGTTTTAAAAAGTGATGATTAGAATTTTAATTTATACAAATATTAGAATGTTGTAAATATAAAATTTATTTACAACATTCTAAAAATGGAAGCCAACTAATACAATGCCATGTTTATCATTTATCAATTTACAAAGAAGTAAATAGGAAAATATTTTTGTTTTTATTCATAAGTTTATAAAGTTCCTTTTGTGCAGCAATTCATTGATATTTTTATAAAATTATGAATAAAATAACTTTTCATTGTTATCTATAAAATAGTAAATAATAAATATTGCATTGTAGATGGTTTACCTATTTTGATAATTTTAAAAAGATTTTTGAATAAAAAGATTTGTTTTCACATTTATTTCTTTATAAAATGATAAATACCATTTTTATAAAATAGTAAATAATAAATATTGCATTGTAGATGGTTTACCTATTTTGATAATTTTAAAAAGATTTTTGAATAAAAAGATTTATTTTCACATTTATTTCTTTATAAAATGATAAATAATATCACATTGTTCACATATTTATTTAATCTTGTAAATAAACTTTCTCGAGGGAGTGAAGGTAGTACAAAATAATAGGGGTGCCAATGGAAAAATTGTCCTTTTGACACTTTTAGGGGTGAGGCACAAAAGTTCAAATTTGCTGGCATATTTTTTTTTTGTCTGTTTAAAATCTTTGGATGGTCCAGTAGAATTACTGCAAACATCTCCCTTCCCTTCTGGTCTGCTCTCCCTCCTTATGTCAGCTTCTTGCTGTTGATCTCCTCCTTTGTCTTGTGTAATATCATCTTCATTTAGTTTGGTGTCATGAAATGAAATGATGTTACTTCAATCAATTCATAGAACTTTCATTGGCTAAGACACTGAGTATGCTACACTTGAAAAGAAAACATTGCTTTTAAATGAACAATTTTCATATAAAATATTTTGTGCATGTATATAATATAGTAAACACTCCATTAATTGGTTAAGGCCTGTGTTGACTCAGCCACACTTTTCAGAAGAACTGATAAGAGAAATGATGCACAGTGTGCCATAAATTCTCCAAACAGAACTTGTCAGATTTGAATTAACCTTTATCACTCTGTATATTACTTCATTTGTTGTAAAAAAAAAAAAAAAAAAAAAATGTTTATCCTGTCACTGAAGATGATTCTGATCCCTGAACAATAGTGTGTTTGAATTTCATAGTTGTGATGTCATATCCTGCTATGGCAACAGAAAACAACTTTGAAGTTAACAATAAGGATATTTCAATTGAGAGGCTTTGAAAAAATGCAGTAGAAAAAGAATTGATAATAATACAGTGTGCTAATGGTTGTTTTCCTTCTATACTAGTTGCTAAAAAAGCCAGAGAACCCAGTCTACTCTGCTATTAAATATGAAAAACTGGTATTTTACTAAGATTTCAGAAGAAGTGGGTATTTACATGAAAGAAAAAGTTGCCTTGATGCAATAAAGTAAAGATTGTTTTAAATTCCAATAATTAGTTAAATTTACATAAATTTAAAAATATACTTTTATCAGGTATTCAAACTTTAGTTCCTTTTTTTTTTTTTTTTTTTAGAAACTTTAAATCATTTTTCGAACACAAATATCTCCAGTTCTATAAAATGGGTGAAAATAATTTTTATACCAAAATATTAACAATTTATTTTAATGGTAGAAAATTATAAAAGATAAATTTAGTTATATATTTCATTAAATGGATTTTTGCTCACAGATGTTAATCCTGCAAAGGTTTGTTGAGGATACTTAATTAATTTCTTTCACACACACACACACACACACGCATATATATGGATAACTTGAATTTAACATCCTCTAAGGTCATAAAATTTTATTTTCTTGTATATTTCTTTACTTCATATGAAAAGTAGTATAATGATTTCTGTGACTAGAAAAATAAAATTTAATTTGTATAAAGTATTTAATGCCAATAATTTGATTATTTTTTGTGTTATGTACTGTCATTGTAGAGTAGGAAAGATCATATTAATGGTGTGAAGTAAATGAAAAGTTAGTAATACATTGAACTCAAAAGCAAAATTGTGTTTAGAAATAACACCAGGCCAATTTCAAAACATGCATTAATATTTTGACAGGTAGCAAAACAGTTAATAAAAAATGATCAATGTTTGAAATCCTTTTTATTAATTTATTTTTACTGTAAATCTTTACACATCTGATGCTTAAGACAGAAAGAACACAACCTTTTTAGTGTGTTTTTTTTTTTTCTTTTAATTTGAATTGTATTTTCATTACAAACCAATTAGTTAGCATCAAGCCCTGTAAAGATTTAAATCTTTTAAACAATTAAATACCTTTTCCCCAATTCTACCTCTATTATGATTTTTTCTTTTAATGAATTCTTATATTGGTGGTATTTTCAAGGAATATGCCGTTCTTAAGAGCATTAATACCATTAATATTTTAGAACAAGTGTAGTTAACAATTCTTGTTAAAAACTTGCCATGTTCATTAAATTTGTATGTTCATTATTTATGAATTTTATTTCTTGTAAGTTGTCTTTTAACATTGTTAGTGATATGTAAATGACTGCCTAATTAGCATAGATAAGGTATAGACTATATAAATACTCAAGCAATAAGGGTAGAGTGGCTCTGTGTATGCAGGATAAAATGACTACTGCTGGACTGATAAAATATGAAGGAAATCCCTTCATAAGTCATGTTTGTAAAACTCATGATCTCGAATTTTCCGTTTAGAATTTCCAAACCATTCTAAATGAAGATTTATACTAAATGGAAACCTTGTAATCCTCAGTGTACCAATGGAATCGTTTTTAATTCTTTGTGTTTTGTTTATACTTATTTATATTCCTGTAAATGGTTCTAATCATTCAAATCTTTTTTTGTATTTCAGTGCTGCAACTGATGTTAAATTGAAGGAAGAGGGCTTCCCTGAAACTGACTTCACAGTTGTGCAAGGTTTCTTGGATGTTCAGTGGGACAGAATTGCACCGTATCCTTTGCGTTTGTTCTACAGTTTTATTTATTTATTTTTTGTTTTCAATTTCTCAATAATGGCCTTTATAGTTTCACCAGTATCAAATCTCCTTTCATATGATAAATAAATTGTTATCAGCTTATTTTGAATCTATTCTCTTCTCTAGGTCATGCTAGAATTTTGCTATTTCATTTTAAGGCTGACATTACTTTTATGGAAAGAGGAAAGCAAGATTAATATTTAAGACGCCTGGTTGATTTGACTTGTAAACATGGTAAAGTCTGAAATAAGTAAGAATAAAATCAAAGTCTTTTCGTCTCTAAATGTATTCAAATCAGAAATAGTTGCCTCCCTTGTTATTAACTTGCTAGACTTCAGGTAAAAAGATTCAAATTTGTTAGTTGAAGCATTATGAATTACTATTAATTTTTGACTGGTATTTCTGTCATATTTTTTAATAGTTTTTATTGCAGGCTTATTCTTTATTTCTCATCTACTTAAATATCATTAATTACTAGCAGTATTAATAGGATTCAAATTTCTTAGATGAAGCATTGTCAATTATTATTCATTTTGGACTAGTATTTCTTTCATCTTATTTCTCTTACTTTTTATTGGAGGCTTCTTCTTTATTTCTCATCTACCCTGCTTACTTAAATATGCTTTATTACTAGAAGTATTAATAGGATTCAAATTTCTTAGATGAAGCATTGTCAATTATTATTCATTTTGGACTAGTATTTCCTTCATCTTATTTCTCTTACTTTTTATTGGAGGCTTCTTCTTTATTTCTCATCTACCCTGCTTACTTAAATATGCTTTATTACTAGAAGTATTAATAGGATTCAAATTTCTTAGATGAAGCATTGTCAATTATTATTCATTTTGGACTAGTATTTCCTTCATCTTATTTCTCTTACTTTTTATTGGAGGCTTCTTCTTTATTTCTCATCTACCCTGCTTACTTAAATATGCTTTATTACTAGAAGTATTAATAGGATTCAAATTTCTTAGATGAAGCATTGTCAATTATTATTCATTTTGGACTAGTATTTCCTTCATCTTATTTCTCTTACTTTTTATTGGAGGCTTATTCTTTATTTCTTATCTACCCTGCTGACTTAAATATGCTTTATTACTAGAAGTATTAATAGGATTCAAATTTCTTAGATGAAGCATTGTCAATTATTATTCATTTTGGACTAGTATTTCTTTCATCTTATTTCTCTTACTTTTTATTGGAGGCTTCTTCTTTATTTCTCGTCTACCCTGCTTACTTAAATATGCTTTATTACTAGAAGTATTAATAGGATTCAAATTTCTTAGATGAAGCATTGTCAATTATTATTCATTTTGGACTAGTATTTCTTTCATCTTATTTCTCTTACTTTTTATTGGAGGCTTCTTCTTTATTTCTCATCTACCCTGCTTACTTAAATATGCTTTATTACTAGAAGTATTAATAGGATTCAAATTTCTTAGATGAAGCATTGTCAATTATTATTCATTTTGGACTAGTATTTCTTTCATCTTATTTCTCTTACTTTTTATTGGAGGCTTCTTCTTTATTTCTCGTCTACCCTGCTTACTTAAATATGCTTTATTACACAGAAGTATTAATAGGATTCATATTTCTTAGATGAAGCATTGTCAATTATTATTCCAACCTGCCATATAGTAATATAGCTTCCCTGTGCTTTTTCTATAAATACTTTCATGGTAATTGCTCAGATGAACTCTCTGCTTTATGAATTTAAACAAAATACTAGATTGGCAGCTAGGTCTTGTCATTTTACAATTGAAATTGCTCAATGTAACCATAAACTCTATGCTAGCAGTTTCTTTTCTCACACTTTTGCTTGTAGAACTTTCTTCCAGACCCTTGCTTTCCAGTCAACTTTGATCTTCAAAAATTTAAATGCTATGTCAATTGTAATGTACTGTCATCTTAATTCCTGATATTTTTATTGTTTTCTCTCTTTAATAATGTGTTTTTTTTTGTTTTTTTTTTTTTCACATTTTTTTGCACTTAGTAACCAATTGTGTCTTTATTGCCTTGCTTGAGGTGAAATGGTAAAAAAAAGCCCAAACCAAATCTGCCAATTGTCATTCTGCAATAATCAGTCAGTATGGATGGCAAATAAAGACTAAGTTTTTTTTTTATTATTATTTCCAATCCCTGCTGATTACTAATGGTCATGGAAAGGTAATGTGGTATTTTGGATAAGAAGTGAGATGAAAGAAATATGAACAAAAAAATTAATAAAGTTTAGTTTATACTCTCAAATATTAGGGATTAGTTAATCAGTCATTTAATTGGGGAGCATTTACTTTGAAAGTCAGCATTCAAAATTGTAACTGTTTTTAATTGTACTATTTAGCACTGATGGCATAAGCATGGCTACCTAAATTGCCAGGGATGGCCAGAATTTTTATCCTTCCCTTTTTGCTTTTTGTAGTGTTTTCTTCATTTTCAAGAAGCAATAAATTTGGTTGAAAAGCCCCCTCCTTTCATTTGTAAATTGTTTGTATCCTTGATTGTGTTTTTCTCAGAAAGACTAATGTGTCACATGCTATTGTAATGAAGCCACTCAGATATGGCTTTGTAAACTTCACTGCTGCGGAACTGACTTATCTGCCAAGAGAAGATGCCCCAGAAAGATTGGTAAGTGAAGCTTTGCATCTAATTTGAATCAAATAAGGTATATTGCTTTAGACAGGCTCGAGTTTGCATGTGACTGTTTTGGCAGTTTATATTTGCTTTGCAAAACATTTTTTTAATCAAATGAATAAATCAAAGACTGCTAAATTGTTTTTTTCAAGTGGCACAATGTACCATATTACTGTGTCATTTTCCTTTCTGTCACAACAAATTATCACAGTTTGGACCTATCATATAATTCTGATTATCTCCCCCCACTCTTAGCACGGCCATTACTCTCTGCCAATATCTCATAATTAATGGACTATTCCATTTTGATTGTGTGCAAAGACTGAAAATGGTTTCAGAAAATGGAAGATTGAAGTATTTAACATCTGTTTTAGGGAAATGGAAAAAGTTGTCAGTTTCAAATCTTTTTATTTGTACCCCCTTACTTCTTAAAATAATGACAAGCATTCCTATTTATAATTGTTCTTGTAAAATTTTGTTAAGCACAAATATTTAATGATGGAATAGGGAAATTTCTATGAATATTTCATCATTGTAGAACTCACCATAAGCTTATTCATTCATTAAGATTCATCAGAAATTTAAAATAGGAAAACTGAAATTTTCATGGGTATTTCTAGTTATTAAATATTTGTGGTTATTATTTATTAGATTTTCAATAGTTTAGCACAATGTTATACCTATTCACATCAGAAACAACTCCACAAGGCGTCTCAACACACAATGGGTTTACATCCAATTCACAGATGATTTCAGGGCTGCATTCAAAAACACAAACGGTGTATTGCTTTTGCATTGTCCCTACCATGCTATGACTATATGAATGTATTATTGACTATCCATTTTGTATTATTATAGTAATTAACATTACCTAATTTAGTAAAACAGAATACAATAAATGCACAGAGGCAGTGTCAGCTGTTTTTATTTTTGGTAGTTGGAACAAATTAGTATACCTTTTTATCTATTTGCCTGCAGGTGACATTGGTAAATCATTATTACCATAAACATGGTGGATAGTAGGTACTTGGAGTTGACTGTACATTTGGAATCAATGGTAGGCTTGTTGAGCTAATGGGTTTGTTTCAATAGTATACAAAATGTGGTAATAAGGCTGGTGTTATTCGTGTACATATGAAACCTAACTGTCAGTCTGCATTATGTGGATGCGTTGGGGTTTATGAAAATACCATACAGTCTGCCTAGATGAATGAAAGACTGTGACAATAACAATAGGAAGCTACCTTCTGGTTATCATCATTACTCAAATAAACAATGTTTATGGTATGATACTAATGGTATATATAGTATTTGTTACATATGAATGATAATTGCAAGCTTATATTATGTGTCTGGGGTTTGTGAGGGTTGGAAAAATCTTCTCTATGGCTTGACCTTTCAGTGCTAAGAGACGGTGATTTTTGAGGGCAATTTTCAGAAATAAAATGTGCCTTAGCATACATGAAATACATTACTTTTGGAATACCTTTAATACTGAAATACTCAGAATATGTATAATTCATTGGGTGATATCTTGATATAATCAACAAGATTCAAAGAAGGGTCTGTAATATTGATCGTTACCTGGCATTTTTAATTCTGCATTTCATTTCTTCTATTTGAAGTGGGTAGGACTTTAAGTTTGTGATTTTCAGCTCTTTATCAGATATCCATAGAAAAGTTGAAGATCTTTTCTTCAGTTCTCCTTTGCTATAAAATTGAATGTTTTCATCATGACTACAGAGGATTGTGGGAAGAATAATTTTCATTAGTATATTTTGATATACAACTGAAATATGTGCAGCTTCACTTGCCCTAAAACTTTTACTTATTTATTGTTACAGGTTGGCTACACTAGTGCTCCAGGAAAAAGTGGTATTATTAACCAGAAAGATTTTGAGCGGAGATTCTCCCCACATGTGGTAAGTTCAATGGATGACTATTTTCTGCTTTAACATTTGGAATATTGAAGAATATATTTTTCCTATCTATTTTATCTTTGTATTAAGTTTCTTTGAAAATACGTGTGTGTATATGTGTGGGTGAGAGAATAAATAATATAAAATTTGTTTTTTGTGTAGCACAAAATTACAAATATAGGGCATCCAGTAAAAATTTAACTTACTATAGTAGTAATGACCTGCAAGATGAACTATTAAGATACACTGAAGAGAGGGGTTCCCTAAATTGTTCTGAGGTGCCAACCTGAACATGTGCTCAATACAATTGGATATGTCTGTCCAGGGTAGGTCTGCTCAGTCACCAGAGGTTTCACCAACAGTCTATTGTATATCACTATTACAGAATGGCATGCTTTGAATGTCTGACCAGGCCTGACAAAGCATATGAAAAGGCTTATTGGAAGTGATGATGATCAAAGTCTCCTATCATGATGATTTGATATGCCACATATGTGATAGGAAATGCAGATCGATGACTAGCTTTATGAGCCATTGTCATTCACACAACTGATGAATGCAGTGTTGTGTGTGTGGGGGGGTGTTAGTAAAGGGCTGGACATGTCGGTAATGGTTATACTCAGTTTACAAGTTGTGTTTGGCAGAGGAGGGGCGAATTCAACATTTTATGGCGATACATGAAGTTTTAGGCAGTTTTAATCAACATTTCTTTTCATGGTTAGCCATAAGAAATTGTAAATGTAAGACTACCTTGCACTTAAGTAAAATAATATTTATTAAGAATTCATGAAAGAAAATATCAAGTTTTACAGAAACATTGTTGACAATTATGTATTTAGTTACATCAATAAATAAAACTAATATAAATTTTGATGCTATATTCGATTTGTTGCTAGGTATTTTTCATTTTCTCCTTTCTTATTGGTAGCATTTTAGAAAACTTTGGCTGCAATGCTAAGTTGAATAAACTAGAGCTATTTCATTTATGCTTTGTTACTCTCTTTTCCATTGTTGTTTTTAGATTGTTTTCTTCCAGTCATTTTGATGGACAATAGTAAAATTCTGAAATTTAGAATGATTTTATTCCATTTCAAAAATAAAGCCTGTAAAAAGGAATATTTTAAATTGATATATGACCAAAAATAAAATGTTTTTGACAAAAACACCTTAATGATTTCACTATGATTATGTAAGAATAATGTAATGATATTCAGCAAACAAATCTATGGTTAATGTTACCTCATCTCATTGCATGGTTACGAACTATAAACTTAAATTGAGCTTGAGAATTTAATTTTTTTGGCTCTAATTTTTTGTAAAGTACTTGGATATGATATAAAAAAAAAAATCGAAAATTGCTTTTTTTATTTTATTTATTTATTTTTTTTAATTGAATATTCCTCCTCTGACAAATATGTCATATATATATATATATATATAATATACACACACTTCTGATCTAGTGTAATGAATAAAGACCCAGAATAAGAAATTGAACAGCTGAGTTTGAATTACAGTCTATTTTGCTACTTTCACTTACATGCAGATACCCTTGGGAAATCCATCTTTTTTTTTTTTTTTTTAATGCTTCTTTTGGCTCTATAATCATACTGTTTTCATGTAGATGTTTTTTCTTTTTGTTTATGTTTCCATCACATTCATTGTTAAATATTCCACATTGTGATAACAGAAGATCTGCCAAGAGAGATGAAACATAAGAACCATGATGCAAATTTACTGTGGATGATCTAGTGATTAAAGCCATTTCTAAACATTTTTGCCTTAGTAAATTGTTTTCTCTTTTAATAAGAATAGTATTTTTGTAATCAAAATTGTGATCAGTCTTGTTATGGTGAGCAACTAATTTAATGTGTACTTTTGTAAATGATAGCTTTTGTATTCGTATAATCTTTTATATTTAAATAAAATTCCTAGATATATAAAAAATAAAAATAAAAATTTATATAACTCTTCTCCCATTACCCAGCTATGGGTTATTAGTAATACTTGTACCACTAAATCATTATTATTCGAAAAAAAAAATTTATACAATCTAAAGATACTTTCTGGCTTTAAATAACCTGCAAAAGGTTGACAAGCCATAGGAAATGATTCAATCAATAAAAGAGTAGAAAATCAAACTAGTTTGGGAAGATCTCATTAACCATACCTTCAGTCATTTTGAGAAGGTTTGTTTCTTTTAAGGGTTGTGTGGAGTAGTGAACTAATTATTATTGCTTTGGCTAATCCATTTTATGGCCTTTTTCATGTCTGCAATTTATGAAGAAAGATAAATCTCTTCTTGTAAATGGCTGCAAAAAAGAAATAGTGTTCCATATGGGTAGTTCCAAGGAATTTCTTATATTTTATACAGGCGGAATTTTCCATATATGGTGTTCCATACCAGATTTTCTTTTCCCTTTTTATTATGGACCTCATTTTTTTTTGCTGTGCAGTTTCTTTAATTCATTGATTTGCTCTTTTATTTCAGCTTGACTGGTTGGTGTTTGCCATCATGACTCTGCCTTCTTTGGGAATTCCTTACATGCTTTGGTACAGCAGTAAAAGAAAATATGACACTGTAAAACCGAAACGAAATTAACGCTTTATTTAGTTATATTCAATAAACTCATTTTTTTACTATTTGTCTAGTTTGGACTTTTTCATTTTATGGATTTTTTATTTTTTAAAATTGGTCTTTAACTCTTATCATATTTGATGGCATATAAGACCCCCCTGCTTCCCTCTCTAAAAATAATATATGTTATAAGGGCAGTTGAAATATTTGGTCGGCTAATTTCTATCCAAATATTATAGACTACCAGTACCTATACCAAGCCCAACTGCATAATAATCTATATTAGAAAAGGAAGAGCTGTTCTCTGTCCGTCACACACCGTCTATGTGTGACTTTGCTTACTCATATCTAATGTGTATGTGCAGTACATGAGTGACAGACATGTGCTTCTGCCATTTAATGTGTACGCAAACACAATATTTGAATGACTTGTTCAGTCTGGACAACTGCTACCCAGGACTGAGCAATAAAAGTTGAAGACAAAATATTTTAAACTTTAAAAATATCAGATAATAAAGTTTTTAAAACTTAACCTCTAATAAATAGAATATTTATTTTTTTTTTTTTTTTTTTTTTTTAATTGATTTATTATTTTTAGGTCTGTTCTTGAATTAAAATATACATGTGCACATACAAATATACATACATACACAATTTGAAATTGAAATGGTCATCTGTTTTGTGAGGGCTAATTTCCCTTTGTGTCTGACAACAACCCCTGGGTAACAGAAAAGTTTAATCCAGCCATTTTGGAAACATTTTTATATACTTCCTCTGTGTTTAAATTGAATATATTTTCTATTAAATGGAAAAATATTTTAGATTTGGAATTTGATTATCTAGCTTGCATCTCAAAAACTCATTTGTCGGTACACCTGTATCTCACTGCATTACTGTATGTAAGAACGTCAATAATACAGGAATTATTTCTTCTGTTTTAGTCAGTTTCTATTTATGCATCTATCTATTTTAGGCTGTTTCTAGCTATTGTAGAAGAAGCCTGCTCACCTAGTGTGGTTTCCTTTTGTATGGCCTTGTGTCAGAGCACCAGACAAGTGTAGTTGATACTCTTTTAAAATATCAATGGTTCTTGGCAAGGTTAACAATGGTAGAGAATGGACAAACACGAATGGTGTATGAAAGGCAGAAAAAATATAAGTTTAATAACAAAATGACAGGATGAAGGAGGGAAGAATATGGTGTCGAGTTCCTGGTTTTTGGATAGTAGGTCTGATGAATCTGAAGCGTGTTGAGGTTGAACGTTATTGCGCACCAAATTGTAATGTCTGGCGCCAAATGTTCCTGAAGAGACATGGAGCCGGAGAATAGAAGAAGAATCAATGGAGACTTAGAAACAGATTAACATTGTAGGTTATGAAACTCCGACATGAGTTCAACCAGCATAGAATCACAGAGTTTATAAGTTACAAGAGAAATATTCGTCAACATAGAATGAAGTATAGATCAAGGGAAAAATCCAAAAAATATATGTACGATGTGTGGGGACTCGTGGGTTTTTAACTAACTTGTTGCTTTGGATGAGAGGTAAGGTTCATTTGGTACTGATGCAATGGTTGTTTAAAAGTTGCTAGGTTGCCTGCCGTCGATGAGTTAACGGTAAGAGAACGATTAAGTGTTGATAGAAAAATTAATTCTTTTACGTGTGACGATCCTTCAACAAAGATGGATGTAAGTATGTAGGACTTTTGCTGTCGCTGTAGTTGACAAGTGGAGATTCTGGAAGAGTTTGTGAAAAAATTTTTTTTTTTTTTTTTTTTTTTGCAAGAGAATCTTGTATTATGTTGGAAAGTCTGAAGGTTGGGTTAGGATTGGGTCAAGGATGGTGATGGTAGCTTCAGGCAAAGAAGTTGGCTATAAAAGGTCTATTACAAAAGTCTAGGTTTTTGAGCTGTATGGTGAAGAGAGAGAGAGAGAGATGAGAAATGCATCTTCTCGATTCAATGCCTGTAGATTGTCTGCACGTTGATACAATAAGTCATGTGACCTTTGACTGGTGGCAAATGCTAACCGCCAAACAACTTTCAATGGGTGTACATTCAAAACTGTCACGTGCCTTAATGTTGAAAGCGTTGTGTTGTTGCTGAAAGGGTAGCAACGACGATGAAGAAAAGAGAAAGAAAAGTTTTGAGGCAACTGTTGTCGGAAGGATGGATGTGACGATACTATCTATTTTCGGCTTTTCTAACTATCTAAATATTTTAGTCTGTTTATATCTCTATATATTTTAGTCTGTTTCAATCTATCTGTATATTTTTGTTTGCTTTTATATATCTATATATTTATCTTAGTTTGTCACTAGCTATCGTCGTCTGTTAATATCTAATTTAATCTGTTTCCCTCTATCTGTATATCTTAATCTGTTTATCTATCAACTTATTTGATAGTATATAAACCCTTCAATTAAAAATGGCTCAAAATATCTACAGGGGTTTTATATATGAAATTGATGTCTGTGGTGAGGGCTATATTTACTCAGACTTGGGCACTTTGGGGTGGTGTAATGGTTAGCAAGCTTGTCTCATTAGAACAATTACGACTGAGTAGTGAGTTCAATCCTCACTGGGTGCTCCTTACTTTCGGTCTTGTGCCACATCCAAGCTACACTTGGAAAATCACTATATTTACTCAGACTCTGTAGACTATAAGTATTTACCCATAGCCATAATGCTGTAATATTAAATGTAAATAGGTGGTGTCTTATATATAAAAAACAATGCCTTCTAATTAGAGGATAATAATGATCTCCTTAAAATCTTATGTGACAGGCAGTAATGGGTTACATGATACCAAAAACAGGATATTTATTCTTGGTTTGTTCTATTTCTAAAGGTGGGTTCATGACTTTTTCTAGGGCATAAGTACAAACTGAACACAGATTATATTAGAAATCTCAACACATTTCACTGAATTAAAAAAAAAATGCTATGTTCTTTTAGGGCGTAAGCGGTTGTGGTTCTCAACAGCTTCCTTTTCTTTAATATGTGTGAATTTCCATGACTTGTTTAGAAAGAGAGTGGAATGGTTTCCCGTTTGCTACTCTATTTGTTTGAATTCAAGAGCCGGTGCTGGTAGAGGAAGGAAAGGTGGGTTCATGCCCTTCTTAAAAGGAAAAATGAATGTATTTGTTAGTATGGAATTAGAAGAACTCGGCTGGCTGATTTTATCCTATAGTTTCTCGCACATGAAAATTCAGTGATTATAAAACTTAAAAAGACCAAGGGAGACAAATGTGTAGTAATTATTTTAAGTTACTTCCCTTGTAAGGTATGCAGTTAACTAATACCACCAAAAGTCCTGTTCGATAAATCTGATCACATCAAGAAAAAAAGAAAAGAAAAAGAAACCAGAGTTCAAATTTCATCTGAGAACTTTATTCAATGTTATATGATTGATGCAGCCGTAAATTCAATTATGTAAGTTTGATTCTTATTATGGGACATTGCTAAGCATGAAGTCATTACCGACTGACTGATAAAGTCAGTCCTAGAAAGTATGGCGTTATTAATTTAACTGCAAATTGATATTATTTAAAAAAAAAAAAAAAAAGATATCAATTTGAAATTTACATATAATTTGAAATGCGTTTTTTCAAGAGTAAACACTTTATTTTTTTTTTTTACCCTTTTTAAAATGCAAATGTACAGAAAACAGAACTTTTTGACAAATTACAAATACCCTTTCCCGATATCAACAAGGATATTTACGCTTCATTCGAATCATTCAATTTGAAACTTCGAAAAAAAAAAATTCCAAATTATGGAACCAGATAAAATAACACTTTCTCCGGCCTTGTCGGGTATATACGTTGTTATCGAAAGTGTCTTTTTCAGACACGGACGAATAAACACGCCCAAAGCATACCGTTCAAAAACTAGCTAGAGACGTGTTTATACGTCGATCTTGATTCTTTTTATACGCTTCTGATCTTGAAACGGGTCCAGTTGTCAACTCATACGTCTGGTAGAGGTGTTAGCCACCTTTCGGGTACTTCAATGCGCCTTAGACAAGTGAAAAAAATTCGTCTGAAAACGTTTCATTTTCCCCACAAAATAACTGGCCGGGAAGCGGTTAAAGACAAAGTGATTTTTAATCCGATTCTAAACGGTCTATTATTAAAAATTATAATGGGAACAGTTGTCTTCCTATACTTTTACACACACACATTTTATGCAGCTTATGTGTAACCAAGACGGAATAGAAATGTCTCAGCACGAAGGTATCTTTTGATAGATTTTAAATGGCTGATGTCACGGGGACTATTTATATTTTTCTTTTACAGAAATGTTCAGTTTAAGGTCTCAGTTCCTTTAAAAATTCTTCTCTGGAAGCAGCCCAAATGGATTTTCCTTCCGGATCTTCTCGTGTATCTGCATTCCGGTTGAAATTTTAGGGTCCTATCGTTCTCCGTATAGAGATTTATGACTTGTACTTTGACAGGGTCCTTCTGCCTTGAAATCGGATTGCTTTCTGCCTTGATATCTAAGTGCTTTCTGTTTGTGTCTGCTGACTCGACTGTTTTTGTTTTTTTTAATAAGAAAACAAGAGTCTCCCAATTTAATTAATTAATTTCAAAATTTATAAGGGCACGAGACCACGTCTCTGATTGTTCAAGTAAATACAATAATATATATTCTTTCAAATTCAAAAACTGAATCGGAAACAATTAACACAGAAGAAATAATTTTGGCGTTTCTTTAAGCACTAATTTTAAAAATAGAAATTTTAACAGACACATGTAACAAGTTTTTTACAAACCGTTTGGCTTTCCTTAAAATATACTTCTCTCAAAAAGTACGTTTAAAAGCAAACCTAGACGATTATAACATTTATTATTTACACCTTTTAATTAATTATTAATTTTAATTATTATTACCATACCTATTAATATGTAATATATGTAATATTAATATTAATATGTAATATTACTTAGACATTTTAATTAATTTTTTTAATTATTTTACACTACTAAAATTTAATTTTATTTATAAAATGCACATCCAAGCTAACAGCACCTGGTATTCCCATGCGGTCAATCATCTAGGTACTGACCAGGCTTGACATTGCTTAACTTCGGTGATCGTACGAGAACCAGTATTCAACGTGATATGGCCAGCAGTCAGTGACAGACTCTATTACGCATTACATGTTGTACATATTACATATGTATTATACATATTATATAGGCCAATGGCCATATCACGTTGAAATACCGTTTATTGTATGATCGCTGAAGTTAAGCAACGCCGATCTTGGCCAGTACATAGATGAGTGGCCGCTTTGGAATGCCAAGTGCTGTAAGCTTGGATGATGTAATAAAAACCTACTATGCACTATTAATAATGAGATATTCCGTTGTTATAGCAACAAGACGCGCATTGGCTTAACGAGAAATTCTCACTAGTTATCATAACGGAATATCTCATTGCTAAGTAAGGGGGATCAAGCTGCATAACCGATAAATATATAAATTAATGTCTTAGGTTATAGAATATATAGGTTTGAAAAATTAAACCCATCAAAGACAACATGGAGAAACATTTAGAAATACTTGGCAAAGTTCGTTGTCTTAACTATACATCATGGAAAACATAAAAGTTAGAAAATGCATGTTGGGTTATGTACATACTATAGTTTTATTTTCTGGAACTTGCGACTGTATTCTATGTACGTAGTTTGGTTACTTACTATAGTTATCTTTGTCGTCGTCTTAATTCTCCAGTGATAACAGAAATCACTGAAAAAATATTAGTTTGCGAGGCGAGCCTGAGAACCACCTTGTGTTGTCCATCAGTCCCGGGAGAACATCGATCGGCATTTGAAAGTTTTTATTTTTAATTCAGCTGGTGGTGGTAGAGAAGAGTCTATTTTACTAATGTTCACCCAATACAAGACCCAAGAGCCAATCAAGGTAGAGGCTTACCGTGTGGACTTATATTAGCATAGAAAAGGACAAGCGTCAGGAGTATGAAGCTGAAGTAGACATTAGGAGACGGGAACCCAATCCTAAACGGGAAACAAGGGATAAACCTCTACTCCTTTTCAAAAGATAGGGGAGAAGTGTGAACCAGATGATAAACGGACCTATCTACTCCTGTTGGTGGAGGAGAGAAAAGCAAGAAATAAATGGTTAGTGAATACACTTTCATAGTTCAGGCTTAAACGTTAGGAGTAAAGTGTCGAAGCAAACTTTAGAAGGAAGCCCAGTGCTAAACAGGAAACAAGGGATAAAAGAGGGTGGAGGAATGGGGATGGAGAACAATGTTCTTTACTTTGTAAGAAATTGCGTGAAGCAAATGTTGGAATTTTAACGACATTATATTTGCACCAACCTAATAGTTGAAAATATTAATGAAGGCTTCACAGTTACTGTAGCCTAGGTCCTTCGAGATGTCAATCGGAAACTGTTCAATCTCATTTCTCTCGACAAAACTCCATATAAGATAAAAATTAATCATCTGCCTTCCATCAGCATGGCTGATGCTAACCTCTATGAAAGTGACTCGTTGCACTTTCCCGGGCCCATGTTCTTTGCTGACACGAAGTGGAAAAACGATACTGAATCCATTGCGAGTTCACTGTGTCGGGCGAGAGAATTTTTTCTCACCAGAATCTATCTTACGTATCTATACGTTTACAATGCATCTATGCTTAGAAAACTGCTGGCACATATGGTCCAGAGCCCCTGCTATTTACCTTAAGCTCTTTGATAAAATCCAATGAAGAATCTGCAATATTACTGGTCCTGATCTGGTGGCTCAGCTTCAGTCACTTTCCCATTGCAGTAAGGTTGCCTCTTTGTGTCTTTTCCATAAATACTTTCATGGTAATTGTTCGGACAAGTTCTTCGCTATGAGGTCTAGACTCTTTGAATTTAAGCGCAGTACTAGACTGGCGCCGATATCCTAGCAATTCACAGTTGAGCTGGCTAGATGTAACCATAAATTCTATGCTAAAAGTTTCTTCACTTCCACTTCTCGTTTGTGGAACTCCCTTCAAGATCCATGTTTTCCAGCCAACTTTGATCTGCAAAAATTTAAATGCAATGTCAGTCACTATCTACTGTCCCCCTTGCTGCTAATCATTATTGCTGTTCCTAATTCTTCCACATTTCTTGGGTATTAGTGACATTACTGCCTTGTATGGGGTAATTAATGATCACCTTGGTGGATACCGATTAAAAAAAAAAGTAAAAGTATCAATGTGAAGTATCAGTATCAAGGGAAGTAATTCCAGTATGATAAGGGAAATAACTCCTTTTAACAGGGGAAAGAACTCCTATATAACCAATTAAAATAATCTCCCTTAAAATTCTAACTCTCGATTGACATAAGTCGAATACGTTCGCTTAGGGATGTAGACGATTATGATTATTAACAGCTTCCTGTATTTTCTTTATTTAATCAGTAAATTGTTCTTAGACGATCCCACTTTGTCTTTACGTTATGTGTTTCGGCGTCCATTATCTCAGAGAATTAATTTGTCAAATTGATTGCCAATTTTATTAAGTCAATATTTTTACAATTCAATTTTCACAAACGAAACGATATTGCTGAAATTGTTAGGATTTTCTTATATATATATATATATATATATATATATATATATATATATAAAAGTGAACATTGAAGTCAACACTTAGAGGCGACAGTCTGTTTCATGCTAGAGACGCAATCGTGGCCTGACGACTGCGTCTAGCATGAAACAGCCTGTCGCCTCTAAGTGTTGACTTCAATGTTCACTTTTATATTTACACACGCTCTGTCTCTGATAGTGAGCACTTTATCCCATAAATATAGCACACCTTAAGACTATATTTCTTATATATATATATATATATATATATATATATATATATATATATATATATATGAGTAATAATATGTTATGTCAGATTTAATTTATAATTATTTGAAATGACAACAAAACTTTTTGTTGGTGCAAGATTTTATTATAGAACTTAATATTACGCACACACGCATGCACACATATATATATGTGTGTGTGTGTGTATTTATATATATATATATATATATATATATATATATATATATATATATATATATATATGTGTGTGTGTGTGTGTGTGTGTGTGTATGTAAGCAAATATATGGATACAGATCCGACAGTATGAAGAAAAATATACGGAAAAACAAATAAAAATCCTAATATGCAATTATGCTGTTTTAATGTTAATATAATGTCAACGTCGGACGTTTCGGTCTAGTAGACTATCTTCTGGATATATTCATAAAAGAAGCCGGGTCTAGTATTCACCATGCGTGAGATAGATATTATGCCTGCCTTTTGTTTGTTTTTTCCGTATATTTTTCTTTATATATATATTCTTATGAGTGTGTGTTAAATTTCTGATATAACTAAAATATATCTGTAACACAATGTACATTGTCTTTCGACAGGTGACAGCTCAACCTGCGAAAGATGGCCGTACATGTATGCCCAAAATAGGAATTTAATGCTGCTTTTTCATTATAAATGTTCGAAATTCAATCACCCAGAAGGCATGAGAATTAATAAACAACATTATTTTTACATAGTGAGGATTTTGATGTCTTGAATCTTAGGTGTTTCTTAGGATTTTATATATATATATATATATATATATATATATATATATATATATATATATATATATGTGTGTGTGTGTGTTGTGGCCTTGTTAGGGCCAGAAATAAAGATTTACAAAGAGAGGGATTAAATTAAACAAATATATTAACAGAAACAATACAAACATATACAAACGAGAGTGTTACAGCAAGAATGTTCGGTCCGACTCTCAGAGCTGACTGCTTGAAATTTACCTCTCTAAAAAGCAGTACCTACTCTTATTTATAGCTGGGAGAGTCCATGCGTGCGTGGGTATATTACCATAACAATATATATATATATATATATATATATATATATATATATATATATATATATATATATATATATATATTGTGTATATTTAGGCAGTAATTTTTCATTGATGTATGTTTCATTAAATAATATAGACAAGTTTTGTCTTTTATATTGAAAAGTAATTGTCATCTTTGATAATGGCTTATGTAAGCCAAAAGCTTAGAGTAGATTTAAACATGTATCAATATGGTGATTTTCTTTCGTCCTTCAATGATAATGCTATTAAGCTTATCAGACAATATGAAAGGAATTTACTTAAAATAAATAGATAAAACTTGTCTATATTATTTAATGAAACATGCAACAATATATATATATATATATATATATATATATATATATATATATATATATATATATATATATAATATTGGTAAATATACACATACATATGCAAAATATATAAATATATATACATACATGCATCATCATACATATATATTTTGTATAAAAAAAAAAATTCCAAGAGGATAGAATCCAGGTAGAACTCAATGTCCAGGACAGAGTAAGGATATAATAAAAAGGCTTAAACACTAATATTCCATGGTCATAATTTATTCCATTGGGATCGTAAATACGATCCAATTCATCAGACCTACAAATTCAAAAAGAATACAGAAAAAACAACTCCGGAAATAAAAAAATAAAATTTAGAGAGAGTGTAAGTATGAGAGGGGTAACAGACGAGAGAAGGTGGGGGATTAAATTTAACAGAGAAAAATTTTAGAGAGGGGAGTCAAAGACGGTTTAAGTGAGAGAAATATGAATTTTGACAAAATCACTGTCTTTTTGTGCAGCCTCGATTCCAATAACCGCTACACATGACGTTATTGAAGACTATTTCATACTTTCATCGTTTCAAAGAATACCACGATGTAGAAAAAGGAATTCTGCCTACTACACAGACATCACTGTTGGTGGTGGTCCGCGGACCGGTGCCGGTACGCGAACCATCAGTGTCCAGGCCATGCTAAGGAATCATTTGTAAAAATTAAGTTTATATAATTTTTGTTTTTGTGTTAATGAACTGCTTATTTCTTTTATTACTTTTTATATGTTTTGATATTGAATCATTTTTTTGCAAAATAAATGGAAGATAAAAAATAGTCAACTTTTATTACATTCATTATATATATCGTTTCCGGCATAATTTAATATTACCACGAAATATTACAGGTACGTGATACACTGAGAGAAAAAAATGCCCGTCCGCCATATCAGATAGTTTGAGAAGCATTGCTCTACAGCCCCCATTGTAAGGTAAGGCTCAACACCATAGAAGTTAGATTCTTGATAGTTAAGAAGTATAAGGAGTAATTCAACATTCGAATGTAGTCAGATTTGGTTAATTAGAGAGTAGTTCCCCCTTACGACAGTTTTCTTAGATCAATGGTTGAAATGGCTTCAAGCGAATGAATACTTTAGATCGGAAAGAGGACAATCCCTCTTCAAATCTATAGACTGGGCTTACAAAATCGCTAACAAAAATCATTAGCAAATAACAAAGACCCTGAAGACTTCGAACAGCAACAACAACAACAACAAAGGGGTTACATATTTCACTAGAAATAGGTTTCTTCCCTGTTCAGTATTTTCATTTAATGAATTCACTACACAATTTCAATGACTGCCAAACTTGCAGAATAAATTTAGGCTTAATACATAAGAGAAGACGATCGGAAATGAAGGAAACCCCCTTCACCTAGGAAGAAAAATAAAATAGTAAATATCATTGGGAACTTAGAAGCTTGTCTTTGAACAATCAGTACGTTTGATTTGCAATATCTATTTAGCTGCCTAATTGAATCCATCTGTTATCTCAGTACTAGAGGTGACCATAAAGGACACGCCACCTTTATTCTCAATTCCCCCTGAGTGATATTAATCATTCAGTATACGAAACATGGAGGTGGTCTACAGCCTTATTCAGCAATCTTCCGAGTGTTGGTCTCTCGATAAAATCTCCTAACCTCCTCTGCTGTGATCAAGTTAATAGGAGTAGATAGGCTCAATTATCGTCCCGCCCGCACTCCTTCCATGTTTATTGAATCATAAAAGGATCATACCCTTTTCTCTGTTTAGGAGATGGTTTGCTGTTTTTTTTTTCTAATAAGGTCATAATGATTTAATTGTGTTAACGTTTTGGCGATGTGACTAATCAGTGGCTGCGATTTTCCATTATGAGGGTACCGAGTTGGCAGTTCGCTAGCTGCTGCATCCAGTTGTTAGTAAGAAGCTCGAACTCCTTGGTAGCGCTTAGAGAAGGTGCTATGATGAACAGTCGCATAATATCCGGGTATTTGTAGTGCCATGTCGCGCATGGGTAGGTGACCCTGCATGTATTTTCGGTGGGCAACCCAGAGGCCACATTATACTTTAGTCTCAGCCACGTTCTGGCTACTTTGTATTGCCATTGATAACAGATAGTAATGTTGGTCTTTTTCTTTTTCTCCTCATAAAAATCTCCCTATAACAAATACAATGCAATGAAATACTCACCCCCACAAAAAAACAAACAAACAAAAAAAACAAACAAAAAAAACAAAAAACAAAACAAAACAAAAAAAAAAAAAAACAGTAAACAAAAACCACCTACCCACTCCAACATTTCTTTATTCAATAATCGTGGTATCCATTCCAACTTCTGCAGTGTAGAATCTTTTCTCTTGGAACGTTCGCCGGATATCTTTGCACTTTGTGAAACCAATTTAAATTCTTCCATTGCTACCAATGAATTCTCTGTTCCAGGATCTCTTCCTCGTTGCCGAAAAGACTATAGCATTCATATTCATGGTCTTGGTGTTTACGACTGGGCAAGGGAATTGTCATTCGAGTCCCCCGACAACTCTTTCATGTGCTTTTGACTTTCATTATTACACTCTGTTAGCTATCTTTTTTTCCTTTATCGCTCTCCCTCTTCTCAGGACTGCAATATATTTGACAAAAATTCTGACGGTATAGAAACGGCACTCTCTCTCCATACATCTGCGAATATTTTTTTGGGGGGGTTTCGGTGATCTTAATGGTCATCACAACACGTGGCTTCTAATGTTACCAATGTTTCCGGTATTCAGACTTTCAATTATTCCGTTGCTTAGTCACTTACCCGTGAAATTCTCGACTAGTTTTCCTAATAAATCTGGGAATTATGCTTCTTTACTTGAATTGTTCCTTACCTCCTCTCATAGATGTTGCCAGGCTTCACAATACTGTCCGCTTGGGAATTTGAACAACTCTGTAGTATTTATTGATGTTTCGTTCCAATCATCTATTAGTCAGGAATCTTCTATTCATTTAGCCTGTTTCCGTTACCAGCATACTGATTGGGATTCACTCCGTGACCTTCTTCGAGACGCCCCTTGGATTGATATTTGTAATCTACCCATTGAGAATTGAACCACTGAGGTTTCTTCTTGGGTCAAAGTTGGCATAGATGGCTTTATACCTTCTTGGAGGTACCCGCTTCTCCATGGTATACATGAGCTGACCTAAAAGAAAAAAAAAAAAAAAAAAAAACAAGATTTTTTACCAAAATTTCGAACGTGCTAGAAAGCATTAACAATTTTTTTTTAAAAAATATTAGGTTGGTGCAAAAATAATGACGGTTTTTGACGTTAAAAAATACGTCAAAAACCGTCATTATTTTTGCACCAACCTAATAATTAAAAAAATACTTTGGTCTTGCATCTTAATAATAACATAAACATTTTTGCAATAAAACTTTGTTTTTATTAATTTTGGGGCCTTTTTCATCATGCTATGAATTTTGGCGAATTAGTGAACATTGCCTACTTTTATCTAGTGAATGTAACTAAAATGAAGTATTAAATTATAGTTATTAAATTTTCTTATTAAAATCAATTAAATTTTCTTATTAAAAGAACAAATAAAACAGATACTTTTGCAGAAAGTCTCAGTTTTATTGTAAAGAACGCATCACAAAATATCAGTTGTTTTTTTTCAACTAATTTCCAACTTAAATAAATTAATTTTCTTGAAAATATTTACGGCGTCGAAAGTAACCTTTACAGTAGTTTGTTATACAAATAGGCATTTAAAAGATTTTGATAGATGCATTGAAAGACTTTAGTTAACCTACAGTTTTGGGGCGAAAGTTATTCTCGTCGGTGTTCCAGTTCGCAAGGGAAACTTGTGAAGATACTTTGAACAACAGAGAAACACAAATCTTCTGTTGTCAATTGTTGTGGCGACATGTATTATTTCTCTGGGGCGTGGAACAATAATGAGTAGGAAAATTCGGTAAATATGAAATAAAAGTCGATTAAAAATTGATTTTAGGGTAGTTCTTGAGTGGAGATTTGGGGGCTAATCCCCACTCCTATATATTTTTTAAATAACTAAAAATCATGGGGTTAAGAAAAAAAAACTTACAACAATACTTGCATGAAGGAGGATTAGGGGCTAATACGTTAAAAAGTAAATTAGAATTTTATTTCAGGACAACAAGTAACATTTCAGACTAAGAATCAATTTTTTTATTCAACATTTGGACGAATATCCAGGGAAATAGGCGAGAAAATCCAACGGAAGTTAGTAGTACTCACAAAGATTTCATTTATTTTTTAACAACTTTCTTTACAGTGTAACCCGGATATAAGTTACCCTGATATAAGAGAAACCCGGATATAAGAGAGATTTTGTTCTGGTCCAAAATTAGAGGATGTGTTAATGTATATAAATTAGACCAAACCCGGATATAAGTGAAACCCGGATATAAGAGACTTCACCGGTCCCGACAACTCTCTTATATCCGGGTTACACTGTAACACTATAATAATTCTGCTGCTGATAATAATAATAATAATGGCAAAATTGTGTACAAAAGTAAATTGTCAGTAAATTAAAAAGAAAACATTGGTTTATTTATTCATTCAGCAATGAAAATATGTCATAAAAACCAAAAAAGTTCACACCAATCTTTCCCCACACCAATATCTAAAGACAGTTTTTATACTCTCTCTCTCTCTGTTTGAGCGACACTCACACACACATACATATCTAATAAAAAATGACATCAAAGATTTTCTACGGAGTGACTGACTCTTTTGAAGACATTTTTTCAGACTGTCTCTTGCAACTTAAAAGAAATCTCCCGGACATCAGAACGGTAACACCTAAGTGTCAAAGTCACTTGCCTCATTACAAAAACCACACACACACACACACACACACACACACACACACACACACACACACACACACACACACACACACACACACACACTTTCTCTTTCTTTCTCTCTCTCACTCTCTCTCTCTCATACATTTAGCACAGATATAATAATAAAAAATAACTCAAAGAGTTTAGCTCAGATTTTTATTTCTTTTCTACTTTTTTATTGTTGAATACAAACTAATGTTTAAAAAAAAAAATTCAAATAATTTTGGAACGAGGAGCGCGGAGCGTAAAAAAAACCCAAAAAGAAAAAAACCCAAAAGAAAAAACCCAAAAAGAACCCCCACCAAAAAAAAAAGACAAAAAGAAAAAATCCCCAAAACGAAAAAAAAGACAAAAATAAAAAATCCCCCCCCTCCCCCCAAAAAATAAAAATAAAAAACCCCAAAAGAAAAAAGAACAAAAAGAAAAATAGCCCCCCAAAAGAAAAAAAAAAAAAAAGAAAAAAAAAAAGAAAAGAAAAAATGCCCAAAAGAGCTGCTCACGCTCCACTGCGGTTGAATATAAAATGAGCCCTCTTCTATTTTGCGCCATTAAAAAAGAGCGCGCTCTTTTTTGGAGGGTTACGTAATGCCCTCGGTGTTGACCTCAGTGTCCACTTTTATATTTACATACGCTCTATCCCTGATACTGAGCACTTTAACCAATACATATAGCATACCTTAAATTTTAAGGCTTAAAACTATATTTTTATCACTCCTCCATATATATATATATATATATATATATATATATATATATATATATATATATATGGTGCTCGGTAAAAATGGCAGCGGAAAAAAATCGTAGGGTAAAAATGGCAACGGTAAAAATGGCAAAAGTGGATAAATAGGAAAAAATGGCAATTCGACAACAGAAAATTACAACCGTTCGAGAAGGATGGGTCTAAGCTCCCATCCCTCTACTTTAAAATAGGGCTAAGTCCCCCCGCCCCTCAATATTTTAAAATAATTATTTTTAAATAGATATTTACTCTAGTGGGGGAGGGAGCTAGGCTCATTCTCCTCTTGTTTTAAATAGGGGCTAAGTTCAGCTCCTAGTATTAAAAACATTTTTTTTAAATTTTCGATGTCGATTTTTAAACATTTTATTCTCTAGTTTCCTACTCCTAATTGCAGTAAAAGCACAAATCGTAGCGTGTTTAAGTAAATTTGATGACTATAATTAATTTTATAATTGATAGCTGACATTAGGATTAGATGTGTGTGTGTGTGTTTATATATATATATATATATATATATATATATATATATAATTACATGAATCATTCATACAAAAACAGATATAGAGGTTAATGATTTAAAATGGCGAGAATACATCTTCGCAAACAATTTCAATAAGTTACACTAACCCCGAACATGTATATGGATGATATGATCCCTGTTTATAAATTCCAGTTTCATAAGGTCTTTTTTTAGTTTTTACTAGCTTTCGTCTGTTCCTACAGACATCCTCAGGTATGGAAATAGATTTGTTCTTGTTTTTTACTTCTCGGTAATAAGAGGGCAACGAAAATATAGATGTAATCCGAAAAAATGCTATGAGAAATGTGTTCCAAATTATATATAAGGAGGCACATTGGAGTAATGGATAGCGGCTCAGATTGAAGAATCGGAGAGCCGAGTTCGAATCCATTACATTCACTTACGTGCTAATACCCTTGGGAAAGGTGTGAATCCTCTTCTTCTCCCTCCATTTATAGCCTTGGATGGCAACTGGTCTAGGAGAAGGACAACTCTGATATATATTCAAAACCTGCGTCGTTTGGGAACCTTGTGGCACCAGGTCTCTGTATTCGTCCCTCCAAAAAGTGTGGATGGTCCCGCACGAGACCTTCACCACTATAATCAAATCCCATGTGTCGGTTTCCTGGAAACTGATCTGCTTGACCCTCATACGTCGAATCTCGACGGGAGAGTCGATCATATATATATGTGGCACCATTTAACGAGGCAGAAAGAGAAAAGGAAAGAGAGGAAGAAAAGGAGAGGCTAAGAACCGAATCGTGAGTGTTAGGCAGGAGCACACACACAGCTGAGAGACAATGGATAAAAGGATATTTTGATAAGTAACAAATGGCGAAGGAGTGTCATTACAATGATAGGGAAATTCTGAGTAGAAAGAAGGGGAGGGAAGGAAAGAATCAGATATGTTTTGGCATCGGCTGTGTTATCTAAAGATATGAAAACAAACTATTGGTACGGAAGACATCTTATTGTCGGCTACAGGCTGGCTGGACAGAGAAAGAGAAAGAAAAATTCAAATGAAAATGTTATTTCGTTAAGTGACGAAAACCATACAACTAAAAAGACTTAGACAGATATGGAAAATTAAAAAAACCACCCACGAGCATCCTTGACCTGCGATAATAAAATTTTGTTATCGGGAATTGTGCCGAAAGAAAATAGATTTTTTTTTTCTTTCTTCGAGGGGACAAACCGACTGGGGCTTTGGAGATGTCCTTTTTTTTTGAGACCATGTCGGGAGGACCACACAAACTGATAATTAGCGATAAAATACTTGAAGTAAACCACGTGTGGAACAAGAGTTATGACCGCCATTGTCATATTGTCCCGTTCGCGGCTGGAGAAATGATAAACCATTAAGGGGAAGAAAAAGGAAAGAAAAAAGAGATAATTTTTTTTTAAGCAAGATATTTTTTTTTCTGAAACAAGCCGCAGATTCGTCCACGCCCGGCTGAGACATCATTGGTCGAGTGGTGATCACGTGATGCACGAGGGAGGCTGTTGCTGCCCATCTGGAGGATGAGTAAGAGAGGTTGCCGCGAAGATGTGGGGAGGGCAGTTCACGCCCCTCTGAGGTATGATGAGAAGGTGGGAGTGAGGAAAGGTTCCCAAAAATGGAAAAAGGTGGAAATTCCTAACCAGAGAGGTGGATATGTATTTAGAATTATCGAGGAACCCTCCAGCGCCGACAAACCCACCCCGGTTTTGGTCGGCGCCCATATAAACGAAGCCACAACGAGCATTTTGAGAGAGTCGAGTTTCAGCAGTCTTCGGTTAAGGCAAGCCTCGCAAATAACTGACAGATTCCCGCACATTTTCCAGACCCACATCTACAAACCAAGAACAATTATTCTGAAGAGCGACTTAGATCCAGATCACCGAAATAAATTTTTCTTTTGACTTTCGTCCAAAGACCCACCGAAACACCAATTTCTTAAAGAGCAGACGACTTGAAGTGTTAAAACTTGCCTAGCAGAAAACGACGTGCCACAATCCATAGAACGGGTCGGGAGATAGATGCAGTCCTATGTATCGAACAACTAGACATAAAGTTTGTTACCTTTTTCTTTGATACTTTGAACTTTTGAGTTTTCATTTTATTGCCTTTTATGCGTATTTTTGTGGTATCACCCCCGTTGGACTCAGTTTGCAGTACGGCCCCGATGACTGATTGATTTCCTCCGCCTAGATCAAATCACAACGTCGGTAGGCAGACGGGGAATCAAAGTAGGACGTCACCGTTGGTGCCGTGGTAGACTGGGATAGAACGACACGGTTGGCGCTACGACCAGGGGACGACGTCACAACTGGTGCCGTGACAACAGGATAGGACCCTGGAACAGCCACTGCCACAATTAGTACTGTGACAGCAGGACAGGATCCTGGATC
Source organism: Acanthosepion lycidas (assembly GCA_963932145.1). Classification (NCBI taxonomy): domain Eukaryota; kingdom Metazoa; phylum Mollusca; class Cephalopoda; order Sepiida; family Sepiidae; genus Acanthosepion; species Acanthosepion lycidas. Next base: position 38,966,595 of record OZ010606.1, read on the forward strand.
GACCGCTGTTGCTGAGAAATTTCGAATAGGACTCAAAACGACCCGGGACCGAGAGGAACGAGAACAGAATCGTCTGTAAGGTAGGACACTTTGCTTGATTTCCCAACCTCGATTGTTGCTGCGTAGATTGTCTTTCTCTTTAAATATGTCGGACTATGATTCAGATAGAGCAGTGGGCGATGAAGAGGGGGTTAGAGAAGGGTTGTCAGCTGACCTGAGAAAGTCGTTGTCTAGTCCGAGGGTCCCAGCTTTTGACGGCAGTGGGAAGGATTTTAAAAACTGGCTGGCAATCCTGGAGAAGAGCCGAATTATATATGAACTCACAGATCAGGAGACCCTGTATCTGGCGTATGACGCCACAAAGGGGAAAGCCTCTGAGTTTATGAAGGAGCTCTTGGAGAGTCAACCCCACTTGTCTTGGGAAAGATTAAAGGGACTATTGACCAAAGAATTCACCGACGAGGGCACGGCTATAGAGGCCATGAGGGCTGACACAGCTGCGGGACGAAACCCCTGGAGAATTGGGGGCCCGAGCGGGGAAGCTGTCATCGTTGGCCTTCCCAGATGTGGTTAGAGACAATGGGGTCATGCAGGCCCAGTTAGCAGACCTGTATGTGGAGGCCCTAAGTGACGAGCGTGTTCGTCACGACGTGCTGAAAGAGGGGCCGGTGAGACTATCGGCGGCAATAGAACTGGCCAAGGAGAGCCAGCGCATATGGGAAAAGATAAAAAGGTGTGGAAGGAACCAGATACTAAGTCGAGAGGTCGGAAAAAGGGGGGAAGGTGGAAGACCCCCGCGTGGAATCAGAGGGTCAAGCTAGAAGTAGATCAGCCTGAGGTGTGGGAAGAAGACCCCAATAGAAAGGCATGGTCAACTAGGCATGGATTTTTTAAGCCCACGCTGGGTAGATACGAGCTGGTCTGCTGGACCTGTGGCCATGAGGACCACAGAGCGGCGGAATGTCCGACGAAGTGGGGTTTGCCCCCAGACTTCGAACAGGACAGGTGCACCAGGTGTGGAAAGAAAGGACACCTGGCCAAGTGGTGCGGGCTGAGAAAAGGCGCCCCACCGATATTAACATAGAAGGCCGAGCCCAAGAGACAAGACCAGGGAAAAGCCAGCGGGCCACCCCGGAATTAAGAGGGAGGGTGGCCCAGTTAAAAAGAAGGGAAATAAAAGCTTGGACCAGTGGTCGGGCGAGCCGCTTGGGTAGAGGACAGGTCCCCCCGGGAGTAAACGAGAGGTTAGCCCGGTTGAAGAGAAAAAGAGCAAAATGTTGGACATGTGGTCAGGTGGGCCACTTTGCGGCGAACTGTCCGGCAAGAAGGTGCTGGTTTTGTAGGAGACCAGGGCACTTGAAGAGAAGCTGTATCCTTAGGAACAGCCGCGGAAGACTGGGAGAGGTCCAGCCGGGCCCGCCCAGGTGCGAAAAGCGAAGAACTTCCCCCCGTAAGAATAATGAAGGTGATTTATTGCTGCCGGCGCCTATGACTGGGATGACCCAATGGTGGGGGCCCAGGAAGAGGAAAGCCCAAGTGTTCTCTTCGCTGTCGCAAGAGAAGGAGCTATCCTGTAGAGCAGAGATAGGGGGTAAGGCGATGAAAGCTCTGGTAGACACAGGAGCATCTGTGTCATTGCTGAAAGAAGAAGCATACAGGCGGGTGAAACGGAAGAGTAGGTTACGGGAAGCGGACATAGAGGTCACGCAAGCAGATGGAGCCCCCCTGAAGATAAAAGGGATGGTGAGGCTCCCTGTGAGGATTGGGGAATTAGGAAGCACCCCAAATTTTTACGTAACCCTCGACCTGTGTACGGAGGCAATCTTGGGAGAAGATTGGCTCCGGAGCCAGAGGGCCCAGATAAAGTTCAACCCCACTGTGCTGATAGTGAATGGCGAGAGAACGCCGTTGGGATGCCCACCGGAAGAAGATATAATAATAGTGGTGGAGGAAGATGTAAAGCTACCCCCTAGAACGGCGGTGTCGGGAAAGGGTAGGTTAATGTCAGGGAAGAAATTAGGAAAAGGACCCCTGCAGTTGGTCCCTGTGGAAGGGAAGGGCCTAGAAGAAAATGAGGTAACTCTGTGTGAGACGGTGGTGGAGGCAGCTGAATTAGTGCCCATTATGATGGTGAACCAGGCCCAAAAGACTATACAGGTTAGGAGAGGGGAAGAGATAGGGAAAGCGCTAACCCTACGGACTCTGAATCGGGTGAGATTCGAAGAGGAACGAAGAAAACTTGTAGAGCAAACAGAAGGAATAGTGGACGAAGATATATTAGCACCGGATCAATTTAGAACCAGGGTGGGAGGTCTGCTGAGGGATAATCGAGATGTGGTAGCCTAGTCAGACAAGGAATTGGGCCAGACCCACACAGTCAAAATGAAAATCGACACCGGAGATCACCCCCCTGTGAAATTAAAACCCTACCGGACACCTATTCATAAAAGACCCCTTGTAGAAGAGGCAGTAGAAGAGATGTTGGAAGCTGCGATGATCGAAAGATCGATCTCCCCTTGGAGCTTCCCAATCGTAATAGTAGGTAAGAAAGATGGCGGGCACCGTTTTTGTGTAGATTTTAGGAAACTGAATTCTATATCGAAGCCGTTGGCGGTGCTATTGCCACTAATAGATGACATATTGGCATTATTAGGGAAGGCAAAGTACTTCTCTACGTTGGACTTGAGGTCCGGGTATTGGCAGGTAGCCCTTGATGAGGCTGACAAGGAGAAGGCCGCATTTGCGTGTCACCTAGGACTGTTTCAGTTCAGGGTGATGCCATTCGGTTTAGCTAATGCCCCGGGAATCTTCCAACAGCTGATGTCAATAGTGTTAGGAGGATACGAGAGCTTTGCCATGGCATATTTGGACGATATCTTAATATTTTCGGAGACAGTAGAACAACACTTTTTCCATCTAAAACAAGTATTGGGAAGGTTAAGAAAACACGGCTTAAAATTGAAATTGTCGAAGTGTCAATTTCTGAAGGAGGAGACTAGATATTTGGGCTTTGTTATAAACGGAGACGGTATTAAACCCGACATGGATAAGGTGAAAGTCATAAGGGAAATGCCAGAACCTAAGACAGTGAGGCAGGTTTTATGGGAGCTATAGGTTACTACCGACGCTTCGTCCCGGCATTTTCGAGAATTGCCATACCACTAGTAGCCCTGACGAAGAAATACTCTAGGTTCAAGTGGACAGAGGATTGTCAACAGGCATTTGATACGTTAAAAGAACAGTTGACAGCCGTCCCACTGCTGACGTACCCAGACCTCAGCAAGCCCATGGTACTATACACTGATGCCAGTGAGCAGTGTGTAGGAACAGTTCTTACCCAGCCGTGTCCCGATAAAGAAGGACCAGTGCCAGGCATACCAGAGGAAGTACCGATATACTTTCTCTCTCATAAGCTCTCAGATACACAACAGAGATGGCCAGTAATAGAAAGAGAAGCATATGCTATCATGTATGCTCTCCAGAAACTGGACTACTACTTGAATGGCGCGGTCTTTACTATAAAAACAGACCACAAACCTCTGCAGTACCTATTGCAGGCAGAGTGGACAAATAATAAGAAGATTCTACAGTGGGCCCTTAAGTTAAGTGGCTACCACTGTAAGATAGAGTATTTGGCAGGGAAGGAAAACACGTGCGCAGATTTACTCTCAAGAATACTGAAACAACTGGAAGAAAGATCTGTAAAAGTAGAGCAGGGAGTAGATGATAAAGCCTATAGAATAGGAGTAATTAACTCTAATAAGCTAAAAGATCGCCCTATGTTAGAATCGGACGGAGAAGGGGACACACAGATAATAACCGATCCCTACTGGACAGAAGGAATTGAGAAGGAGCAGGCAGACAGTGAAATAGCTGCCCTGAGAGAAAAGGTGAAGGCAGGAGAGACCACCAAGTATGCCATAATAGAGGAAAGGCTGTATTATCTCTCAGGCAGGGATGAGGAAGTCAAGCCCAAGTTGTATGTGCCCAAAAGTTTAAGACCAGAGGTATTGGAACAGTGCCACGAGAGGTTGGGTCACATGGGAATTGATAGGACATGTGATCTAATAGGAAGAAAGTACTATTGGCCCAAATTGTACGGAGAGGTCACTATGTTCGGAGCTGCGTAGTGTGCCAGTCGCAGAGCAGAAGGCAGGAGATGGCACCATTGGAGGAGACGGACGTGCCGAACTTCCCCTTCGAGAAAGTGAGTATGGATGTATCAGGACCATATGGGGAAACTGCGCAGGGAAACAACTACATAGTGAGTTTTGTCGATTGGCTAACAAATTGGCCTGAGGCATTTGCAGTACCAGACAAGAAGGCTAGAACTGTGGCCGGTTTGATAATAAGTGAAATCTTCCCTAGGTATGGCGCCCCTGTGCAGTTGGTAACAGATAATGGCACGGAGAATATAAACAGCATAATGAGAGAAGTGCTGACAGGTTTGAATATAGAGCATGTAAAAACATCTCCATATCACCCCCAAGGAAATGCTAAAGTGGAAAGGTTTCATAGAACCTTGGGAGATGTATTGGCCAAGCTGGTCAGAGAGAACACTGGAAACTGGGACTTGTATTTGACACAGGCTCTGGCGGCCGTGAGGTTTACGATAAACGAAACCTCCAGATTTTCTCCTTACTTTATGTTGTTTGGCAGAGACGTGGTCCTGCCTGTTGATAACCTATTGAAGCCCCGAAGAAAGTATATGGGAGAAGATCATCATCAGCTGTTGCTGGAACAACAACATAAGATATTTGTACAGGCCAGAAGAAGAATAAAGAGGGCACAGAAGAGAAGAAATGAGAGAGTGAATGCTGAAAGAAAGGTAAAAGAATTGAAGGTTGGAGACCCTGTCTACTATAAAATCCACCAGAGAGAAGGAAAGCTGGACCAAAGATGGGAACCGTACTACCGGATAGTAGAGCAGACGGGTCCAGTATCATATGTAATATGGGATCAAGTGGCAGGACGAGCAAGGAGGGTCCATGCCAATGATCTAAAGAAGGCTGAAATAGCTAACCTGGAAATGAGCGAGCCGAGGCCTAAGAAGGCAAGGACAAGGAAGGTAACTCTGGTTGAGCCGGAAGAAATAGAGACGGAGGAAGATTCCGAAGAAAATGAGGAGATAGATCGACTTGGCCAGATAGACGAAGCGATCCGAGTGACGGGGTTGGAACCCTCGGCGGATATCAGCGGTGTTCAGTCGTCGACTGAATCGGTGCAGAGAAGACCCTGAGAGGTCGCCATCGCACCCCCAGGTCCAAAAGAAAGGAAGAGAAAGACGAGGAGATCCAATCAAGCAGCCAAGGGCTCTAAAAGGAGGCACCCTGAACAGGACGAAGGGCCCAGCGAGTGGGAGGAAGAGGATCAAATACCCGTTTCCCAGCTCAAGGAAAAGCTAAGGAACAGGAGAGATCTAGACATAGAGTCAGGAGGTATTAAAGACGTCCAAGACGAGGACTCTAAACAGAAGGAAGAATCAGGAGAGGAAGAAGAGGAAAAAACACCTCCTGGACGGGAATTAAACCCAGAGGGAAGGTTAGAGGTTGAGCAGGGACCACCTCGGAAGATGAGATCAAGAAGGGTGAAGAACCCCAAATCTCAGTAGAACAAAGAAGGCTGTGCAGAATAGAAACATTCGGTGTCGACAGGTAACGACACTGGCTCATCCAAAAAACCTGCTGGCTGACTGTGGTGGATGTGGATGGAGGGGGTGAAGTCGCGGGCTGCATCCCACGAAGGACGGAAGAAGATTATTGGCATTGCTGACTGGCCATCAGTGGTGTCATGAAGTACGACCTTTGGGAGTGAGCGCCACGCACACCTGTCTGGGCCATTCTGTCTGCTAGGAGTTAGTTGGAGGAGGGAAGAGCTGAACGTAGTAAGAAATTATGGAATAATTGAGTGATGAATTGAGCAAGACTGAATGGTTATGAAGAATAAAACAAGAGAATCTTGTTGCAGGAAAGATCAAAATGAAAGGGTTGATGATGATCATGATGATGATGGTAGCTACACGAATGATAGCAAGGTACAAGTTGGAAACAGAATCCATAGCTTTAAATTCAGGGAGAACGAAATTCATGTTGCTAACAGCTGAAGAAGCTAGAAAGAGTAGAGATGATGCTCTAGGGACTTGTACCTCGTTAAGCCCTATCTATATAACTGGTAACCACAAGATGTGCATACTAGAATTGTTTGAAGGGAAGAGAGAGGGAATTAAGAGAACTTGCCAAGTAGAGGTATTAGCAAACACGGCATTACCACAAGCTATCAGTATTTCAGACGGGGTGTGGGCAGTAGCCACACAGAAACCTATCAGCTTGTCTAGGGTGTGTGGGGGAGAGTCCACAAGGACATTAAGAGTAAGGCCACCATTATCCCTGTTAAAGTTACCCATGGGATGTTCGGCATTTGGGATATCTATGTCCTTACCCCCCTATTACCAGGAAGAAGAAAGATATGAAGAGAAAGATTCAATCATAGAAATGATTGGCAGAGGCTTAGTCAATTGTACAGAATTATGGGAGCCAATAGTGAAGGGATTCCCCAATGTTACCTTGAATAAAATGCCAGAACTAATGAAGCCGATAGAAAAGATCGATATGGATCAATTGAAGGACAAGTTAAGTGCGTTGGGAAATGAAGGTATGGCTTGGGAAGGCGATGAGCAGATCGCGATAAGTTGGTCAATAGTGACGGGTACATTCATAGTTATAGCCATCGGGGGTATAGTAGTATGGAAGATTAAGAGTAAGAGGAGATTAACGAACGACAATCCAATGCGCATGCAGCAACTCGAGAGGGAGATGCCGAGCAATGTTCCTTACTCATACAGAATGGGCGAAGAAATTGCAGGAAGACCAGCGGAGGAGGCTGGCGTGAGACCGCCACGTGCGGCGGAAAAACCTCCCACAGCGGAGAGAAAAACATTGACCAAGAAGAACAAGCCATAGTAACCACATCTGCACCCACAGGCACACGCACACATGACATTAAATATAGAATAGAAGAACTTGAAAAAAAAGAACATTACACTTGCATGTAAAACGGAAGAAGAAAAAGAACATTACATATATAATATTATAATATAATATATCGATGTTTGGAATAATAAGAAACGAAATGTTTTACTCATTTATAGTTTTGAAATGGAGGTGTAATCTGGAGTTAGCTTTTCATTATGAAGGGGTCTCTGCTTTGATGAAAGTAGTGGTGTTTGTTATATGTCAAGCCGTGTAAGGCTGATTTTTTTTTTGTCTGACTACAATGGTTAATTTTATCAGGCTCCGTTGTGTTTTTTTTAAATTTCTATTTGCTAAAACTCTAACTGATTGATGTTGTAGTTACGGTCCTTTTTGGTGTTTATTTACTTGTTATTTTTTTTGTTAATGATTTCTTAAAGGGGCTTTAAGATTATGATTGGGTTGTATTTTTAAACTTATTGTTTTATTTGAATTTGTTAATATATCTTACATGGCATTTTGTATTTTTTATATGGTATTGTGAAAATTATTATTATTATTATTTTCCATTTATAAAATGCTAATTATTTAAGTCGAATATTTGGTGGTGTCTGCAAAAAACCGTTATTTCATTTCTTTAATTTAATAAATTTTCGTTTTTTTAGAAATGTGTAGCTTTTCATCTAGGCATAAAGGGCATGGGTCATCCCAGGTTCTATAAGTTCTTGTTTAATTTATTTTATATATATATATATATATATATATATATATATATATATATAATCTAAGATTTTTTTTTGTCAAATATTTCATCTTTGCTTTTCTATATTTCTATCAAAAGTAGAGTAAGTGACTGTTTAGTCCGAGGTTGAGCAACTAGTGAGTTTCGACCTACCAACACACTAATCAGAGAACTGTTCAAACTGTCACCTCTACTCCACTTCTGATAACGGCTACACTTTAGGCGACTTGACTAAAATTTTTACATATAAAAATGATAATTTCTGATTACAAAGATACCGATAAAAGGGCCAGATATTTAAAAGTTTTGCTATCAAATTCCCTAACGCGTAGATGCAATCTGAGACGAAAAGTATAGATAATGTAAGTGAATATTTAATTTTCTTTATTCCTATTAATGCTCTATCATTTGATGTTGAACACTACAATTGTAAAGACTGCTGGCATTAAAAACTGCAAAAGATTGCTTCATTTAAAAACTCTGTCTTCCAGAAATATCTCGACCTACCACTTTTAGTTTTTGCCGAAACACAGTTTTTGTTTTATACTCAAGCTTTCCTCTTTCTGTATAAACGAACGTCACTGTGTAATAATTGCAAATAAGTCGTTCAAATGTTTTTGCTTGAAGGGTTTTCGCTTTTCGTTTATCTGTTATCAAAATCCATGGCCTTAATGCTTTAAGACAAATACTACAATTATAGATATTATTATCACTTTGTAAATGTCGCCATGATGGCGTTTGTGCGTTAATATAACGAAACGTTAACAGAAAGATGAAAACATGGTTTAACTTTGGGCAGAATGAATCGATCAGTCATTATATGCATTAGTTGTTATCTGCATTAAAAATCCAAGTCCAGTTTTTGTGGAAAATCTTATTCAGCTTCCGGTTCGTTTTTTAATGATAAAGGCTTCAAAAACCTTAAGGTTTTAGCATTATATATATATATATATATATATATATATATATATATATATATATATATATATCTGTGTGTATAAATAGGATATAGAATCCAGACAAAATTTGATAATACTCAAAAATGGAAAACTCTTTTGTTGACTTGATTACGCGTTTCGTCATCTTTAGATAGGCTTCCTCAGATCAGAAAGAAAGAAATGTGTGTGTGTGTGTGTGTGTGTGTGTGTGTGTGCTTCAGTATTAAATTGTGAATACTTTTTCGCTAAGGTGGCAAACAAATACAAACATATTTCTTTCGTTCTGATCTGAGGAAGCCTTTCAAAAGATGGGTAATCAAATCAACAAAACAATTTTTCCATTTGTCAAAATTTATCAACATATATATATATATATATATATATATATATATATATGCATGCATGCGTGCAGTAAAAGGTATTGTATATAAAGATTCAATAAGAACGGTTGTGTAAGAAAGTTTGTTTTATTTTTGTGTGCGTATGCTGCATTTCGTGTCGTCTTTGGCTTCTTATGTCTTATCCGCAATTCTTCCAACCCCAACGCTGCATCACAAAATGACTGATTGACGCGCAATTTTCTTTAGATTTCTTTTTAGTCGCTTTATTTTTTAGGGTACAGTAGTAGTAGACATCGGTTCTTCGATGAAGCGAAAGGGAGAGGGAGAGGGTGATAAGACAGGTTGGTGAACTACTCATGGTCAGTCAGTTAAGTGCTATATGTGATACACATTTGGGCGATCATGTATTTTCGATACATGACTGACGAGGCAGATTTTTCCCGCAGTAGGTTGCCATTTGTTTCTGCGGCGGACTGGTTGTCCACCGAGGCTAAAAGACCCAGTCTGTTCTGCTATTCAACCCATAACTGAGAGGGGTGGGGGGAGAAGAGATGGATTCATACATTTCTCAAGAATATTTGTACGTAAGTGAATCTAACGAACTCGAATTCGAACGAGGTTCTCCAAGTTCTCACTCCGAGCCAATATCCATTACTCACATGGTAGCCTGTTTCAATAAGGAGTCTAGATGCAGCTAGACGTCTTCACACTCCCAGTCTTGTGACCGTAGGGCCGTCTTCACATATATATCGATGAATCAAATAGAGATCTGTTTTTTTTTTTTTTTTTTTGCTAATAATACGATTTCCACTGGAAAATACCCATCTTCAAAAAATCATCTCTCGGTAAGTAATTCCTATTTCTCCGTTTCTTCATTGTACCGATCATGAAGGACACAGGCGTGTCATAAAATTCAGAACATAAAACCTTTCTCTCCGTGCCTCATTGTTGTCATATGGTTAATATCTATTAAATGTTTATCGTACTAATCATATTGGTACCCTTTCATTTGTCCTTGTTTATTTAACCAGCATATATATCTATCTATATATATTTCAATAAAGCTGCAATCAATTTACAAATTCATGAAACCCATCTTCGCGAACAATTCAATAATATACAAAAACCCCGAATCTGTTTATGAATGAAAAGATCCTGTTTTATAAATTTCCGTCGCATTAGATCTTTTTATTTTACAAGCTTTCGTCTGTTCCTACAGACATCCTTAGGTATAAACAAGAACACAATATTTCAGTTTATACTTTCAGTAATAAGTGGACAAACGAAAACAAGGTTGTAATCCTATATAAAGTCATCCACAGATAGACTGTTTCGCTGTTTCACAGCTCTTCAGTATGGATAGACATCCGCTTACCTCTAGCTAGAATCGAAACCGATCGAGTCTAGAAGAAACCTCAACAGAATGAAGAAAGCATTGGACGGCCGTTTCGTCCTATATTTGGGACTCATCAGCAGTGCGCATCCACTACCGAGAATTGAAACCCTGACAGTTTGTCAAGCAAACATCATACCAACTGCACAAACGGGCCTCGGTGACGAAGAAGTAGCGAATCAGACTCGATATAGAGCTGTTCGATCACATATTCCATGGTGGAACTCATCCGAGTTTCTCTTTTACCCATAAGACTGTGATATATATATATATATATATATATATATATATATATATATATATATATATATATATATATATATATATATATAACAATGGATTTATTCTCGATATAACACTTTTATATCAAACGTTATTATACTGGATATACGTATTTGAAATAAACGTCCCATTTTATATTTACTTCACCGCTTAAAGTCAAATTGAAAAGCTGCTTCTATTTTAAATACGAGGATCCACTATAATAACGTTGCAGGAGGCATTTCTTTCTCTCTCTCTCTCTCTCTCTCTCTCTCTCTCTCTCTATATATATATATATATATATATATATATATATATATATATATGTATATATGTATTTTTAAATAAGTTTACATTCTGAAGTATTAAAATAGATATAATCAAAATTATTCTATGCCTTTCCTCATAAATAAACTTTTAAACAATTTTATATTGTTCAACAGCTTCGGAATTTTAAAATTTCCAAAACGTTATACTTTGAAATAAATTAATTTTAAAACACTAGTTACGATAATAAATAATATATATATATATATATATATATATATATATATATATATATATATATATATATATATATATATATATATATATTATTTATTATCGTAACTAGTGTTATATATATATATATATATATATATATATATATATATGAAAGATGCATAACAAGACGTAAAAAGTTTTCGTGTAAAACTTTTTTCCCATTGTCATACATGTTTCCTCCAAAACTGTTCTTGATATACAAAAATTGATATATCGTTATTCCACATACACACACGCACGCGCACACACACACACACACATATATATATATGTATGTGTGTGTGTGTGTTCATATCTGTGTGTGTGTGTGTTTGTGTATATATATATATATATTATAAACAAAACAAATATATATATATATAAATATATATTATAAACAAAGCATCCGTTTTTCTTAGAAATCTATCTATCTATCTATCTATCTATCTATCTATCTATCTATCTATCTACTTACCTATTTACCATTTTTTTTAAATAAAAAGAATGCTTGAAGATTCAATTAAGTTATGTAAATTTTGTCAACGTTTTAATTTCGGTTTGAGTTTTAACTTCTGATTTGAAACTTCAAATTTTAAGCATTTGAGAGAAATGTTTTATGCATCAATATTAATTTTTAAAAATATCCAAGAATATTTTATAAAAAAAAAAAAGATGATAAAATATGCCACCAATTTTTATAAATGCAATTTTCCAGGTTTCTTAAAAATTGTTCACGAAATGCGCAATATATTCCCAGCAGCAGTGCGATGCCGAGTGAAATGCAAATGTTTCGATGCGCAAATTTGAAACGCCTTTGAATGAATGACGCTAATACTCAGAATTTCTATGGGTGCTACCAGAGAGACAACTCTTTCTTGGAACGCACCAAAATAGTGGCCGCGGAATCATAAAAAAATAGAAGAAAATCAGCCAACACAACACGTGAATTTTATGTCAATTAATTTTTTTACGTATGAAAAAAATTAGGGTGATTTTTTTTTATCTCATGTAACTGCAGGACGTTGTCAATCGTGGGTCTCCAAAGATCCCTTTCTTTTATTATCTGCAAATTAACGACTAAATGAAAGAAAGTGGTGTAGTTTTCACTTGCCTTTTCCTCGGTGTCGAATTCAGTAGCTCTGCTAGATCGGATGCTATCGAAGGCTAGAGAACCCACTCTACCCAGCAAAATTTGGCAGAAGAGATTCAGTAAAAATTTAATTTATTTTTGAGAGATTGTATTTACAGTTTCAATAATAAAAGAAAACAACATTAAATTCTTACGTTGGCTACATATCTATTGCACACTCTTGCAGCTTACCTTGTCACTGTTATAAAATAAAATAAGACATATCTCGGCTGATTTGCAGGCAAATAAACTAACATACTCAAGAGCGAGAGCCGGATGTAAACGGGACAAAGCCCCGTCGCAAAATGACCATTATCATCGTTTACGTATAGGCCCGACACACGAGTTCCGGTCGAAAAATAAAATAATATTTTAAAGTGTTTCTATTTTTCGACCAATAAAAATGCTTCCCTCCTAATTATACTCACGTCCTTTTTTAGCCTGTTAAGCCATAAAAAACGCCATAAGAGGGGTTACACGGGGAAGTACAACAGCAGTCAATAGGAGGCCAGGGAAGCGACCTGTCACGGTCAGACAGCAGCAAGACAAATGTAAGGAATTTATTGTGTGAAAAGTATTTATATAAAAGTGCAGTAATGTTATTGATTTGCTAAAACTTTTGGTATAGGAGTGCTCATGGATATTTATTAAGTTAGCGGAAATTTAGGCAAGTTCATGGCCGTGAACTGATACAGTTCAATGTCTAATAAACAAACGTGAGCAGTTTTTTTTATGTATGCATATATATATAAATTACTATTTAAATTATTTGGGATTTGGATTGATATATATGTTATATGTTTTGAATGACATGAGGCTATGGATTTAACTGTTTTCTTTTAATTATTTTGTATTTTTGTGGTCATGTATCTTGGCTTGGGAAAGTAGTAATTCTTTAAGGAAATGAGATAATGGGACGAATCCAGAGCACAGATTTATATTTTTATAAAATTCGATTGCGGCACTTTCGAAAATTTTCCTTTTAATTGTCATGTGTCCTTATCTATAACTACAGAATGAACTCTTCCTAACACTATGTATACTACGCCTCTCAAGAGAGAGGGTCGAATCAAGCCGAGAAGCTCGGCTTGACGATCGAACTCTCTGCCTCGGAGCAGAGAGGAACCCAGACAAGGCTCCGCCGAAGGGCAGAGTCTCGTTCAGGGAGGTTGACCAACCCGATCCGGTTTATACCGGTTCTCCGGGCATTTTTTGGCCGAGCCTACGGGCTCGGGAAACCCACGTTAAACTCGGCTTTGTGCCACATGCAACCCTCGTGGGACGGTGGTTAGATACCGAATCAAGCCGTGACGACCGAATCCACGAGGGTTGCCTGTGGCAACAAAGCCGAGTTTACCGAGGGTTTCCCGAGCCGTAGGCTCGGCAACCGGAGAACGGTATAAACCGGATCGGGTTCTACGGGCATTTTTTGGCCGAGCCTACGGGCTCGGAAAACCCTCATTAAACTCGGCCTTGTGCTACATGCAACCCTCGTGGGGGGGGGGATAGATACTGAATGGAGTCGAGCCGATAGTAGTTCATTCCAAACCAGACTAACACCTTCCACATCTTGTATTATTATTTCGTGTAATATACCTTCGTTATTTCTACTCTTGTATTCGTGTTGTTCTTCCTTGGTCCTAACCTGGACCATAACACTAAGTTACTTTCATTTTTAATGAGGGTGGCATTCGGTAGGTCAAAATTGTGGCCGAATTTGTTTCTATGTATGATAAATTGTTGTGTGTAAGATCTCTCACTTATATATATATATATATATATATATATATATATATATATATCATCTACATGCAAAAAAGGGCTAAAAATAATGGTAACCTTATTAATAAAAACAGACAAACCAACACTTAATAATATTAACTTTGAACATGGGCATAATATCTTGACCGTGTTTTGAAAAAATGAAAACATTTTATAAAACATACATACAACAAGCTATTTGTTATTTTAACAGTTAAAATATAATCCTTGAAAATGGCTAAATGTATAGCCGAAAGCGCTCGCATACAAAGAACATTCTGACAGTTTTTATATAATTTATCATCCGAAAAGAAAAAAAATTATTAGATCGCATGAGAAATTGTATAAAAAACTAAATAAAAGTACCTGTCTGTCGTTTTCAATGAAATATATATATATATATATATATATATATGTGTGTGTGTGTGTGTGTGTGTGTGTGTGTGTGTGTGTGTGTGTGTGTGTATTTATAGGTCTTCCTCATCCCCAAATCCAGTGACCCTCTTCCTCTATGTTCAAAATATCACTCCCTTACTACCTACACCAATAAGGACAAAACAGCCTAATTTTTGAATCTAAGTTTATTTTGACAAGTTTCGCACAGCGAGAAATCAAACAGAGATCGGATTTTTATTAATAATACCAACTACACAAGCAGTCACACCAGCCACAAGGACAACAGTTCGTGAATCTTCCCCGTTTCGATGTTTATTCCTCGCAACGCTGATGAAGGACACATGCCTGTCCGGACTTATAACCTTAATTTCCGAGCTTCATTTTTGTCTTGTGGTTAATAATTAATATTTAATAAATATTTTTTGTACTGATCACATTGGTACCTTCGTTTGACCTTATTTTATTAACTAATCTATCTATTTTCCACACACACACACACACACACACACACACACACACACACACACACACACACACACAGAATCGAATACATAAATAAGAAAAATAATGAAATATTGACTTTAAATTTGAATTTTTACAAAAGTGAAAAAAATGAAATATTGACATTAAATTTAAATTCTTACTTACATAAATATGAAAAATAATGAAATAACGACTTTAAATTCGAATTCTCACATAAATGAGAAAAAAATAATTAAATATTAAATTTAAATTCGAATCCTTACACAAGAAGAAAAAATAATGAAGCATTGATATTAAATTCGAATTCTTACACAAATAAAAATAATAATGAAATATTGTAAATTCGAATTTTTACATAAATAACGAAGAAACAATGAAATATTGACTTTAATTTTCTTACAGGAATTACATAATGATAATAATAAAATATTAACTTTAAATTCGAATTATTACATAAATAAGTAAAAAAATGGATAAGAAAAAAAAATGAAATATTGTCTTTAAATTCCAATTCTTACATAAATACGAAAAAATAATGAAACATTGATATAAATAAGAAAAAATCTATTTAAGGAAATATCTATTTCCTTAAATAATTAGATTATGCTTAGAATTATTTATTTAGGAAATGGAACACAATTACAAAGAAGCTTCTCTCTGATTAGCAATATCATTTCGCAGACCATTCTATTGCTACAAGTTCTATAATTCTTGCAAACATCACACTTGAACCATTATGCCAGACTAGATCTCTCTAGTAGAAAAACGGCAGTCAAGCTACTCTGGCAAACACTTAAGTGGTATCTCAAACTTGTGGTTTGCTGTCAGTCTTTGTTCAAGCTTAATGAACACAGCCGCTTGTCGTATGAAAATTGTTTACAAATTAGTGAGTTTGATTTGCACTAAGTGCTCCTCTTCACGTAGCTTTCTTCTTTTGTAATCAGTAAATCATTGCTTAGTAAATATCAGAGTACGCTGATCTCTCAGTCTACAGCTACTGTAATGGTGAGCTCTATATTTGTGGCCATGTACCAGACTAAGCCGGACTTAATTAATATCATCGCAGCTGGAAAGATTTTATTCTACCAGAAGGTGTCGGAAAATGTGAATCTGTTTGTATGCTTAGAAAGAAATTGGAAAATTGAATATTTTTTTTTGTATCACGTGAGGCACCTCCCCGTACCGTTGCCCCGAAGCATTTTAAATCAATGATATCTTGTTGGCGTTACAATCTGCATAAATCCCATTTTTACACGAGATAATAAAACGACGCATCGAGAAGACAGAGAAAAAAAAAAGACTGTTCTGTTTGAAAAATCAAGTTAGATTTTTTTTTCATTCAATTTAATCTTTAAATTCTTCGGGAAAGAATTAGATCCACCTGCGATTTGTTTTATTTGCATTTCACGAAAATGAAAAGACGCCTAAAACTTTAATTTATATCCCCCGCCCACTATTTGTGCCCACTATTTGTGCGAAAATATTATCCGCCCAAATTTACACCCATATATATATATATATATATATATATATATATATATATATATATATATATATATATATATATCCAGGCAAATTGAGTATAATTCCACTGTCCGTAACATTTAATTTAAAAGAGGGTTCAATACAGAGTAGCGCTAAATATTTATACTCGCCAGTATATATATATATATATATATATATATATATATATATATATTAATATAGTATATATATATATATATATATATATATATATATATATATACATATATATATATATATATATATATACTCACACACACACACACACACACATATATATATATATATATATATATATATATTAGTAGCATTAAATATATATAAGTGTATATATATAAATATAAATGACAATAGGAAAAACTAGTAGTTGCTGACGCGTTTCGTCCAATGTCGACTTTCTCAAAGCCAAAAACGAAATGAATTTAATTAAACAAAGTAACTAATAATAACAAAAAACAGAATGTCCTTAGCAACTGGAAGAATGTAGAGAACGCCATTTTCATATTGTTAACTGAAAATAACGTCAGTCACTGTCACGTGTGGAGAATATTGTCATTATAACTGTTTTGACGGATTCAACCATTTTCTTTTGATTTTACGATATTGTTATGTACGTTTAGTGTGTGTATATATATATATATATATATATATATATATATATGTATATATATATTAGTGTATGTATATATTAGTATATATAGAGGGGAAATCTCCGACTGTTGCCGAATCAGTCGAGTTCTGATCTCGGCTTGAAGCAATCGGATGTCTACCCGCCCTGATGAGCTGTGATACAGCGAAACAATCTGTTTGTGGATGACAATATATACGCACACGAAAAACTTAAATTCGGTTGTGCACTCTCTGAAGATGTAAACAATGACTATTACTACTAAAATTACGAGGCTTTTCCCCTTTCCTGAATTGAGCTCTCTCAGTCATTGGCGTGTTTATTCTAAGAATAAGTACGTATAAATTCGCGTTTCCTTCAACGGTGCGCCGATGGCTTAGGGGTAAAATATCCGACTGTTGTTGAATCAGTCGGGTTGCGATCCCGGCTTGAAGCAATCGGATATCTAGACACATTGATGAGCTGTGATTCAGCGTAAACAGTCTGTCTGTAGATGACAGTATTAGTATATATATATATATATATATATATATATATATATATATATATATATATATATATATATACTAATACTGTCATCCACAGTATATATATATATATATATATATATATATATATATATATATATATATACACTAATACTGTCATCCACAGTATATATATATATATATATATATATATATATATATATATATTAGACTAGCCAGTAGTTTACAATCGTCCTACGTTTGTAGTGTTGAAACATAATTGCCATTGTGTAAACATGTTTTTGTTTTAATATCCTAAAATAAATTTTATATATATATATATATATATATATATATATATATATTAGGTTGGTGCAAAAATAATGACGTATTTTTTAACGTCAAAAAGCGACATTATTACGTCATTATATTTGCACCAACCTAATATATATATATATATATATATATATATATATATATATATATATATATAGCCTATCATGGAGCAATGGTTAGCGATATAGACTGTCAAAGCATTCACATGTGTTACAAGATTTGAGTCACACGGCTGTTCTTCACTATTGTAGCCTTGTGTCTGACTAAACCAAAATTTGTAAGTTTGGTGTTCTACATGGTGGTCCGCAAGTCTTGTCACTGCCAACGAAAAAGTAATGAGAACTTAGAGCAAGTAATACAGTAATACAAAGCAGATTAACTGGATCCAGTTTTTCCACTTTAATTGACGCTGTTACACACCGAGAAAGTCTGTATGAACACCATCATTTCCGTGGCACAAAACACATGCGGTACCATGTACTGTGTGATATTTTACGAACCTGTACTTTGGTGATCGTTGCAAAGGCTATCTGAATGTCGCCCTTCAACTGATGGGCATTCTGGTATCGTTCACGTGAAACTCTCTCCTTGATAAAACACCACAGATCGTTGAAATAGAAAATTATATGATGTAAGATTTTCGGACTACCGTGTTTAATGGTTGCTGTGATCAGTCGTTTTTTTTTTTTAGAATATTTTTCCCTATTACTATAAATCAGGGGCCCATGTAACATTACTAGGGGCCCACACAAGAAATAACAAATCAGGTGTTCCTCGGTAATATTTTAGTGGTCCATAGAGCAATTTCATTTCGGAACAACCGTTACAACTGAGAATTGGAATTTCTACACCATATTAAAATACTAAAAATAGTAAAAAAACAACACTGAAACTAGCAGCAAACGAAATCAGTGATTAAGTTAGCGTCCGGATGTTTTGATTATAAAACTTGAATAAAAACTGAGAAGGATATATAAAGGAAGGATTATGAATAAAAAGGAAACTTATATAAAAATTTTAATTTATTATATAAATTAATTTAATATATTAATAATAAACAAGAATACTAATTTTAATTATTAATAAAATAAAATATTAATATATTCATATAAATTATTTAATGTCATAATAAACTTGACATTGTGAAAAGGGGTGATGTTCGACTATCATTGACATCGATGGAATCGAATAAAAAATTCTCGTAGAGCAGCATCAACCACAGGGATCTCATTGAATAAATCTGCACATATTTTTTTAAATTTATTATTTATTCACATATATAAAAATGGTTTATTATGGGTTATCTTGCTCGTGTCCATAAATGTTTCATAGAATTTAGTTGTTAAATACAACTTTATTTTGAATTAAATTAGCTTTAATTCAAAATAAAGCCTATACATTTACTATTTCTATAATACAATTCCTAATCTTATCTATTATCAAAAATAAAATAAGCTTTTTTCATCGAATGGTTATGGGGGGGGGGCACCCACAAAATTAAAAGCAGTCCATGGGTGAAAAAAGCTTGAAAACCACTGCTATAATCGCCCAAGATTACTTGTGTGTGTATATATATATATATATATATATAATCATTTATTGGAAAATTATGACATAAATATGTTATAAACTCACTACAAAAATAGACATTTTGTTTCAACACCATCACTTGATAAGACACCAGAAGTGTTGAAGCAAAATGGCTATTTTTGCAGTGATTCTATAACATATTTATGTTATAATTTTTGAATAAATAATTATATTTGCTCTACTCTGTATTGAGCACTATTTTAAGAGTAGTAATTGTTGTTTATTTGAATTTATTCCGTATATACCAATCCTATACTTGTATATATATATATATATATATATATATATATATATATATGTAGACAGTCACTCGTATTCGAGGATACCCGTCTACTAGGGCGGCCAGCCAATCCCTATTTCAGACGCTTGCTCAGGAGCATTTGTATTTATTCAACATCCGCAGAGCCCACTTATGGTTTATACTGCAACTTAGTCTTCTGGGAAACAATTTGAACAAGGCCAGCACGCAATTTCATTCACAACCCGTGGTATGGCTTTCATGTGCCGTACGTTGGGATGTCTCTTTCCTGACAAATCGACCATTTTTTTTAAGCATGTTACCCCAAGCAAGGCGGGAAGCCACTAGGACGCAAGGGGTTACAGAAAATTTGGAGCAAGATCAGATAGGAGTGATAAAAGAAAGGATGAGGAGAAGGGTAGTGGATAGATCAAGGCGACTGGAGATGTCTATTGACATTACATTTGAATAGCTGGAGATTGTAGCTCTCAGGGAAACTGGAATAGGGAAGGGAGTTCCACAGGCGAAAGGTTCGAGACATGAAGCTATTGGAGTAGAAGAGACGGCTACATTTAGGAGTTTCGACAGTGAAAGGGTGAGAGCGGGATGCCAGCCTCGTAGGGCGCTTGAACCACGAATGCAGCTCCTCGGAGCAATTACCATGAAAGTATTTGTAAAACAGACAGAGAGGCGACGGCGCGTCTGTGAGAAAGTGACTGTAGACGAGATGCCAGAGCAGGGTCAATTATATTGCATATCCGCCTCTGGAGCCTATCAAGAACCCCGAGGCAAACAAAAGGGTCTCCAGGCCATATATGGCAGCAATACTCCATGCAAGGGCGAATTGTTGATTTGTAGATCTGGAGGATCGACTCCGGGCAGAAAAACTTCCTGGCGCGGCTCAGGGAGCCAACTTTCTTTACAGTGGACGAGGCAATTGGTTCAATGTATTTATTCCATCTCAGGTCAGCAGTCAACGTGAGACCGAGCAGCCGCAGAGAGGTGCTCTCGAGAAGTTGAGCGTCAGACATTGTAATGGAGGACAGGGAAGGATCTCTGTGGTGATTAATAGAGAGCAGTTTTGTTTTTGAAGCATTAAAGTTGACCAGCCAATTCCTGTCCCAGTTCACAACCGATTGGAGGTCCTTTTCGAGACGCACGGCCAGGTCAGTTTTGTCAGTGACACTAGATTTGTTTTTGAGGCAGGAATAAATTGTGGTGTCATCCGCGTAGATGCCAACTTGGGAATTTATGGCGTCAGGAAGGTCATTTATGTAGATAAGGAATAGAGTGGGACCTAGGATGGAGCCTTGAGGAACACCTGCCTTCGTGGGATAGGAACTGGAGGAGAATCCGTTGAGAACGACCTTCAATTCACGGTTTGACAGGAATGATTGTATTAGGTCAAACAATCGACCCGTAATGCCATAACCCTGGAGCCTGCGAAGAAGGCCGGCATGCCAAACCCTATCAAACGCTTTGGAGATATTTAGGGTCACGGCACGAGCTTCCCCGTTATTTTGAAGAGCTTGGTAGACAGTTTCAGTGATGGCCGTAAGCACATCAGCTGTAGATCGGGCAAAGTGGAAACCATATTGCTTGTCTGAGAGCAGATCATGGGACGTGAGGTGGTTAACCACTTCGGTATTGATTAGGGCTTCGAAGACTTTGCCGAAGAGGGGTAGGAGACTGATAGGACGGTAGTTAGAAGGATCAGAGGTGTCGCCAGAGTTCTTGAAGACAGGAACAATCGAAGAGGACTTCCAGCAGTCAGGAAAACAAGATTCCTTGAGGCAGTAGTTATATAGTTTAGAAAGGGCGGGCGCCAGTTCAGGCACGCATTTCTTCAAGACAATGGCTGGTATCCCATCTCCACTACTAGCCTTGTTGGGGTCTAAATTGGAGATAATGCCCAGTACCAAAGACGGGGTTATGTGAAACCCACTCAATAGGGCCTCAGTTCTAAGAGGGAAGTCGGGTATGGGTACACCGGAACAGTCGAGCTTAGAGTTGAATGAACATTTCTGAGCAAAACATTCAGCCTTGTCGGCAGAGGAGGTCAGGACCATGGTGAGATTCGTGGTCTGAATGCGAACGTTCAAGCTACCCGGCCACGTGCCACGCTCATCTACTTACGCACTTATTTACTCACTCACTCACTCACTTATTCACTCACTCACTCACTCACTCACTCACACAATTTTATAAACTATGTGGATGTCCAGTTTGCTATGTAAATTGTACTCCCTACGGAAGCCGAAACAAGATCTGCTCATACGAGGTGATTTCTTAAAATGTAGACAGAAAATTGAAATTCGTAATCTGGGGTTCTTTTTTCCTATATTACTATCGATTAACTCCTATCGATTACCAATTTTAAAAGAGTTTTATGTTTTTACATCAGTCACGTCGTAAGAAGACAGAAAATATTGTTCTGTTTGATTTCCGTAGGGGGATCAATTTACATTGAATTTATATAACACACTGGACCTTGCTATTTTATCAAATTTAATTATATATTTTTGATATTCGCGATGGGGAAGAGTGCTTAATTTATAATAATATGAAAACAAAACACCCCCCCAAAAAAAACAAAAACAAAAGAGGATTATTTCTGGTTGCAATGCCAAATGTACGACTCCATCCTTTTTTTTTTTTTATACACGTAGTTGTATTTTGTTGGTGTGCTTTGAATGATAAATGCAGACGAGCAGAAGCGCTTCCGAAAATGTGTAGCACTTAATCGCTACAAAAATATTAAGAAAATTAGATAAATTGCTCGGTTTTATTCCTTAGCAACAATTACGAGTTTAGTAAGTTCTTTCAGATCAGACGCTGTGTTCTGGTCATAATGTCTACTTAGACCGGATGCAAAGTGAGTTCAACGATAACTGGATCCATTGACGTAAAATATACGTTGGCAAATAGTGAGCCGGATTCCTTTTACAGCAATTCCAAGTAATTGTTTCGAGTGCATTATTAAATTATTAAAACATACACACACAGACACACACACAATCACACACAGACACACATTGTTATGTCGAGCGAAATTTTCTTTCTTTCACCGTATGAATTCAAATCCCACGTCGCCAAGTCGTTATGGAGTGGTTTCACAGTGGAGGCTTGTATTTGTACTAAGTCGGTCCTAAAATAGGTTCGACGTACAAAACGATAGGAACTTGATATAATAGGTAATGACGCAGAGTAAATCTAGTTGCGGTCGCTGATACTTTAGTATCCGACTAACGGTCCTCCGGCATCGACTGACTGACACCCACTGAGCGACGGTCACCCTCCTCCCCCACGTGGGCATCATGTGGGACAAGGCCGGTTTAACGTGGGATCTCCGAGCCCTTGGGCTCGGCTAAAAATATACCCATTGAACCCGTATAAGCGTGTTCAGGGTCGGTTTACCTCCCCGAAAGAGAATCCGCCCGTCGGCGGAGCCTCTTTCGGGTTCCTCCCCGCCCGAAGGCAGAGAGTTTAACCGATCAGCCGGTCAGCCTGACTGACCCACTGAGCGACGATATTCAGTCACCACCCCCCAAAGGCGTCATGTGGCACAAGGCCGGTTTAACGTGGGAGCTCCGAGCCCGTGTGCTCGGCCAAAAAATATGCCCATTGAACCCGTATAAACGTGTTCAGGGTCGGTTTACCTCCCCGAAAGAGAATCCGCCCTTCGGCGGAGCCTCTTTCGGGTTCCTCCCCGCCCGAAGGCAGAGTGTTCAACCGATCAGGCGGTCGACTGACTGACTGAGCGACTGACTGAGCGACTCTTACTACTC